>BSBK01004497.1:2500-684590 GCA_027943335.1 Chamaecyparis obtusa | reverse complement strand
CTGAGATCATTCATGGATATCAATGCCTTATGATTATCTATAGAGCTCCCAATAAATTAAGCATATACCAAATAACACCCCTATAAAAATATAAGAAATATTTGGCACAGAAAATAATGTCTTAGGTTGCATTCCTTAATCAAAATATACCAAATATCTACATCAGTATCTTGGAATTTTAACATATTATCCACAAACTGAAACATCTGTGATATAGTGCAGTGCTATCATATATATCAATCTAACTATGGTAAAAACCCTGATAAAGTTGCTATAGCTGGATATTACTAGTATAAACAAAATATAGCTTATGTACATCTTATGCTTATATACACCTGGGAAACACAGCAACTAGCAACCAACCAGACACCACTATTCATCATTGTTCTTTTGCACTGCCGTGCAACTCCATTCATTGTTGTTTTTTATCATCACCATTATGCATTCTACCTCTTCCTTGCCTTTCTTGTTTCTCCTGGTACATCTTGGCACTTCAGGTACCATGATATGGAGGTTAGCAGGAGTGTTGTTATCTAGGTACTCTGGGATATTTTATTAGACCAACAAACATTAATATCCATTACCATTGAGTTAAGTTTAGAGAAACTGGTCCATTATTATAACTCCATTTGTGCCTTGATTTGCTAACATATCTGCTTCCGTATTACCTTCCCTATATGTATGCCTAATTTCGTATTTAGGTATATTTTCCAAGATTTGATTAATTTCTTCTATTTTGAGTTTAGAGTCTAGTTAGGTGTTCTTTTGGTTCGGATAGCGTTAATGATAATTTGTGAATCACCTTCTATGATTACTTTTGAAATGTTGAGATTCCTGCATATTCTAAGACCTTCTAATGCTTCTTTACATTCTGCCATGTTGTTCGTGGTGGGGTTAATGGGTCTAGAAAATTTGGCAACAACTTCCTCATTCCAGTTCCGAATTAACCCCCAATTCCTGCTATAACCGGGGTTCCCTCTAGATGCTCCGTCAAAGTTAAACTTGTACCACCCCTCCTCTGGGGGGATCCATTTGCAAGAGGCTCTGTCTACTTTCGCTTTGGGCCCCCCTTTACCATATAAGGGTGGAATATTTAATCTCGACCATATTATCCTGATTTTATAATCCCAACTTTTAAAGGACTCTTCACAGCAAAGTTGGTCTCTGAGTTTGCTATTTATGATTTCAATAATAGACGTTTCTATTTTATTTATTATTGATTTCCATTCTAGGAAAATATATATTTATTATGTTATATCATTTTTTACAATATATATTTAATTTTGAATACTATAAAATAATATTTAAAAATGTATATGTTGTTTTGTTTTATTTTTGGATTGCAATACATTTGATTTGGAAGGGGGAAATGGCTTATTAGTACTTGCCACTAAGGCATAGTACTATTGTAAAAAAAATATTTTTCCTGATTATGATTGGTTAATAGATTTGAGGTGTTATACACAGATTTTTAGGAATGATTGTAGAAATGAACAATTCTTTCTCCACTTTTTAAGCCAGATGTGGAAATAAATGTAAGGGTTTTAAATGGTCTTGGAAACTTTTTTTTGCCTATATTATTATGATATAAATATTGGTTTAATTTATTTTTCATTAATTAATTATAATTTTTTTATTATGAAAATAATAGCTAATGTGAAATTATATATTATTATTTTTATATTTTAATATCAAATATATAAAATTAAGTCAATTATATTAGCTCTTTATTATTTAAAATATAATAATATTATATTTATGAATTCATTCATTTATGATATTTATATTTTAAACGAAAGTAAATATATATTCTATAATGGTAATGAACAATATTAAAATATTTAAAGAGATTACAATAATTATAAGAAATTCTAATTAGTTGGTGAGCTCAATGCAAATCAATATATGTCATTCTATTTTGGATGACCATCATCTAAATTATATATTTTATAATTAATCAAAATATAATTATAATTTTAAGAAATTTATTAAAATTTGAATTAGATTGACATTTAATATTAAAATTACAATTACATGACAAAACTAAAAAGTCAAAAAGTTACTTTACAAATAAATTAAAATTTGAATTAATTATATTTCTAATTGAACTTTAACATAACTATAAACTAAATATTTAATGTAATGTAATAATATATTAAATAAAATTAAAGAATTATTTAATTTAAATTTTTTAAAATTATACGCTAATACAATTAAACCTACAACTAATTATATAACTAAAGGCAAGTACTAGCCACTATGTGGCACTTGTTTAAAACTACAATTAACAAGATAAAGATCAAGATAGATATTTCTTTTTGACACAAAAATGACATTTGTTTTCTAGTTTTCTTTTTCCTTACTACTAATTATTTGTAATGATAAACAATTTATTGTCTTATTTCTTTTTTTTTTTTCATTTTCTACTCTGTAAACATCAACAAAATTAAAATATCACTCCGATAATGCACTTTATACAATTGTAGAGCCATTCCATCTGATGGTTAGTATGATGGTTAGGGTTAGGATTAGGTTAGAGTATATTGAAGGGTTAAGATTATGTTTTAGGTTTTACATCATAGTTACTGTTATAACTAGGGTTAGGATTAAGGTTTACAATCACAATTATTGTTTAGGTTTAAGGTTTATATCATTGTTGTAACTATTTGTAAGGTTAGGGTTTTCCTAAGAGTTAATATTCAGGGTTAAGAGTTTAGGCTTACGTCATCATTAGGGTTAGGATTGGCTTTAGAGTTTGGGTTATGAATTTTTAGGATTAGGGTTTATTGTTTTAGTTAGGGTTAGGGTTAGAGTTGTAAATAGGGTTTAGAGTTATAATTATGGTTAGGGTGAGGGGTTGTACATTATAGTAAGTATTATGGTTAAGGTTTGGATTTTGATTATGGTTAAGGTTAGATTGAGCTTAGACTTAGGATTATGGTTAGTTTTATGGCTTAAATTATGATTTTTATTAGGGTTGGGATTAGGATATCGGTTTAGGTCTATGTCATGATTAGGATTAGGGTTGTGTTAAGAGTTTGTATTAAGAATTTATTTATGATTACGGTTTAATGTTTGTGATAAGGTTTAAGGTTAAGGTTTATGGTAATAGAGATTGATTATCTTCTAAATCGAGAGGTTTTTGACCATATTAGTTGCACAAATATATGAAAAAGAATAGACCAATTTTTTTCTCTAATTGACCTTCACAATCTCTTCGATGTACCCATTGCACCCTAAGGTGAAATTGCTAGTTACATTTCAGCTAAATGGAAGAAAGGGTGAATCTCACAAGATGTGAGATTACTCAATTAAAAAAAAAGTCTTGAATAATCAAAGAAGCAAGAAGTAAATATCAAGGAGATCTTGTTAAAAAAAAATATAAGTCATTACATTAATATATTTTGGGTAGAGTGTAAGAATCCTGTAGAGTATTTCTAGAGGGGGTGAATAAATATTATAAGTGATTGAGACTCCAGATGTTTCGAGGGGTGAGTAAATATTACAAGTGATAGATAAGTAGGAGACATTTTCTACAAGAAGTCAAAATTTGATATTGTGTAGTTCAATTTATGGTTAAGTGTGTTTAAAATTGAGTAGTACTAAGATGGGTGAGACCTCGAAAGGCCCAATGATTCACCTCTCTGAATATCACTTAGATGCAATGAGTACTAAGTGTGCTATTCATTCTCATGAGACGTGAGTTTATGTGAATCATTACACATAAACCATGGGTCAATGAGTTTGACTTTAAAGACTACATAATTGAAACCCCATAGCAATATCATTATTACAAATGGTGTTGATATTCCAATTCCACCCACACACATGTTGTGCTAGCATGGTATGAGTTCTTAACTAGCAAGTGATAATAGAAACTTGTAGTACTCATAAGTTAGTGGATTTATTAATTAGATATTTATCAATCTAGTTTTTCATATTTTAGTTCATGTGCAATAATACTTAAACATTTGAATTATGAGCCTTATTGACTAATTATAGACATGAATTTGACTTAAGACTTAAAATAAATTAAAGAAGTGTTTTCAATTTTAAAAATAAAGTAAACACTTGTATTTTTCTTCCTTAGTTATTAGATGTATTTTTCAAATGATATAATAATACTTTTATATACTTATATAGGAAAAACTAGTATTATTTTTTATATCAAAATTATAAAATAATTGACACAATTAAATCTAAAATAATTTTAGCTATCTTTATATATTGTGAAAAATTTATATAAATGAACTACAAATTTTCATCCTAGTCACTTCATTTATTCATTAGATTCATTTTAGATAGATTTTAGATTTGTCAATTTATAAATATTTTCACCCTAGTCAATTTTAAGATTCATTTAAGCCAAATTTTAAATTTTTTAGTTCATGCATAATTGCATCATAGTCATTTTAATTTATCCATTAGATTTATTGTAGGTGCATATTGATTTTTTCACTTCATGCATATTTTCTTCCGAATCATTTTATTTATTCATTAGATCATTTTAGGTGCATTTTAGACTTATTAGTCTAAGCATATTTTCATCCTAGTCATTTTAATTATTGTATCATCTTAAAATGGAAGCACTTCCATGTTAAGAGTGTTTAGCCCTCTGAATAAGTGGTTTGGGGTCATGTCAAGCACCTTGAATAGGTCTTTGCATGAATATGGTTGTTTCCCCCTGTTTTGCTTCTCTCTCCACCTGTTTCCAGCCTTTTTCTGGCACCTGGACCTAAGAACCTGAGATCTGAGACCTCAAGGTCAAAGTCAACCTCCTGGATCAAGGTCGACCTCAACCCTGACCTAGGGTAGAGTCGACCTCACCCCTAACCTTGGGTCCAGTTTTCAAATTCCTGAGGTTTCATGATGTTGGACTTCAGAAAGTTTTATTTTCCCGCTTCCAGGTCGACTGTTTTGTATTTCAGAATGGTAAACTCTTAAATTTCATTTAATCTAAGTCCATTTCTACGGGTTAAAGCTAATTGGGATTTAATTCTCCAATGTCGGCCTCTCTAGAAGTTTGTGCCCTAGATCACTATAAAAGGAAGCCTTCCTCTCTCATTTTCTCTATCTACTTTCATGATCAAGGCATCAAGTTTTGAGATCAAGTGCTCAAGGTTTTATCAAGGCGATCAAGCAAGCATTCCATAAAGCAAGCATTCATTCAAGAAATCATCCATTCAAGCATTCAAGTTCTCCATTGAAGATCAAGGATTCAAGCATTCAAGCCTTTGGAGGAATTTGGTTGAAGCATTCAAGATTCATCGTTCAAAACCCTATATCTATCCATCATGGTGGTGTGATCTTCCTTCAAGATCCTTCATTCATCTTCAAGATCTATTCATTCTTCCCTCAAGGTGGATTCCAAGCATACAATCATGGAGATTTTGATTTACATTTGTTAATGTTATGTTCAAGCTTTCATATCAACATACTTGTTTACATTTGAAACACAATTGCATATCTATTGAATATGATAGCTTTATTATTAGATCTACTTCTACTGCTTGCTAGCATTCTCTATTTCAATTCCATTATTAAGGTTGATTCCAAACCAGGGTTTGACTAAGGCAAACCCCTCATCGAAACAATAAAACCAATTTTCTTGTAGGTACAGGTGCACGACAGCAAATTAAAGTGCAAATCTGGATACCCTTTTCGTCAAACTTTCAGGATCCACAAACAAAATTTCCATCGGAGCAATTGGGTCAAGGTCGACCTTCAGTGGGGGGTAAGATTGTGCCTCGAGATAAGATTGTGCCCCGCTATTTGGGTCAAGGTCGACCTCCCTCAGAATAGAAAAAGATTTCTGGGTTTTGTAGATCTCGTAGTTTCGGTTAAAGTTAAGGAAAATCAATAGTTTCTGAGACTATTTGATAGGGTTTTCAGCAGGTTCTCTTTTGGAGGTGAGTTCTTTTATTTCTTCATTTCAATACTTATATTCCTAGATTTACATTACATCCCCTTAAAATTCAAATGTATGTATAAAATATGGGTTTAGGGTCTCTTTCATATGCATTATTCTAAAACCCTATTTGAACCATATTTTATATCTTACAATTATAAATTATATTCACTTTAGGTGCATTTTAGATTTGTTAATTTATGCATTTCATCCTCTATTTGATGCACTTTCGGTTTGTTTCAGATTACCCAAACTAAACACATTACTATTCATCTAGGAATCATCATGTAATAAATATGCATGCCACTTTGCATCATCATGTACAAACATCATATATCCATTAACCAAACCATGCATAATCACCATATGATATACACACTAGAATTATATGGATCCAAATCTAAGCAAGAAGTAGTCATATATCATGTACAACATCACCATACATAAAGCATAAAGCATTTTCCAACACCCTCCAAAGTCCGCAAGATCTCCCTATTGGGTGATGAAACATGATATTCTCTAATAACCATCTATCCACCAAAATCATAAGCATCATCCTAAGTGCTTAAATAAAAACAATCTAAACCAAAATAAATGATCTCATCCTTCACCATTTTTCCAATATTTTTGCTAAAAATTAACAAATCTGACCTTTTTCCTATGTATTTGCCTCTTTATTGGTGTATCCACTTAAATTTTTATGGATCTATTGAATCACTTTTCATTCACCCCTTTTCAATTAAATTTTTTATTCTCTAATGCAGCTATTACCTATAGCCTGAGTTGCCCTACTGGTGGAGAACTTATACTCTTGAAAGACAAGTCACAGGTTCAAATTTAATGAGGGATAAGGGTATGTAAGCCTCATTTGTAATATAGATAGGTGCCTCCCACAAGGAGTATGGGGTAGTCCCATATTAGTGTCACCATATGTAGACTCAAAACTATATGGCTAGTATCGTTGAACATGTCGAATAATTGAGAGGGGGGTGAATCAATTATTCACAAACACTTTCCAAATCTTTTACTCTATTCATAAACTTCACAAATCATGAAAATGATAAAAATAATTATATCTATATTAACTTTTATTATACCAGTAACCACATCAAGCTATTATAACAAATGTAAACACAAAAGCACAAAACCACAAACACAAGGAACCCCAAAATTTATGTGGAAACCCAAACTAGGAAAAACCATGAAGAAGCTAATTCTCATGAAATGAAACACTAGTTAAGGCAATTTTAGAAAGGCTCACTATCAGTTGGATCATTGCCAGTCGAGCTAACTACCCTAAAATATGATTGTGGCTAATTGCCAATACAAATTTTATTGACAATATGTGAACTGGTAGAATTGCATCTAACTATACATGAAATAGTTCCAATTGATAGTACACATATCACCAACAACAAAGATCTAGTACAGATCCTCTGTCATCATACACTAATCTTCTACAACTCAGCATATAAGGCTTCTCTCTACAACACTCAGCTTCAACCACTTTGTTGCCTAATATACCTAAAATGGACTCCCACTATATCACCTTCAATTTTTTGTTACATATGCTCGCACTATACTGCTCTTACATCATTTCACACCACTCCCATACATCGAATACAAATTTATTTTTCTTTATTTGTATAGATATCTGATCATACATATTTTGGCTACACCAAATCTATGGGGTGGTCCCAAATCAAAAAAGATATTACAATTGCATTTAATGCATTACCATTGATCCTAAATCTAGGAGGTCTACTTATGAGAATTTTACAACATGCTACCACAAGAACCAAATATAGGTCACACTTAATATGTATATAGTGCATATTACATTTATCAAAACTATCGGAATAACCCACTGATAGATAAAACTTAATAGAAACAAGTCTAGAATATAATACCAAAAAACAACTAATGAGCTACAAGAAAGTCCAGATAACAGGAACACTTGGAAGAACATTGTAAGCATAGAATTCAATAGTAATTGATATAAAACATCATGCACCACTTATTGCCAAAAGTATACAAGTGTACAAAAATATGTAAACCATGAGTAGAACCATGTAAACCTACCATAGAATGCCAAAAGATGTATTTACTAAACCTATCCTATGTATAACTGAAACTTATGATACTTTACCAATAGCTAGCAAGTACATATTCAAAAATACCAACAACCAATCAATATCACCAAGATGTCGGTACAAGGGTTTTGACATCAATAACAACCAATGCTAGCAACGTCTCAATATGTCTAAAAATATCCCCCTTTGGCATTGATGGTAAAACACCAAAACTTCAAAACTAGAAAAGAAATATGTTTTTCATAACCAAAAACTCCCCTTGAATGGATGCAACACTTTCATTTTTGTTTTTATCTTTCTCTCCCCCTTTTTTCCACAATGGAAAAGGGCCAAAAAAAAAGATAGTCAAATAAATACAATATTTTTTATAGAAATGACTTTCGTATACCTTATTGGTGCCTTTTCTTGTAGTACCAAACTTGAATCAATAGATGGGCTTGGATCTCAGGTCAGGCACTCAAGTTTGACAAAAAAATAGTCCAATTGATGAGAATTGAAAGGAATCCTCCTTCTTCTTTGAGCTCCACATCACTCAGGCGAGTATTGCCTTATCTACACACTTAAGACACCTTAAGATAAACAATAGGCCTATAGATAGATTATTGTGGAATAATCTTCAAACACCTTCAAGTAACTTGTTCCCCAATGAAGCCAATTCACATGCAATAGCCCTACTTGCATAGAATGAGTTTGAAGACTAGAAAGGACCTCCTACTACTACTACCAACATGAAAGGGAAAGGTATTTGATTTGATGTTGGGTTAGAAGGGCTCCTAAGATACCCTAAGTCTCTCATAGACCAGTGCCTTATCCAATAGGTAGCAGAGTCAAATACATCACTGCAGAAGAGAGCTATGAAACAAGAAAGCAATACATTCAAATATGTTGATGCCTTACACCAAACATACACCATTAATCAAGTCATGCTTCAACAATCCACCTATGTACCCAAATGTGCTATCACCCATTCAAAGGATATTAACTCTCCCCTTAGAAGAGACCTATAAACAAGTATACATTAACCAGCCTCCACTAGAAGACAAACATAAGATACCCTTGATACCTTAGTTCATACACACCTGAAAACTATTCCCAAACCTAGTTGCTTCTACAAAAACAACTCTATTGCAGACACATAGGAAATGCAAATAGAAAGATGGAAACACCCTTGATGCTTCAATCAATAAGTCTGAAACTCAAATGGAGACAATCTAATAATAGTAGAAACATATTGAATCTCATGCATAAGACTAAATGTTACAGCTTATATTGTATTCTCCAAAAGCCAAAAGGAAAGAGGGAACATCGTTTATGCAGAGAAAAAGGAAGTATATACAAGCAAAGGACCCTTCATGGAACTAGCTCACAGAGACATATTGGAACCGGAACCCCCACTAAATGATCTTGGAAATCCTTATATCATCAAGGATTGCAACAAGCAAAGGATCATTTAGGGAAAAACTAGGTTTTCAACCACTAGGTACAACAAGAAATAAAGAATGCAGGAAACCCAAGAAACCTTGGAAAATCAAGTAAAATCTGATGTACAAATGTATTGGTTTCATAATCAGGATTTACTGTAGATACAAACTCAAATAATTTCTTGCTACAGAACACAAAACTTAAATGCCAAAGCCAGTAATAGAAAATCTTGCGTGTACAAAACATGTAGATCTCTGACAAAAATCAAAACCCTAGCCACTTGCAACAGACCTCAGGCATAAAACCATACTTCTGGTGTGAAAACACCTCTGCAGTCAATGATCAGGCCTCTGGACCACATTGCAACAACCGACGAGACCAGTCTTACCCAATCCAGCCGCTAAAATCATCAATTTTGGTACTTCTTATCGCTGGAAAGCCTCTCAAAAATTCAAATTCAAATCCCAATGGCTATATCCTTGGCAACATTAGCAAATCGGCGGTCAAAATTTAAATCTCGATCAACTTTAAGTCGCAGCCATCAGATCTTGTCCTTTCATGGGCTTTATGACTTAACTCATTGAATAGCCCCGGGTTAACATTTAGCAAACATGCGACAAAGCAATTCCAATTCATGAAATGAAATCTTAACTCATGTTTAACTTCAGCGAATCAGTGAACAAAGAAAAGCACTTAACCTCGGTTCATTATTGGCGAACGGGCAACTGAAGGAATTTCGCCAGTTCGCTGAACATTTTTCCTCTCTGCCAGTTTATTTAGCTACTACATGAACGCTTGTTCGCTGAATCGCCAGTCAAATTAGAGCACCGCTAATTTATCTTGTGAATGAGTGAAACCCTTTGAAATTTGTCAGAACCACCAAACCCCTTTGTCAGAACCACTAAGCCTTTGTCTGGGGCCGCCTAGAAGATCAACGATCATCTCATCTTCACATAAACCTCCCAGATTCCATCAGATCACATGCCCACCGTCAAATGAAGCATCTTACCCTACCCCGACAACCCTCTGACACTGGATGAAATCAATGGTTGTCACATAATCTCAAGCCTCTGACACATTCGATGAGATCTTATGTCGTTCGTAGATTTTTTGATAGATGTCAGGGCCCCCTGACATGCTGGATACCAGGACTCACTGACACCCACCAAGTCAAGACCTCATGGACCAATCAAACACTGCCAAATCAGCTTACCTGGCAGTGGATCTACCCATCTAAAAGCATTACATCATAAAAAGAATCAATGGCTAGTCTTAAATCCTTATGTGTCAAAAAAAACCATTAAGATCATACACTGGCCGTCGATGCATCTGCCACTATCAAAACTACTGAACCTCCAAAGTCGTTGGCCCCACTGACAATATTCTGAGTCATTAATACGTGGACCAATGAGAAAGTGCTGACTAAGCACACCTGGCATGTGGACCCACAAAGAGGTATATTAGAAGATCGGGTAGTCATCGCATAGTCTCAAGGGATCTGTCAAAGTTATAAGATCATGTGCCTACCATTGATTTTAAAAGACTGCAAGATGCTGGGCCTGCAAACCATGTGAATACGCGACCAAAGAACAGGAAACCACCACGCCAAGTCATGTGATGCTAAGACATAACCACCTGATAATAAGAGATTACGTGAACACTGTGTTCACGTAATCACTAAGAGAAAAAGATAACCACCGGGGAACTTAGAGAATGCGCGACTGACATGTTCGCTGAATTGCCAAAAGTTTAAAAGTGACTGCCAAGGATTAAGAGAACAAGCGACTGACTGGGAAGAAAAGCGCACATGCATTTTTGGAATTTTAAGTGTCCCAAAAAAGTAATAACAAATTAGAACAGCACCAGGGTAAAAAAAAGGGCTTTTCCTACCAACGGCTAGGTTTTTTCAAATTTTGCACCAGGGTTTAAAGCTAGAGATAGGAAAATGAATGCAGAGACCAAAGGAAAAAGGCTAGAGCCATGAAATTTCTTTTAGGTGCTAACAGTGGCTCTAGTTGGGGATGATGGGCAACTTGTGTCCATGCAAGAATTCAGATCTCTGGGAGAGCAAACCATCCACAAAACAAAAATAGGGACCTTCACAAAAACTGGCAACTGAATAGGAAAGTAGGAAATAGGAAAGGGAAAGACAACTATACAAGGATTTACAATTTTTACAAAACTTATACAATTTTATTTAGTGGCCCCAAGCCACCAAAAGAAAATCAATGCCCCTCCTAAATCAAAAATCTGATTCTCATCTACATATGTGGCCAGACACTTAAAATGATCTTGACCATCTCGCTACCAACATATGTGAGTAACCATGGGCGGAAGAATAAAATTGTACTAATCACTACCCATGTCTTTCCAGTCACAACTACCATACTCATGTTCATATTCCAAGAAGTAAGGAACATCATTTACTTCCTCTTGTGGACTAGAAATAAAAATTTCATCTAGTAATGCATCAAAAAATAAAGCATACTAATTGTCATGCACTACCCAAGAATTACCTGGCTGAAAAGGACTTGGATCCTTCGATTTGCCTTCATGAACTGCTTCAGCCACTAAGCAACTTGGTTCCTCCCTAATGTCATCATGAACTAGATTATGAACCAAGTGAAGGTCAATTTCATAAATTTTGTGACAGTAGGACATCTAATCTGCATAGTCATGTGTATCAAAAAATGTTCTGTCCCAATTATTGAAGACAAGGTCCTCAATACTGTCACCATCATTATCATATTTATCAAAAGAAGGAAAAGGGTTTGAATAAGGAACTTGTTCATTAATAGAATTCCTATGATAGGAGAACACATTATCATGTCCTTCAAGCTCTTCTTTTGCAAAGTCATTACATGGGGGGAGCTCTGGTATGCATGAGTCATCAAGAATAGGCACCTGTTGCATCTTGTTTGCATTTGAAAAACTCAAAAAATGTCGGTGGGTGGAGGGAGAACATCAATACACTCACTATGAGCATGTGAAATTTGAGTAGCTAACTGGCCATCCTTCCATGGCCTAGCAAAAGATCCAGAATCAGGACAAGACTCAAAATCTAAACAACTTTCCTAATCAGTACTCAAAACCATATCAGGGGCATTAGCATCCCTTGAAGATAAACAAACACTGATGACCTCATCATCTGATGAATCATACTGTACCTAGTTATCATCTAGCAGTGTTGGGGTAATAAAAGCATTAGAGGCACACATGTCAAAGTTAGATCTTCCTGACTCATGCTCTCAGTCAAAATTAATGTGTGTTGGTTGTAAGAATTCAGAGCCATCTCCCCTTGCATATCTGAGATATTCACAAGACAAGAAATCTGAAATTTGTTCACTGTGAAGTGAAGAGTTGTCCCTAGCATCACCTTCCTCTGATAAGCAGTCATCAGCAACATCTTCATTCATCCAATATTTTTCTTCATCTGACTGACTACACAAATCTTCTACCCCATATCGAGAAAGAGCATCACTCTCATGATTACAAGAAAGAGTGTTAGCACTTGACACATCTCCTTCATAGGTTCCATCATTCTCAATAACATTACTACTAGACACAACCCCAAATGTATCTTCAAGATCAAAATCAGCATCATTAAGTATCCACTCCCTAAGATGTACATAACACTCTTTATACAAGGAGTCTGGCCAATGGGTCGATTCAGGAAAATAGAGCTCCAAAAACAAGCCAATGAACATAGCCTCTAGAAACTCGATACCTCTTGGAAGCTGATCATATGCTTCACAAAAACTATCATAGAACAAAGGTATTGACAGCTCCTTCCTACTTCCCATTTCAATCTTACCAATCTTATGCAATCCCTCTAGATGCCTTGATCTAATAATGCAAGCTCTTCCTCAAGCTTACCCATTACAACTTAATGCACTACTTCCATAAAATTTTGTGAAAATACAACTAAAAACTTGAAGTATGCAAACCTCTACTCACACCTTGTCTTTTTCTTAGTGCTTGATCACTTAATAAGGAGACATTTCAGATCTTTGAGAAATACCTGAGATTTTTGTAGCAAAAGACTTTGTTGACTGGAAAGCAAGGCAGATCTAGAGCTTACCATGTAGCTCCATCAGATTCTTTGTTTGTAGAGTTGCCACCTCCTTGAAGAGGAAAATATTATTTATCTTTGTACCTCTTCCAATCAACCAAAACTACACTAGGATATCACACTATTTATTAGGAGATGCACTGATCAAACAGAGAAATCAAAGCCGCCACTCAATACTTATTGAGAAGATGTTAGTAAATGCTTTATTTTATATCTGACTCTTTCCAATGGCCTCCCTAGTGGATTCACCAATTTGTTGATGCCTTTTCTTGCAGTACCAAACTTGAATCAATAGATGGGCTTGGATCTTAGGTCAGGCACTCAAGTTTGACAAGAAAATAGTCCAATTGATGAGGATTGAAAGGAATCCTCCTTCTTTGAGCTCCACATCACTCAGGTAGGTATTTCCTTATCTACACACTTAAGACACCTTAAGATAAACAATCGGGTTGTAGATAGATTATTGTGGAATAATCTTCAAACCCCTTCAGGTAACTTGTACCCCAATGAAGACAATTCACATGCAATAGCCCTACTTGCATAGAATGAGTCTAAAGACTAGAAAGGACCTCCTACTACTACTACCAACATGAAATGGAAAGGTATTTGATTTGATGTTGGGTTGGAAGGGCTCTTGAGATACCCTAAGTCTCTCATAAACCAGTGCCTTATCCAATAGGTAGTAGAGTCAAATACATCACTGCAGCAGAGAGCTATGAAACAAGAAAGCAATACATTCAAATATGTTGATGCCTTACACCAAACATACACCATTAATCAGGTCATGCTTCAACAATCCACCTGTGTACCCAAATGTGCTATCACCTATTCAAAGGATATTAACTCTCCCCTTAGAAGAGACCTATAAATAAGCAATACATTAACCAGCCTCCACTAGAAGACAAACATAAGATACCCTTGATACCCCAGTTCATACACACCTGAAAACCAATCCCAAACCTAGTTGCTTCTACAAAAACAACTCTATTGCAGACACATAGGAAATGAAAATAGAAAGATGGAAACACCCTTGATGCTTCAATCAATAAGTCTGAAACTCAAATGGAAACATCTGATAATAGTAGAAACATATTGAATCTCATGCATAAGACAAAATGTTACAGCTTATATTGTATTCTCCAAAAGCCAAAAGGAAAGAGGGAACATCGTTTATGCAGAGAAAAAGGAAGTATATAGAGGAAAAGGACCCTTCATGGAACTAGCTCACAAAGACATACTAGAACCAGAACCCCCACTAAATGATCCTGGAAATCATTATATCATCAAGGATTGCAACAAGAAAAGGCTCATTTAGGGAAAAACTAGGTTTTCAACCACCAGGTACAACAAGAAATAAAGAATGTAGGAAACCCAAGAAACCCTAGAAAATCAGGTAAAATCTGATGTACAAATGTATTGGTTTCATAATCAGGATTTACTGTAGATACAAATTCAACTAATTTCTTGCTGCAGAACACAAAACTTAAATGCCAAAGCTAGTAATAAAAATTCTTGCATGTACAAAACATGTAGATCTATGACAAAAATCAAAACCCTAGCGACTTGCAACATGCCTCAGGCATAAAACCATACTTCTCTTGGTATGAAAGCACCTCTGCAGTCAAAGATCAGGCCTCTAGACCACACTACAATAGCCGATGAGACCAGTCTTACCAAATCCAGCTGCTAAAATCATCAATTTTGGTACTTCCTGTCACTGGAAACCCTCTCAAAAATTTGAATTCAAATCCCAATGGCTATATCCTTGGTGCCAGCAGCAAATCAGTGGTCAAAATTTAAATCTCGATCAACTTTAAGTCGCAGGTGTCAGATGTTGTCCTTTTGCAGGCTTTATGACTTAACTCATTAGATAGCCCCGGGTTAACAATTAGCGAACACATGACAAAGAAATTCCTATTCATGAAATGAAATCTTAACTCATGTTTAACTTCAGTGAATCAGCGAACAAAGAAAAACACTTAACCTCGGTTCATTATTGGCGAATGAGCGATTGAAGGAATTTTGCCAGTTCGCTGAACATTTTTCCTCTCTGCCAGTTTATTTAGCTACTACGCGAATGCTTGTTCACTGAATCACCATTCAAATTGGAGCAGTGCTAATTTATCATGCGAATGAGCGAAACCCTTTGAAATTTGTCAAAATTGCCAAACCCCTTTGTCAGAACCACTAAGCCTTCGCCTAGGCCTACCTAGAAGATTGACAGTCTTCTCATCTTCGCATAGACCTCCCAGATTCCATCAGATCATACACCCCATCAGATGAAGAATCTTACCCTACCCTGACAACCCTCTGACATTGGATGAAATCAACGGCTGTTGCATAATCTCAAGCCTCTGACACATTCGATGAGATCTTATGCCGTTCGTAGATTTTCTAACAAATGTCAGGGCCCCTTGACACACTGGATAGCAGGACCCACTAACACCCACAAAGTCAAGACCTCATGGACCAATTAGACACTGCCAAATCAACTTACCCGTCTGAAAACATTATGTCATAAAAAGAATCAAGGACTGGTCTTAAATCCTCATGTGTCAGAAAAAACCCTTAAGATCATATGCTGGTCATCGATGCATCTGCCACTATCAGAACTACTGAACCTCTGAAGTCATTGGCCCCACTGACAATATTCTGAGTCATTAATACGTGGACAAATGAGAAAGTGCTAACTAAGCACACCTAGCATGTGGACCCGCAAAGAGGTATATCAGAAGATCAGACGATCATCGCATAGTCTCAAGGGATCTGTTAGAGTTATAAGATCATGCACCCACCGTTGATTTTAAAAGACTGCAAGATACTGGGCCCACAAACCATGCGAATACGTGACCAAAGAATAGGAAACCACCATGCCAAGTTTCTTGATGCTAAGACATAACCGCTCGATAATAAGAGATTACGTGAACACTGTGTTAACATAATCACTGAGAGACAAAGCTAACCACCGGGGAACTTAGAGAATTCACGACTGAAATGTTCACTGAATCGTTGAAAGTTTAAAAGTGACTGCCAAAGATTAAGCGAACAAGCGATTGACTAGGAAGAAAAGTGCACATGCATTTTGGGAATTTTAAGTGTCCCAAAAAAGTAATAACAAATTAGAACAGGGTCAGGGTAAAACAAAGGGCTTTTCCTACCAACGGCTAGTTTTTTTCAAATTTTGCATGAGGGTTTAAAGCCAGAGACAGGAAAATGAATGCAGAGACCAAAGGAAAAAGGCTATAGCCATGAAAAATTTTTTTAGGTGCTAACTTACCTTTCCTTCATAACTAGAAGCTCCTTCTTCCACTTAGTAATAGCAGCCCCCATCTAGGTACACAAATTGTCACACTTAATAAATTTTTCTAAATATCTATTCCAGTTTGAAGATTGAAACTACTAGGCATAATCCTCTACATTAGCAAGAATGCCAGTAGCATGCTCTAGTTAGACTTCTACTATGTCTTTCACTAGCCAAAAAGTATTTATCAAATCTTCCCTATATCTCTATAATAGCGACAACTCTACTTGAATATCACCAATTATCATCCTCAATTTTCCTTCTTTGTCCTTGAAGACATCATATGTCTTTCCCAACTCATTTAATTCTTTCTCAATTACTTCGCTTCTTCCTCTGAAATTGTCTACAATAGCAAGCCATTGAAGACAATACCTGTATATATTTTTAATTTCCTTTACATGGACCTCTGATAACTCTAGTAAGTTTCTACTTTGTATTTGTCCATTTCTTCTCTAGAGACCTGTTAATTACTTCAAAATCTGCACCATACTGTAACAAATTATTTTCAATGTCTCTATCTAATTCAATTGGTAACATACCAGACACACTAGATATTGTGATCCTTTTACTAATCAAGTCATCAGTCAACACTTACATCACCAAGGTTTTTTCCATCAATGAACAGTATGTCCGCACTTCACCAATTATATCATACTCACCATTTTCCAACAAAGTCTAGACCATATTGGAATCCACATAATCATATTCTATCAAAGAAACCACATCTTTATCCATATCTTTTTCCTCTTTATCACAGATTTTTCTCTTCTTAGAATCTAGAGAAGAACCACCAAAAGCTACTTGCAATCTCTTTTGTCTCGAGGAGGAACCCTCCTCACTATGACTTACCAGTACAACACCAATAACTGTTAAACCTAAACAAATATTCTCATGTAAAGACAATACATATGCCTCATAGGCATCTACCTTATTATCCAACACATCAAGATATCTACAATTTTTCTTACCGATAGGAATGTCGGTTTTCCACTCAACATTTTCCTTACTAGGTAATGACCTCAAGAAATAGAAAGCTAAACACATTACCAATTAACCAAATCTAAAACCATATCTATTTTCAATATAGTCATCCTCAAATTTTCAATAAAGTTTTCTAGCAACATCTTACAAAGAACCATTTGAATATTCCCCCTCAATTTTTTATGTGCAACATAAACATCTAACACCGAAGTGGCACCATCAGGATTCTGAAACTAAATTTCGTAAGAAATGCCATAGGCAACATACCTTACCATATACTATTGATGTTGTTTGTTTAGGTCCTATTGAGTCCCCCTCTTTGGTGGGTATTGGCTCTGGGAGTGTTAAGCCTGTTGGTCTATTTGAGCCTGTGCAGTGTGATGGTACCTTAATGGGTGCTCAAAATTCAGTTTTGGATTCCTTATGCTGGCAGGTTGAGGCCTCTAAAGTGGAAGAAGGTTGGATTATGGTTAAAGGTAAATCTTTCAAAAGATCCTCACCTTCCTTTGATATGAATCTTCAGTCCCATAAGAAAGGGACCAAGGGATAATCCTGTTGTTGAGTTTTTCTTTGGATTGCCGCTTCCAAATGGTTATTCTTTGGCAGTGATCTTTGTGCTTCTCTTGGGGGTCTGGATTTTTATTTGGATTAGGCCTTTGTTCCATTTCAACAGTCCTTTATGTTGTTCTAGTCTATTGTTGGTCCTCTGGCTATCCTTTTTGTGTTTCATCTGGTAGCTGGTTTTGGTGCTTAATGTTTATTCTTTCTAATTTCTTGTAAAAGGTTCAAGACCTTTCAAATCTTGTTTTCCTCCTAATCAGAACATACCTTACCATATAATCTTATAGGGTGTTTATTAACAATGCATGTTGATTGCGACCAATCTTGGTTATTTCTTCTACCTCCTTTTAGCTTATTGTCTTCTTTCCAAGTAACTCATTGTCACTACATAATCCTATAATAGCTCCAATTAACTATTTCATCATTGGATAGACTTTATACGACACTAGGATTTCAACTTTAAACTAACTCAACAAGAATAAAATAAATTCTTTGTCATTGGACCAAGAGACTTCTCCCCAAATATATACGCCAAGATTTTTAATCCTTTGCATATCCTCTATGGCCAATCCAAACTCCCATTTCTTGATTATTCTATGATCAAACTCCTTTAGCTCAACCTTCTTCATTTGTTTTTATTGCAGATGCACTGATACTTCTTGAATGACTAATTGAAACTCCATTATCACTCACAAAATTTTCTCCTCAAGCTATTTCTGAAAATTCTCAGATTTCCTCTTCTTGGTATAGTACTAAATGATTTCAAAATTCTACCTTTAAAACCATGAAACATCATAATTGATATTCCTGCCAAATATTAATTATTGTTGATGTAATCTAGCTATATGTTGGTGTTCTTTTTCCCCAAAGGTTAGATTGACATTAGGATTGACTGGGCTAGTGTCACATTCACTCAACACTCCAAATCTGACAAGGAAAAAGGTCAACTAAAAAGGATCAAAGAGAGATCCTTCTACACTTTGAGCTCCACATCACTCAGGTGGGTATACCTTATCTGGACACACATACAACTTGAATCACACTACAGGCCTACAGGTAACTAACTATGGAATGGTTCTCAAACCCTTGTAGGTATCATGTACCTCAATGAAACCAAGATCTCATGCAATAGCCCTACTTGCATATAATGAGTATGAAAACTAGAGACCTATCCTAACAACATAAAAGGGAAAGGGTGGAACTAAATGTAAATGATTTAAAGATGGGTTTGAAAGGTTTCCTGAGATACCCTAAGTCTCTCATAGACCAGTGCCTTATCCAAAGGGCCACAGAGTCAAATACCCTATTGCAATAGACAACTATGAAAAAAGAAAGCAATAAATTCAATGTGTTGATGCCTAACATCAATCACACACCATGACCAAACCTCACTTCAACAACCCACCTGTGTATCTGAGTATGTTATTACCCATCCAAATTCTTTTAACCCTCCCCTTAGAAGAGACCTATAAATTATAGATAATACATTAACTAGCATCCACTAGAAGACAAGCATGAAATATCTTTGACACCTCAGCTCATACATACATGAAAACTAATCCTAAACCAGGTTATCTCTGTGAAGACAACTCCACTTGCAAACACATAGGAAATGCAAATAGAAAAATCAAACACCCTTGATGTATGATTAATGAATTCAAAATTCAAATGGAGATAGCTTGGTAACAGTAAGAATAAATTGAGTCCTCATACATAAGACAAATCAATTACAATATGTATTATATTCTCTGAACCAACAAAGGAAGAAAGAACACCCTGTATGCAGAGAGAAGGAGAAAATCTATAGGAAAAGGACCCTTCATGGAACCAGAATAATGGACATCCAAAATTGTGGAACCCATAAAAAATCAAAACTACAATCATATATACCACTAGTTGCCTTGGAATCCCAAAAGAATTTAGGATGCAACAAGCTTCGTATAGCTAGGGTTAGGATTTCCACCCACCAAACCAACTAGGAATAGTCACAATTCATTACAGGGGATGAAAATCAGTCGGCCATGCTTGAGAAAGATTTGCCAAACCTTTTAGAACACCGCCAAATTTCTTCACGAATGAGAGAAGCCTTTGGACTTTGTCAGCACCGCTAACCTTATTTATCTAGACTGGTAGACTTTTGACCTTCGCCTGGGTCCACTTTATGCCACTTGTCACCATACCATTCGCTACTCACATTTGGTCATCACTGACAAAGGACCCACCACATACAAGCCATTAATCAGATGACGGGTGCAAGATCTCATGGCTCTGACACCACCCATGAGATCATACACCAACTATTGATCTTGTCCTCATCATTGACCTCTTTGACAATGGCCCCACCTTGTAGTATTCTTCATCATCCTCCAGCTCAACCAATAAAATTAAAACAAATCAGCACCATCTGGCAATGGTCCCACAGCCCCATTATCCTTTCAGCTAATGAGAAATGTGCATGTCAGCCCCATCTGGCAAGGGACCCATCCTTATTTGTCACCTTTGAAAAAGGTAGAATCAATGGTTGGTGCATAATCTCAAACCTCTGACACAATCCATGAGAAAACACTCCCACCGTCGATCCTCTACAGATGTCAGGACACTCTGACAAGCTCGAAAACTAGGTCCCACTAACAACTGCCAGCATATTACCTCGTGGACCAATCACAGACTGCCAAATGTGCCTACGTGTTATTTTGGACCCACCTTTATCTCTGACATGAACACCTGGAGGATCAGATGGATGGCGCATGATCTCAAGGGCTCAAAAGATTCTATGAGATCATGCACCCACCATAGATTTGGAATCTATTGCCGATGACGTAAAGCCCGACCCTACCATGCTGCATAGGATACCTTGATAAATGAGAGACCGCCACATTGCAAAATCCAGCAAGCTAAAAAACCACTTCTTCACTCATTCTGACAACCCTGCCACATCATCATTCCTTCGGCCAATAGGGAAATGCCACTTGAACACCCTGTGACAATGGTCCCACTGAGAACATTATGCCGTCTGAAAGATCGAATGGATGATGCATGATCTCAAAGGCTTGGAAGATTCCATGAGATCATGCACCCGCCGTTGATCTTGGATCTTTCGACTGAGATATCAGGCTCACTAATAGAACGTCCAACTCATGGTCATGCAGACCAATTAAAGAATGTCACCTGTACCTACGTGTCACCTTGGACCCACAGTTTGAAATGCCATGTCATAAAGGAAAATCAACGGCCATCGCGACTTCGCATAGCTCTGAAAATCCCTTGCACTTTAGCGACAACCATCAGATTGAGATGGTGTTAGAGAGACTGGGCCCAGGAAATACTAAAGCTGAAACATTAGGAAAATCAAGGTGTAGGACTTAGGAAAAATATTTCACCGAGACTTAGGAAAAATTAAAACACCGCTGGGCTCATAGACTTAGGAAATATTAAAGGCCATTTGGGGTAAGAACTTAGGAAAGATATAAATGGGGACCAACCCAAAATATAAAGCATGTGCGTTTTAGGATTTTTAAGTGGCTCGAAAAGGTAACTTAAAATTAGAACGGGGCCTGGGTAGACTTCGGGTATTTTTTCTGCAACGACTATATTTTTGAAAATTTGCACTAGGGCTTCAAAGCCAGAGACACACAAATGACTACAAGGACCAGAAGAAACATGCTACAGCCATGAAAATTTTTGCAAGGGTAGACCATTTTCTAAGGAATTTAGCTATGACATGAAAATGGGCTAACAGTGGCTCTATCTAGGGATGCATGGCTCTTACAGGCATGGCAAGAATTCAAATCTCTGGGAGAAGCAGACCACTCACAAAACCTTCTTAAACAACTGATGCAGGAGCATCCTGGGTGTAAGAGCAATCTTGCATCACCCAAAAATATTTTTGTTTTTATTTTCAATAAGGGCTATTTTGTGCAGAGCTGCTATTTATGGAAAGTTACTATTTTTGGTAATTTTCATCTGCGCTCAGAATGATCTAATTTCTTTCTTGGATGTTCATTTTGGTCATATAAGTCTGCCAGTAAAGTTTCATTGCCAACTCAAGTGTATATTGGAAGATATTGAAGATTTTCGGTATTGGCAGCAGGGTACAGAAACTTTGAACTCATTTTTGAAGGCTTTAGAGGCTCCGAATGAGGTCAAAAATTTGGGTGACAAGTGCTTGCGCCAATCAAGCCTGTAGAGCACTTCGTGGCATTTCCGAAATGGGGTTATAATAGCCGAGTGGGTCAACGGGTGATGACTTATGGTCTTCGGAAGTTGGGCCACCTGAAATGGTGAAAAATAATTTTCTTCAAAATTTTTGTTTGGGTTTCAAAGGTTATCTTGAGCCGACTATGATGTAATAAAATGTAAAATAAAATAATTCTGAGTTTGGTCGGCCTTATTGGCTAAAATTCTGGAACCTTCCCAGGCGGTGGATAATTGCCTATATAAGGAAGGCTATATTATTGTCTTAGGCAGTTCAGAATAGTTCTGGGTAGTAGATCTGGGTATTGATTCGAGGCTTTGTCCTACACAATATTGTAAGGGAATGCCCATGTGGCTTTGCATATTGTAATTCTAAAAGTTTGTAATTCCACATTTGTGGAGATAATAAGAAGCCAATTTTTAGTTCTTGCATATTGTTGTGGTTTCTCTATTTTTGTTATGTGTTTGTGGTATTAAGGGGAGCACCCTTCATCAAGTGGTATCAGAGCAGGTTTTCTTGAGTGTGTAAATAGATCGCCGACTGTGAGGTAGTTTGCACCAGGACCGTGGCTAGGGTTTCAGCGCGCATCGCGAAAATGCCTCCACGAAGGGAACGTGGCGGAAGAGCTGGTGTTGTAACACCTGAGGTTAGAGATCTGTAGAGACAAGTGCGAGCATTGCAAGAAGAGATTCACAGAAGAATGAATCTTAATGTCAGAGATGAAAGCGAGGATGAAGCCGAAGAAGAATATCAAGAAGGAGAAGCTGAAATTGTGAACTAGGAGGAAGAAAGACTTTTTCGGGTAATTTCCAAGATTGGAAAAAGACCTAAGATTGAGGTTCCTACATTTTCTGGAAATCTTAACCCAGAGGAATTGATCGACTGGATCAATGAATGTGAGGAATATTTTGAGTATGAAGATGTTGAGGATCCTGATAGGGTCAAATTTGCGAAAGCCAAATTGAAAGGTCATGCGAAGATCTGGTGGCAAGAAATTCAATTAGAGCGAAATAGAAGAGGGAAAGATAAAATCACAAGATGGGATCGAATGGTGGATAAATTAAAGTGACAGTTCATTCCTATTGATTATGAGCTTGACCTACTGAAGAAAATGCAGAGTTTGAAGCAAGCAGGAAGATCTGTTCAAGAGTATACAGAGGAGTTCTATCGACTCCTCATCAGAACAGGCCATGCAGAAGCTGATAAGGAGAAAGTTGCCCGATACCTTAATGGGTTAAGGCCAAGCCTTCAGGAGGAGTTGAATCTGGTTCAAATGAACAGTATTGAGGAGGCATACCAATTTGCCCTAAAAGTAGAGGAAAAGCTGAACAAGAAGTTTGAGAGCAGACAAAACGGAAGAGGTCGCGGTGGACTATCTGGTGGACGGTCATATGGTGGCCGAAATGAAGATCCGAAAAAGAAGGATGAGGCCAGTAGCAGTCAGAATCAGCGTGAAAATAATTTCAATCGCTTCCATGATCAGAATAATAGAGATCAGAGAGGAAGAGGAAGAGGACAAGGATCTGGAAGAGGAGGCTTCCGTGGAACATGTTTTCACTGTGGAGAAGAAGGTCATAGGGCATTTGAATGTCCTCGGCGCCAAGGCAGAACATACAGGAGAAATGAAGGCCAGGCCAGAGTTGCACATGTAGATGAAGATGTCAGATCATCAAATTTTAAAGATGCTGAAAGAGGAGACACGTTGATTAATAGAAGAGTCCTGTTGAGTGGTGAGAATGAACCTGAGCAAAGGAGGAGCCTATTTCACACCAGGTGCAAGTGTGAAGGTAAATGTTGTGATGCGATCATTGATAGTGGAAGCACTGACAATTTTGTGTCAGAAGAGATGGTGACAAAGTTGAAGCTCAAGAGACAGAAACACCCACATCTATATCGGATTGCCTGGGTACAGGATGACCACAGAGTCAATGAACAATGCCTGGTGAAGTTCAAGATTGGCGGATACCAAGATGAGGTATTGTGTGATATCATATCTATGGATGCATGTCATATGTTGTTGGGTAGACCATGGCAGTTTGACAAATGTGTTGTACATGATGGTCGTGCGAATACCTATTCCCTGACAAAGGATGGAGTGCGACATAAGCTAAAACCATTGAAGGAGACTGAAGAAAAGGTATGTGGTAATGCAAGAATAACATTTATTGATGGAAGAAAATTTCTAGATGGTATGAGGCATGAGCATGTATGTTTTGCTTTAATTCCAAAAGATGGTAAAGAGGAGGTAGAAGATGTTCCTGTAGAAGTTACAGATTTGTTGAATAAGTTTTAGGATATTGTATTCGATAATGTGCCTGATGGATTACCACCAGTCAAGAAGATCAGTCATCAGATGGACTTGATCCCAGGAGCAAGTTTGCCGAATAAGGCAGCACAGAGAATGACACCTGCAGAAAGTGAGGAGTTGAACAGACAAGTACGTGAACTGTTACAGAAGGGGTTGATTCGAGAGAGTCTGAGTCCCTGTACTGTACCAGCGGTATTAGCACCAAAGAAGAATGGAGAGTGGAGGATGTGTACAGATTCTAGGGTAATAAAAATAATCACAATCAAATACAGGTTTCCATTGCCATGAATGGATGATATTATGGACTGTTTGAGTGGAGGTGTGTATTTCTCAAAGATAGATCTGAAGAGTGGATATCACGAGATTCAGATCAGAGAAGGAGATGAATGGAAGACTTCCTTCAAGACAAAGGAAGGACTATATGAGTGGTTAGTCATTCCTTTTGGGCTAACCAATGCACCGAAAACTTTCATGCGGCTTATGAACGAGGTTCTGAAAGAATTTCTGGGTAAGTTTGTCATTCTTTACCTAGATGATATTTTGATCTTTAGTAAGACATTGGATGAGCATATGATGCATATTCGTATGGTATTTGAGAAGTTGAGAGAGAGAAATTGTTGATTAATTTGAAGAAGTGCAATTTTGTGAAGAAAGAGTTAGTGTATTTGGGATTTGTAGTTTCAGCAGAAGGTTTGAAAATGGACCCAGAGAAGGTACAGGCTATCCTTGAATGGCCTACTCCAAGGAATGCTACTGAGGTAAGATCTTTTTATGGTCTAGCTAGCTTTTACAGAAAGTTTATCAGAAATTTTAGCAGTATTTGTGGACCCTTGACTGAAACAATGAGAGGGGATAGAAAAGAATTTAAGTGGACAAATGGGGCAGAAAAGAGTTTTCAATTGTTGAAACAAAAAGTTACAGAACAACCTGTTTTAGCACTTCCAGATTTTAATAAGGTGTTTCAAGTAGATTGTGATGCTAGTGGTACTGCAATAGGAGCTGTTATGAGCCAAAAAGGTAAACCTGTTGCTTATTTCAGTGAGAAGTTAAATGATGCCAAGAGGAAATATTCTGTTTATGATCAAAAATTTTATGCTATAGTTCAGGCATTAAAGAAGTGGAGACATTATCTACTTCCTAAGGAGTTTTTTTTGTATACTGATCATCAAGCTTTGCAATATTTGAATAGACAAGGAAAATTGAATCAAAGGCATTTGAAATGGGTTGAGTTTTTGCAGAGTTATACATTTGTTTTGAAACACAGAAGTGGAAAGTCTAATAGGGTTGCAGATGCTCTTAGCAGAAGGCAACTATTGCTGACAGAAATGCAGATTGAAGTAGTTGGGTTCAAGGAACTCAAGAATTTGTATCCAAAGGATCTTGATTTTGGTGAAGCTTGGAAGGCTTCTACAGAACCTGTTACTCTAGACAGGACGAAGTGGCTGGATTTTATCATCCAAGATGATATGCTATTCAGAGGGAGTCAGTTGTGCATTCCACGAAGTTCTATGAGGGAGAATCTCATCAAGGAGAAGCATAGTGGAGGATTGGCTGGACATTTTGGTCGTGATAAAACCCTTGCTTTGGTTGGTGAGAATTATTATTGGCCACAATTGCAGCAAGATGTGAAGAAGTTTGTACAGAGTTGCAGAGTATGTCAGATGGCGAAAAGAGTGAAGCAGAATACAGGGTTGTATCAGCCATTACCTATACCAGAGAAGCCTTGGGAGGATATCAGTATGGACTTTGTTCTTGGTTTACTGAGGACACTGCGGGGACATGATTCAATTTTTGTGGTGGTTGACAGATTTTCAAAGATGGCACATTTCATTCCCTGTAAGAAGACTAATGATGCTGTTCATGTGGCAGAATTATTTTTCAAAGAAGTGGTGAGACTTCATGGTTTGCCAAAGACCATAGTTTCAGATCGAGATACTAAATTTGTTGGATATTTTTGGCGGACATTGTGGAAGAAGTTGAAGATAGATTTGAAGTTCAGTTCATCACATCATCCACAGACTGATGGACAGACAGAGGTGGTGAATAGAAGTTTGGGAAATTTGCTGAGATATTTGGTTGGAGATAAGCCAACAGGATGGGATTTGATTTTACCACAGGCAGAATTTGCATACAATAATTCTGTCAACAGGAGCACTAGTAAATCACCATTCCAGATTGTATATGGAAGTAGTCCAAAAAATGTATCTGAATTGAGAAAGATAGATAAAGAAGAAATAAGTAGTGCTGAAGCTGAGGATTTTGCAGAACACTTGAAGAACATCCATGGGGAGGTGAGGAAGCATATTACCAAGATGAACACACAGTATAAGGCTAAGGCAGATGAGAAAAAGAGGTATAAAGAATTTCAGGTTGGTGATGAAGTCATGGTTCATTTGCGGAAGGAGCGGTTTTCAGTTGTTACATATAACAAGTTGAAAATGAAGAAGTTTGGACCATGTAAGATATTAAAGAAGCATGATTCAAGAAATGCATATGAGGTAGAATTGCCTAGTGAGCTGAATATTTCACCAGTGTTTAACATTTCAGATCTGACAGAGTATCATGAAGGAGGTGTTGAAGATGAGATCACAGCAGCACAGTGGAGTATTCCAGCAACTAGTTCAGACACTATGGAGATCGAGGATATACTGGACAGTCATGTTGGCAAAAGCACAAGGAATAAGACATATGAAGAATATTTGGTCAAATGGAAAGGATGACCTGTAGATGATTCATCGTGGCTAACAAAAGAGGAGGTTAACCGTCTTGGTTTTCCTCTGCACACCTGAGTCGTGACAGGGTCACTTCTCAAATTACCATGGGTGTCTGATGCAGGAGCATCCTGGGTGTAAGAGCAATCTTGCATCACCCAAAAATATTTTTGTTTTTATTTTCAATAAGGGCTATTTTGTGCAGAGCTGCTATTTATGGAAAGTTACTATTTTTGGTAATTTTTGTCTGCGCTCAGAATGATCTAATTTCTTTCTTGGAGGTTCATTTTGGTCATATAAGTCTACCAGTAAAGTTTCATTGCCAGCTCAAGTGTATATTGGAAGATATTGAAGATTTTTGGTATTGGCAGCAGGGTACAGAAACTTTGAACTCAGTTTTGAAGGCTTTAGAGACCCCGGATGAGGTCAAAAATTTGGGTGATGGGTTCTTGCGATGGTCATGCCTGTAGAGCGCTTTGTGGCATTTCTGAAATGGGGTTATAATAACCGAGCGGGTCAACGGGTGATGACTTATGGTCTTCGGAAGTTGGGCCACCTGAAATGGTGAAAAATAATTTTCTTCAAAATTTCTGTTCGGGTTTCAAAGGTTATATTGAGCCGACTATGATGTAATAAAATGTAAAATAAAATAATTCTAAGTTTGGTCGTCCTTATTGGCTAAAATTCTAGAACCTTCCCAAGCGGTGGATAATTGCCTATATAAGGAAGGCTGTATTATTGTCTTAGGCAGTTCAGAATAGTTCTGGGTAGTAGATCTGGGTATTGATTCGAGGCTTTGTCCTACAGAATATTATAAGGGAATGCCCATGTGGCTTTGCATATTGTAATTCTAAAAGTTTGTAATTCCACATTTGTGGAGATAATAAGAAGCCAATTTTCTGTTCTTGCATATTCTTGTGGTTTCTCTGTTTCTGTTATGTGTTTGTGGTATTAAGGGGAGCACCATTCATCAAGTGGTATCAGAGTAGGTTTTCTTGAGTGTGTAAACAGATCACCGACTATGAGACAGTTTACACCAGGACCGTGGCTAGGGTTTCAGTGCACATCGCGAAAATGTCTCCACGAAGGGAATGTGGCGGAAGAGGTGGTGTTGTAACACCTGAGGTTAAAGATCTGCAGAGACAAGTGCGAGCATTGCAAGAAGAGATTCGCAGAGGAATAAATCTTAATGTCAGAGATGAAAGCGAGGATGAAGCCGAAGAAGAATATCAAGAAAGAGAAGCTGAAATTGTGAACTAGGAGGAAGAAAGACTTTTTCTGGCAATTTCCAAGATTGGAAAAAGGCCTAAGATTGAGGTTCCTACATTTTCTGAAAATCTTAAGCCAGAGGAATTGATCGACTGGATCAATGAATCTGAGGAATATTTTGAGTATGAAGATGTTGAGGATCCTGATAGGGTCAAATTTGCGAAAGCCAGATTGAAAGGTCATGCGAAGATCTGGTGGCAAGAAATTCAATTAGAGCAAAATAGAAGAGGGAAAGATAAAATCACAAGATGGGATCGGATGGTGGATAAATTGAAGCAACAGTTCATTCTTGTTGATTATGAGCTTGACCTACTGAAGAAAATGCAGAGTTTGAAGCAAGCAGGAAGATCTGTTCAGGAGTATACAGAGGAGTTCTATCGACTCCTCATCAGAACAGGCCATGCAGAAGCTGATAAGGAGAAAGTTGCCCGATACCTTAATGGGTTAAGGCCAAGCATTCAGGAGGAGTTGAATCTGGTTCGAATGAACAGTATTGAGGAGGCATACCAATTTGCCCTAAAAGTAGAGGAAAAGCTGAACAAGAAGTTTGAGAGCAGACAAAACGGAAGAGGTCACGGTGGACTATCTGGTGGACGGTCATATGGTGGCCGAAATCAAGATCTGAAAAAGAAGGATGAGGCCAGTAGCAGTCAAAAACAGCGTGAAAATAATTTCAATCACTTCCAGGATCAGAATAATAGAGATCAGAGAGGAAGAGGAAGATGACAAGGATCTGGAAGAGGAGGCTTCCGTGGAACATGTTTTCACTATGGAGAAGAAGGTCATAGGGCATTTGAATGTCCTCGGCGCCAAGGCAGAACATACAGGAGAAATGAAGGCCAGGCGAGAGTTGCACATGTAGATGAAGATGTCAGATCATCAAATTCTAAAGATACTGAAAGAGGAGAAACGTTGATTAATAGAAGAGTCCTGTTGAGTGGTGAGAATGAACCTGAGCAAAGGAGGAGCCTGTTTCGCACCAGGTGCAAGTGTGAAGGTAAATGTTGTGATGTGATCATTGATAGTGGAAGCACTGACAATTTGGTGTCAGAAGAGATGGTGACAAAGTTGAAGCTCAAGAGATAGAAACACCCACATCTATATCGGATTGCTTGGGTACAGGATGACCACAGGGTCATGGTCAATGAACAATGCCTGGTGAAGTTCAAGATTGGCGGATACCAAGATGAGGTATTGTGTGATATCATATCTATGGATGCATGTCATATGTTGTTGGGTAGACCATGGCAGTTTGACAGATGTGCTGTACATGATAGTCGTGCGAATACCTATTCCCTGACAAAGGATGGAGTGCGACATAAGCTTAAACCATTGAAGGAGACTGAAGAAAAGGTATGTGGTAATGCAAGAATAACATTTGTTGATGGAAGAAAATTCCTAGATGGTATGAGGCATGAGCATGTATGTTTTGCTTTAATTCCAAAAGCTGGTAAAGAGGAAGTAGAAGATGTTCCTGTAGAAGTTACAGATTTGTTGAATGAGTTTCAAGATATTGTATCCGATAATGTGCCTAATGGATTACCACCAGTCAGGAAGATCAGTCATCAGATGGACTTGATCCCAAGAGCAAGTTTGCCGAATAAGGCAGCACACAGAATGACACCTGCAGAAAGTGAGGAGTTGAACAGACAAGTACATGAACTGTTACAGAAGGGGTTGATTCGAGAGAGTCTAAGTCCCTGTGCTGTACCAGCGGTATTAGCACCAAAGAAGAATGGAGAGTGGAGGATGTGTACAGATTCTAGGGCAATAAACAAAATCACAATCAAGTACAGGTTTCCATTGCCATGAATGGATGATATTATGGACTGTTTGAGTGGAGCTGTGTATTTCTCAAAGATAGATTTGAAGAGTGGATATCACCAGATTCGGATCAGAGAAAGAGATGAATGGAAGACTACCTTCAAGACAAAGGAAGGACTATATGAGTGGTTAGTCATGCCTTTTGGGCTAACCAATGCACCGAGCACTTTCATGCGGCTTATGAACGAGGTTCTGAAAGAATTTCTGGGTAAGTTTGTCATTGTTTACCTAGATGATATTTTGATCTTTAGTAAGACATTGGAGGAGCATATGATGCATATTCGTATGGTATTTGAGAAGTTGAGAGAAGAGAAATTGTTGATTAATTTGAAGAAGTGCAGTTTTGTGAAGAAAGAGTTAGTGTATTTGGGATTTGTAGTTTCAGCAGAAGGTATGAAAATGGACCCAGAGAAGGTACAGGCTATCCTTGAATGGCCTACTCCAAGGAATGCTACTGAGGTAAGATCTTTTCATGGTCTAGCTAGCTTTTACAGAAAGTTTATCAGAAATTTTAGCAGTATTTGTGGACCCTTGACTGAAACAATGAGAGGGCATAGAAAAGAATTTAAGTGCACAAATGGGGCAGAAAAGAGTTTTTAATTGTTGAAACAAAAAGTTATAGAACAACCTGTTTTAGCACTTCCAAATTTTAATAAGGTGTTTCAAGTAGATTGTAATGCTAGTGGTACTGCAATAGGAGCTGTTATGAGCCAAGAAGGTAAACCTGTTGCTTATTTCAGTGAGAAGTTAAATAATGCCAAGAGGAAATATTCTGTTTATGATCAAGAATTTTATACTATAGTTCAGGCATTAAAGAAGTGGAGATATTATCTGCTTCCTAATGAGTTTGTTTTGTATACTGATCATCAAGCTTTGCAATATTTGAATAGACAAGGAAAATTGAATCAAAGGCATTTGAAATGGGTTGAGTTTTTGCAGAGTTATACATTTGTTTTGAAACACAGAAGTGGAAAGTCTAATAGGGTTGCAGATGCTCTTAGCAGAAGGCAATTATTGCTGACAGAAATGCAGATTGAAGTGGTTGGGTTCAAGGAACTCAAGAATTTGTATCCAGAGGATCCTGATTTTGGTGAAGCTTGGAAGGCTTGTACAGAACCTGTTACTCTAGACAGGACGAAGTGGCTGGATTTTATCATCCAAGATGATATGCTATTCAGAGGGAGTCAGTTGTGCATTCCACGAAGTTCTATGAGGGAGAATCTCATCAAAGAGAAGCATAGTGGAGGATTGGCTGGACATTTTGGTCATGATAAAACCCTTGCTTTGGTTGGTGAGAATTATTATTGGCCACAATTGCAGCAAGATGTGAAGAAGTTTGTACAGAGTTGCAGAGTATGTCAGATGGCGAAAGGAGTGAAGCAGAATACAGGGTTGTATCAGCCATTACCTATACCAGAGAAGCCTTGGGAGGATATCAGTATGGACTTTGTTCTTGGTTTACCGAGGACACAGCGGGGAAATGATTCAATTTTTGTGGTGGTTGACAGATTTTCGAAGATGACACATTTCATTCCCTGTAAGAAGACTAATGATGCTGTTCATGTGGCAGAATTATTTTTCAAAGAAGTGGTGAGACTTCATGGTTTGCCAAAGACCATAATTTCAGATCGAGATACTAAGTTTCTTGGATATTTTTGGCGGACATTGTGGAAGAATTTAAAGACAGATTTGAAGTTCAGTTCATCACATCATCCACAGACTAATGGACAGACAGTGGTGGTGAATAGAAGTTTGGGAAATTTGCTGATATATTTGGTTGGAGATAAGCCAACAGGATGGGATTTGATTTTACCACAGGCAGAATTTGCATACAATAATTCTGTCAACAGGAGCACTGGTAAATCACCATTCCAGATTGTATATGGAAGTAGTCCAAGAAATGCATCTGAATTGAGAAAGATAGATAAAGAAGAAATAAGTAGTGCTGAAGCTGAGGATTTTGCAGAACACTTGAAGAACATCCATGGGGAGGTGAGGAAGCATATTACCAAGATGAACGCACAGTATAAAGCTAAGGCAGATGAGAAAAGGAGGTATAAGGAATTTCAGGTTGGTGATGAAGTCATGGTTCATTTGCGGAAGGAGCGGTTTTTAGTTGGTACATATAACAAGTTGAAAATGAAGAAGTTTGGACCATGTAAGATATTAAAGAAGCATGATTCAAGAAATGCATATGAGGTAGAATTGCCTAGTGAGATGAATATTTCACCAGTGTTTAACATTTCAGATCTGACAGAGTATCATGAAGGAGGTGTTGAAGATGAGATCACAGCAACACAATGGAGTATTCCAGCAACTAGTTCAGACACTAAGGAGATCGAGGATATAGTAGACAGTCGTGTTGGCAGAAGCACAAGAAATAGGACATATGAAGAATATATGGTCAAATGGAAAGGATGACCTGTAGAAGATTCATCGTGGCTAACAAAAGAGGAGGTTAACCGTCTTGGTTTTCCTCTGCACACCTGAGTCGTGACAGGGTCACTTCTCAAATTACCTTGGGTGTCTGATGCAGGAGCATCCTGGGTGTAAGAGTAATCTTGCATCACCCAAAAATATTTTTATTTTTATTTTCAATAAGGGCTATTTTGTGCAGAGCTGCTATTTATGGAAAGTTACTATTTTTGGTAATTTTTGTCTGCGCTCAGAATGATCTAATTTCTTTCTTGGAGGTTCATTTTGGTCATATAAGTCTGCCAGTAAAGTTTCATTGCCAGCTCAAGTGTATATTGGAAGATATTGAAGATTTTCGGTATTGGCAGCAGGGTACAGAAACTTTGAACTCAGTTTTGAAGGCTTTAGAGGCCCCGAATGAAGTCAAAAATTTGGGTGATGGGTGCTTGCGCTGGTCAAGCCTGTAGAGCGCCTCGTGGCATTTCTGAAATGAGGTTATAATAGCTGAGCGGGTCAACGGGCGATGACTTATGGTCTTCGGAAGTTGGGCCACCTGAAATGGCGAAAAATAATTTTCTTCAAAATTTCTGTTCGGGTTTCAAAGGTTATCTTGAGCCGACTATGATGTAATAAAATGTAAAATAAAATAATTCTAAGTTTGGTCGGCTTTATTGGCTAAAATTTTGGAACCTTCCCAGGCGGTGGATAATTGCCAATATAAGGAAGGCTGTATTATTGTCTTAGGCAGTTCAGAATAGTTCTGGGTAGTAGATCTGGGTATTGATTCGAGACTTTGTCCTACAGAATATTGTAAAGGAATGCCGATGTGGCTTTGCATATTGTAATTCTAAAAGTTTATAATTCCACATTTGTGGAGATAATAAGAAGCCAATTTTCTGTTCTTGCATATTGTTGTGGTTTCTCTGTTTCTGTTATGTGTTTGTGGTATTAAGGGGAGCACCCTTCATCAAGTGGTATCAGAGCAGGTTTTCTTGAGTGTGTAAATAGATCGCCGACTGTGAGGCAGTTTGCACCAGGACCGTGGCTAGGGTTTCAGCGCGCATCACGAAAATGCCTCCACGAAGGGAACGTGGCGGAAGAGCTGGTGTTGTAACACCTGATGTTAGAGATCTGTAGAGACAAGTGCGAGCATTGCAAGAAGAGATTCGTAGAGGAATGAATCTTAATGTCAGAGATGAAAGTGAGGATGAAGCCGAAGAAGAATATTAAGAAGGAGAAGTTGAAATTGTGAACTAGGAGGAAGAAAGACTTTTTCGGGCAATTTCCAAGATTGAAAAAAGACCTAAGATTGAGGTTCCTACATTTTCTGGAAATCTTAACCCAGAGGAATTGATCGACTGGATCAATGAATGTGAGGAATATTTTGAGTATGAAGATGTTGAGGATCCTGATAGGGTCAAATTTGCGAAAGCCAGATTGAAAGGTCATGCGAAGATTTGGTGGCAAGAAATTCAATTAGAGAGAAATAGAAGAGGGAAAGATAAAATCACAAGATGGGATCGAATGGTGGATAAATTGAAGTGACAGTTCATTCCTGTTGATTATGAGCTTGACCTACTGAAGAAAATGCAGAGTTTGAAGCAAGCAGGAAGATCTGTTCATAAGTATACAGATGAGTTCTATCGACTCCTCATCAGAACAGGCCATACAGAAGCTGATAAGGAGAAAGTTGCCCGATACCTTAATGGGTTAAGGCCAAGCATTCAGGAGGAGTTGAATCTGGTTCGAATGAATTGTATTGAGGAGGCATACCAATTTGCCCTAAAAGTAGAGGAAAAACTGAACAAGAAGTTTGAGTGCAGACAAAACGGAAGAGGTCGCGGTGGACTATCTGGTGGACGGTCATATGGTGGCCGAAATGAAGATCCGAAAAAGAAGGATGAGGCCAGTAGCAGTCAGAATCAGCATGAAAATAATTTCAATCGCTTCCATGATTAGAATAATAGAGATCAGAGAGGAAGAGGAAGAGGACAAGGATCTGGAAGAGGAGGCTTCTGTGGAACATGTTTTCACTGTGGAGAAGAAGGTCATAGGGCATTTGAATGTCCTCGGCGCCAAGGCAGAACAGACAGGAGAAATGAAGGCCAGGCCAAAGTTGCACATGTAGATGAAGATGCCAGATCATCAAATTCTGAAGATGCTGAAAGAGGAGAAATGTTGATTAATAGAAGAGTCCTGTTGAGTGGTGAGAATGAACCTGAGCAAAAGAGGAGCCTGTTTCGCACCAGGTGCAAGTGTGAAGGTAAATGTTGTGATGTGATCATTGATAGTGGAAGCACTGACAATTTTGTGTCAGAAGAGATGGTGACAAAGTTGAAGCTCAAGAGATAGAAACACCCACATCTATATCAGATTGCCTGGGTACAGGATGACCACAGGGTCATGGTCAATGAACAATGCCTGGTGAAGTTCAAGATTGGTGGATACCAAGATGAGGTATTGTGTGATATCATATCTATGGATGCATGTCCTATGTTGTTGGATAGACCATGGCAGTTTGACAGATGTGTTGTACATGATGGTCCTGTGAATACCTATTCCATGACAAAGGATGGAGTGCGACATAAGCTAAAACCATTGAAGGAGACTGAAGAAAAGGTATGTGGTAATGCAAGAATAACATTTGTTGATGGAAGAAAATTCCTAGATGGTATGAGGCATGAGCATGTATGTTTTGCTTTAATTCCAAAAGCTGGTAAAGAGGAAGTAGAAGATGTTCCTGTAGAAGTTACAGATTTGTTGAATGAGTTTCAGGATATTGTATCCGATAATGTGCCTGATGGATTACCACCAGTCAGGAAGATCAGTCATCAGATGGACTTGATCCCAGGAGCAAGTTTGCCGAATAAGGCAGCACACAGAATGACACTTGCAGAAAGTGAGGAGTTGAATAGACAAGTACATGAACTGTTACAGAAGGGGTTGATTCAAGAGAGTCTGAGTCCCTGTGCTGTACCAGCGGTATTAGCACCAAAGAAGAATGGAGAGTGGAGGATGTGTACAGATTCTAGGGCAATAAATAAAATCACAATCAAGTACAGGTTTCCATTGCCATGAATGGATGATATTATGGACTGTTTGAGTGGAGTTGTGTATTTTTCAAAGATAGATCTGAAGAGTGGATATCACCAGATTCAGATCAGAGAAGGAGATGAATGGAAGACTGCCTTCAAGACAAAGGAAGGACTATATGAGTGGTTAGTCATGCTTTTTGGGCTAACCAATGCACCGAGCACTTTCATGCGGCTTATGAACGAGGTTCTGAAAGAATTTCTGGGTAAGTTTATCATTGTTTACCTAGATGATATTTTGATCTTTAGTAAGACATTGGAGGAGCATATGATGCATATTCGTATGGTATTTGAGAAGTTGAGAGAAGAGAAATTGTTGATTAATTTGAAGAAGTGCAGTTTTGTGAAGAAAGAGTTAGTGTATTTGGGATTTGTAGTTTCAGCAGAAGGTATGAAAATGGACCCAGAGAAGGTACAGGCTATCCTTGAATGGCTTACCCCAAGGAATGCTACTGAGATAAGATCTTTTCATGGTCTAGCTAGCTTTTACAGAAAGTTTATCAGAAATTTTAGCAGTATTTGTGGACCCTTGACTGAAATAATGAGAGGGGATAGAAAAGAATTTAAGTGGACAAATAGGGCAGAAAAGAGTTTTTAATTGTTGAAATAAAAAGTTACAGAACAACCTATTTTAGCACTTCCAGATTTTAATAAGGTGTTTCAAGTAGATTGTGATGCTAGTGGTACTGCAATAAGAGCTGTTATGAGCCAAGAAGGTAAACCTGTTGCTTATTTCAGTGAGAAGTTAAATGATGCCAAGAGGAAATATTCTGTTTATGATCAAAAATTTTATGCTATAGTTCAGGCATTAAAGAAGTGGAGACATTATCTGCTTCTTAAGGAGTTTGTTTTGTATACTGATCATCAAGCTTTGCAATATTTGAATAGACAAGGAAAATTGAATCAAAGACATTTGAAATGGGTTGAGTTTTTGCAGAGTTATACATTTGTTTTGAAACACAGAAGTGGAAAGTCTAATAGGGTTGCAGATGCTCTTAGCAGAAGGAAACTATTGGTGACATAAATGCAGATTGAAGTGGTTGGGTTCAAGGAACTCAAGAATTTGTATCCAGAGGATCTTGATTTTGGTGAAGCTTGGAAGGCTTGTACAGAACCTGTTACTCTAGACAGGATGAAGTGGCTGGATTTTATCATCCAAGATGATATGCTATTCAGAGGGAGTCAGTTGTGCATTCCATGAAGTTCTATGAGGGAGAATCTCATCAAGGAGAAGCATAGTGGAGGATTGGCTAGACATTTTGGTCGTGATAAAATCCTTGCTTTGGTTGGTGAGAATTATTATTGGCCACAATTACAGCAAGATGTGAAGAAGTTTATACAAAGTTGCAGAGTATGTCAGATGGTGAAAGGAGTGAAGCAGAATACAGGGTTGTATCAGCCATTACCTATACCAGAGAAGCCTTGGGAGGATATCAGTATGGACTTTGTTCTTGGTTTACCGAGGACACAGCGGGGACATGATTCAATTTTTGTGGTGGTTGACAGATTTTTGAAGATGGCACATTTCATCCCCTGCAAGAAGACTAATGATGCTGTTCATGTGGCAGAATTATTTTTCAAAAAAGTGGTGAGACTTCATGGTTTGCCAAAGACCATAGTTTCAGATCGAGATACTAAGTTTGTTGGATATTTTTGGCAGACATTGTGGAAGAAGTTGAAGACAGATTTGAAGTTCAGTTCATCACATCATCCACAGACTGATGGACAGACAGAGGTGGTGAATAGAAGTTTGGGAAATTTGCTGAGATGTTTGGTTGGAGATAAGCCAACAGGATGGGATTTGATTTTACCACAGGCAGAATTTGCATACAATAATTCTGTCAACAGGAGCACTGGTAAATCACCATTCCAGATTGTATATGGAAGTAGTCCAAGAAATGCATCTGAATTGAGAAAGATAGATAAAGAAGAAATAAGTAGTGCTGAAGCTGAGGATTTTGCAGAACACTTGAAGAACATCCATGGGGAGGTGAGGAAGCATATTACCAAGATGAACGCATAGTATAAGGCTAAGGCAGATGAGAAAAGGAGGTATAAGGAATTTCAGGTTGGTGATGAAGTCATGGTTCATTTGCGGAAGGAGCGGTTTCTAGTTGGTACATATAACAAGTTGAAAATGAAGAAGTTTGGACCATATAAGATATTGAAGAAGCATGATTCAGGAAATGCATGAGGTAGAATTGCCTAGTGAGCTGAATATTTCACCAGTGTTTAACATTTCAGATCTGACAGAGTATCATGAAGGAGGTGTTGAAGATGAGATCACAGCAGCACAGTGGAGTATTCCAGCAACTAGTTCAGACACTAAGGAGATCGAGGATATACTGGACAGTCATGTTGGCAGAAGCACAAGGAATAGGACATATGAAGAATATTTGGTCAAATGGAAAGGATGACCTGTAGAAGATTCATCGTGGCTAACAAAAGAGGAGGTTAACCGTCTTCATTTTTCTCTGCACACCTGAGTCGTGACAGGGTCACTTCTCAAATTACCATGGGTGTCTGATGCAGAAGCATCCTGGGTGTAAGAGCAATCTTGTATCACCCAAAAATATTTTTATTTTTATTTTCAATAAGGGCTATTTTGTGCAGAGCTGCTATTTATGGAAAGTTACTATTTTTGGTAATTTTCGTCTGCGCTCAGAATGATCTAATTTCTTTCTTGGAGGTTCATTTTGGTCATATAAGTCTGCCAGTAAAGTTTCATTGCCAGCTCAAGTGTATATTGGAAGATATTGAAGATTTTCGGTATTGGCAGCAGGGTACAGAAACTTTGAACTCAGTTTTGAAGGCTTTAGAGGCCCCGAATGAGGTCAAAAATTTGGGTGATGGGCGCTTGCACCAATCAAGCCTGTAGAGCGCTTCGTGGCATTTCCGAAATGGGGTTATAATAGCCAAGCGGGTCAACGGGTGATGACTTATGGTCTTTGGAAGTTGGGCCACCTGAAATGGTGAAAAATAATTTTCTTCAAAATTTCTGTTCGGGTTTCAAAGGTTATCTTGAGCCGACTATGATGTAATAAAATGTAAAATAAAATAATTCTAAGTTTGGTCGGCCTTATTGGCTAAAATTCTGAAACCTTCCCAGGCGGTGGATAATTGCCTATATAAGGAAGGCTGTATTATTGTCTTAGGCAGTTCAGAATAGTTCTGGGTAGTAGATCTAGGTATTGATTCGAGGCTTTGTCCTACACAATATTGTAAGGGAATGCCCATGTGGCTTTGCATATTGTAATTCTAAAAGTTTGTAATTCCACATTTGTGGAGATAATAAGAAGCCAATTTTCTGTTCTTGCATATTGTTGTGGTTTCTCTGTTTCTATTATGTGTTTGTGGTATTAAGGAGAGCACCCTTCATCAACAGCTTTATTGAAAATAGGAAAACTACTCCTATTATGTACAAACCATGGCCCTGAACTACTAGTAACTTTCAAAACTTCTTACCTCTGTCATATACCTAATTTTCATTCCTTTCTTCTTGAGGTAAGCTATATATTTTATTCCCATTTGTTTCACCAAACATATCAACACTTTTAATCAATCCATCAGGCAAAACAAAATTTTTGTCTACATTCTCATAGTGCTTGTAAAAACCTGAACCATTTTCATCATCTTGCTCACTATGAAAGTAAGATTCAACATGGTCATGAATACTATCATCAAACTGAAATTGATCCTTATCTATTGATTCATGTATGCCATCAATCTAAAATGCAAAAGTCACATACTTTATTTGATAAAAGTCTTCATTCATGCCTTGACTATGCATATCCTCAGGTGTAGCTAGTTGGAGTTCAAAAGAATAATCAGGTTTATACTTACACATGTCATCACCATCAAATTCTACTACATTTGAGACCTCCATGTGTTCTTCAAACAACAGATTGATAACTCCATGTAATACTCCTTGTTGAACATTATGACAAAAAATGGGTTGATCATCATCATAGTCCTCATCATATAAAGTATTAGAAAACACTTTAAACTCACTACCCATTTCATCTCCATGGAAATTCTCAGCATATGAAGAAAAATCAGAACTATATGAAGATTCACAGTCAACATCACCTACCAAGCATATAGTGTCCATAATTATATCTTCTTCATTATCTTGTTTAGGAAAACCATCATAGAAAAACCATGGCTCACTCCTAAACTCTCTATTATATGTTGCAACCTCATTATCCAATGCAGGACCATTAGATAACCTTTTACTCAAATATTCATGTTCATCCTCACTGATATCACACTGAATTACCATTTCCTTATCTTCAAACTTTGAGGACAAATCACTCTCAACATCTTCATACTCAAGCTGATTTGTATAATGTACAAACTGAGATGCACTTTCATTTTCAGATTCAGAAAATGAAAACATGCCTTCACTAATAAAGGAGTGTTCACTTCCATCATTACTTTCTTCCTCCCATGTTGCATCTGACTCATATGAAGACACCTCAACATCACTACCTTCATCACTCTCACTTGGGTAACCACTTTCAGCACTATGTTCCTCTAACTGTGACTGATATGCATGTGAATCACATTCCTCATCTTGTACAGCAACTTTAAACTCATCAGTAAAGACACAACTTTCAACCTCTTCATTTGTATAATAATAAGATATAGAAGCAACAACCTCATGCCTAGGAACATTAGCAAAATCATGCTTATAATCAACATTACAAGAATTGACTGCAGTAGCTAATTCACAACTCAAAACACCATCACACTGCTCAATTCTACCAAGGTTTGGAATATATCTTACTGCTGTAGCATCCTGAACACATGCCTCATCAGTAGCAAAAGACTCAACAACATTTATACACATATTTTGATTTGACATTTCAACTTGATTACAAACTACAATAGAAGTATTGATACAGTGATTTGGAAATGTGGTATCAACACTACATTCTTCTTTTCTTTCATATTCATTATACTGGTATACACTCATGGTAAAATGATCTTTGGTCAATCTATATTTCAAATTGTTTTCAATGTCCATCCCAGTTATAAATGCCTGATAGAATGACTTAGGTTCTTTGTCCCTCAGTAAGTAGTTCATTTTCTTATCAAATGCATTGAAGTAAACATTCACACATATTTGATCATTCGGTCTATAACCTTCAGGGATCTCATTCAAAACTTTTGCAAATTTGATATTGAACTGAGGAAAAAATTCATCACTCTCAATATGAATCTTCAAAAACTTATCATATGAATTAGATATGCTTACCCTTTCTCCAAATTGCTCCATGAAGGCTGAATGCATCTCACTCCAAGATGAAATTGAACATGCTAGTAGAAAAGAGAACTAGTCTCTAGCATCACCTTCTAGAGTTTGAACAAACAATTTCATCCATAGGTCTTCATGGAAAACATCAAAATCACACATCACATCAGCAAAGCATTGAACATGCTTCCTTGCTGAATGATATTGGTCCCTATCATACTTTGGTAAATATCTCTTGATTCCATTAGGGATCTTGTTAGGGAAACTGGGTATGCCATTATAACAAAATGGCACATATCCTTTGACAAAAGAAACTCTGTGAACATCCATCACTAGCTGCAGCTTTTGCACATCCACTTGAAAATCTTCAAGACTAATGACAGGAAATCTATACTTGAAACTAATCTTCTTTTGTCATTGAACCCCTCCTACATACTCCACACTTATATGTCCTTTCTTTAATGACAAAACCATTTGATAAGGACTATGCAAAAACACAAAATATTGAATGAGGAATACTTGGAAGCCTTTGTTGATTGTTGTTGCTCTCTTCACATTTGATTGAAATATGAAACAAGGCTACACACCTCAGGTTCATTCTAGTACAGAGTCACCACCCCCTTTCAGAGGATACAAACTTCACTGATCTCCTTTGAAGCACCAACAAATTCTAGGCACTCCTCACAGCAAAGTGACATATAATAATTTTGAATCTTTACAACAAATCTAGGTAATACATTTGTAGATCTAAAAACAACTTTCAAATTATGACATTTATGAGATTCTTCCCCAAAATGAATATAGCAGGACTCTGGGATACTCTTAATGGTAAACTTATTTCAATCCCCAACAGAGTCGCCATCTTGTTGGTGTTCTTTTTCTCCAAAGGTCAGATTGACATTAGGATTGACTGGGCTAGTGTCACATTCACTCAACACTCCAAATCTGACAAGGAAAAAGCCCAACTGACAAGGATCAAAGAGAGATCCTTCTACACTTTGAGCTCTACATCACTCAGGTGGGTATACCTTATCTGCACACACATACAACTTAAATCATAGTATAGGCTTGCAAGTAATTGACTATGGAATGGTTCTCAAACCCTTGTAGGTATCATGTACCTCAATGAAACCAAGATCTCATGCAATAGCCCTACTTGCATAGAATGAGTATGAAAACTAGAGACCTATCCTAGCAACATAAAAGGGAAAGGGTGGAACTGAATGTAAATGATTTAAAGATGGGTTTGAAAGGTTTTCTGAGATACCCTAAGTCTCTCATAGACTAGTGCCTTATCCAAAGGGCCACAGAGTCAAATACCCTATTGCAATAGACAACTATGAAACAACAAAGTAATAAATTTAATGTGTTGATGCCTAACATCAATCACACACCATGACCAAACCTCACTTCAACAGCCCACCTATGTATCCAAGTATGTTATTACCCATCCAAACACTTTTAACCCTCCCCTTAGAAGAGACCTATAAATAGATAATACATTAACCAGGATCCACTGGAAGACAAGCATGACATATATTTGCCACCTTAGCTCATACATACATGAAAACTAATCCTAAACTAGTTATCTCTGTGAAGACAACTCCACTTGCAAACACATAGGAAATGCAAACAGAAAAATCAAACACCCTTGATGTATGATTAATGAATTCAGAATTCAAATGGAGATAGCTTGGTAACATTAAGAATAAATTGAGTCCTCATACATAAGACAAATCAATTACAATATGTATTATATTCTCTGAACCAACAAAGGAAGAAAGAACACCCTGTATGCAAAGAGAAGGAGAAAATCTATAGGAAAAGGACCCTTCATGGAACCAGAATAATGGACATCCAAAATTGTGGAACCCATACAAAGTCAAAACTACAACCATACAACCATATATACCACTAGTTGCCTTGGAATGCCAAAAAGATTTAGGATGCAACAAGCTTCGGACAGCTAGGGTTAGGGTTTCCACCCACCAAACCAACTAGGAATAGTCACAATTCATTACAGGGGATGAAAATCAGTCGGCCATCCCTGACAAAGATTTGCACTTATGATATATCTCTGGGAAAGTATTGCAAATCATGGAATTCTATGTCAATCAGTCCTTTTAGCCACCTATAACATGCTTTGAGCAAGAAATCCCACTCCTTCATGACACAAACCCATTTGTAATCAATCATGAAACTCTGGACCACTTTGCAACAATCGGCAAAACCAATTCTACTAGATTCGGCTGTAAAAGCATTCAATTTTGGTCCTTTCTATCGCTAGAAACCCTCTGCAAATTTGAATTTGAATTTCAATGGTTAGTTTCATAGCGCCAGCAGCAAATCGATGGTGTACATTTAAAACTTGATCAACTTTAAGTCCTGACCGTTATATCTTTCTTTTTCACAAGCTTTTTGATTTACCTTTTTAAAAAAAGACTCGTCACATTTGGAAAACTGGTGACTAAAGGGTTCCGCCAGTTCACAAAACACTTTATGTTACCACTAAATAATTTAGCGATTATACGATCTTCCTTCGCTGAATCGCTAGACCTTTTAGAACACTACCAAATTTCTTCATGAATGAGTGAAAACTTTGGACTTTGTCAGCGCCGCTAACCTTATTTATCCAGACCGCTAAAATTTTGACCACCACCTGGGCCCACTTTATGCCACTTGTCACCATGCCATTTTCTGCTCATGCTTGGTCATCACTGACAAAGGACCCACCACATACAAGCCCTTAATCAGAAAATGGATGCAAGATCTCGTGGCTCTGACACCACCCATGAGATCATGCACCAACCGTTGATCTTGTCCTTGTCACTGACCTCTTTGACAATGACCCCACCCTGCAGTATTCTTCGTCATCCTCCAGCTCAGCCAATAAAATTAAAACAAATCAACACCATCTGGCAATGGTCTCATAGCCCCGTTATCCTTTCAGCCGATGAGAAACGTGCACGTCAACCCCATCTAGCAAGGGACCCACCCTTATTTGTCACCTTTGAAAAAGGTAGAATCAACGGTCGGTGCATAATCTCAAACCTCTGACACAATCCATGAGAAAACACTCCCACCGTCGATCCTCTACAGATGTTAGGACCCTCTGACAAGCTCAAAAACTAGGTCCCACTAACAACTGCTAGCATATTACCTCGTGGACCAATCACATACTACCAAATGTGCCTACATGTTATTTTGGGCCCACCTTTATCTCTGACATGAACACTTGGAGGATCAGATGGATGGCACATGATCTCAAGGGCTCAAAAGATTCTATGAGATCATGTGCCCACTGTAGATTTGGAATCTGTTGCTGATGATGTAAAGCCCAACCCTACCGTTCTGCATATGATACCTTGATGAATGAGAGACCGCCACGTTGCAAAATCTAACAAGCTGACAAACCACGTCTTCATTCATTCTAACAACCTTGCCACATCATCATTCCTTTGGCCAATAGGGAAATGCCACTTGAACACCCTCTGACAATGGTCCCACTGAGAACATTATGCCACCTGGAAGATTGAACAAACGACTTATGATCTCAAAGGCTTGGAAGATTCCATGAGATCGTGCGCCTGCCGTTGATCTTGAATTTTCCGACTGAGATATTGGGACCACTAATAGAACATCCAACTCATTATCATGTAGACCAATTAAAGAATGCCACCTATACCTATGTGTCACCTTGGACCCATAGTTTGAAACACCATGTCATAAAGGAAAATCAATAGCCATCGCGACTTCGCATAGCTCTGACAAATCCCTTGCACTTTAGTGACAACCGTCAGATTGAGATGGTGTTAGAGAGACTAGGCCCAGGAAATACTAAAGTCAAAACATTAGGAAAATCAAGGTGCAGGACTTGGGAAAAATATTTCGCCGAGACTTAGAAAAAATTAAAACATCGCCGGGCTCGTAGACTTGTGAAATATTAAAGGCCACCGGGGGTAAAAACTTAGGAAAGATATAAATGGGGACCAACCCAAAATATAAAGCATGTGCATTTTAGGATTTTTTAGTGGCCCAAAAAGGTAACTTAAAATTAGAACGGGGTCTGGGTAGACTTAGGGTATTTTTTCTGCAATGGCTATATTTTTAAAAATTTGCACTAGGGCTTCAAAGCCAAAGACACAAAAATGACTGCAGGGACCAAAAGAAACATGCTACAGCCATGAAAATTTTTGCAGGGGTAGACCATTTTCTAAGGAATTTAGCTGTGACATGAAAATGGGCTAACACTATACTATGTACATCAATCATTCAACCAATAACTACAATCATTTTCTATCCATCCATCATATTAGAGACAAGCTAGTTGTAACCAATATCGCCTCATAGCAAGGGAAGTGTGTGATTTAGAATGTTAATACTCCCCTTGAGCCAAAGCATTCAACTTAGTTGTCGGTAGAGGTAGTACCAAGATCCAATAGCACAAGGATCTCTACATCAACAACATCCTTCTTCTTCCATGTCATGTTAGTCTTCTAAGATTCACTTGAAACTAAAATATTATTACCATTCCAATATTCACAAGAGCATCACTAGATCTACATGTGTTAGCATTTAATGACCATTTTGACCATATTTTATTAGGTCTCACTATTTAAATTCTAGATCTTCATTGACTAGCCTTGTGGCCATAGTTGTGGCATACATAAAAATTCCCATGAAAGATATAATTCACTGCACTCTTCTTATCTTGATTTGAAACTTTAATTTTACACTGAATTTCCTTATGACCAAACTTATGATAGCTAAAGCATTGAACATTTGTTCCTTTCTCATCTTATAATCAACTACCTTATGACCAAAACTCTTAAAAATGTGACAATAACCATTAAAAGATAAGTATCTTTGAGCATTTGGTTGTCGTACTAGAGTCCATAAGGATGTATTCTAATTTCTAACCTTGCGTGTCAGTTCAATCTTTGGTTCATCTTCAATCACCTTCTTTTTGCCTTTGTCCTTCTAATTTTAACATTCACTGGTTTACCCTAATCCTTACTTATCCTTGTGAACTTTCTATAGGGATAATAACTGATCCAAAATAGTACTTCTCTCATACACTTTTTCTTTAGATCTTGGCTTCTTTAATTCTTGATCTAGCCACCCATTTTCATCTAACTGCATCTTGATGATATTCTTGAGATTCTCTTTAGATTTATTTCATTCCTCCATTATAATTTCGAGTTCTTCTTCTGATGCAGGACCATCTTGGATTCTTGGGAGTTGGAGGAATTTTATTAAGGTTTGGTGGATTCCCTTATTGTTGTGGACAAATTTCTAAGATTTTATGTGTGGTAGAGTTGTGTAAATCTTGGATTGGAGCAATGAAAAGGGTTTGTTCCTTGGTGTTCTAGGATGATATGTTTATGATTGTGCCTCTTCAGGTTATGTGGTTTGGGGGATCAAGATTAATCTTTTCTAACCAGTTGTGCTCTTCCTTTCACCAATTCACTGTTGGAGATTGTAGTGGAGATTGCCATGTTGTTGGTGATCATTGTATTCTAGCATGTGCGGTCATGGATCATGGTTGTTAGAACTTGTGTAGACCTATATCTAGGATTGTGTATCCTTATGTTCCCTATGTAATTGGTGTTTCATATTTTTGGGTCTGGTCCTATTTTTGGTGCCTCTTCTAATGGTTAGATTGGAAAGATCTGGATTGCGGTGGAAGATTTTGAGCGACGAAAGCATGCGGTGTGGAATTCGAAGTGTTCTATGTGTGGTCAAATTTCTTGTGTGAGAACATGTTATGTTGTATTCACTAGGGGTTGTTATTATGAATTTGGGTTCTGACCTATCCTTGTGTAAATCATTTTCTTGTTCTTGGGGGTTGTGATCGAGTGAGCCAACTTGTGGCTTGTGATCTTATATTTAAGCTAGATTATGGTTCTAGTTTAAGGAAGGGTAGGAGTTGGGGAAGAGTAGTTGAAATAGATTTGGATGTAGATATGAGTCTTTTTTTCCTTGTAGAGGCTGAAACTAGGAAGGCCTTATAGCTTGACATGTTGCATGCAATTGTATGTTTTCCTGAGAATAAAAGAGTTATTATTGGTTACATCTTGTTGAGTTACTTTGTGTTTTTCATTGTGTTGTCTCTTGTTGCATGATTGGACATCTCCTATTGTATTCTCTGGTCTTGACTACATCAAGTGGTATCAGAGCATGGTTTTATCTTGCGGTAGTGTAAATCCTTGTTTCCAAACTTGTGAAGTTGTAGATTTATTATTTGTGAGGTAGCAAAATTATGGATTGTTGTTCTAGATCTTGAAGTAATAGATTGTTGTTCCTGAGCTTGCAATCTTGTGTGTGGTTTTTTGTAGGGTGGAAGAGTGTGAATCTAACCTATAGTTGTAGAGGATTGACACAAGGATAGATTGATGGAGACTTGTTCCTACTAGTGAACCTAGGAGGGAGGTGAAACCCTTGAAGAATCCCTTTATTGGTGGATCGATCACCAAATCAAAGAAATTTGTGAAAGTGTTTAGTAGATCACTAAGTGTGAGGTAGTTGGAATCTTGCAATCAAACCGCTGACCAGAGGCATTTGCACCTTGGGAGTGAAGGGAAGAAAAGGATGGAAGATGTTAACCAATTGGTTGAGGATGATTTTGTTAATTGAATTGAGAGGAAGCTAGATAAGATATCTGGTAATCTTGAGAAGAATCTTAAGGAGATTAGTAGGTTGAATTGTGGTTGGCATCTATAGTTCCAAAGAGGGTTCTTTGGTCAGTGAGGAGGCTTGTTTTGAAGAGGAGAGGGAAAGTTAGGGTTGTTTTTGCTGAAGTAAACCTTGTGGAAGTTGAATCTGACCTTTATGAGGTTAAGGTGGTTGGTTTTCATGATTAGTTGGTTGGATCTAATGTGGAACTTGTAGAGCATCTTTTTGTTGATGAGATTTTTGGAGATGTTAAGGAGATTGTTGCTACTAAAGTTAGAATTGAGATTCCTCTGGCTGGAGCTGATGAGCTTGCTGAGGTGGTTGAGTTTGATGTTATTGGTGGTATGGGAGTTACCACATATGAGACTCTTTTTTGTGTGTTGTAGATTGACTTGGTTCAGTTGGAGAGTGGTTTTTTATAGAGATCGCTTGAGGGATGTGAGAGTGTGTGTACTGATGAAATTTTTGATCACTATGAAGTGATAATGGATTGGGTTTTCATTTGTGATGATGATCATGTTGTGGGTGAAGATTTGTAGATTTAGTTTGTGGGTATGTTGCTGACACCTTGTGGTGTTGTTACTAACTAGTTTGTTATAGTGAGTTTGTGTGTTGACTAGTTGGTTGTAGAGAATAGATTGTTTGTGTACTAGTTGGTCTTCTTGTAGTTGAGGATTGGGAAACTGGTGGTCAAGCTGAGATAGAGTCTATTTTTCCCCGTGGGATCAAAGTGTGGGAAACACTCCCTGTTAACCTTGGGTGTTTGATGTAGGATCATCTTGGATCCTTGGCAGTTGGAGGAATTTCCTTAAGGTTTGATGGATTTTCTTTTTGTTGTGGGCAATTTTTTGAGATTCTATGTGCAGTAGATTTGTGTGCATATTGGAATGGAGAGGTGAAAAGGTTTTTACCTTGGTGTTTGAGGATGCTATGTTTATGATCGTGCCTCTTCAAGTTGCATGGTTTGGGGGATTGGGCTTGATCTTTTCTAATCTTTGTTGACCGGTTGTGTTCTTTCTTTCATTGGTTAAGTGCTGGAGATTATAACAAAGATTATTGTGTGTTCTAGCATGTGTAGTTATAGATTGTAGTTATTGTAACTTGTGTGGGGCTATATCTATAATCGTGCATTCTTATGTTCCCTATATGATTAGTGTTTCATATTTTTGGTTCTGGTCCTTTCTTGGGTGCCTTTTTTGATAGTCAGATTGGAAAGATTTGGATTGCCATGGAAAATTTTGAGCGACAGAAGCATGCGGTGTGGAATTTGAGGTGTTTTATGTGTGGCCGACTTCCCTGTGTGAGCACATGTTATGTTTTATTCATTACGGGTTGTTCTTATGGATTTGGGTCCTGAGCTATCCTTGTGTAAACCATTTTCTTGCTCTTGGGGATTGTGATCAGATAAGCCAACTTATGGCTTGCGATCTTCTATTTAAGATAGGTTGTTCTTCTAGTTTAAGGAGGGGTAGAAGTTGGGAAAGAGTAGATAAGTTTTTCATTTTCTACTATGTAAACATCATCAAAATTAAAATATCACTCCAATAATGCACTTTATACAATTGTAGAGCTATTCTACCTGATGGTTAATATGATGGTTAGGGTTAGGATTAGGTTTAGAGTATATTGTTAGGGTTAAGATTATGTTTTAGGTTTTACATCATAGTTATTATTATAACTAGGGTTAGGATTAGGGTTTACGATCACAATTATTGTTTAGGTTTAATGTTTATATCATTGTTGTAACTATGGGTAAGGTTAGGGTTTTCCTAAGAGTTAATATTCAAGGTTAAGAGTTTGGGATTATGTCATGGTTATGGTTAGGATTGGCTTTAGAGTTTGGGTTATGATTGTTTAGGATTAGTGTTTATTGTTTTAGTTAGGGTTAGGGTTAGAGTTAGTGTTTGGGTAGAGTTGTAAATAGGGTTTAGAGTTATAATTATGGTTAGGGTGAGGGGTTACATTATAGTAAGTATTATGGTTAAGGTTTGGATTTTGATTATGGTTAAGGTTAGATTGAGCTTAGACTTAGGATTATGGTTAGTTTTATGGCTAAAATTATGATTTTTATTAGGGTTGGTATTAGGATATCAGTTTAGGTCTATGTCATGATTAGGATTAGAGTTCTATTAAGAGTTTGTATTATGAATTTATTTATGATTATGGTTTAATGTTTGAGATAAGGTTTAAGGTTAAGGTTTATGGTAATAGAGATTGATTATCTTCTAACTCGAGAGGTTTTTGACCATATTAGTCACACAAATATATGAAAAAGAATAGACCAATTTTTTTCTCTAATTGACCTTCACAATCTCTTCGGTGTACCCATTGCACCCTAAGGTGCAATTTCTAGTTATATTTTAGCTAAAAGAAAGAAAGGGTGAATCTCACAAGATGTAAGATTACTCAATTAAAAAAAAAAGTCTTGAATAATCAAAGAAGAAAGAAGTAAATATCAAGGAGATCTTGTTAAGAAAAAATATAAGCCATTACATTAATATATTTTATGTAGAGTGTGAGAATCCTCTAGAGTATTTCTAGAGGGGGTGAATAATATTATAAGTGATTGGGACTCCAGATGTTTCAAGGGGGTGAGTAAATATTACAAGTAATAGATAAGTAGGAGACATTTTCTACAAGAAGTCAAAATTTGATGTTGTGTAGTTTAATTTATGGTTAAGCATGTTCAAAATTGAGTAGTACTAAGATGGGTGAGACCTCGAAAGGCCCAAAGATTCACCTTTTTGAATATCACTTAGATGCAATGAGTACTAAGTGTGCTATTCATTCTCACGAGACATGAGTTTATGTGAACCATTACTCATAAAACATGGGTCAATGAGTTTGACTTTAAAGACTACATAATTGAAACCCCATAGCAATATCATTATTACAAATGGTGTTGATATTCCAATTCTACCCACACACATGTTGTGCTAGCATGGAATGAGTTCTTAAATTACAAGTAATAATAGAAACTTGTAGTACTCATAAGTTAATGGATTTCTTAATTAGATATTTATCAATCTAGTTTTTAATATTTTAGTTTATGTGCAATAATACTTAAACATTTAAATTATGAGCCTTATTGACTAATTATAGACATGAAGTTGACTTAAGACTTAAAAGAAATTAAAGAATTGTTTTTTATTTTAAAAATAAAGTAAACATTTATATTTTTCTTCTTTAGTTATTAGATGTATTTTTCAAATGATATAATAATACTTTTATATACTTATATAGGAAAAACTAGTATTAGTTTTTATATCAAAATTATAAAATAATTGACACAATTAAATCTAAAATAGTTTTAGCTATCTTTATAAATTGTGAAAATTTTATGTGTATTATAATTTTAAAATTTATATAAATGAACTACAAATTTTCATCCTTGTCACTTCATTTATTCATTAGATTCATTTTAGATAGATTTTAGATTTGTTAGTTTATAAAAATTTTCACCCTAGTCAATTTTAAGATTCATTTAAGCCAAATTTTAGATTTTTTAGTCCATGCATAATTTCATCCTAGTCATTTTAATTTATCCATTAGATTTATTGTAGGTGCATATTGATTTTTTCACTTCATGCATATTTTCATGATAATCATTTTATTTATTCATTAGATCATTTTAGGTGGATTTTAGACTTATTAGTCTAAGCATATGTTCATCCTAGTCATTTTAATTATCAATTAGATTCATTTTAGGTGCATTTTAGATTTGTTAATTTATGCATTTCATCCTCTATTTGATGCACTTTCGGTTTGTTTCAGATTACCCAAACTAAACACATTACTATTCATCTAGGAATCATCATGTAATAAACATGCATGCCACTTTGCATCATCATGTACAAACATCATATATCCATTAACCAAACCATGCATAATCACCATCTGATATACACACTAGAATTATATGGATCCAAATCTAAGCAAGAAGTAGTCATATATCATTTACAACATCACCATACATAGAGCATAAAGCATTTGCCAACACCCTCCAAAGTCCGTAAGATCTCCCTATTGGGTGATAAAACATGATAGTCTCCAATAACCATCTATCTACCAAAATCATAAGCATCATCCTAAGTGCTTAGATAAAAAAATCTAAACCAAAATAAATGATCTCATCTTTCACCTTTTTTTCAATATTTTTGCTAAAAATTAACAAATCTGACCTTTTTCCTATGTATTTGCCTCTTTTTTGGTGTACCCACTTAAAATTTTATGGATCTATTGAATCACTTTGCATTCACCCCTTTTCGGTTAAATTTTTTATTCTCTAATGCAGCTATTACCTACAGCTTGAGTTGGCCTACTGGTGGAGAACTTATAGTCTTGAATGACACAGAGTAGGGATGGAGGATTCAATAATGGATGGTCCAAACCTACACTACTGATTATAACAACACAAAGCATAATGGAATACAACAATATAATGTTTCAAAATAGAATTTCATTCAACATGCCCGACTGTAAGGCCTTTCGGGTTTCGACCTATTACAATGAAATAACAAAGTATCTCAGTAATCTCCTAGCTAGTCCAGCTCTGAAACACATCAGCAACTAATGGAAACACTAAGGTAGATCTAAACTTGAGCTCACAAGCCTCCAAGCCATGTCCGTGTTTCCAAGTATGCAAACCAATAGCTCTCTATTACAATATCAAATAAAACATCTAATCTAAAAGATCTTGCAGGATTGAATTATGATTCTACTCTCATACTACTACTGTAATACCCCAAAAATGGGCTATAGGTTCATTAACCTCCTACATCATCAAATTGATCGAAATCGACATCAAAGTCCTAACCAAAGACACATCTACACATCAATTTATCAAAATCCTAATTGATTTTATCTTAATTCTGCATTGGGGAATATTCCTAATTTATCCTAATTATCTTTAATTGAATATTATTTGGCGATAAATGTCATTATTTATCCTAAGTTTGATTAATTGAATATGATGAATATTTATTTAATTAATTAAATTATTGTCACTTAATTATTTAATTAGATTTAATTCTATTTATTCCTAATTAATATTGTTTTATTTTGACAATAAATCAAATTTTCTAAAAATAATCAGTTGAATTCTTATTTAATTGATTAAATCAAATTGTCAAATTTAATGATATAGTTTTGAATAAAAGTTTGATTAAATAATTGATTAACCCATAAATCAGTTATTCTAAATTTAAAATTAGTTAAGTTGAGAATAAATCACTTTATTTTTAAATTAATTCATGATTATCTATGCACATTCAAAAGAGCAGTTAAACTTTAAATCAGAAAATTAATTCAAGTTGTTATCTTTTTGAAACTCAACATCTATTTTGACTTAAAAGATGATCTAAACTTCTAATTTGAGTCAAAAACCTATTTTTGCATGATTTTGCGTAATTTTATGAGTTAATTGATTCTGATTTCTTGTTAACTCAAAAATCAACCTGAGTTTATCAAGAGTGATTTATGGTTTTTCTCAATGCATCCTCAAGCCCCAGATTTCTATAAAATCAAGGCTCGGCTCTTCACAATTACATCTCTCTTGAATTTGGATAATTACTTTGGCGAGATTGTATTTGAAGAATCAAGATTTTGTAGATAGGCAATTTGTGAGATCTTTCATTGTTTTTCATAGCTTTGCATTCATTTTCATATCAATGCATATCATTGTTAGAATAATTTGTATATCAATTTTATACATTCTAGATTAGATTCATACAATTTTTCATCTTATTGCATCAACAATCCAAAAAAATATATTAATCTGCACTCATTATCATTTGCAATCAAATCCTTCATTTAGGTGTTGCATTGTCATTGATCTCAGTCTAAATATGAGAATACCATAATCGCACCTACTAGAAGGTAGTAAATTGCTTGGTTAGCTTAGTTTCATATATATTACGGATTTCTGATTTGCTAACCTCTAATGTTTTATTGAAGTATTGTGTCCACAGCTAGGTACAATTTTCACACACACAACTACCAATCTCATATCATATCACTCCCCCCACTACAATAATGCAAGCTCTCAATATATAGCCAGCTAAGCCACAAGTTGGCCAGTCAGACATTTAATTACATTATAGGTCCAGCCTTAGGAGAGATACCAAAAATAAATAAAGAATGATCAAAACATGATGCACCTTTAGATTTAGGTCCACACATGATCCAAGAACATGTCCCTAACTTAGCAAGATCCAATTCCATCATACAGAACCGTGCAAGATGAAAAACTCCATGTTTCATGTGAAACAAGCTAAAAATTGATACCCGAGAAAAATGGTCATAAATTTTAACTCATAGTGAATTAGGACTTGTAGTCTTAGGAGAATATATGACTTTAGGTCCTATTAAAGGCCCTAAGAGTAAAAAGTATGATTCATTAAGTATCAATGGCTACACTCTGTACAATCATCACCCAGAAAGAAGGAAAATATGGCTCCAATGGTAAGGAAAAAAACTCTAACTTTAAAACGGTCCATCCAATCCTTATGCAATCATAGGAGAAGGTTCCAAAATAGGTCCTCAACATAATGTAAGCTTTTTAAAACATGAAACCAATAAATGCAACAATTATAATTCAAACAACAAAAAAAAGGAAATGTTTTTGGTTGATGCAAGATTGCTCAAGGCCCAAGATGCTCCTGCATCAGACACCCCAGGTAACTAAAATAATGTTCTCATGAACATCTTAAGGGAATTAGAATAGGTATGCCATATCTTTTCTTAACCCATATCTCCTCTTGTCCTTCATTCCATGGTGTCTTTACTTTATCCACTATCACACTCAACAAATCAGCTTGTCTTGCACCTTTCTCATCTTTCTGTTCTGTTACTGACAGAAACTAATTCTGACTATCTTTTCCACTTTTTATTACACTAGCAGTTCAGTGAATCAAATCTTCTCCAGACTTACTAATCCACTCAAAATCATCTGCAGTCCTCTCTGTCACTAGTGCCATCATTTGCTGCACTATCTTTGTTAGAAAGTCCATCTGCATCTTAATCTCTATAAATTCCTCAACTATGTCATGCTCCTTTCCTTTCAAATTCACCTTTCTTTCATTCATGGGAATAGGCTCATCAACTCTCTGCTCTTGATGTTTTCATAAGGACAACACCTAATAACTTCACATCCCTTAGCTCCAACTTCCTACAAGGGTAATAACTTATGCCTAGATCCACCATGCATTACCACATATGTATTGGCATGACCATCAAACAAAACATGTCTATCAAATTACCAAGGTCTCCCAAGCAATAGATGACAAGCATCCATAGGAAATATATCACACAATATTTCATCATGATAAGATCCAATCTGAAAATTAACCAAGCATTGTTCTTCAAGTCTAACCTTAGACACATCTTGTATCCAACTAATCTGATAAGGACTAAGATTTTTCCTTCTTTCCAAATTCAATTCACTAACCATCTCTTCTGAAACAAAGTTCTCAGAATTGCCACCATCAACTATAAAATTAAATACTTTATTTTTACATTTACATCTAGTTCTGAACAAATTCCTTCTTTGTACTAGTTCCTGGACACATGTAGCCAACCTTCTAGTGATAAGAAATTCACCTTTTTTCTGCAACATTCTCAATGTCTTCTTTGGCAGTTAGTGCAACTCTTTTTCTAGGACATTGAAAACTTCTATGACCCTGTTCACCACATTGATAACAAGTAATAGTGAACTCATTTTTCCATCTCCCTCTCTATCCATTATTGTATTTCTTAGTGACTTGACCACTTTCAGCTCCTTCATCAGTCTTCTTAGGATTCTCTACCACATTAGCTCCAACAATTTTTTCACCATCCTTACCACCTCGATTCCTATTATTTTGTCTTCCTTCAAACCTCTTGTTCAGGTTCTCCTCAATCTTCAATGCCATCTGATAAGCATCTCCTATAGTTTTCATCTGAATAGTACGTAACTCTTCTTGAATACTAGGTCTCAAGCCATAAACATAGCTAGCAACCTTCTCTTTATCAGCTTTAGAATGACCAGTCCTAATCAGGATTCTATAAAACTCCTTAGTATACTTTTGTACTGATTTGTTGTTTTTCTTCAAGGCTTGCATCTTCTTAAACATCTCTAACTCATAATCTATTGGAATGAATTTCTTTTTCAACTTGTCAACCATTTGGTTCCATCTAGTGATCTTTTCTTTTCCTCTCCTACTTCTTTCCAATTGAACTTCTCTCCAAATATTTGCATGACCCTTCAACTTAGTCTTTACAAATCAAACACTATCAGGATCTTCTATTTCTTCATACTAAAAGTATTCATCTATCTCATTAATCCAATCAATCAACTCTTCTATCCTAAGGCTTCCAACAAATGTAGAAACTTCAATCTTAGGTCTTTTTCCAATCTTAGACATAGCCTTCAGGATTCTACTTTCTTCTAGATCTCTGACTTCTTCTATAGCTTCTTCAAATTGATCTTCTTCAGACTCATCACTATCATCCTTCAAGGTAGTCTTCTTTCTCAATTCCTCTTGTAGATCTTGCACTTATTTCTAGAAAGGACTGAAATCATCAAGACTGAATTCTCTAGCAGGTTCTTCCTTTGAGATATCACGAGCTCTCCTCAGAGGCATCTTCAATACAAGGTCCTGGTGCAAATTGCCTCACCTTGGCAATCTATCCACAAACTCATAATCTTCAAGCTCTGATACCACTTGACACAAGGTAGGGATGGAGGATTCAATAATAGATTTTCCAATCCTACACTGTTGATTATAACAACAACAAGCACAACAGAATACAACAATATAATGTTTCAAAATAGAATTTCATTCAACATGCCTGGCTGTAAGACCTTCCAGGTTTCAGCCTATTACAATGAAATAACAAAGTATCTCATAAATCTCCTAGTTATTCCAGCTCTAAAACACATTATCAACTAATGGAAACACTAAGGTAGATCTAAACTTGAGTTCGCAAGCCTCCAAGCCATCTCCTTGTCTCCAAGTATGCAAACCACTAGCTCTACTATTACAATATCAAATAAAACATCTGATTTACAAGATCTCATAGGATCAAATTATGATTCTACTCTCATACTACTACCAATCTCCTATCATATCACCCCCCACTACAATAATCCAAGCTCTCAATAAATAGCCAGCTAAGCCACAAGTCGGCCAGTCAGGCATTTAATTACATTATAGGTCCAGCCTTAGGAGAGATACCAAAACTAAATAAAGAATGATCAAAACATGATGCACCTTTATATTTAGGTCCACACATGATCCAAGAACATGTCCCTAACTTATCTAGATCCAATTCCATCATATGGAACCGCGCAAGATGAAAAACTCCATGTTTCACGTGAAACAGGCTGAAAATCGATACCTAAGAAAAATGGTCATAACTTTTAAATCATAATTAATTAGGACTTTTGGTCTTAGGAGAAGATATTAATTCAGGTCCTCTTAAATTTTTTAAGAGTGAAAAGGCTTATTCATTAAGGATCAATGACTACACTCTGCGCAATCAGCACCCAGAAAGCAGGAAAATACGGCTCCAATGACAAGGAAAACAACTCTAACTTTGAACGGTCCATCCAATCCTTATGCAATAATAGGAGAAGGTTCCAAAGTAGGTCCTCAACATCATGTAAGCTTCACACAATATGAAACCAATAAATACAACAATTATAATTCAAACAACATAAAACAACAAATGTTTTTGGTTGATGCAAGATTGCTCAAGGCCCGAGATGCTCCTACATCATTGAAAGATAGGTCACTTGTTCAAATTTCATGAGGGATAAGGGTATGTAGGCCTCATTTGTAACATAGTTAGGTGCCTCCCACAAGGATTATGGGGTAGTCCCATATTAGTGTCACCATATGTAGACTCAAAAATATATGGCTAGTATCGTTGAACATGTCGGATAACTGAGAGTGGGATGAATCAATTATTCAAAAACACTTTCTAAAACTTTTACTCTATTCGTAAACTTCACAAATCATGAAAATGATAAAAACAATTATATCTATATTAACTTTTGTTATGCCGGTAACCACATCAAGCTATTATAACAAATGTAAACATGAAAGCACAAAACCACCAATACAAAGAATACCAAAGCTTATGTGGAAACCCAAACTGGAAAAAACCATGGAGAAGCTAATCCTCATGAAATGAAATACTGGTTAAGGCAATTTTAGAAAGGCTCACTATCATTTTTCTCATTGTTGGTTGGCTCATTGCCTGTTAGGCTAACTACACTAAAATATGAATGGGGCTAACTACCAATACAAATTTTATTGAAAATATGTGAACTGGTAGAATTGTATCTAACTATACATGAAACAGTTCCAATTGATAGTACATAGATCACCAAAAACAAAGATATAGTACAGATCCTTTGTTAGCATACATCGATCCTCTACAACTCAGTATATAAGGCTTCTCTCTACAACACTCATCTTCAACAACTTTGTTTCCTAATATACCTAAAATGGACTCCCACTATATCACCTTCAAATTCTTGTTACATATGCTCACACTATACTGATCTTACATCATTTCACACCACTCCCATATAACAAATAGAATTTTTTTTTCTTTATTTGTATAGATATGTGATCATACATAGTTTGGCCACACCAAACATGTGGGATGGTCCCAAATAAAAAAAGATATTACAATTACATTTAATGCATTACCACTGATCCTAAATCTAGGAGGTCTACTTATGAGAATTTTACAACACACTACCATGAGAAAAAAATATAGGTCACACTTAAGATGTATATAGTGCATATTACATTTATCAAAACTATCAAAATAACCCACCGATAGATGAAACTTATAGAAACATGTCCACAATATAATACTAAAAAACAACTAACGAGCTAAAAGAAAGTCCAGATAACAGGAACACTTGGAAGAACATTGTAAGCATAGCATTCAATAGTAACCGATATAAAATATCATGCACCACTTATTGCCGACAGTGTACAAGTGTACACAAATATGTAAACCATGAGTAGAACCAAGTAAACCTACCATAGAACACCAAAAGATGTATGTACTGAACCTGTCCTATGTATAACTGAAACTTCTGATAGTTTACCAATAGCTAACAAGTACACATTCAAAAATACCAACAACCAACCAATATCACCAAGATGTTGGTACGATGGTTTTGACATCAATAACAACCAATGCTAGCAACATCTCAATATGTCTAACAATCTCCCCTTTTGGAATTGATGGTAAAACACCAAAACTTCAAAAATAGAAAAGAAATATGTTTTTCATAACCAAAAACTCTCCTTGAGTGGATGCAACATTTTCATTTTCATTTTTATCTTTCTCTCCCTCTTTTTTCTAGAATGGAAAAGGGCCAAAAAAAAACACAGTCAAAGAGATACAATATTTTTTATAGAAATGACTTTCATATACCTTTCCTTCATAACTGGAAGCTCCTTCTTCCTCTTAGTAATAGGAACCCCCATCCGGGCACACAAATTGTCACACTTAATAAATTTGTCTAAATATCTATTCCAGTTTGAAGATTGAAACTACCAGTCATAATCTTCCACATTAGCAAGAATGCCAGTAGCATGCTCCAATCAGACTTCTACTATGTCTTTCACTAACCAAAAAGTATTTATCAGATCTTCCATGTATCTCTATAATAGAAACAACTCTACTTGAATATCACCAATTATCATCCTCTATTTTCCTTCTTTGTCCTTGAAGACATCATATGTCTTTCTGAACTCATTAAATTCTTTCTCAATTACTTCGCTTCTTCCTCTGAAATTGTCTACAATAGCAAGCCATTGAAGACAATACCTATATATATTCATAATTTCCTTTACATAGGCCTCTCATAGCTCTAGTAAGTTTCTACTTTGCATTTGTACATTGCTTCTCTAGAGACCTATTAATTACTTCAAAATCTGCACCATACTGTAACAAATTATTTTCAATGTCTCTAGCTAATTCAATATGTAACATACCAGACACACTACATATTGTGATCCTTTTACTAATCAAGTGATCAATCAACAATTCCATCACCAAGGTTTTTTCCATCGATGAACAATATGTCTGCAGTCCACCAATTCTATCATACTCACCATCTTCCAAAAAAGTCTAGACCATATCTAAATCCACATTATAATATTCTATCAAAGAAATCACATCTTTATCCATATCTTTTTCCTCTTTATCACAGATTTTTCTCTACTTAGGTTCTAGAGAAGAACCACCAAAAGCTACTTGCAATCTTTTTTGTCCCGAGGAGGAACCCTCCTCACCATGACTTACCGGTACAACACTAGTAACTGTTAAACCTAAACCAATATTCTCATGTAAAGACAATAAATATGCCTCATTGGCATCTACCTTATTATCCGACACATCAAGATATCTGCACATTTTCTTACCCATAGGAATGTTAGTTTTCCACTCAAAATTTTCCTTACTAGGTAATGACCTCAAGAAATAGAAAGCTAAACACATTACCAATGAACCAAATCTAAAACCATATCTATTTTCAAAATATTCATCCTCACATTTTCAAGAATTTTTTCTAGCAACATCTTACAAAGATCCATATGAATATTCTCCCTTAAATTTTTATGTACAACATAAAAATCTAAGATCGAAGTGACACCATCATGATTCTGAAACTAAATTTCATAAGAAATGCCACTGGAAACATACCTTAGCATATACTACTAACATTGTTTCTTCTGGTCCTATTGACTCCCCCTCTTCAGTGGGTGTTGTCTCTTGGAGTGTTAAGCCTGCTAGTCTGGTTGAGCCTATGCATTGTGCTGGTACCTTAATGGGTGTTGGGAATTTAGTTTTGGATTCCTTATGCTAGCAGGTTGAGGCCTCTAAAGTGGAAGAAGGTTGGATTATAGTTAAAGGTAAATCTTTCAAAAGATCCTCACCTTCCTTTGATATGACTCTTCGGTCCCATAAGAAAGGGACCAAGGGATAATCCTCTTGTTGGGATTTTATTTGGATTGCCACTTTCCAATGGTTATTCTTTGGCAGTGATCTTTGTGATTCTCTTGGGGGTCTGGATTTTTATTTGGATCGGGTCTTTTTTCCTTTTTAGTAGTCTTTTTTGTTGTTCCACTCTATTGTTGGTCCTCTAGCTGTCCTTTTTGTGTTTCAGTTGGTAGGTGGTTTTGGTGCTTAATGTTTATTCTTTTTGGTTTCTTGTAAAAGGTTCAAGACCTTTCAAATCTTATTTTCCTCCTAATCAAAACATACCTTACCATATAACCTTCTAGGGTGTTTATTAACAATGCATGTTGATTGCGACCAATCTCAATTATTTCTTCTACCTCCTTTTAGATTATTGTCTTCTTTCCAAGTAACTCATTGTCACTACATAGTCCTATAATAGCCCCAATTAACTATTTCATCATTGAATAGGATTTATACGACACTAGGATTTCAACTTTAAACTGACTCAACAAGAATAAAATAAATTCTTTGTCATTGGACCAAGAGACTTATCCCCAAATATATAGGCCAAGATTTCTAATCCTTTGCATATCCTCTATGGCCAATCCAAACTCCCATTTCTTGATTATTCTATGATCAAACCCCTTTAGCTCAACCTTCTTCATTTTTTTTTGTTGCAGATGCACTCATACTTCTTGAATGACTAATTGAAACTCCATTATCACTCACAAAAGTTTCTCCTCAAGCTATTTCTACAAATTCTCATATTTCCTCTTCTTGGTATAGTACTAAATGATTTCAAAATTATGCCTTTAAAACCATGAACCATCATAATTGATATTCCTACCAAAAATTAATTATTGTTGACATAATCTAGCTATACTATATACATCAATCATTCAATCAATAACTACAATCATTATCTATCCATCCATCATATCAGAGACAAGCTAGTTGCAACCAATATCACCTCATAGCAAGGGAAGTGTGTGATTTAGAATGTTAATACTCCCCTTGAGCCAAATCATTCAACTTAGTTGTTAGTAGAGGTAGTACCAAGATCTAGTAGCACAAGGATCTCTACATCAACAACATCTTTCTTCTTCCATGTCATGTTAATCTTCTAAGATTCACTTGAAATTGAAACATTATTACCATTCCCAGTATTCACAAGAGCATCACTAGATCTACATGTGTTAGCATTTAATGACCCTTTTGACCATATTTTATCAGGTCTCACTATTTGAATTCTAGATCTTCATTGACTAGCCTTGTGACCATAGTTGTGGCATACATTACAATTCCCTTAAAAGATATAATTCACCACACTCTTCTTATCCTGATTTGAAACTTTAATTTTACACTGACTTGCCTTATGACCAAACTTATGACAGCTAAAGCATTGAACGTTTGTTCCTTTCTTATCTTACAATCAACTACCTTATGACCAAAACTCTTAAAAATGTGACAATAACCATTAAAAGATAAGTACCTTTGGGCATTTGGTTGGCATATTGGAATCCATAAGGATGTATTATGATTTCTAACCTTGCCTGTCACTTCAATCTTTGCTTCATCTTCAATCACCTTCTTTTTGCCTTTGTCCTTCTGATTTGAACATTCACTGGTAAACTCTAATCCTTATCTATCCTTGTGAACTTTCTACAAGGATAATAACTGATCCAAAATAGTACTTCTCTCATACACTTTTTCTTCAGATCTTAGTTGCTTTAATTCTTGATCTAGCCACCCATTTTCATCTAACTGCATCTTGATGATATTCTTGAGATTCTCTTTAGATTTATTTCATTCCTCCATTATAATTTTGAGTTCTTCTTATTAGGAACTATGGGCGTAGGCATAGGTGCAGGTGGGTGTGTAGGGCGATATGTCAAGGTAGGATTGGGTGTTCATGTTGCAAACACATCAAGGGAAGTAGAGCAAGGAGTAGGCCACATTGTTTCCAATGCTAACATCAGAATCCTTAAGGAACGATGGGGAGATGAAGTCAAGCGTGAGATTCTCTTCAACAATTAAAAAATAGGGTTTCCTTTAGAACTAATAATAATGGCAGCCATACTCCCCAATGGGTCTTCTGATCTGGAAAATGGGTTGATGAATTTGCCTTATATCACCCTCAATGGGTCTTTCATTTTAGTTGATGGGTTGATTAGGCTTTGTGGGACTCTGCATCTTTGAAACATAATTGACTTCCAAAATGGGTCTTCCGATCTAGGAAATAGGTGGATGAGAATAATATCCCACCAGGAGATTTTTGACAGTCCTATAAGTCCAAAAGTTTTTCTAGTTTGTAGCAGAGGCATTTTAGATCTAAGCATCTTCATCATGATCTCTCTAAACCCAGGGAAATTTTTTATATTTGTGAGTTTATGTTGATTCTAGTTTCTTTCTCTATTCATGATCCTCTTTTTCCTTCAGCTCTTGGTAATCCAGAGGGTATTGCTAATTTCCTTGGTTTGATTTTTCATCAAGGAAGCAGTAAGGAACCTAGAGGTCTCTCTGCATTTTCTAAGGATGGATCCACACTACAAGTTGAGGAAGTTCCCCTAGTTGTAACCGTCAATGAAGATAGGTTAGAGGGGACTTAGAGGAGTTTAGAACTAGTAGGACTGAAGGCTACCAATCCTGAGACCAATCATCTTCAGGTTATTCCTTCAAATATGGATGGGTCTCAAGCTCATTTTTCACTAATTCCCTAGGTGGGGGTTGAGTCTGTAGTCAGGGAGTATGATACGCAAAGGATTGAGAATGTGGTAGACTTGAAGGTTGCTAGTCAAGAGATTGTTCATCATCTAGACACTATTTCTGGCAAACCCCTTATTTTTTCAGAGGCTGATGGTTTGCATATTCTTAAGAAATTGGACAAGATGACTTCAGTGCCTTTTCCACAATTGCTAGGAACTCCTATTGATTCTCAAATTGGCCAGATTTGCTCCTCCCCCCAAGTTGGGGACTCAGATCTTCTTCAGCCTGAGGAAGGCCATCGTAGCCACAACATCTACAATGATATGAGTTCTCACAGTCCAGTGGCCTTTATTTTTGGTTCTTCTCCTCCTTTTTCACCAATAGTTAGACAAAACCTTCAGAACAAATTTCTTCAAGAATTGGATTCGAATCAGGTGGCTCTTAAAGCTCTAAGCTAGTTTCACTCTTCTTCTCCAGTCAGACAAGGTCCAATTGGCAATGATAAGGCCCAAGAAGTTTTGACTCATGAAACTATGTGTGAGGCTGCCCTTGAAAGCCTAGTGGATAATTTAATATTGGGTGTTGCTGATAAGATATTTGATGATATAGCTCAGGAGGTAGATCCAGATTATGACAATATTATGGGCTTTTAGATCAAGCCTTCTCTCCATACTGGTACAGATAATCTGAATGAGGATTTTCATCCTCATTCTCCTTTGTCTTTGGGTATTTAGAATGAGACCTCTCTTCCTCCTACTTTGGATAATCTTCTTGCTATTGTATAGTCAGATGCTAATACTTCAAAAATTGTTGGTTGTTCTTCCTCTAAAAATCCTAGAGGTCGACCTCCTAAACAGAATAAGACCACAACATAAGCTGCTTCAGGGGTCCAATCTACACTTCCCTTCTCTAAACTTCCTCAGAAATCCAAGGAGGAGGCTTCAGCTTTTATAGCCAAACAAATGAAGTAGGGTAGGAGATACTAGTAAATTTTACCCTAAATTTCAATGAGAATTAGTAGAATTTTCTACAACAATTGGTCAAATATATGACTAAAACTTTGGTCGATCTTTTTGCATCGATAATTCTACAAGAAAACCCATTGTCACAATTTCGACTTGAGTAGTAGTCGACTTATCGACCGACTCTTCATCAAACTAATCACATGAAGCGGGTAGAATTGAGACCAACTTTGGCAAACTTGACATCGAAATTGTGACTAAATATTCGACCACTATTCGATGAAATTGATGTCGAATGCATAGCATTCTCATCGAAATTAAATTTGTTTAAAGGTCAAAAAATTGACCAATACTAATTTTTGGTTTAAAAAAAATGACGGTGATTGAACAAAGCATTTTCATTGTACTATATATTCACATCCTCAAGAAAAATCAAACTAACTAAGAAAGCTTCGTTTACCTATAGATTTGTGTGCTTGTTTGAGTTTGATACGCAGATCAAGTTGTACAACCTTCAAAATAGATCATGTTCAAGTAAGGTCATACAACTTGATCTGTGTATCAAACTCAGACAAGCACACAAATCTATAGGTAAATGTTGATTAAATATTTTATTTTTAATAGTAGTTTAAAAGGCTATTTAAATGTTTTGACAGTTTGATAAGAACAAAATTGGTATTCAGATATAAATTATTGAGCTTCTCTTTGTTTCGATAATAGTTTAACATTCTCTAATTAATAGGGCCAACCACGTGAAGGTGGAAGCTCATCTGGCCCCTCCTAGGATCCTCTTATGACCCTTTACGACACTTTAAGACCTCTAAGGTGTATTCTTAGGGATCGTAATGAGTCATAAAGGGTCATAAGGGGTCCTAGGACACAACAGGTGAGAAACATAAATGTATGCATCATGGTCACAATTGTTTGGAGACACAACATAATTGAATTCTATACCCAGATGATGCAACACAACCACTACTCCTGCAGTTCTAAATGGACACTGCGGGATCCAAAAACCAAAGATAAGGAATCTATATATGGTTTTTGGATCCACAATGTCAACTTAGAACTACAAGAGTAGTGGTTGTGTTGCATTGTCTGGGTATAGAATTCAATTATGCTGTGTCTCCAAACAATTGGGACCATGATGCCTACTTTTATGTTTCTCAGTTGTTGTGATACCTACATTTATGTTTTGTAGCTATCATGTTTATTTTCATGTTCTTTGTGTTTGGCTTCTCTCCCTCGCATTGAAAATAATATTTTTCCCACTCTAAATCGAGAATGCGCGTGCAACACAAGAAGAATATGCATAGATAGCAGGTGGAGTTGAAAAAATAGAACACATTTACATTTTCACGATGGTCTATAACTTAAAATATGCAATTAAAGACCTCTATAAAAAATGCAACCCTGTTGTGTTTTTCAACTCCACCTAATATCCTATGTATATGAATTGAGATTGCATATTGAACTAGGCTTCTCTTTCTACATTGCCTAAAACCAAGACACTGTCATAGTTAACATCTAAATGGCGCATCTCATCATCACAACTAATCCACCTTAAACAATTGAATATGTTTTCTTGTATTAAATATTCATTAATCAAAATTTGAATAGAAAATGTATACCTTGAGTACTACAATTCACATTAGAATCGATGCCTATAATTCACATTAGAAGCGATCATTCTTAGCTGATGTTGTTCTATAAGGTTTGTCTCAATCCCAATAGGTTGTAGTTTCATTTTCTAGATGCATAAGTTAGAGGGGGCTTACAATAATAAATCATGTAATGAGGGGGCTTAGAACACTAGTATATGCAAATTTCATTATTTAATAATAAAAATCTATTAAAATGTTTGCAGTTGCCTCATTTAACTTGAGGTTAATCTTGTATTATTTTGGTCATTATGGACCTCCTCTACTCTCTAAATTTATTCCTTATCTATGGTTTTTGTATCCTGTAGTGTCAACTTGGAATCAGAGGTACAAAAGTTGCACTCCATCTCTTGGGTATACAACTCAATTACGTTGTCTCCAAAAAAATGTGACCGTGATGCCTACAATTATGTTTCTCAGCTATTGTGAAATCTACATTTATGTTTCTCAGTTGTCGTGTTTATACCTTCTCTCATTTGCTGGTGTAATTCCTCTTTGAGTATCCCCATTCTCTTTTGCATCCAAAATGAACTCATTCCAATCCCTCATTGGAATAAAGGGAGACTTCATACCACGCAATGTCCATAGATTATGTCCAATGCATTATTTATGCTTGTATTGGTGGGAAAACTCTTGAAAACCTGCAAAAGAGATTGCATTCAACCATGTTGTTTACATGAAACATGTAGTTTACCTCTAGTGTAAATCAGCATTGTGTATAAATATGTGGATGCTGCTTGGTATGAAGCCTCGCTCAAGCTTGAAAATGATAGTCAATCCATAGTCAAGGTCAAGGAACAAATGGAATAACCAAGAAAACACTATACGTTAAATCATGTGATTGATAGAAGATTGGGGCTCACTTGAGCCATAAACATGAAGAATTATTCTAAAAAAAGATGTAAACCATATATATGCACACTTGAGGCAAAGAGAAGTTATGTTATATCAATATTAAAATATTAGTACAATATGAAAATACTAAACTAACTAATTCTTGAGTTCTTCTCTGCATATGGTCACAACAAAGATATGCGATTACAATATAGAGAAGGCATCGTAAAAATATAATTTTGGAATTTACCCTAGCCTGACATGTTTTGCACTCAAATCCTTCATCGCGGATAAGTGGAGATGGGAAAATAGATGCAGATGAGTTGTCATCAACCCAAGTAAAGTATCCGCAGCCATTATTTCCCTGTGATACCCAGTCTACATTAGTTCTTATATTATAATGAATAGTATTTACATTAGAAACTTTAAATATATACACATTAGCAACCTTTTTTCGATTAGGGAAGCACCAAAATTGTCATCCAGGGTTGTTCAATGTCCGTGAAGTCTTCAACACACACTTCCCATGATCACATTGATAGCTTGGCACATTGACAAGAGTCATCAAACCTATATCAATAATGCACCGCACCATCGTTACTACATTTATTATTTTTATATGATTATTTTTATATGAAATACACCAAGGAGTACCATCAGAAATATTAACCATTTACAATAATGAAAAGTAAACCTAAATCAAATAGCTCATTTTTTTATCAACATGTGTAGTCTGTGTGTATATGAAAAATGAAAGAAATATGAAGTTGAAATAAAATAGTGAGAAAAATAGTATTCCACGTAGAGTGAATGAAATATACCATCAAAAGAAGGTGACAAGATCCTATCACGAAGCATAGACATAGGAAATAAAAAAGGGACAAAAGATAAGAAATAAGAAAAATCATTACGACTATAGAAAAATCATTTATACTATAATAAAAAAAAGAAACACTCTTTGTCAACAATTTCCAAAATCATTAGGACTATAAATGGATGGTTCTAATATTGCTTTGCCATTACAACAATTGAGCATTCATCATTTGGTACTTCTTGGTGTATTCCATTTAAGTTTTTCAATTGCCGTGTTTATGTGCATGTTCTTTATGTGTTTGGCTTCTCTCCCTCACAAGGGATATGTCGATAGGCAATTGATTTGAAAGCATAATGATTTGACAGTCTTTTTTTAGGATAGGCGTAATCATCCCGCCAACCTTAATTAGCAACATTGGTGTCCTATCATTGCACAAGTGCAAGACAGTAAGGATCTATTCAAGGAGGGATGAAAAAAAGGTCATTTTAACCTTGCAAGGCAAGATGAGAGATAGTCCAAATAATTCTATGGTGACTATCCCAAACAACAGACAAATGATGGAATTGCTAACATGTTTTCTTTTCATGTTTCTAACAAGTTTGTTGCGATGAGGCTAGTGTGGTCATAATTGAAATTGTGAGTTTCTCTTGGAATGGTATTGACACGTTATAAGAGAAATGATTTTGAACTCTGAGATGATGGCCTAAATTCAAGTCTTGTCAAATTTTCCCCCATCTTGGTTAATTAAGCTTGGTGTAATCTTTTCTAAGCTTACCTCGTGAGTTTTGATGAAAGAGATCCCCTACAAACCTAATGAGAGGCCTTAATTTTTTGTATTTTTTTAATGACATTAACATGGTAACTTTCCAAAGTTAAGCACCTCTAATAATACTCCCAAGACCATTCTTGTGGCTTACCATAATGACAACTCATTTCTTAGTAATCTATCTACAGAAAAGATCATATCAGCTAAATTCAACCTTCATTGTGTATATGAATATAGCATCCAATACATTTAAGGTCTCAAGTGTTGGACTGGTTAAAAATTCATGACCCAATGACCAACAACAATGAACAATGTGATGATCTCTGCTTCACTATGGTGAGGCGGTGAGATACACTAGTGAAATAGGAAGAAGAAGATGATGATTAAGAATCATTTTTATAAGTAGAAGATATCTCCTACTTATCAATTGATGAGCTAAAATAGATTTATAATGAATGGTTCATAATGCATGACACTTGTTGAAGGTTTTGTAAATGGGGTAGCAAGCTAATTGGACTTAACATTGGCATAAGCTCCATGGTTAAGTGCGCTTAAGTAGGATAAATACTAGGATAGTTGAAGTCTTGATGCTTCACCCATGTGAGCTTCACCTAGATGCAATAAGTAATAAGTACTAAGTATTTTTCTCCATCACTTAGTACTGATGAAAAGTATGTAGTAGAGACTAGGACTAACCTACGTAACCATTGAGGTGAAATTTTCTTGTACTTTGTGAGTTTAGTAACTAGGCTATGACTTTCATGACATGCATCATTACTCAATTACTTTCCATGATGTGTAGTGTGCCTATGCTTGGATAGAAACACTTGTATTATAATTTTTTCACAAACTAATTATAGTTTAAATTTTCACACTGCATAGGATTGAAACTAAGCATCTCTTACTTCCACCTAACCAAGAGTTAGATTAGAATTATAATTAAAAAGAATCAAGTTTTTATGTAGGCATTTCATTGATCAATTTCCTTCCATTATTTCTTCATCCTTCATGTTGTTTCCTTCCAAAACTTGGTTGAGTTGGATTAATAGCAGCAGGTTTAGTTTAAAGTCTTTGTTATATCAGCAGGGGCAACTATCTTTAAATAGGGTTATCCATCAATATTTGGCAAGGTTCCTGATTTCATCATGTCTTTCATGTTTTCCTACATTCACCTAGGTTTCCATGTTTGGTAGAAAAACATTCAACACAAAAATATTTGGAAGAGGTCCGTTCACTGTCATGGATAGATGAATTTATTAATTCTTGGAGTATGCAATCACTATTACCGAGTAGTCATATTGCTAAAAAGATTGATTGTCTCAAAACAATCATGGTCTGCAATGGAAAAGTAGTGAGAATATTATGAAAAATACTATTATTGACAAGAGAAAGAAAGGGAATTTCTTATGTCAATACAATGATTGAAAATATGGAATGTAGTTTCCAAGAGTAGAGGAGAAGACAGTATGAAATGTGGTGCAGAGCACCAAAAGGACATGAAGGTACACAAGGGTCACTAGTAAGACCTAAGGTGGAAACCATGAAGGGAAGAAGATATATGGGACCTATAAGGTCATTCAAAGATGTAATATGGCTATTTAAGACATTTGGTTGTAATTGAAAACTCTATATGAATGTAATTGCCCAAGTTGGCAAAGTAGGACTAAGGGTCACTAGAAGGTCTAAATGACCTAAGGGTTAGTATTTTAGGTGTGGATTATAGTTTTAAGGCTTCTAAAAAAATTTTAACACTAATGGGGCTTTTATTTGTCGAGTTCTCAACTTGACAACATTTACAACTTTTTGTAATAAGTCTATTTAGTAGACAGTCAGTTTTAGACTATTAGAATCAGTTTTGGGGGAGTTTGAAAGTAGTTTCAAATTTGGTTGGTCAAAATTTGGTCTTTAAGAGACCTATTCACATTGAAAAATGGAGAGAGAACATGGGTTGGTCAAGGAGACAAGCATATATAAAGTTTTAAGTAGTAAAATGATGTTTTAATTCTACAATTTTTAGATTTTCCAGAAATACAGTCACTTCCATTGCATTGTACGCCACCTTAATGCATCTGTCTTGAACTATTATTGATTGGAGGTGTTAGATGAATGAATTAAATTGATTTTTGTGGCAGAATCATCCCATTTTGAGTTGTATAGAAGGAGAAATTGATTTTTTGGTAAAAATAGTCAAAACCCTCTCCTAGGGTAACCTGAGAGGGTAGAATGTAATTTCTTGAATGTTGCTTGTTGAATAAGGACTCTTCATGAGGGGGCATGATAGAGGAAACTTTTTAGACTACCCCTATTGGTTTGAAGAGAACCATGCATTGAATTCATATGCTATGAAGCTGGAAGACTGACTGGACTGTCACAGAGGAAGGGGGGGCTAACTGTCATAGTTAGAAGTTTGAGTGCTTTATCCATACTTAAAGTGTGTTTGGGCCATGGAGGCTTGAGGGGGATGAAGATATGTGTTTCTACCACAAGTAGGATTCTTGGAGGGGCCAGAGAATCCCATCTTGAGGGTGAAGCGATCAAAGTTGTAGGGTTTGGTATGACTGTCCCAGAATGACAACATTTTGGTGAGTTAATTTGTTTGTGTAGAAGTATGAATGGATTGGAATGGATATGGGTAGAGTATAGAAGAGTTTAGAATGATGTTATAGTTTCTTGTAGATGAGAAGGAAAAGCCATAGTGCTTAGGGGAATAGTGTGATGACTGTCCCAACTAGAGAATCACAACTTGCAGAGTCAATGTCTTTACGACAGTCAATGGTATTGGTTGTGTAGACCAGAGGGGTCAAGGGTGTGGTCCGTTTGAAAAATGGGGTAAGGGGTTTTTGATGAACTAATTGGAACATTCAATCCCTTTATTAAAACATTTATATCTTCTCTCGAGGGAAGTGAAAGGACCGCAAAAGGCAGTCATACTTAAAAGACCTATTTTCACTTAGAATGCCTCCTTTCACTTATGACAAGATTGTTACAAGAATTTTCAGGGTAAGTTTTATAGCTGCCATGTATAGGTAGTGTTGTAATATATATTATTTCTTTAGTTTCATATTGTGTTACGGTATATTCTTATAATTACATTATGTTGTTGAATTATTGCAATCACTGGAAGAAAGTGAGAGCTTTTATAATATAATACAAAATTCATGGCTAGAGTTAGAATGTTGCTGTTGGATTTGATGGGAATGGATTGAAATGTTTTTAGAAAAGAATTCAACATGTGAAACTAATGTACCCCAAAATAAAATTTGATGTATAAGTTCATTTCTAAATAAAATTAAAAATAGTGATAGACCTAGGATAGAAAGCCATGAAATTAGTTTCATGATAGGTTGAAGTAAAGATTGGATGCAAAGGACACTATGGCTCAATAGGGGTAATAAGAGAGATCAATCATGAACTAAGAACTAAAAATCAAGTCACTCAATGATACACTCATGAAGAGAATGATATTCATGCAATGAAGGCAGGTGCTTTGACATTCAGTAGCTAGTGTGACAGGTTGAATTTGAGGGTCTTATCAAAAGACAATAAATACTTAAGAAAACATGATTCAAGGATCTAACTTGTCAAGGCCTTCCACAACACTCCTAAATGATGATTTTGGGAGCTCTTGCACTAGCATGTTTCCTTTTTGCCTTTGTTCATGGTTGATCAAAGAGACTTATCAAGATCATATCAAAGTGTGCCCGAGTTTCGAGCAATTAGCTTGATATAGGAAATTCTCCTCGATAGGATTCTTCTTCATCATGAATTGTTATCTTGCTAGAACCTCAATTCAGTCTGGGTGAAATTTGATGTCTCATCAATAAGTACACATTCTCTTGGTCAATGAGACACCATTTTCCTTTGTTAGGTATTCAATGTGATATTGTCAACACATTAACTTGTATTTTGAAGAGATATTTGCATATGGCTCCTTGACATCCTAATTTTCAATGTGACATCCTATTTCGGTAAGACCATATTTTCCTTCAATAGATGCTTAATGTTATGTCAATAAGCATAACATTAAGCATTTGATGAAGGAAAATCTCTATTTCGGTAAGACCAGATTTTCCTTCAAAATATGAGTGACTGGTGCATTCACTCATATTTTGAAGAGAGATCTTGCATGTCCCTTGGACGCTTTAGGTTTTGTCATGACATTTCCTTTCGATGAAGTTTATTTTGCATTCCCATCAGCCTTTATTGCTTCATCAATGTAACTCTCTTTTTGATGTGATTAGAAGAGAGTCTTGGTGAAATTATAAGGATCATAGGAACAATAGTGTAAAAAAATTATGGGGTTTGGAAAAAAGTGGGGAAATACATTCTCACTTTTTGAAGTCCTAACAATGGCTCTAGTTGGGGATGTATGCCCCTTGCATGCATATGAAGATTCCAACTTTCCCTAGTGGAGTAGACCATGTGCTTATCCATTGGATATACCAAAGGTTGACATAATGCAAAAATTGACTCCTACAAAGGAAACCTACTATGCATGGAAAATAAATGTTTTGGGAATCATCCATGCACTAGTAAATCCTTCACAAAATGATATGATTGTAAAAATCCAACCATAGTTGATGGCTGAAGACCATAAAAAATAAAAGTATGTGCTTGCCTCTATCACACACCTTATTCTCATAAAGAGGACTAGTTGTTTCAAAAAATCCATATCCTTATTTTTCTCTTGGATCCAATTTTTTTGGTCAAGGGTCCTCTAGCAATTTGATGCAGAGTGTTCACAATAGAAACTTAAATAGACCCAATCTACTAAAAAATCTAATTATCAAAAAATAACAAAGTTGGTTCAAATCATGGCCAATGATTCAACCAACACTTTATGACTGCTTGGTCTCTAAATACCTTTAGCAACAGGTAGGGTTTTTGTTGATTTCCTTAATAGATTTTTGTAAACTTGTTAAGCCAACTCAGGTTCCTAACAAGAGCTGCAACCTTGTTGTTATTTCTTGGTTTGGGTCTCACCAATCAATCATATACTAATAGATTTACTCACACTCGGTATAGTCAACACAACCTTTGGAATAGACCAATCAATAGGGTATTCCAAGTCTTTAAACATAGAGTTTATTGAGTTCTATTCTTTCTTGGTTCAACCTGCAACAATGTTTCATTCATTCACTTGGTTATTTAGACTTGGTTAAAGGAAGGGTTTGTGGTCTTCAAATATGTACACTGGTTCTCCTAACAACTATTACCACTTTAATCCTATAATGTCGACTATCATGGATTCCCTTAATCCAAGTGATCAGGTTAGACCAGGCCAGTCTGGAATGGACAACATTGGGTACTCAAGATGGTCACAGTTACTAAGAAATTTCAATGTGCTTGAGACTCTCCAATTAGATCTAGGTATTCAGTTTCAAACCATCGAATATTACTCTACTATGACATTCCATATGTTAAACATTTGATATGCACCTAGTTAGGGCATCGACCATTGAAGCAAGTTTTAACACTTCGTGTGGCTTTGAATATGAAATTTAGGAACAAAAACTACCCTAACTTGTTTCTCATCCTACGGCATTGGCATTTCGTGGTGAAGTCACAAGTTAGGGCCATGACCTCATAGTAGAGGTGAGATAGTGAGTTGGGTTCGGTCTGCAGAGTGTCATGTAGTCTAGAGTATTAGATACAATGTGACAAACTGAAACTAGTTAACAGTTCACAAAATTGATTTCCTTCACGGTGACTGTGTCAATTCATAGTAATTTGAATCATTGATCCACAATACCATGAATGCATTGGAATATGTTTCAATACTGCAAACTACCCGATGAGTTTAATACAACATAAAAACTATGTATCCCTTTCATAGTCATTTGTGCACACAATAAACAAATTTCATAGAATGTTATGTCGTGGTTGCATCAAACAATGGATTTGCAGTGGTAAATAGTCTATTACTTATTTGCATTGACAAATTATGATAAAAAGAACAAAATAAAACCTGAACATACTCAGAACTTGATTCTTTTGTTATTGAATGATGCTTTGAAGGTCTTTGTCCAATCTGTCATGCCTAGATTTCCTTAACCAAAAACACAATTAATTTTTTTTTCAAATATTAATATATATGTGTATGTTAAAAGTGTATAGCTTGCTAAGATTTCTTCTAAACATATTTTACAATAGCAGTACAAGCAATAGTATGGATAGATTATCACAGGAAACATAAATAAATAAAGAACATTACTCTACCTTCAAGTTATAGCTACAATCAAAGATATACAACATTAATCATTTCTTCTTCTTTTTTTATTACAACTAGGAAGCATGTGACCACTTTTTACACACACTACAAATTTTCATAGCCCTAGCCTGGTCCAACCAAGATATCTTGAAAAACTTGCAAGAAACAAAACTGACTACAAAACCATGGTACTCTCCTCCCTACCATATGGTATCATGAGACCTCGTAGGTCCTAGCAAACCCCTGAGAAAGGGGAAATCAAGCCAACAAGAAACTCCCATACATCCCTCAAAAATCTCATCAACACATAAAGGAAACAATTTCAACAAGAACAACAAAGTAATCTTCACATTTACAAAAGAAAAACTAGAAACATGCTCTTAACAAGCTCATGATTCTCTTACTACTAAAAAGGAATGCAAATAACACAACACAAGATCATGATACTACAACAAAAATACAACAAATTCCTCCAAAAACACAACAACACTAAGATCACAAACACTACACTAAGGAAATGACAAGATTTTGCATACAAAAGATAAACTTGCAAGAGAGTTATTTCATCTCATCATGAAAACAAAAACAAATAATAAACAATGAATGTGCACCAACCTAAAATCCAATTCTTAATGAATAAGGTTGTAGAAGAGCTATCCCCTTTCCAAGGTTCTCCAAAACTAGCTAAGTCTCCAAAACTAGAGAGTGGGTGTCTCCCAATACCTTCTCCAAAACTCCTACTAAAAGGGATTCTTCACCAAACCCTCATTAATGGGTATGGTTCATGGGGTACTCCCATCTCTCCTTGTCTCCCTTCATAAATGAGGTGGATACCAAGAATGTGAAAAAGGTATGGGTTTGACCTCCTTTTCCAAATCTCCATTTTCGGATTTACACATCAAGGGTACTTTTCAAGGACCATAAATGAGTTATAGACTCAATATTGACTAAAATTAAACACCCAACCCAAGGTACATCAAGTGGGGTGGCTAAAAAGGACCCTAACAACACCCTAAGGGCTCATTTAACCTCCCTAAAATGCACTCTAAGATTGAATTCGGGTTCAACATGATTGACCTTCTCTAAGGCTTCCTAATCAAGGTTTTACAAGGAAAATCCTAAGGGTGGTACCATCTTAGCTTGATGACATCAAATCACAAGTGGACATGTCATGGCCTTAAGCACATACACATGTGTCAAGTGACACAAACACTAAAAGGACACTTCACAAGCCATGTGGCATATCCACTTGGGTATTCATAAACATAAATAACAATTACAATTACAATAAATCAATTACACCCATGCACCACACCTTCACAAATAAAACATGATTACAATGAGGTTTTTAGCTCCTTTCTGTTTCACAAAAAAAAAAAATAAGACACATCACAATAGGCCTAGTCCCCCTTTAGGACATGAATTTTTGTGTCATGGGAGGCACACATAGAATAGCTTTATTTCCCCTTTCCATGGTTTTAGTGTTGCACACTCAATGTAATTATCAGTATTCCCATAATAATCAGAGCATGATCAAAATAAAAATAAAAACTTAACTTTCATTTTATCAATACGCTTTCAAGTTAGGTAACAAGTTATCTTCTAAGGAATCCATCAATTCTCTTATGATGCTAAATTTAAAAATGCTTCGAATTATAATTAATCCATAATTCCAATCTATGAAATCATCACTATTTTCTTTATTGAACTAATCTTATTCTATCAAGAAATTATAATCTTCTCAATTCTCAAAAGTAAGATTTGATTTAGAATAAACATCGTGACCTAAAGTTAAAGTCACATAACTATCAACCCTTTTTTATTAATCCTACCTCAGGGTATACTAGGGACTATGGTAAAAATAGTTATCAATGCTATTTGAAACTTCTCATTTTAACTCAAGGTTAAGTAACCTAACCATTCATTGCAGTTTCACCTCTAGTTCATAACAATTAATTGTCTAATCTGATTTGTCAGGATGTCCTAATTTCTAGAATATTAAACTTTGAACAAATTGAATTAACTATTAAATCCATAATTACATGAAAGTGCAATAAGAGTTTCATTTGTACATCATTTCCAAGCTTAACCATAATTATTCATTGGGGCAATATTCTAGTCCACATAAGATCCTTATTATAATTTCAGATAGAATTTCCAAGCATCTTAGAGTAATATTAATTCTATCATGTAAGCACAGGTTTACACCTTCATCTTCTAATACCACCATCATTAACTAAAGGTAATATTACTTCAAAACTATGTCTTAAATTAACATATTCCATGAATTCATTTGAAGATGAAATCTATTCTAATTAAGTTGATGAACTACAGTCAAGACATCTACTAACTTCGCATAAAATCTATAGAAAGTTTTGCAAGAAATAACAATAGTGCTTACCAAAGTTTTCTTACCAAGATGAGGGAAATGGAGGGGTCCTACATCCTCCCCACCTAGGTCTCGACTTACTCCTGGAAGTTGCAAGGTTGCGCTAACACCCTCAAGTAGTTTTTCTATCAATTTCCATGTCATCAAATTGATCCATGGTACTAACTTCCTGCATGTTAGCATCTAGAAACAACTATGCATTTTCTTCATAAACAATAATATAGCCACTTTTTTTTTTATGCCAAAATTTATTTGCAATCATCTTGGAGGCAACTATTTGTAAAAGAAATAATTCATTTTCTAGTCCTCTTTCAATTTTCACAAGAAAGGTACATAATAACACAATTTAAACATGTTTTAATGCCTAAGAAGAAGGTGTACCCAAACCTTATAGTAACACTTATTAACAATTTTATTATATTTTATTAACATCTCTCATGTGTTTTAGAAATTCCTACAAACTCATTCAAAAATTTCCACAAAAACCTCTACCATACTATGATGTATGACAAGAATAGCAGATTAATCACATAGACATTCTTGCAGACACTAGCATTTTCACAATTGTGCCCTTTTCCCAAGGAAAAGTTTAATATTACAAAAATTATCTTTTCCAACATTCATTAGCACAAATAACATCATAATCACCACACATGGTATTGTAAATGCAAATATTCATGCCACTTTCTTTAATTTTATGTGACATCTCTCTAAATATGAGAAGATACAAATCCACACAATAACACATTAGTCCACATCACCGGGAGTACACATTACAATAGAGGGCTCAGGAGCGAACATAGTCCAGTCCTCTGGGTATACACAATGATCTCATCTAACTCATAATCTGAAATCCATAATCCAATGATACATATAACAAAACCTCCAAGGAATAGTCACCACTCTAAGGTGGCAGTGGATATTAGCTGCATAAAAGCCTCACATACACCCATACTCAAGGGTTCCCTGCATCTACTTCCTCGCATACACTCACCAAGTCTACGTCTTGCATCCTTGGTGAGGAATCACATTACTACACAGGACCAACATTCAAATAACACCAAGGAAAATAGTTTAGCCACCGAAATCACAAATGAAGGTAAAAGAGTTACCAAATTTCAACAATAAATAACCTAAAGAGAAATGTTGCAACAGTAAATCATTATAACATAAATTTCCCAAAAGTTGTGGCTAAATTTTCACAGTAAAATAAATAATTGTTGGTCTGCACAAGCAAGAAAAATCATCATGAAAAGGCACAACACATCACTGTGTGACCATACATAGTCACCAATGAGGAAGGAGGGAACATCATCTGGCTATCACAATAGCCCTTCATGTGGTGACCCAACAGTCTCTAACCACATGGAATAAACAATAATAATAATACATATGCTGGTAATATATCATATGGTAGTGTTCCTTGCGGATATGGCACACATAGGACACACTCCAAATAGTGATACCCCCAGGGTCATCACTATAGCTAGAGGTATACATGGCTAGGGACACTGATGCAGGAGCATCCTGGGTGTAAGAGCAATCTTGCATCACCCAAAAATATTTTTGTTTTTGAATTCAATAAGGGCTATCCTGTGCAGAGCTCTTATTTATGGAAAGTTACTATTTTTGGTAATTTTCGTCTGTGCTCAGAATGATCTAATTTCTTTCTTGGAGGTTCATTTTGGTCATATAAGTCTGCCAGTAAAGTTTCATTTCCAGATCAAGTGTATGTTGGAAGATATTGAAGATTTTCGGTATTGGCAGCAGGGTACAGAAACTTTGAACTCAGTTTTGAAGGCTTTAGAGGCCCTGGATGAGGTGGAAAATTTGGGTGACGGGCGCTTGCGCAGGTCAAGCCTGTAGAGTGCTTCATGGCATTTTTGAAATGGGGTTATAATAGCCGATCGGGTCAACTGGTGATGACTTATGGTCTTCGGAAGTTGGGCCACCCGAAATGGTGAAAAATAATTTTCTTCAAAATTTATGTTCGGGTTTCAAAGGTTATCTTGAGCCGACTATGATGTAATAAAATGTAAAATAAAATAATTCTAAGTTTGGTCGGCCTTATTGGCTAAAATTCTGGAACCTTCCCAAGTGGTGGAAAATTGCCTATATAAGGAAGGCTGTATTATTGTCTTAGCAGTTCAGAATAGTTCTGGGTAGTAGATCTGGGTATTGATTCGAGGCTTTGTCCTATAGAATATTGTCATTAAGGGGAGCACCCTTCATCAGGTGGTATCAGAGTAGGATTTCTTGAGTGTGTAAACAGATCACCGACTGTGAGGCAGTTTGCACTAGGACCGTGGCTAGGGTTTCAGCGCGCATCGCAAAAATGCCTCCACGAAGGGAACGTGGCGGAAGAGCTGGTGTTGTAGCACCTGAGGTTAGAGAGCTATAGAGACAAGTGTGAGCATTACAAGAAGAGATTCGTAGAGGAATGAATCTTAATGTCAGAGATGAAAGCGAGGATGAAGCCGAAGAAGAATATCAAGAAGGAGAAGCTGAAATTGTGAACCAGGAGGAAGAAAGACTTTTTCGGGCGATTTCCAAGATTGGGAAAAGACCTAAGATTGAGGTTCCTACATTTTCTGGAAATCTTAACCCAGAGGAATTGATCAAATGGATCAATGAATGTGAGGAATATTTTGAGTACGAAGATGTTGAGGATCCTGATAGGGTCAAATTTACGGAAGCCAGATTGAAAGGTCATGCAAAGATCTGGTGGCAAGAAATTCAATTAGAGCGAAATAGAAGAGGGAAAGATAAAATCACAAGATGGGATCGGATGGTGGATAAATTGAAGCGACAGTTCATTCCTGTTGATTATGAGCTCGACCTAATAAAGAAAATGCAAAGTTTGAAGCAAGAAGGAAGATCTGTTCAGGAGTATACAGAGGAGTTCTATCGACTCCTCATCAGAACAAGCCATGCAGAAGCTGATAAGGAGAAATTTTCCCGATACCTTAATGGGTTAAGGCCAAGCATTTAGGAGGAGCTGAATCTAGTTTGAATGAACAGTATTGAAGAGGCATACCAGTTTTCCCTAAAAGTAGAGGAAAAGATGAACAAGAAGTTTGAGAGCAGACAAAATGGAAGAGGTCATGGTGGATGATCTGGTGGACGGTCATATGGTGGCTGAAATGAAGATCTAAAAAAGAAGGATGAGGCCAGTAGCAGTCATAATCAGCGAGGAAATAATTCCAATCGTTTCCAGGATCAGAATAATAGAGATCAGAGAGGAAGAGGAAGAGGAAGAGGAGAAGGATCTGGAAGAGGTGGCTTCCGTGGAACATGTTTTCACTGTGGAGAAGAAGGTCATAGGGCATTTGAATGTCCTCAGCGCCAAGGAAGAACAGATAGGAGAAATGAAGGCCAGGCCAGAGTTGCACATGTAGATGAAGATGCCAGATCATCAAATTCTAAAGATGCTGAAAGAGGAGAAATGTTGATTAACAGAAGAGTCCTGTTGAGTGGTGAGAACGAACCTGAGCAAAGAAGGAGCCTGTTTCGCACCAGGTGCAAGTGCGAAGGTAAATGTTGTGATATGATTATTGATAGTGGAAGCACTGACAATTTGGTGTCAGAAGAGATGGTGACAAAGTTGAAGCTCAAGAGACAGAAACACCCACATCCATATCGGATTGCCTGGGTACAGGATGACCACAAGGTCATGGTCAATGAACAATGCCTAGTAAAGTTCAAGGTTGGCGGATACCAAGATGAGGTATTGTGTGATATCATATCTATGGATGCATGTCATATGTTGTTGGGTAGACCATGGCAGTTTGACAGATGTGTTGTACATGATGGTCGTGCGAATACCTATTCCCTGACAAAGGATGGAGTGCGACATAAGCTAAAACCATTGAAGGAGACTGAAGAAAAGGTATGTGGTAATGCAAGGATAACTTTTGTTGATGGAAGAAATTTTCTAGATGGTATGAGGCATGAGAATGTATTTTTTGCTTTAATTCCAAAAGCTGGTAAAGAGGAAGTAGAAGATGTTCCTGTAGAAGTTGCAGATTTGTTGAATGAGTTTCAGGATATTGTATTCGATAACGTACCTGATGGATTACCACCAGTCAGGAAGATCAGTCATCAGATGGACTTGATCCCAGGAGTGAGTTTGCCGAATAAGGCAGCACATAGAATGACACCTGCAGAAAGTAAGGAGTTGAACAGACAAGTACATGAACTGTTATAGAAAGGATTGATCCGTGAGAGTCTGAGTCCCTATGCTATACTAGCGGTATTAGCACCAAAGAAGAATGGAGAATGGAGGATGTGTACAGATTCTAGGGCAATAAATAAGATTACAATCAAGTACAGGTTTCCATTGCCACAAATGGATGATATTATGGACTATTTGAGTGGAGCTGTGTATTTCTCAAAGATAGATCTGAAGAGTGGATATCATCAGATTCGGATCAGAAAAGGAGATGAATGGAATATTTCCTTCAAGACAAAGGAAGGACTATATGAGTGGTTAGTCATGCCTTTTGGGCTAACCAATGCACCGAGCACTTTCATGCGGCTCATGAACGAGGTTCTGAAAGAATTTCTGGGTAAGTTTGTCATTGTTTACCTAGATGATATTTTGATTTTTAGCAAGACATTGGAGGAACATATGATGCATATTCGTATGGTGTTTGAGAAGTTGAGAGATGAGAAATTGTTGATTAATTTGAAGAAGTGTAGTTTTGTGAAGAAAGAGTTAGTGTATTTGGGATTTGTAGTTTCAGCAGAAGGTCTAAAAATGGACCCAGAGAAGGTACAGGCTATCCTTGAATGGCCTACTCCAAGGAGTGCTACTGAGGTAAGATCTTTTCATGGTCTAGCTAGCTTTTACAGAAAGTTTATCAGAAATTTTAGCAGTATTTGTGGACCCTTGACTGAAACAATGAGAGGGGATAGAAAAGAGTTTAAGTGGACTAATGGGGTAGAAAAGAGTTTTCAATTGTTGAAACAAAAAGTTACAGAACAACCTGTTTTAGCACTTCCAGATTTTAATAAGGTGTTTCAAGTAGATTGTGATGCTAGTGGTACTGCAATAGGAGCTGTTATGAGCCAAGAAGGTAAACCTGTTGCCTATTTCAGTGAGAAGTTAAATGATGCCAAGAGGAAATATTCTGTTTATGATCAAGAATTTTATGCTATAGTTCAGGCATTAAAGAAGTGGAGACATTATCTACTTCCTAGGGAGTTTGTTTTGTATACTAATCATCAAGCTTTGCAATATTTGAATAGTCAAGGAAAATTGAATCAAAGGCATTTGAAATGGGTTGAGTTTTTGCAGAGTTATACATTTGTTTTGAAACATAGGAGTGGAAAGTCTAATAGGGTTGCAGATGCTCTTAGCAGAAGGCAACTATTGCTGACAGAAATGTAGATAGAAGTGGTTGGGTTCAAGGAACTCAAGAATTTGTATCCAGAGGATCTCGATTTTGGTGAAGCTTGGAAAGCTTGTACAGAACCTGTTACTCTAGACAGGATGAAATGGTTGGATTTCATCATCCAGGATGATATGCTATTCAGAGGGAGTCAGTTGTGCATTCCATGAAGTTCTATGAGGGAGAATCTCATCAAGGAGAAGCATAGCGGAGGATTGGCTGGACATTTTGGTCGTGATAAAACCCTTGGTTTGGTTAGTGAGAATTATTATTGGCCACAGTTGCAGCAAGATGTGAAGAAGTTTGTACAGAGTTGTCGAGTATGTCAGATAGCCAAGGGAGTGAAGCAGAATATAGGGTTGTATCAGCCATTACCTGTACCAGAGAATCCTTGGGAGGATATCCGCATGGACTTTGTTCTTGGTTTACCGAGGACACAGCGGGGACATGATTCAATTTTTGTAGTAGTTGATAGATTTTTGAAGATGGCACATTTTATTCCCTGCAAGAAGACTAATGATGCTATTAATGTAGCAGAATTGTTTTTCAGAGAAGTAGTGAGACTTCATGGTTTGCCAAAGACCATAGTTTCAGATCGGGACACTAAGTTTGTTGGATATTTCTGGCGTACATTATGGAAGAAGTTGAAGATAGATTTGAAGTTTAGTTCATCACATCATCCACAGACTGATGGACAGACAGAGGTGGTGAATAGGAGTTTGGGAAATTTGCTGAGATGTTTGGTTGGAGATAAGCCAACAGGATGGGATTTGATTTTACCATAGGCAGAATTTGCATACAATAATTCTGTCAATAGGAGCACTGGTAAATCACCATTCCAGATTTTCTATGGAAGTAGTCCAAGAAATGCATCTGAATTGAGGAAAATAGATAAAGGAGAAATAAGTAGTGCTGAAGCTGAGGATTTTGCAGAACACTTGAAGAACATCCATGAGGAGGTGAGGAAGTATATTACCAAGATGAATGCACAGTATAAGGCTAAGGCAGATGAGAAAAGGAACTATAAAGAATTTCAAGTTGGTGACGAAGTCATGGTTCATTTGTGGAAGGAGCGGTTTCCAGTTGGTACATATAACAAGTTGAAAATGAAGAAGTTTGGACCATGTAAGATATTGAAGAAGCATGATTCAGGAAATGCATATGAGGTAGAATTGCCTAGTGAGCTGAATATTTCACCAGTGTTTAACATTTCAGATCTGAAAGAGTATCATGAAGGAGGTGTTGAAGATGAGATCACAGCAGCACAGTGGAGTATTCCAACAACTAGTTCAGACACTAAGGAGATCGAAGATATACTGGACAGTCATGTTGGCAGAAGCACAAGGAACAGGACATATGAAGAATATCTGGTCAAGTGGAAAGGACGACCTGTTGAAGATTCATCATGGCTGACAAAGGAGGAGGTTAGCCATCTTGGTTTTCCTCTGCACACCTGAGTCGTGACAGGGTCACTTCTCAAATTACCCTGGGTGTCTGATGCAGGAGCATCCTGGGTGTAAGAGCAATCTTGCATCACCCAAAAATATTTCTGTTTTTGAATTCAATAAGGGCTATCCTGTGCAGAGCTGCTATTTATGGAAAGTTACTATTTTTGGTAATTTTCATCTGTGCTCAGAATGATCTAATTTCTTTCTTGGAGGTTCATTTTGGTCATATAAGTCTGCCAGTAAAGTTTCATTTCCAAATCAAGTGTATGTTGGAAGATATTGAAGATTTTCGGTATTGGTAGCAGGGTACAGAAACTTTGAACTCAGTTTTGAAGGCTTTAGAGGCCGTGGATGAGGTCAAAAATTTGGGTGACGGGTGCTTGTGTGGGTCAATCCTGTAGAGCGCTTCGTGGCATTTCTGAAATGGGGTTATAATAGCCGATCGGGTCAACTGGTGATGACTTATGGTCTTCGGAAGTTGGGCCACCCGAAATGGTGAAAAATAATTTACTTCAAAATTTTTGTTTGGGCTTCAAAGGTTATCTTGAGCTGACTGTGATGTAATAAAATGTAAAATAAAATAATTCTAAGTTTGGTCGGCCTTATTGGCTAAAATTCTGGAACCTTCCCAGGCGGTGGAAAATTGCCTATATAAGGAAGGCTGTATTATTGTCTTAGCAGTTCAGAATAGTTCTGGGTAGTAGATCTGGGTATTGATTCGAGGCTTTGTCCTACAGAATATTTTCATTAAGGGGAGCACCCTTCATCAGACACCCATATGCCTACCACATCCAACAAATGAGCATCCATGGGCACCCCTCTACAAGCATGAAAGTGTCTCCCAATTGGTCTGCATCAAGTAGGAATACATAAGATACATATACTACACCTTCACGTACCTACGTACATGGCATTGTGTCCTCAAGCTCGACTTGCTACCATCAGCAACATAGCATCATCACCCAACACTGTGTCAAAACATCAGTGGGGTGTGGCATCGTACCTCATGCAACATGTAAGAACACGTGCAGTACGGAATAATCACAGTAGGGCATACACTTCCCACCTCATGTTGGACCACAATGAATATATGTGAAGCTATGAATCATCAATAATGTCCAATCTATACAAAAGAGTCTCACATAGAATATGGGTACAATGCTCAAATTGTGGGGATAAGGGATATACACATATGAACCACACAATTGGGGAAGTAGTGAGTACATTCCTTGGTTAGTGGAAGCTAGCATCTCTTCGTGTTGCTATAATGCGTATGCAATACCCTAGTAACCAAGAAACTTTGTGGCTCCTACCACCCCTACACATATTGAGTCATCATGGGGGAAACAAAGGATAGTTCCTCTTACTCCATCCCTCAAATAGTTGAGGCTCATGTCGCCTCATGCTGCCAGACATACAGTATACATGCTACCTGAGATATTCAAGTAGTGGAAGCTAAGGTCACTTCGTGTTGCCTGACATACACCTTACGTGCTAACGAAGGGACGGGTAAGTAACACTACCCTAGCACAAAATACCCCTCTAGCTATAACTCAGTAAAGTAACCCACATACATACAAGTGTTAACAAATAGTGGGTATGGTGTCCCCATACTCCTAACAAGAAAATATCCCATGGGTGATGCTCACTCACATCACTCCATGCCACACAAATCAAGCACTGGTTTCATCACAACACTCATCACAAGCACTGGTACAGGCTCAATCACATTTACAAGGGATTACATAACATGTTTACATTACTAATGATTAGTATTCAAGAAAAAAGGACATAATTTCAAGATTCTAATTAGGAAAGATAACATGTCTAAACTAGTATGCATGAACTCTTTCAATTCTTAATAAACTAGATACAAGCAAATCATCACTTATTTCAAATCATATAGCATTGTTTTCGACTTAATTGGTGTACTAAAATTTTCAAACCTTGAGTGTAAAAAGAAAGACACAACACAATAATATTTTTGCAAGGTTTCCATCTAATTTTTTCTTAATAAGTTAACTTATAAGTTCCTCTAGTCCCCAATTAAATGAAGGATAAATACCTATATATACAAGTGATCAAGTTGTAAATAATTTCCTAGTATGCTTAAAGTATACATGTTTAGAATTTGAATTTGCATGGTAAGTCATTTATATAATTTATATATTTTTAAATTAGTTGCTTTCTAATTACTTTAGATACATTTGCAAATTCATTGGGCTATACCAAAATTAGGAAGATTATATTAGAACACATGGAATAATATTTAGTTCTATGACTTATTTTCTAAATAGTTTAACATCCAATATTTAAAATATTACTTAAATTCTTTATTTAGATCAATAAATTATATAAATATGGAGCTTCACACATTTAAAATTTAACAATTCAATCGAAATAAATAAATATGAAGAAATTATGTTATTAGAAATTAATAATTACGAGGTTAAATTTTTCCACTTTTATTGGCGTGTCTTCCCCTTAAATTAATTAACGGGGGTTTGCGGGTAGCGCCCACAAGATGGGGTCAAGGGGCATCACCCCTTGCCGGGTCCAAGGGGCAGTGCCCCTGGCGCATTCCCTATCGCGATACAAGGCGGGGTCAAGGGGTAGCACCCCGCGAGGCCAAAAATAATTCACCTTATTTTTTTAAGAAGTTTGAATCAATTTTTAAATATATAAAATAAATCAAGCATATTTCCATAATCGAATTAATATAGCCCTATTTAATAAAATTATAATCATACAACTTATAATATTTCATTTATCAAACTCATTGATATAATTATGACACCTACAAAAAAAATGTTTATTAAATCAAAATGATAGTATTTGATTGAGATTTTCATTCTCATAAGAATATTAGGTGAGTAAAATTATTTACTTTATAATGGGGAAATGAGAACTCCATTTAAATTCCTTGGGGTTTCAATTTAGATTTATAAATTGAAGATTTATCTTTTATAAGATGTGTATTTAGAAATATATATTGGAAGCGATTAATTTCCCATTTAATTTATTATAACTAATAGAAAAGAACAATGGGGTTGTTAATATATTAATACAATTTTTAAAAAAAAATTACTAATGCAAGAATAAGAATTCCAATAACATGATCAACATAACTCTTAATTCATAAAGGTCTCAACTCTAATTAATTAAGTCATTGTCAAATCAAAGACCAAAAAAAATTTTATAGTCTAATCTTAAGCCTAATTTCATTATTTTGGTAAATAATTTAATATTTATATATATATTTTTAAAGAAATCCCAAAGATAAAGAACAATTCTTTATAATATTAAATTATACAAGACTAAATTAGTCATCGACTAATAATCTCTAATTTCTTATTAAGAAATTATATCAAGAGAGAAGAAGAAACTAATCTTCACTAAGAACTTAATAATAATAAATTAAATTCATTAAATTCCCTATCTAATAATAAATTAAAATCCCTACCATACTAAGGAAAACATTGTAATCCTAAAATTTAATTCTATATTCAAACTCTTTTTTTAAGCTTCTAATTTATCTTATTCTTATCAATGTGTTGGTAGGGATGTGATGGCACAACCAGGCTCAAACTACATGAGCATTCCAAGCTAACTCGCAGCTTTTCATTGAATCAGATAGCTGACTCAGCTGAGGACATACGATTCACATTGACGAGACAACCTTAAAGAAAAGCTGTTGTTGTCGTGACAATTCACAACTTAATGGCCTTTGCCATGAATTTTCATGTTGAAAGGAAAGATTTTGGTTCATATTGGCTAAAGCTCAAATATTCAATTCATTGGCTTGCATGAAGAAAAGATTTAAAAAGGTGGAACGTGCAGTCTGGCAGCAGTCTTTTCCAAGTCAAAGGGCACATGAATGCTCGCTTTAATTAATGAAAATGGGGCCTCTGTCACCCCATTATTCATGGTGTGTATAAGTGGGGAAATGGAGACATCAGTAATACAGTCTTACATGTATTGTCTAATCAACCCATTTTCAAACTAGCTAAGCTTCGCAGACAATCTTTTTGAATCTTCCCCAGTCCCACTCGTCAAAGATAACCACTACGCTACGAAACATCTAAGGCTTTTTATGGGATCAAGGACATTGCATCCTGGGAATGGTGGATGGCTTGTCACAGTCACATGTCACATGTCCACCGACACAAATTATGGTACTTCGAACCTCTTTGTCTGGAACGGAAACGTTAGGTATGGTGTTCACTGCTTTTGGGTCCACGGAAAGCACCATTTAATGAAATTTGAGGGAAGATCATTCCATGCTGCTTGTAGACATTGATGAATATGAAAACAACATCATTTTAAGTGTCAAAAGATTTGTTGGCACGCTGAATCAATATCCCATTCAAAATTTCTTTCCACGGCCTTTCACTACTCAGTTACTGACGTTTACCAGCCTTTTAATAGAGAAAAGCTCAGAGCTAGTTGGTACCTACATTCATCTATAATTCACCCCCTATTAGGTGCTCGTTATACCATTTAAGATTTTTGTCTCATGTGCTTGTGGTTTGGGGAACTTGTGAATCTGCTTGCCAAATATGTTCATTGATACCAAGTGCTCAAGTGAAAAAATGAAATCCATTTTTATTTGGATTGTGCTATAAGCCCATTACAGCCTTAATGGTGAATTTTTAAGCAATAGTTGACAATAATAAGCACTTGTTCATTAAGGAATAAGATTATAGTTTGTATTACTTAAGTTTTTTCTCTGTTTCATTCATTAGTTAACACAGGGCAGAGAAAAATAGAGACCTCAATAGTTGATGACTGATAACTTTCAAGACAAGTGTTCAGTACACACTTTCCTATAGGATGCATAAGTTTTCTAACAACTCAAAGCAGATATAGAGACAAAAAGATTCACCAATCTAAAGAACTTACAGTCTTCATGCAAATGTGAAGAGGCGTATACTAATCCAGCTTGATGTGATTGTATGCTAATAAAGTGTTCATTTTTAGTCAATTTCTTTTGTCAGTTTTTGTGTCTTGATTATGATTACTAAACTGAAGCGGTGTGTTGTTATCATATTTCTTTGTGGTTGTTATTTTTCATTATTCACCATGAATATTGTTGCTTCATAATTTGTACACCATTATTTTTCTTATTATTCAATTTGCTGTATGTTAGTTGAATTGTTCAAATTTTATTTGATTACAAGTTAATTGGACTGGTGCATCTTGAAAATTATGCCACAGTCTGGAAAGCATTACATTTCATTTTGAGGGTTACATTCAAAAACTAAATGTGCATTGCTTGTTTCCAAGTGCATTAAATAGATAGATTAAATGTGCATCAATCTACCAGTCAAATGCATCTAATGCTGTTCAACACGTGAAATCTAATGCTCTTCAATTGTTTCATAAAATATTTAAAGTAGTTTTAGGATGTTACTTTGTTTATTTGTGGAGGAAGTCTAAAGTTATCATAAAATACATATAAATTTATCCCTATTTAACTATTTCAAAATCTCCTTCTAGAACAGGGAATGGTGGATAAATAGTCCTCAACAACAAATTAAATGGATAACTACCCACTTGAATGCCAAAAGTACTAGAAATCAAAAAATGGGTAGAATATAGACTGCCCAAATGTTCTGGATTGGATATGGATACTTACAACGTATGATGGTGTTGGTACTGAACTCTTGTATGACAAAAACAATGCTTTCACAGATTAAATTTGATCTTTGTAGGCGTCTCATGTCAGGCTCCATTACCAATGATCAGGTGATTTATAAATGTTCCACTTTTGCCAAGTTGAGCCAGTGCTAGACAAGTTCAAGATGGCATTTTCAAAGGAAAAGAGAAGAGAAAGAACCATAGGAAAAATAGAAAAAGGAAATCCAGAGATTGAAGACTTCAAGAGGGATCTATACCAACTCAAAAGAGATACTATTTATAGAATGACCAGATGATGCAGATTGCTGATTTGGTTACTACCGGTTCTCAGTTTTATGAAACATAGTGGGTTGTAGGGTCCCAATGTTGTAAACCGGCTCTGAGACCAGAATGTCATGCCCATATTTCCTTAAGCAAAAACACAATTAATTTTTTTTTCAAATATTAATATATATGTGTATGTTAAAAGTGTATAGCTTGCTAAGATTTCTTCTAAACATATTTTACAATAGCAGTACAAGCACTAGTATGGACAAATTATCACAGGAAACATAAATAAATAAAGAACATTACTCTACCTTCAAGTTATAGCTACAATCAAAGAGATACAACATTAATCATTTCTTTTTTTTTTTTTATTACAACTAGGAAGCATGTGACCACTTTTTACACACAATACAAATTTTCATAGCCCTGGCCTGGTCCAACCAAGATATCTTGAAAAACCTGCAAGAAACAAAATTGACTACAAAACCATGGTACTCTCCTCCCTACCATATGGTATCATGAGACCTCGTAGGTCCTAGCCAACCCCCGCGTAAGGGGAAATCAAGCGAACAAGAGACACCCATACATCCCTCAAAAATCTCATCAACACATAAAGGAAACAATTTCAACAAGAACAACAAAGTAATCTTCACATTTACAAAAGAAAAACAAGAAACATGCTCTTAACAAGCTCATGATTCTCTTACTACTACAAAGGAATGCAAATAACACAACACAAGATCATGATACTACAACAACAATACAACAAATTCTTCCAAAAACACAACAACACTAAGATCACAAATACTACACTAAGGAAATGACAAGATTTTGCATACAAAAGATAAACTTGCAAGAGAGCTATTTCCTCTCACCATGAAAACAAAAACAAATAAGAAAGAATGAATGTGCACCAACCTAAAATCCAATACTTAATCAAGAAGGTTGTAAAAGAGCTATCCCCTTTCCAAGGTTCTCCAAAACTAGCTAAGTCTCCAAAACTAGAGAGTGGGTGTCCCCCAATACCTTCTCCAAAACTCCTACTAAAAGGGATTCTTCACCAAACCCTCATTAATGGGTATGGTTCATGGGGTACTCGCATCTCTCCTTGTCTCCCTTCATAAATGAGGTGGAGACCAAGAATGTGAAAAAGGTATGGGTTTGACCTCCTTTTCCAAACTATCCATTTTCGGATTTACACATCAAGGGTACTTTTCAAGGACCTTTAATGAGTTATGGACTCAATATTGACTAAAATTAAACACCCAACCCAAGGTACATCAAGTGGGGTGGCTAAAAAGGACCCTAACAACACCCTAAGGGCTCATTTAACCTCCCTAAACTGCACTCTAAGATTGAATTCGGGTTCAACATGATTGACCTTCTCTAAGGCTTCCTAATCAAGGTTTTATAAGGAAAATCCTAAGGGTGCTACCATCTTAGCTTGATGACATCAAATCACAAGTGGACATGTCATGGTCTTAAGCACATACACGTGTCAAGTGACACAAACACTAAATGGTCACTTCACAAGCCATGTGGCATATCCACTTGGGTATTAATAAACATAAATAACAATTACAATTACAATAAATCAATTACACCCATGCACCACACCTTCACAAATAAAACATGATTACAATGAGGTTTTTAGCTGCTTTCTTTTTCACAAAAGAAAAAATAAGACACATCACAATAGGCCTAGTCCCCCTTTAGGACATGAATTTTGGTGTCATAGGAGGCACACATAGAATAGCTTGATTTCCCCTTTCCATGGTTTTAGTCCTGTACACACAATGTAATTATCAGTATTCTCATAATAATCAGAGCATGATCAAAATAAAAATAAAAACTTAACTTTCATTTTATCAATATGCTTTGAAGTTAGGTAACGAGTTATCTTCTAAGGAATCCATCAATTCTCTTCTGATACTCAATTTCAAAATGCTTCAAATTATAATTAATCCATAATTCCAATCTATGAAATCATCACTATTTTCTTTATTGAACTAATCTTATTCTATCAAGAAATTATAATCTTCTCAATTCTCAAAAGTAAGATTTGATTTAGAATAAACATCATGACCTAAAGTTAAAGTCACATAATTATCAACCCTTTTTTATTAATCCTACCTCAGGGCATACTAGGGACTATGGTAAAAATAGTTATCAATGCTATTTGAAACTTCTCATTTTAACTCAAGGTTAATTAACCTAACCATTCATTGCAGTTTCACCTCTAGTTCATAACAATTAATTGTCTAATCTGATTTGTCAAGATGTCCTAATTTCTACAATATTAAACTTTGAACAAATTGAATTAACTATTAAATCCATAATTATATGAAAGTGCAATAAGAGTTTCATTTGTACATCATTTCCAAGCTTAACCATAATTATTCATTAGGGCAATATTCTAATCCACATAAGATCCTTATTATAATTTCAGATAGAATTTCCAAGCATCTTAGAGTAATATTAATTCTATCATGTAAGCACAGGTTTACACCTTCATCTTCTAATACCACCATCATTAACTAAAGTTAATATTACTTCAAAACCATGTCTTAAATTAACATATTCCATGAATTCATTTGAAGATGAAATCTATTCTAATTAAGTTGATGAACTACAATCAAGACATCTACTAACTTCGCATAAAATCTACAGAAAGTTTTGCAAGAAATAACAATAGTGCTTACCAGAGTGTTCTTACCAAGATGAGGGAAATGGAGGGGTCCTACATCCTCCCCCCCAGGTCTTGACTTACTCCTGGAAGTTGCAAGGTTGCACTAACACCCTCAAGTAGTTTTTCTATCAATTTCCATGTCATCAAATTGATCCATGGTACTAACTTCCTGCATGTTAGCATCTAGAAACAACTATGCATTTTCTTCATAAACAATAATATAGCCACTTTTTTTTTTATGCCAAAATTTATTTGCAATCATCTTGGAGGCAACTATTTGTAAAAGAAATAATTCATTTTCTAGTCCTCTTTCAATTTTCACAAGAAAGGTACATAATAACACAATTTAAACATGTTTTAATGCCTAAGTAGAAGGTGTACCCAAACCTTATAGTAACACTTATTAACAATTTTATTATATTTTATTAACATCTCTCATGTGGTTTAGAAATTCCTACAAACTCATTCAAAAATTTCCACAAAAACCTCTACCATACTATGATGTATGACAAGAATAGTAGATTAATCACATAGACATTCTTGCAGACACTAGCATTTTCACAATTGTTCCCTTTTCGCAAGGAAAAGTTTAATATTACAACAATTATCTTTTCCAACATTCATTAGCACAAATGACATCATAATCACCACACATGGTATTGTAAATGCAAATATTCATGCCACTTTCTTTAATTTTATGTGACATCTCTCTAAATATGAGAAGATACAAATCCACACAATAACACATTAGTCCACATCACTGGGAGTACACATTACAACAGAGGGCTCAGGAGTGAACATAGTCCAGCCCTCCGGGTATACACAATGATCTCAACTGACTCCTAATCTGAAATCCATAATCCAATGATACATATAACAAAACCCCCAAGGAATAGTCACCACTCTATGGTGGCAGTGGATATTAGCTGCATAACAGCCTCACATACCCCCATACTCAAGGGTTCCCTGCGTCTGCTTCCTCGCATACACTCACCAAGTCTACCTCCTGCATCCTTGGCAAGGAATCACATTACTACACAGGACCAACATTCAAATAACACCAAGGAAAATAGTTTAGCCACCGAAATCACAAATGAAGGTAAAAGAGTTACCAAAATTCAACAATAAATAACCTAAATAGAAATGTTGCAACAGTAAATCATTATAACATAAATTTGCCAAAAGTTGTGGCTAAATTTTCACAGTAAAATAAATAATTGTTGGTCCGCACAAGCAACAAAAATCATCATGAAAAGGCACAACACATCACTGTGTGACCATACATTATCACCAACGAGGAAGGAGGGAACATCGTCTGGCTATCACAATAGCCCTTCATGTGGTGACCCAACAGTCTCTAACCACATGGGATAAACAATAATAATAATAAATATGCTGGTAATATATCATATGGTAGTGTTCCTTGCAGATATGGCACGCATAGGACACACTCCAAATAGTGATTCCCCTAGGGTCATCACTATAGCCAGAGGTATACATGGCTAGGGACCCCCATATGCCTACCACATCCAACAACTGGGCATCCATGGGCACCCCTCTACAATCATGCAAGTGTCTCCCAATTGCTCTACATCAAGTAGGAATACATAAGATACATATACTACACCTTCACGTACCTACGTACATGGCATCGTGTCCTCAAGCTCGACTTGCTACCATCAGCAACACAGCATCATCACCCAACACTGTGTCAAAACATCAGTGGGGTGTGGCATCGTACCTCATGCAACATGTCAGAACACGTGCAGTACAGAATAATCATAGTAGGGCATACACTTCCCACCTCATGCTGGACCACAATGAATATATGTGAAGCTATGAATCATTAATAATGTCCAATCTATACAAAAGAGTCTCACATAGAATATGGGTACAATGCTCAAATTGTGGGGATAAGGGATATACACATATGAATGACACACTTGGGTGCATAGAAGGGGAAGTAGTGAGTACATTCCTTGGTTAGTGGAAGCTGGCATCGCTTCGCACCGCTATAATGCATATGCAATACCCTAGTAACCAAGAAACTTTGTGGCTGCTACCACCCCTACACATACTGAGTCATCATGGGGGAAACAGAGGATAGTGCCTCTTACTCCATCCCTCAAATAGTTGAGGCTCATGTCACCTCATGCTGCCAGACATACACTATACATGCTACCCAAGAGATTCAAGTAGTGGAAGCTAAGGTCACTTTGTGTTGCCTGACATACACCTTACGTGCTACCGAAGGGACGGGTAAGTAACACTACCCTAGCACAAAATACCCCTCTAGCTATAACTAAGTAAAGTAACCCACATACATACAAGTGTTAACAAATAGCGGGTATGGTGTCCCCATACTCCTAACAAGAAAATATCCCATGGGTGATGCTCACTCACATCACTCCATGCCACACAAATCAAGCACTGGTTTCATCACAACACTCATCACAAGCACTGGTACATGCTCAATCACATTTACAAGGGATTACATAACATGTTTACATTACTAATGATTAGTATTCGAGAAATAAGGACATAATTTCAAGATTCTGATTAGGAAAGATAACATGTCTAAACTAGTATGCATGAACTCTTTCAATTCTTAATAAACTAGGTACAAGCAAATCATCACTTATTTCAAATCATATAGCATTATTTTCGACTTAATTGGTGTACTAAAATTATCAAACCTTGAGTGTAAAAAGAAAGACACAACACAATAATATTTTTGTAAGGTTTCCATCCAGTGTTTTCTTAATAAGTTAAGTTATAAGTTCCTCTAGTCCCCAATTAAATGAAGGATAAATACCTATATATACAAGTGATCAAGTTGTAAATAGTTTCCTAGTATTCTTAAAGTATACATGTTTAGAATTTGAATTTGCATGGTAAGTCATTTATATAATTTATATATTTTTAAATTAGTTTCTTTCTATTTACTTTAGATACATTTGCAAATTCAGTGGGCTATACCAAATTTAGGAAGATTATATTAGAACACATGGAATAATATTTAGTTCTATGACTTATTTTCTAAATAGTTTAACATCCAATATTTAAAATATTACTTAAATTCTTTATTTAGATCAATAAATTATATAAATATGGAGCTTAACACATTTCAACTTTAACAATTCAATCAAAATAAATAAATATGAAGAAATTATGTTATTAGAAATTAATAATTACGAGGTTAAATTTTTCCACTTTTATCGACGCATCTTCCCCTGAAATTGATTAATGGGGGTTTGGGGGCAGTGCCCCCAAGATGGGGTCAAGGGGCATCACCCGTTGCGGGGTCCAAGGGACAGCGCCCCTGGCGCATTCCATGTCGCGATACAAGGCGGGGTCGAGGGGCAGCGCCCCGTGAGGCCAAAAATAATTCACCTTATTTTATTAAGAAGTTTGAATCAATTTTTATATATATAAAATAAATGAAGCATATTTCCATAATCGAATTAATATAGCCCTATTTAATAAAATTATAATCATACAACTTATAATATTTCATTTATCAAACTCATTGATATAATTATGACACCTACAAAAAAAATGTTTATTAAATCAATATGATAGTATTTGATTGAGATTTTCATTCTCATAAGAATATTAGGTGAGTAAAGTTATTTACTTTATAATGGGGAAATGAGAACTCCATTTAAATTCCTTGGGGTTTCAATTTAGATTTATAAATTGAAGATTTATCTTTTATAAGATGTGTATTTAGAAATATATATTGGAAGCGATTAATTTCCCATTTAATTTATTTTAACTAATAGAAAAGAACAATGGGGTTGTTAATATATTAATACAATTTTTTTAAAAAAATTACTAATGCAAGAATAAGAATTCCAATAACATGATCAACATAACTCTTAATTCATAAAGGTCTCAACTCTAATTAATTAAGTCATTGTCAAATCAAAGACCAAAAATTTTTTTATAGTCTAATCTTAAGCCTAATTTCATTATTTTGGTAAATAATTTAATATTTATATATATATTTTTAAAGAAATCCCAAAGATAAAGAACAATTCTTTATAATATTAAATTATACAAGACTAAATTAGTCATCGACTAATAATCTCTAATTTCTTATTAAGAAATTATATCAAGAGAGAAGAAGAAACTAATCTTCACTAAGAACTTAATAATAATAAATTAAATTCATTAAATTCCCTATCTAATAATAAATTAAAATCCCTACCATACTAAGGAAAACATTGTAATCCTAAAATTTAATTCTATATTCAAACTCTTTTTTTATCTTATTGTTATCAATGTGTTGGCAGGACTGTGATGGCACAACCAGATTCAAAGTACATGAGCATTCCAAGCTAACTCGCAGCTTTTCATTGAATCAGATAGCTGACTCAGCTGAGGACATACGATTCACATTGACGAGACAAACTTAAAGAAAAGCTGTTGTTGTCATGACAATTCACAACTTAATGGCCTTTGCCATGAATTTTCACGTTGAAAGGAAAGGTTTTGGTTCATATTGGCTAAAGCTCAAATATTCAATTCATTGGCTTGCGCGAAGAAAAGATTTAAAAAGGTGGAACGTGCAATCTGGCAGCGGTCTTTTCCAAGTCAAAGGGCACATGAATGCTCACTTTAATTAATGAAAATGGGGCCTCTGTCACCCCATTATTCATGGCGTGTATAAGTGGGGAAATGGAGACATCAGTAATACAGTCTTACATGTATTGTCTAATCAACCCATTTTCAAACCAGCTAAGCTTTGCATACAATCTTTTTGAATCTTCGCCAGTCCCACTCATCAAAGATAACCACTACGCTATAGAACATCTAAGGATTTTTATGGGATCAAGAACATTGCATCCTAGGAATAGTGGACGGCTTGTCACAGTCACATGTCACATGTCCACCAACACAAATTATGGTACTTCGAACCTCTCTGTCTGGAACGAAAACGTTAGGTATGGTGTTCACTGCTTTTGGGTCCACGGAAAGCACCATTTAATGAAATTTGAGGGAAGATCATTCCATGTTGCTTGTAGACATTGATGAATATGAAAACAACGTCATTTTAATAGTCTCAAAAGATTTGTTGGCACGATGAATCAATATCCCATTCAAAATTTCTTTCCACGGCCTTTCACTGCTCAGTTACTGACGTTTACCATCCTTTTAATAGAGAAAAGCTCAGAGCTAGTTGGTAGCTACATTCATCTATAATTCACCCCCTATTAGGTTCTCGTTATACCATTTAAGATTTTTGTCTCATGTGCTTGTGGTTTGGGGAACTTGTGAATCTTCTTGCCAAATATGTTCATTGATACCAAGTGCTCAAGTGAAAAAATGAAATCCATTTTTATTTGGATTGTGCTATAAGCCCATTACAACCTTAATGGTGAATTTTTAAGCAATAGTTGACAATAATAAGCACTTATTCATTAAGGAATAAGATTATAGTTTGTATTACTTAAGTTTTTTCTCTGTTTCATTCATGAGTTAACACAGGCCAGAGAAAAATAGAGACCTCAATAGTTGATGACTGATAACTTTCAAGACAAGTGTTCAGTACACACTTTCCTGTAGGATGCATAAGTTTTCTAACAAATCAAAGAAGATATAGAGACAAAAAGATTCACCAATCTAAAGAACTTACAGTCTTCATGCAAATGTGAAGAGGCGTATACTAATCCAGCTTGATGTGATTGTATGCTAATAAAGTGTTCATTTTTAGTCAATTTCTTTTGTCAGTTTTTGTGTCGTGATTATGATTACTGAACTGAAGTGGTGTGCTCTTATCATATTTCTTTGTGGTTGTTATTTTTCATTATTCACCATGAATATTGTTGCTTCATAATTTGTACACCATTATTTTTCTTATTATTCGATTTGCAGTATGTTAGTTGAATTGTTCAAATTTTATTCGATTACAAGTTAATTGGGCTGGTGCATCCTGAAAATTATGCCACAGTCTGGAAAGCATTACATTTCATTTTGAGGGTTACATTCAAAAACTAAATGTGCATTGTTTGTTTCCAAGTGCATTAAATAGACAGATTAAATGTGCATCAATCTACCAGTCAAATGCATCTAATGCTGTTCAACACGTGAAATCTAATGCTCTTCAACTGTTTCATAAAATATTTAAAGTAGTTCTAGGATTTTACTTTGTTTATTTGTGGAGGAAGTCTAAAGTTATCATAAAATATGTATAAATTTATCCCTGTTTAACTATTTCAAAATCTCCTTCTAGACTAGGGAATGGTGGATAAATAGTCCTCAACACGAAATTAAATGGATAACTACCCACTTGAACACCAAAAGTACTAGAAATCAAAAAATGGGTAGAATACAGACTGTCCAAATGTTCTGGATTGGATGTGGATACTTACAACATATGATGGTATTGGTACTGAACTCTTGTATGACAAAAACAATGCTTTCACAGATTAAATTTTATCTTTGTAGGCATCTCATGTCAGGCTCCATTACCAATGATCAGGTGATTTATAAATGTTCCACTTTTACCAAGTTGAGCCAGTGCTAGACAAGTTCAAGATGGCATTTTCAAAGGAAAAGAGCATAGAACGAACCATAGGAAAAATAGAAAAGGGAAATCCAGAGATTGAAGACTTCAAGAGGGATCTATACGAACTCAAAAGAGATATTGTTTATAGAATGACCAGATGATGCAGATTGCTGATTTGGTTACTACCGGTTCTCAGTTTTATGAAACATAGTGGGTTGTAGGGTCCCAATGTTGTAAATCGGCTCTGATACCAGAATTTCATGCCCATATTTCCTTAAGCAAAAACACAATTAATTTTTTTTTCAAATATTAATATATATGTGTATGTTAAAAGTGTATAGCTTGCTAAGATTTCTTCTAAACATATTTTACAATAGCAATACAAGCACTAGTATGGACAAATTATCACAGGAAACATAAATAAATAAAGAACATTACTCTACCTTCAAGTTATAGCTACAATCAAAGAGATACAACATTAATCATTTCTTTTTCTTTTTTTATTACAACTAGGAAGCATGTGACCACTTTTTACACACAATAAAAATTTTCATAGCCCTGGCCTGGTCCAACCAAGATATCTTGAAAAACCTGCAAGAAACAAAATTGACTACAAAACCATGGTACTCTCCTCCCTACCATATGGTATCATGAGACCTCATAGGTCCTAGCCAACCCCCGAGCAAGGGGAAATCAAGCCAACAAGAGACACCCATACATCCCTCAAAAATCTCATCAACACAGAAAGGAAACAATTTCAACAAGAACAACAAAGTAATCTTCACATTTACAAAAGAAAAACAAGAAACATGCTCTTAACAAGCTCATGATTCTCTTACTACTAAAAAGGAATGCAAATAACACAACACAAGATCATGATACTACAACAACAATACAACAAATTCTTCCAAAAACACAACAACACTAAGATGACAAATACTACACTAAGGAAATGACAAGATTTTGCATACAAAAGATAAACTTGCAAGAGAGCTATTTCCTCTCATCATGAAAACAAAAACAAATAATAAACAATGAATGTGCACCAACCTAAAATCCAATGCTTAATGAAGAAGGTTGTAGAAGAGCTATCCCCTTTCCAAGGTTCTCCAAAACTAGCTAACTCTCCAAAACTAGAGAGTGGGTGTCCCCCAATACCTTCTCCAAAACTCCTACTAAAAGGGATTCTTCACCAAAACCCTCATTAATGGGTATGGTTCATGGGGTACTCCCATCTCTCCTTGTCTCCCTTCATAAATGAGGTGGATACCAAGAATGTGAAAAAGGTATGGGTTTGACCTCCTTTTCCAAACTCTCCATTTTCGGATTTACACATCAAGGGTACTTTTCAAGGACCTTTAATGAGTTATGGACTCAATATTGACTAAAATTAAACACCCAACCCAAGGTACATCAAGTGGGGTGGCTAAAAAGGACCCTAACAACACCCTAAGGGCTCATTTAACCTCCATAAAATGCACTCTAAGATTGAATTCGGTTTCAACATGATTGACCTTCTCTAAGGCTTCCTAATCAAGGTTTTATAAGGAAAATCCTAAGGGTGGTACCATCTTAGCTTGATGACATCAAATCACAAGTGGACATGTCATGGTCTTATTCACATACACATGTGTCAAGTGACACAAACACTAAATGGTCACTTCACAAGCCATGTGGCATATCCACTTGGTTATTCATAAACATAAATAACAATTACAATTACAATAAATCAATTACACCCATGCACCACACCTTCACAAATAAAACATGATTACAATGAGGTTTTTAGCTGCTTTCTTTTTCACAAAAAAAAAAATAAGACACATCACAATAGGCCTAGTCCCCCTTTAGGACACGAATTTTGGTGTCAGAGGAGGCACGCATAGAATAGCTTGATTTCCCCTTTCCATGGTTTTAGTCCTGTACACTCAATGTAATTATCAGTATTCCCATAATAATCAGAGCATGATCAAAATAAAAATAAAAACTTAACTTTCATTTTATCAATACGCTTTGAAGTTAGGTAACGAGTTATCTTCTAAGGAATCCATCAATTCTCTTCTGATACTAAATTTCAAAATGCTTCAAATTATAATTAATCCATAATTCCAATCTATGAAATCATCACTATTTTCTTTATTGAACTAATCTTATTCTATCAAGAAATTATAATCTTCTCAATTCTCAAAAGTAAGATTTGATTTAGAATAAACATCATGACCTGAAGTTAAAGTCACATAATTATCAACCCTTTTTTATTAATCCTACCTCAGGGCATACTAGGGACTATGGTAAAAATAGTTATCAATGCTATTTCAAACTTCTCATTTTAACTCAAGGTTAAGTAACCTAACCATTCATTGCAGTTTCACCTCTAGTTCATAACAATTAATTGTCTAATCTGATTTGTCAGGATGTCCTAATTTCTACAATATTAAACTTTGAACAAATTGAATTAACTATTAAATCCATAATTACATGAAAGTGCAATAAGAGTTTCATTTGTACATCATTTCCAAGCTTAACCATAATTATTCATTAGGGCAATATTCTAATCCACATAAGATCCTTATTATAATTTCAGATAGAATTTCCAAGCATCTTAGAGTAATATTAATTCTATCATGTAAGCACAGGTTTACACCTTCATCTTCTAATATCACCATCATTAACTAAAGGTAATATTAATTCAAAACTATGTCTTAAATTAACATATTCCATGAATTCATTTGAAGATGAAATCTATTCTAATTAAGTTGATGAACTATAGTCAAGACATCTACTAATTTCGCATAAAATCTACAGAAAGTTTTGCAAGAAATAACAATAGTGCTTACCAGAGTGTTCTTACCAAGATGAGGGAAATGGAGGGGTGCTACACAATCTCCCAATTGGAAAGCTTTAAAAATAATGAAGATGATCTCCCAATCTGGCCCAAAACCTATTGGAGCCATTCAAAATTATAATGTTAAATGATAGAAATTGGAAACATACGCATTCAACACATACCTCCTTTGCTTCTACCCTGTTCTAGCTTCTACCTCCTTCATGCACGCTGAAATGAATTTTCAAACCCTTTTTTTTCACTTTAAGTTATGCTCATGTTGGTCAAAATTTAGACCAACACTATGTTAGTCAAAATTTTGACCAACATGGGCATGTATTAAAAAAAACAAAAGTTTTCCTTATATAATGCGACCGACCTAAACATTTTTGTTTGATGGTCAAATTGTTTAGTCAAAATTTAAGGTCAAATGTACTAGTGAGAGCAATAGGCTCTCTGAAGCATCAATGAGGATTATCTCCTGGAATGTTAGAGGCATTAATGCCTCTAACAAGGCCTAGCTTATCAAGGACCAGTTCTTGGTAAGTAAGGCAGATATAATACTAGTCCAAGAAACTAAATTTTCTCAGTCGAAAGGAGATAAGGTTTTTGGTTCTTGGATAGGTTGGGAATTTGCTCATGTCCCTTCCTCAGAGGCCTCCGAGGGCTTAGCTATTCTTTGGAAATCTTAGAAGTGTAATATTCAGATGATCACTTCTAATCCTAATTGGATATTGGCTGAAATTTCAGTGTTTGCAATATCTTTTTTCCTACTTAATGTTTATGGTCTGATTTCGGTTTTGGGGAAGCAACGATTATGGAATTCCTTATCTCAAGTTCTTCTAAATTTGGGCAATTCAAAAGTTATCTTGGGAGGAAATTTTAATGCTACTTTGGGGGACATGGATAAGGTCAGTGGTGCAGATCCTTCATTCAGAGTCACTCAAGATTTTAGGAGTTTCCTTGATGGTAATGCTCTTTTTGATTGTATGCCAGTAAATGGTAAAAATACTTGGTCTAATAAGAGAAAGGGACTCCAATTTGTTGGTGTTAGGTTGGATAGATTCTTACTCAATTCCCACTAGCTACTTGAATATGGTTGTGGTACTTCGAGTATTCTTACTTTGGCCAGTTTTGATCACTTTGCTATCTCTTTTGAACCAGATTTCCAATCCTCCTCTTTCAAGCATCATTCATACTTCAAGTTTGAACACATGTGGTTTAGAGTCAAAGATTTTTTATCTCTCCTTCATGATTGGTGGGTTAATTTTCCTCAATATGAGGGCTATAAAATGTACCAACTACATAAAAAATTGGTATTCATGAAGGAAAAAATTAAGGAATGGAGTCATAACACTTTTGGCAATATTTTTGTTGAAAAGGAATCTCTCCAACCTGAGTTGCAGGATTGGAATGCTCATGTCCTTCAGCATGGTCTCTCCCAACAAGTCTATGATAAATAGAAGGATCTTCAAGCAAGGCTAGATGAAGTTTTATTGAGGGAAGAATCTTACTGAAGGCAATGATCCAAAGACTTATGGTTTGGAGAAGGGGATCATAACACAAGTTTTTTCCATGCTTCAGCTAACATCAGGCGAAAAAAAAATGCCATTTTTCAAATTAAAGATTCTCAAGGTAACATACTTAATAAGGAGCAAGATATTTAGTCTGAAGCTATTTGTTTCTTCCAAGATCTTCTTTTGAATCCAGTAGGTGGAGTAGTTCCTCCTCCCCACCCTAACTCTCTTCACTTCATTCCTAACTTGGTCTCTCAGGAGGATAACTATTTTTTGTTAAATCCTTTTACCTTGGAAGAAGTTAAGTCTTCAATTTTTTCTATGGAAGCAGATAAATCTTATGGTCTAGACGGCCTCACTCCTTTATTCTTTTAGAAGTGCTAGGAATTCATGGGTCCAGACATCTTAGAAGCAGTTGAGGAATCCAGGAAGAATGCTTGTAGGTTTAAATATTTTAACAATACTTTCATTATGTTGATTCCTAAGTGGCCAAATCCTTCTACCTTTGTAAACTTCAGGCCTATTTCTCTTTGCAACACCATTTACAAGATTATCACTAAATCTATCTCCCTCAGGCTTGGTAAGCTTATTCCAAAAATTATCTCTGATCACCAGGGTGGTTTTGTCCCAGGGAAGGACACAGTTGAAGGGGCATTGATTTCCCATGAGGTTCTCCATTCTATTAAGGTTTAGGGACATATATCTATGGTTCTTAAACTAGATATGATGAAAGCATACAACAAGGTCAGCTGGTCATTTCTTAGTCAAATTATGTGTAAGTTGGGCTTCCATGTCAAATGGATTAAATGGATTATGGCTTGTGTCAAGGGGGCCACATTTTCAGTCTTGGTTAATGGTTCCCCTTGTGGTTTTTTCTCATCCTCTCAGGGGATTAGACAGGGGGATTCATTATCTCCATTTTTATTCATAATTCTAGTAGAACATTTGAGCATATCGATCTCTTATAAACACTCACAGGGTTCCTGGTCAGGTATTAATCTTCATAATTCTGACATTTCAGCTACTCATACTTTGTTTGCTGAAAATTCTCTCTTACATGCAATGGAGTCAGTTCAGGAAGCTATTGAGATCAAAAAGACTTTGGATGAATATTGTTCTTTATCAGGTCAAAAAATTAATCATTCCAAATCCAAGATTTTCTTTTTTCATCTACCTAAATCCTCCCAGCTATCAAAAAAGTGTTGGGCTTTGAAATTGCTAAACTTCCTAGCAAATACCTAGGAATCCCTTTCTTTCAAGGGTCATGTAAAGCCTCTTTTTGGGATCACATCTTCCTCTCCATTAGGGAAAGAATTGCCTCTTGGAAGGCCAGATGGCTATCACTAGCAGGTAGAATTCTTCTTATGAAATCAGTTCTGTCCTCTATTCCGAATTATGTCATGTCAGTTCTTTTGGCTCCCAGGTCAGTTTTAGAAAAGATTTGTAAATGCCTTAAGGATTTTATCAGGAAAGGTAATATGAATGGGGCAGCAAAGGTTCCCCTTGTTTCATCGGACAAGATTTGTCTCCCTAAAGATTGTGGGGGGGTTGGTCTCCATAGCCTTGTTGAGAGAAACATGAGTTTAGGGGCGAAATTAGCTTGGAAATACTATGAGAATCCTTCATCCCTATGGCCCAAGATCATTAGAGTAAAATATTTGGATTTAGAAGACCCTGCTCATATTTTTACAATTAGGAATCCACCCTCTGGCTCAGCTATGTGGAATTTTGTCCTGAAATGAAGAAAGGTTATTCTCCCTCACCTTTCATGGGTTGTTAATTCTGAGGGTACAAAAAATTTCTGGGATGACTCCTAGAATGGATTACCTCATATCTCCTCTTATCCAGGCATTAATCTTGACTGTAAAACTTGGTTTCAGCAACATTTAGGGGTTAGGATGGAAAATTATTTTATTCTATCTTAGTCTCCAGAAGGTTCTTCAGTAGTTTGGAAAGATTTCTCCTCTCTAGACATTCCTAAAGATTAGTTGAATTACTTATCTGGGATCTTTGATCATTGGCCCCTTCATATTAATGGTTCTAGTGACAAACTAATTTGGTCAGCAGCCCCAAATGGTAGATATTCAATTAAAATTGGTTATAAAGTCCTTACTACCAAGGTGGGGGTCCCCTCTCATTTGTACCATTTCTGATGGCACCCAATAGTCCTCCCTAAGGCTGGATCTTTCCTTTGGTTGGCTATCCAGAAGAGGAACCTCACTAGTGACCAGCTTTGCAGATTGGGGGTTGTAGATAGATTTATGTGTGTTATGTAACTCTCACTTGGAAGACTCTAATCGCCTATTTATTTCTTATCCATTTTCATAGGAAATATAGTATTGGATCTTGGGAAAGCTTAATTGGCAGGGACCTATTCCAGCAGATCTAATCAGTCTTCTTCATCAATGGCCACTCCTCTATAAGGATTCTTTCTTAGCTTAGATTTGGAGAATTGTTCTAGTAGTTGTTACTTGGAGCTTGTGGTGGGAGACGAATAAAAGAATTTTTAGGAAAGAATCCTTTTCCTCAGTTCAATTTTGTCATGAGGTGGAAAAATTAGTATCAGAAATGGTTAATGCATATGTTGCAAGGTCAAAATCTCTTTGCTCCCCCTTTTCCTCTCAAGATTCTATTATTTTAAACTCTTGGCCATCTATTTCTATCCCCTTTAAGGGAGTTTTGATTGGGAATTATTCTAAAAAGGATAAGAGGAAGGATGTGAAATGGGAGCCCCCAGATTCTCATTTTGTTAAATTAAATTTTGATGGGGCCTCTAGAGGCAACCTGGGTGCATCTAGAGGTGGTTTCATCTTGAGAAATTCAAACTCTCAGATTATCAAGGCATCCTACTCTAGATTTCCTGATGGATCCAATAATGTTGCACAAGCTAGAGCTCTTCTCTAAGGTCTGAGGTTAGTGATTTATAGTGGCATTCACTGCAATCATATTGAAGGGGACTCCCAAATCATTACCTCTGCCCTTATGACAAGGGCTGTTTTTAGCTGGCACTTGCATTACATTCTTAAGGAAGCTTGGGGTCTACTTTCCCATTTTGAAGAATTTAAAGTATCTCATTGTTTTAGGGAAGCAAAAAAATTGGCAGATTGGCTTGCTAACCAAGGTGTTAATATTCTCTCCAGCTCTATGTTGTGGGACAATGATTCTCTTATTAGAGAACTTAAAGATAAATTAGGACCCTTATGGGCCGAGGGGGAATGCACTTTGAATTCGTGATCTCTTAGGGGGTTGCATACATATAAGCATTGTTTTCATGTTATGTTAATATTGGTTTATTTGATTGGCATGGGGGTTCAATTTTTGTAAAATCAGGTGACCCTCTTTTGGGCTTTCATGCTACTCTCAATTGTATGTCCTAAGGCAGTGTAGAATCATGGTATTATGTTTATATTAGTCTTAGGGTGGTAGTCTTATTTCAGTTTTGTATACTCTTTGGGTCTATGTTCATTTGTACTTCGGCTGAGAAGGGAGTTTCTTCACTGCTTCTTTCCTCCTGGAGCCTCATTGAAGCAGGTATTAATAAAATATAATGGTTCTGCCATTTTTATCAAAAAAAATAAATTTGAGTTCTTCTGATGCAGGAGCATCTTGGATTCTTGGAATTTACAGGAATTTTATTAAGGTTTGGTTGATTTCCTTATTGTCGTGGACAAATTTCTTATATTCTATGTGTGGTAGAGTTGTGTAAATCTTGGATTGGAGTGATGAAAAGCATTTTTTCCTTGGTGTTCTAGAATGATATGTTTATGATTGTACCTCTTCAGGTTATGTGGTTTGGGGGATCAAGATTGATCTTTTCTAACTGGTTGTGCTCTTCCTTTCACCAGTTCAGTGTTGGAGATTGTACTGGAGATTTCCATGTGGGTGGTGATCATTGTATTCTAGCATGTACAGTCATGGATCATGGTTGTTAGAACGTATGTGGACCTATATCTAGGATTGTGCATCCTTATGGTCCCTATGTAATTGGTGTTTCACATTTTTGGGTTTGGTCCTATTTTTGGTGCCTGTTCTAACATTCAGATTGGAAAGATCTAGATTGCGGTGGAATATTTTGAGGGACGAAAGTGTGCAATGTGGAATTTGAAGTCTTTTGTGTGTGGTAGACTTCCTTGTGTGAGAACATGTTATTTTGTATTCACTAGGGGTTGTTATTATGGATTTGTGTCTTGACCTATCCTTGTGTAAATTATTTTCTTGTTCTTGGGGGTTGCGATCCAATAAGATGACTTGTGGCTTGCGATCTTATATTTAAGCTAGATTGTGGTTCTAGTTTAAGGAAGGCTAGCAGTTGGGGAAGAGTAGCTGAAATAGATCAGGATGTAGATATGAGTCTTTGTTTCCTTGTAGAGGCTAAAACTAGGAAGGTGTTATGGCCTAACATGTTACATATAATTGGATGTTTTCCTAAGAATAAAAGATTTATTATTGGTTACATCTTGTTGAGTTACTTTGTGTTTTTCATTATGTTGGCTCTTGCTGCATGATTGGACATCTCCTATTGGAATTCTCTGGTCTTAACTGCATCAAGTGATATCAGAGCATGGTTTTATCTTATGGTACTATAAATCCTTTTTTCCAAACTTGTGAAGTTGTAGATTTATTTTTTGTGAGGTAGCAGAATTATGTATCTGACCTGCATCATCAAATAACTTGTGCTAGGTGATCAAAAGGGATTTATTGTCGAAGGTTAATTCGTTGTGATGATATATGAGCTACATATCTTGAAGTGATAGATTGTTGTTCCTAAGCTTGCAATCCTTTGTGTGATTTTTTGTAGGGTGGAAGAGTGTGAATCTAACCTATGGTTGTAGAGGATTGACACAAGGATAGATCGATGGAGAGTTGTTCCTACTAGTGAACCTAGGAGGGAGGTGAAACCCTTGAAGAATCCATTTATTGGTGAATTGATCACCGAATTAAAGAAATTTGTGAAAGTGTTCAGTAGACTACCGAGTGTGAGGTAGTTGGAATCTTGCAATCAAACTGCTGACTAGAGGCAGTTTCACCTTGGGAGAGAAGGGAAGAAAAATATGGAAGATGTTAACTGATTAGTTGAGGATGAGCTCGTTAATTGACTTGAGAGGAAGCTGGATAAGATATCTGGCAATACTTAGAAGAATCTTGAGGAGATTATTAGGTTGAATTGTAGTTGACATCTACCAGTTCCAAAGAGGGTTCTTTGGTCAGTGAGGAGGCATGTTCTGAAGAGGAGACAAAAAGTTAGGGTTATTGTTGCTGAAGTAAACCTTGTGGAAGTTGAATATGACCTTTATGAGGTTAAGTTGGTTGGTTTTCATGATTAGATGGTTGGATCTAATGTGGAACTTGCAGAGCATATTTTTTTTTATGAGATTGTTGGAGATGTTAAGGATGTTGACGCTACTAAATTTGGAATTGAGATTCCTTTGGTTGGAGCTGATGAGCTTGCTGAGGTGGTTGAGTTTGATGTTGTTGGTGGTATGGGAGTTACTGCATATGAGACTCTTTTTGTGTGTGTTGTAGATTGACTTGATTTAGTTGGAGAGTGGTTTTTAATAGAGATCACTTGAGGGATGTGAGAGTGTGTGTGTTGATGGAATTGTTGATCACTATGAGGTGATAATGGATTGGGTTTTCATTTGTGATGATGATCATGTTGTGGGTGAAGATTTGTAGATTTAGTTTGTGGGTATGTTGTTGAAACCTTATGCTGTGGTTACTGACCAGTTTGTTGTTGTGAGATTGTGTGTTGACTGGTTGGTTGTATAGAATAGATTTTTTGTGTACCAGTTGGTCTTCTTGCATTTGAGGATTGGGAAACTGATGGTCAAGCTGAGATAGAGTCCATTTTTCCCCGTGGGATCAAAGTGTGGGAAAAAATCTCTATTAACCCTCAGTGTTCAATGTAGGATCATATTGGATCCTTGGCATTTGGAGGAATTTCCTTAAGGTTTGATGGATTTTCTTTTTGTTGTGGGAAAATTTTTGAGATTCTATGTGCGGTAGAGTTGTGTGCATATTGGACTAGAGAGGTGAAAAGGGTTTGTTCCTTGGTGTTTGGGGATGCTATATTTATGATCGTTCCTCTTTAGGTTGCATGGTTTGGGGGATTAAGCTTGATATTTTCTAATCTTTGTTGATCGGTTGTGTTCTTTCTTTCATCGGTTCAGTGTTAGAGATTATAGCAAAGATTATCGTGTAGTTGGTGATCATTGTGTTCTATTATGTGTAGTCATAGATTACATAGTTATTGGAACTTGTGTGGGCCTATATCTAGAATCATGCATCCTTATGTTCCCTATATGATTGGTGTTTCATATTTTTGGTTCTAGTCCTATTTTGGGTGCCTTTTCTAACGGTCAGATTGGCAAGATTTGGATTGCAGTGGAAAATTTTGAGCGATAGAAGTGTGTAGTGTGGAATTTGAGGTGTTTTATGTGTGGCTGAATTCCTTGTGTGAGCACATGTTATGTTGTATTCATTATGGTTTGTTTTTATAGATTTGGGTCCTAAGCTATCCTTGTGTAAACCATTTTCTTGTTCTTTGGGATTGTGATTAGATAAGCCAACTTGTGGCTTGCAATCTTGTATTTAAGCTAGGTTGTGGTTCTAGTTTAAGGTAGGGTAGAAGTTGGGAAAGAGTAGATGAGATAGATCAAGATGTAGATTTGAGTTTTTTTTTCCTTATAGAGGCTAAAATTGAGAAGGTTGCCCTACATCTTGACATGTTGCATGTCATTGAATTTTTTCCTAACAATAACAATTATTATTGGTTACATCTTGTTGAGTTACTTTGTGTTTTTTGTTGTGTTCCCTCTTGTTGCATGATTAGACATCTCTGATGGGGATTCTCAAGTCTTGACTACATCATGTTCAATCTTCCTAATAATTTTCATTTTGTTCTTTAACCCTTCTTTTATTAATTCCTCAGTATGTACCTTTTCATTCATCATCTTCTCTAGGTTTGTTTCCTTTTATTTTAATTCATTTACTTCTTGTTCTAGGTTTTCCATTTTTTCTTTTGATTTCTTCAAATCCTGACTAACTTTGTTATGTCTTTCTTTGAACATTTGGATATGATCCTTCAACTTACTAATGCATGCATTCACTTCCTTTATGTTTTATTTCAACTCCTCATTTTTTGATTCAATACTCTCAATGTCACTCATCATGATTTTTGAATCCCCATCAACATAGTATCCTCCTTCCATTTGTTCAAACAACCAAGATCTGCCTCAAGCTATTAAGCTCTATCTACAAGGGACCAAGCTCTAATACCAATTGTTGAACATTATGAATAAGTGAGAAGGGGGGGGGGAATCAATTATTCACAAACACTTTCTAAAACTTTTATTTTGTTAGTAAACTCAACAAATCAGGCAAATGATAATAATAATTATACCTATATTAAAAAAATTTCTACTAGTAACTACATAAAGTAATTATAACAAATGTAAATAGGAAATCACAAAACTACCAACACAAAGAACACTAGAATTTACATGGAAACCCAAATTGGGAAAAACCATGGAGAAGCTAAATATTATGAAATGAAACATTAGTTAAGGTGATTTTATAAAGACTCACAACCTATTTTATCACTGCGGGTTGGATCACTGTTGGTCGGGCTAACTACCCTAAAATATGGATGTGGCTAATTGCCAATATAAATTTTACTGACAATAGGTGAAATTATATAATTGCATCTGACTATGCATAAAATAGTTCCAATTGGAAGCACAAAGATCACCAATAACAAAGATCCAATACATATCCTCTATTAGCATACACCAATCTTTTGTAACTCAGTATATAAGGGTTCTCTCTACAACACTCAACTTCAACCACTTTGATGCCTAATATATTGAAAATGGATTCCCACTATATCACTTCAAGTTTTTGTTACATATGCTCACACTATATTGATCTTACATCATTTCACACTACTCCCATACATTAGATACAAAAAGATTTTTCTTTATTTATATAGATATCTGATCATGCATATGTCAACCACACCAACCATGTGGGATGGTCCCAAACCAAAAAGGATATTACAATTAAATTTAACACATTACCACCTATCCTAAATCTAGGACCTACTTATGAGAATTTTACAACACACTACCCTGGGATCCAAATATAGGTTGCACTTAAGATGTATACAATGAATAATATTACATTAACGAAAAACTATCAAAACACAACAACCATGTCCATGACTTGATTAGCACAATCTCTAAACCCATCGATAGATGAAACTTGATAGAAACATGTCTAGAATACTATACCAAAAACCAATTGATGAACTGCAAGAAAGTCTAGATAACATGAACACTTGGAAGAACACTGTAAGCATAGAAGTCAACACTAACCAACAAGAAACATTATGCATCACTGATTATGAAAAGTATACAAGTGTACTAAAACATGTTAACCATGAGTAGAATCAAGTACACCTTCCAGATAACACCAAAAAATGTGCATACTGAACCTTTCCTACGTATAACCAAAACTTATGATACTTTACCAATAGCTAACAGGTACACAACCAAAACTCCCAATAACCAATCGATACCATCAAGATGTCAATCTGAGGATTTTGACATCAATGAAAACCAACACCAACATCTCAATATGGCTAACAATCCTTTCCATTATTTTTCCAAGTTCATTTCATGATTAATAGATATATTTCACATCTTCTTTCCCCTATCATTAATGATCTTAAACTACCCTTAAGGACATGTTTCATGTTACATACCTATCTAAGGTCTCCTTATGATCACTCATACCTCCTTCTTCATTATACTCAATGCTTTATCAATGTCACATGTTTCTTCGTGTTCTTCTTAGTTCCACTATAAATTAGTGTAAAAATAAATAAAAATTCTTTGGGCCCATTTATTCATCCTTCATCACTTTATTTTACCACCTTTTCTTCAACTACATTCCACATTTTTCTCTCTTTTTTATTTATTTTTCCTATTCTTTTTTTAAAGAGGCCACTCAAGCTCCTCTTCCTACTACCCCTCTCAAGGATGCATCAACATCCTAATATTTTTTCTTTCATCCCTTACATATTGGATATACATATATTTTATTTTTCTTCTTATGGTTTGGGAAAAACCTTAAGTTAAATTCCTTAATTGTTAAAATTTAAAGTAACTTGCATGACATTGGCAATCTCTTCACTAAGAAAAACATAGCATTTAGATTATATAAGTTATCAATTTGATGATGCTTCTAAAATTATTTAGTTGAGCTTTTATTATCTATAATAGATTGAATAAATTTATGTTTGAATTAATTTCTATAGAAATATATATTTTAAACCAGTATATGTCCTCCTTGATCTTACATAATCATGGCAAAGATGATTGAGATTAGAGAATCTAAGTGTCAAGAATGTAATCTACATGGAAATGATAATGTCCAAAGATCTTATCTTATCTAGATTTGTGATATTCTATTGTACGTAAAATTATATGTTCAAGTCATAATATATGTTTGTTTGGTAATATCTGGAAGGTATGAGAAATGATGGTGACCTATTAAGAAGTATTGTAAGGATCACTATCCAAGGTTTAAACTTTTGGTTATTCTTGGGATTTATTTAAGCTCCAAGGTTGGGGCAATATCTTTTGAAAATTAGGGGATTCTTAGTATTTCATGAACGTGCATGCTATTATTTAGGTTCACTAAGTGAACTCCATGTGAAGTCTGCATTACCCTAAGTTTCACTTAAGTGGGGGTGTTGGTGTAATTTTACCTTGTAATTTATAGTAATTTTCAAAGGAGACACTTAGGGAATTGCATATCTTGGGAATATGGATGTAGAAGAAATCCCACCATTGGTGATGTTACCTTGTTATTACCTTTTCATATCCACTTTATAGTGGAATGCTAATTTCACCTTTGGTGGGTGATCCACCTTTAGTGTAATTATCTATTATTTTCTCATACCCACTCTTGCATTTCACTGAGCCACATGTCATCCATGAGTGCTCTCTTCTCCTTTTTCCTTGCCCATATAAGAAGACACATGCACATTATACTTACCTTAGTTCTACAATTTAGTTGAGCTTATTACATCTTGAGGAGAATAAAAAAAATTCTTGTCTATTTTGTTCTCTCTACTATTCATTGGCCTCTAGATCTTGGCTTTCTATAGGAAAATTCTTACAAAATAGATTTTCAACAAGCCCATTCTTTAAAAATGTGTAGACTAAATGATTTGATGGGTTTGTAAAATCATTTGGAAAAATGTGCATGAAGGTATAAAGCCAAAACTGGTTACAATTATAAAAAAACTATAAAATTTGAAATAATCAGGTAAAATAGTAAGATTAGAAGCCACAAAGAACTCACAAAAAACTATAAGGAACACACTAAAAAAAAAATCTCATGTGGAGGAATCCTTCATAAAGGATCTACCATCTACCATCATCTATTAAAATATATATTACTTAAAAGGATTATGCTATGACAAGATAAAATCATTCATTGAGTCTAAGAAACATTTTCTTATGGTATCTATTGTTAATGAGTCAATATCATTATGAAGACTAAAAAATTACCTAGAAGGATAAGTATGTGTATCAAAAGATTAAGAACTAGAAAAATAACCATGAGTTAGCAAAGTTTGGGCGGTCTATCTTGGAATATATGCAATAGATGGAGAAATAATTCAAGCATATGAACACATTATTAGGTCTTGGCCAAAGGTTTTCAATCATTGTGGTTAATGGGTTTCAATTTTGATAGATTCTTTTCCCTTGAAGTGTATTACCTTAAAGTGTATTACTTAGAAGCATTATAGGATCACAAGATATAATCATTCATTGAGTCTAACCAATATTTTCCATTGGTATCTATTATTGGTGAGTTGTTTGTTGGAAATTTAGTTGGGAAAGTGATATTGAGAGGGGGGGTGAATCAGATATCACCTATTAATCCATTTTTTCATTACTAAAAAACTTTGCATAGCTTAAATAGAAATTAAATCAATGTAATGAAGCTAATACACTAAACATCATTCAAGAAAGTATTCATAACACAATAACTTTGGTTATCCATAAACCCTTGAAAGGTAAAACTAGGGTGGGGATGATACCCACAAATCTTCACTACTGCAGTATAAAGTTTTCCTATTAGGGCTACAAATGTGATCGCAAAATATGATCTACCCTGTGAGGGGTCTACCCTATTAAGAGCTAAAAGACTTATACAGTCTACCTTGCAAAAGGATTTAGAACTTACAACTAAGTAAGCACTCAGCTAAGAGATTACAAATGGTCTGTTAAAACCACTCTGTTAAGAGATTTACCCTGATACACTTGTTAGAATGTCTCAGTACCTGATCCTTTAGTATGCATTGTATGTTGATTACAGATCTTCTCCTTCCAGTATTTGATTTGATCTCATCTATCAATTTTAATCTCTGTTATGTCCTTCACTGCTTTAAACGGTTACTAAAATCTCTCAAAATGCTTTACTGGTTTGAATGTATTCTCTTCTCATTCCTCTCATTCCCTTCGCATCCTCTCACACACACATTAGGGTTTAGATCTTGTGCTTATATAGACAACTAAACTTCCTCAAGATTCAAGATCTATGATCCATATTTACTCTTTTTGCCACTTAAGCTTTACTAATTTTGATTGGCTCCAAGTGTTGCATTAGGATCAATGATTACAAAATAGGAGCATAATCACCTCTGTGATTTCCTCAACAAAAAAAATACAAAACTCGAATGTCGGCCAAAAAATGTTTTACATCAATGATTGTGCCATAACAAACTCATATTTTGATTTTGGAAAACTTGACAATTGATGTCTCTGGTACTCGACATTCACTGTACTCAACATTCATTGATATCACTGTTTCTCGGTATACATTACTTTACATAGCTCAACAAAAAAATAACTTGGCAAATACAAAAATGCATAGTGACCATTGGTTTACTCAGCAATGACTACTACATGGTAAATATATAATTACTTGACTCGGCCTATACATGATGAATTGATCATAGTGATGACCGACCAACATTTCCTAGATAATGACTAAGTGTAAGACACTAATAATCAACAAAACTATAGAGATCTACAATCTCCCCCTTTTACATTAGTGGAAAAAACACTTTGTCATGACATTAAAATTATATTTACAAAAGTACTTAGTATTACCAGAATACTCCCCCTGAGATATATACATATACAAAATTGTTTGTTACTTCCCTTTGTGCCTAGATATGTCATGTCATTTAATTTCCAGCTTGTTTTTGGCACACTTGATTTCATCGAGAGTAGGAATTGTGATGTATTTCTCTAGAAATGGTTTATGAAGCATCATAAACATATATAATGCAGATTCCCATCCTGATGTAGCAACTTTTAGAACTTCTGACTGCACTTCTAGCTCAATAGCTAGATTGACTAGGCTTTCAGCTATAGACAGATTAGGATCTTTTTGTATTAAGTCCTTAGCCTTTGCTAACTCTTTTTAAATGGCCTCCAGATGGGGTGTCAACATTGTTTTCATAGAGATTAGACAAGCCCTTATCTTACCATCATTAGCCATCAACTCGACTATCCTTCCTTGTGAATATTAAAGCTTGGCATAATGTTTTAAACTAGAACTTGCATCCAAGCTCAAGGATTAACTAGTAGACTTGATTTCTTGTTGTAGTTTGTTTACCATCCCCTGGTTATCCTTCGTAAATTATTCTACAATGCATAGTTTGGTAAGAAAGGATTATGCATTCACTACTACTTCTTCTGAATCAATTATCAGAGTAGAAAGTTCTACTTGTTTTACTACAATCTCGACAGATACCTTGTTCAATACCTTGGTTTCAAGCTTCCTTTTTTACCACTGCAACAACTTATCTCTTGCTTTGTTGTCATCATTAGTCACTTTCTTGACTATATGGACAAGTTGTTCTAGTATGGGATCAAAATTATTTACATCAGACATTTCAAAAGAATCAATAAATATGTCTTTTATATCCTGCAAAACTTGCTTTTGCTGATGTTCTCTTCGTAATTCATCTTGCCTACTTTTCATCTTTAGTAGTTCTTGCAATATTTGCATTTTCTCATATGATAAGTTATCAGAATCCTATTTTGGAATTACAATAACTTCATGAATGGTTACCTCTGGTGAAGAAAATTTCACCTTCTTTGTTAGTGCCTTCTTTGGTGTACTACCACTCAGCATTGTACAAGAGCTTTGATTGCCTCTTTCTCTTTGAGCTCTTGGATGTCAGTAGATTTTCCCTCTTCTTCTTTTCCCTTATCCTCCACATGAGGACTTACATTCACTGATGCAGACATATTTCCTTTGTCTCTTTATGATTCCTCGGTAGATGTAGACTGAGGTGTGGTTGCCAACTGGTCCTATTCCTCAGTAGTGCTCATACCGACTAACATGTCAACTGTTACAACTTCTGGTTTGATAAGAGATGATTTTACAACTAATGTATCATTAACTTTTGAATAATATATTACTTTTAAAAGCATAATATTACTGTTAGGATTGAATACTAAAGTGTTTGGCAGCCATTCTGTAGCAGTTGTTGTTGCATTCATGACTATGATTGTCATTGATGTCAACACAGTAATTTATCGAAGACTTGTAGAGAAGTAGACAGAGTTTGGATTAGCACACGTGGGTTATTATAGTTGGAGCTATGAAAGGTTGAGGATATACTCCTTGATGTGTCATATGTCTATGGTTAAGAGCACAAATAGTAATTGATTGATTCATGGAAGTTATGATCATTTTGGTGGAAGCAGTGTTCATGCAGTGTTCCTGAGTAGTGGTTTGTGGAAATCAGATGATATATCCTAATCAGGATGGAATCTAGTTTTGTGTAGTTAAAGGGAATTTGAAGAAACATTGATAGTGATGTGGATGATAGTGCAGACTTTAAGGTCACACGAGTGAAGATTTATTGTATTTGGAAGCTGATAGTTTTATGTAATTTTGGTGTAGCATGTGGAAACTTTTATTTTTTAATTGTATGCAGACTCATTTGTAATTATTTGAGTGTGGTATAAAGGAAGGAATGTATTTCCTTGTTGATATGTAATTATAATGTAGTTGTAGTGATGATGTGTGATGCAGTATGCATGAAGTGAAGAAAAGAGCTATGAGAGCGAAATTGTGAAGGAAGACATGCGAAGTACAGAGATCTGAAATTGAGATCTGATGTAACATTGAGTGCAGTTTGGCATAGTCAAAGAAAAGGTAACATATTATTTTATTGAGTAATGCAAATATTACTAGGACAATGTGTTCAATGATCTTACCCTGAAGCTGTTTGGGCAGCGGGTCCTTCTGTCTTCCATAACTCTTAATAGGGTTAGAATCTTTTAATAGGGATTCACAATCTCCTAATAGGGATTCATATGTACTAAATGTATTTCATAAGAATCCTAATAGAGTCCATCCTCTTACAAGGAATATTCATATTAGTGCATCTTTTGTGGGAATAATTCCCACTAGGGTTTACTCTTTGATCAAGAGGTTCCCTAGTCAACATATCTTGTGTCATTGTGTTATTGTGTATGAATATCTTTCTATGGTTGGTAATTACATTTATTATATGGTTTAATGTTGTTAAAGATGATAAAAGTTATAATTATCTGATAACTGATTCACCCCCCACCCTCTCTTAGTTATCTTGGTGGACTTTACTTTCTAACAATTGGTATCAGAGCAATAGGTCCTTGAAAGAGAAATTTAATAGCTTAAGGAGATCCATGGAGAATTTCAAGAAAGAAAGCCCTAAGTTTGATGGAGTAAATTTTGACAGTTGGAAAGAAAAGATGAAGACATGCCTACTATGTTTAGGACTAGGTTATTGGTTGATTACAAAGAATAATAAGACTATCATTGAAGAGGATAATCTTGAAACATGTACTACGGAAGAGAGAGATCTATTCATGTGTAACATACTTGCAAGAGAAGCACTTTTGATATCACTACCAGAGAATGAGTACAGTCAGGTAAAATATTTGAAAAAATCTGATGAAATTTGGAATGCTTTACACTCTAATTTTGAAGGTGATGAACATGCAAAAAGAGTTAGATTACATAATTGGATATGTGCATTTAAAGATATAAGAATATTGGAAGATGAATCTGTTAGAAGTTATATTGGTAGAATGTCAGAGATCATTTCAGGTATAAAATCTTATGGAGGAACAAAGATAGAGAATGAAGTGATATGGAAAATTTTGAGGACATTGACTCATGTATTTAAGTAGACAACATAGATGATTGAACAAGTGATACCTTGTACAACAAACTTTACAAGAGAGACTCTTTTTGGAAGATTGGAAGTAGGAGAAATGAACTTGAGATTATCAGGAGACTTACCTAGAATGGAGACAACATTCAGTGCTCTTAGTGTTCACCCTACTTTGTCAAGAAGCATCAATGTGAGTGGAGATTATGCTGGCAGTAGTAGATCTAGAAATGAAGAAGACAAGAATATTGAAGAAGGTATTGCCTTGCTTGTGAAAAGAGAACCAAACAGTAAGAAAATTTTTAAATGTTGGACTTGTCAAGAATATGGTCATTTTGCATCTAAATGTCTGAAGAGAATTTAAAAGTACGGAAGCAATTTCAAACCTAGAAGATCTAAGGAATGTTATTATGCTAATGATGAAGATCTTGAAGCTAGTATAGAAAGAACTTTAACTGAAAGTGATAATGAGAATAATGATGACATAGGATTTGTAGCAATTAAAGAAGAAAATCCTGAATCTGATGTTAAGGAAGAAAAAGCCTTAGTTTCTCAAGTTGAAAAGAAAGCTAATTAGATTATAGACAATGGTTGTTCACATCATATGACTGGAGACATGAAAAAGTTCATAAAGTTGAATGAATATGATGGTGGAGTAGGTAGAGTTGGAAACAATGCACCTTGTTTGATTAAAGGTATAGGATCTATTACACTTGATGGAAAGACTAATACTAATGATGTTTATTTTGTGGATGGATTGAAACATAATTTTGAGTGTTGGACAATTAGTTGATAAGGGATATCAAGTTTGGTTTACTAAGAAAACTTGTGTGATAAAGGATAAAGTTGGAAATCTGATTGGAACTAGATCTAGAACCAAAGGTAATGTATTTCAGTTGAATCCTACTGAGATGACATGTTTGATTACTAAGATTGATGAAAAATAGTTATGGCATAGAAGATTTTTTCATATAAACTTTGATAACATTGTGAAAGTAAGTACTACACTTGCAGTAAGAGATTTACCTAAAATTATGAAGCCTACTAATATGATTTGCAAAAAATGTGTAATGGCTAAATAGAAGAGAAGTTCTTTTCCTAGTAAGAAGTTTACATCTATAGAGAAGTTGGAGATTGTTCATATAGATTTGAGCAGTCCTACCAGGACTAGAGGATTCTACAGAGAAAGGTATTTTATGATTCTTGTTGATGATTTTACAAGAATGATGTGGATTGCATTTCTTAAAGAAAAATCTAAAGCATTTGATAAGTTTAAGATTGTTAAGAATAAAGTTGAGAATGAAGTTGGAATGAAGATTAAATGTTTAAGATCTGATAGTGGTGGATAATTTACTTCTAGAGACTTTAACAACTTTTGTGAAGAAAATGGCATTAAAAGACAATATTCAGCCCCTAGAACACCTGGACAAAATGGCATTGTAGAAAGAAGGAACAAATCAGTGACTGAAGCAAAAAGAGCTATGTTTTTTGAATTTTATTTGGCAAAGATATTCTAGAGAGAAGCAATGAACACAACAGTATATACAAGGAACAGAGTAGAAATCAGAGCAGACACAAATAAGACACCTTATGAATTATGGTTTGGACATGCACCCTCAATTATGTATTTTAGAATTTTTGGAAGCAAATGTTATATAAAGAGAGATGATGATATTGGAAAGTTTGATCCTAGAAGTGATGAAGGTATATTTTTTGGATATTCTTTGAAAAGAAAAGCATATAGATGTTTCAATAAAATAACTAAGACTATTGTTGAGAGCGCAAATGTTAAAGTTGATGAAAAGTTCAAAATTTAGGAAAGAATGCTTGATTATGAATCTGATGAAGAAACTCATCCTAAGCCTAATACTGGAACTATTGAATTGTTTTATGAAATTGATAGTGATTTGTTGAATGAAAGCCATAGTGAAGTTATTGAAGAACCTACATCTAAAGAGATATCTTAGACAGTGACACCTAGCAAGAGTTTTTTAAATAATCATCCTTTTGAACATATTATTGGGAGCATCAAAAGAGGAGTTCTTACTCGAAATAAGGCACAAGAACAGTTATGTTTGATTTCTCAAATTGAACCTAAGACTACTAATGAAGCTTGTGAAGATGAAAGTTGGACTAATGCTATGAAAGAAGAACTAGATTAGATTGAAAAGAACAAGACATGGGAATTGGTCCCTAGACCTAAAGAAAAGAATGTTATTGGAACTAAATGGGTATTCAGAAACAAGATGAATGAACAAGGAGAAGTAGTAAGAAACAAAGCAAGATTGGTATGTAAGGGTTACTCACAACAAGAAGGAATTGACTATGAAGAGAATTTTGCACTTGTTGCAAGAATTGAAGCAGTAAGAATGTTTTTGGCATATGCAGCTTACAAGAAATTCAAAGTGTATTAGATGGATGTGAATTCAACATTTCTGAATGGAGAATTGGAAGAAGAAGTTTACATTGAGCAGCCTGAAATTTTTCCTTTAACTCAAGAAGGAGACATGGTATGTAAATTAGAGAAAGCTTTATATGGATTTAAACAAGCACCTAGAACTTGGTATGCAAGACTGGATAAGTATTTGTTAAAGTTGGGATTTATAAAAAGTACAAATGATAGCAATCTATACACAAAATAAATTGAAAATGGTTTGTTAGTTATAGTTATTTTTGTTGATGACATTATCTTTGGAGGAGAAGATGAAGGTAGTGACAAATTTGCTAATGAAATGAAGACTAAATTTGAAATGAGTATGATTGGTGAAATGAAATAATTTTTGGGATTATAGATAACATAAAACAATGATGGTATCTTTGTAAGTCAGACAAAGTACCTGAATGACTTGTTGAAAAGATTTGGAATGGAGGATTGTAAACTAGTTGGAACACCTATGGTGACTAGACATAAGTTATCTAGCATAGATGAGACTCTTGTAGTAGAACAGAAGAAATACAAATCTATGATTAGAGGATTGTAGTATTTGACTCATACAAGACCTCATATAACACATTCAGTTGGAATTGTAGCAAGATTTCAAGCTAAACCTAGAGAATCACATTTTGCAAAAGTAAAGAGGATACTGAGATATTTAAGAGGCACAATGGACTATGGATTATGGTATGAAAATTTTGATGATTTTACCCTATGTACATATACAGATACTGATTGGGGAGGCCGTGTTGATGATAAGAAAAGCACCAGTTGAGAAGCATTTTTCCTTGGAGGAAGATTAGTTTCTTGGCTAAGCAAGAAGAAAAATTGTATCTCACAAAGCATAGAAGAAGCAGAATATGTAGCAGTAGTAAAAAATTGTAACCAGATAATTTGGATGAAGCATATGCTGAAGGATATTGTAATAAAATTTGTTGAACCTGTTGTTATACATTATGATAACACCAGTATAGTTAGTATGTCTAAGAATCCTGTATTACATTCTAAGACAAAACATATAGAGATTATCATATTCTAAGAGAGAAAGTTGCTAAAAAAGAAGTCAGACTTGAGTACATAAGTACAAAGGAGCGGATAGCAGATATATTCACAAAGCCTTTGCCTAAGGATACATTTGAGTATCTGAGAGGTATGATTGGGGTTATGCCCCAACCTACTTTTGAGAAGTGATGCAGTTGGTTGCACCCGTCCAGTGGTATATGAGCCTTATATTTCTTCTAGACTAGATGTTGGTACTTCCTCTATGGGGAGTATGTGTATCTGAGCTGAGTCATGAGTACTCTAGTAAATGTATTTTCTAAAAACTATCTTTTGACATTGAGTTATTGTTGACTTAGTGATGGAATTTATATCATTGATGTCAATGGGGGAGAAGTATGAATGAAAAACAATATGAGACATCTGTTGGAGAGAATTGAATAGGATAACGAAGCAAGATTTGATTGATGAAGAGGATTTGAAGAAGCAGTGTTGCAGTATTGGATTTTTGGAACATTGAATGTTTTGCATCTATGTTGCCATCAATGCCAATGGGGGAGATTGTTAGGAATGAATGCTAAAGTGTTTTGTAGCCATTCTATAGTAGTTTTTGTTGCATTCATGACTATGATTGTCATTGATGTCAACACAGTGATTTACTGAAGACTTGCAGAGAAGCAGTTAGAGTTTCGATTAGTGCACATGGGTTATTATAGTTGGAGCTATGTGATGTTCAGGATATACTCCTTGATGTGTCATATGTCTATGGTTAAGAGCACAGATAGTAATTCATTGATTCATGGAAGTTATGATCATTTTGGTGGAAGCAGTGTTCAGGCAATGTTCCTGAGTAGCGGTTTGTGGAAATCAGATGATATCTCCTAATGGGGATGGAATCTAGTTTTGTGCAGTTAAAGGGAAGTTGAAGAAACATTGATAGTGATTTGGATGATAGCACAAACTTTGAGGTCACATGAGTGAAGATTTATTGTATTTGGAAGCTGACAGTTTTATGTAATTTTGGTGGCATGTGGAAAATTTTATTTTTTAATTGTGTGCCAACTCATTTGTAATTATTTGAGTGTGGTATAAAGGAAGGAATGTATTTCCTTGTTCATATGTAATTTTAATGTAGTTTTAGTGATGATGTGTGATGCGGTATGCATGAAGTGAAGAAAAGAGCTAAGTATGAGAGCAAAATTTTGAAGGAAGACATGCGAAGTACAGAGATCTAAAATTGAGATCTGATGTAACATTGAGTGCACTTTGGCATATTCAAAGAAGAGGTAACATATTATTCTATTGATTAATGCAAAGATTATTTGGACAGTGTGTTCAGTGATCTTACCCTGAAGCTGTTTGGGCAGTGGGTCCTTCTGTCTTCCATAACTCTTAACAGGGTTAGAATCTTTTAACAGGGATTCAAAATCTCCTAACAGGGATTCATATGTACTAAATTTATTTTAGAAGACTCCTAACAAAGTCCATCCTCTCACAAGGAATATTCATATTAGTGCATCTTTTGTGGGCATCATTCCCACCGGGGTTTACTCTTTGATCAAGAGGTTCCCTAGTCAACATATCTTGTGTCATTGTGTTATTGTGTATGAATATCTTTCTATGGTTTTTAATTACATTTTTTATATGGTTTAATGTTGTTAAAGATGATAAAATTTATAATTATCTGATAACTAATTAACCCCCCCTCTCAGTTATCTTGGTGGACTTTACTTTCTAACAATTACTACCTGGCAAAGATGTATCTTTTTCTTCCTCGACTTGTATGTCTGCTTTGGTCAATACCGGAGTCTTTATTGGGGTATCCTCTATGATTTCAACAATACTTACTTCAGATAAAATTTGACATATTTCTTCCTTAGGATCTTCTTCCTCCTGAATAGGTGGCTCAATTACATCTTGTGCATCTTTTGGCTCGACACCCTTAGATATGCTCACATCTTGATGTGCATCCTTGTCAATTATCAAACCAAAAATTATCTTCCAAGTCTTTAGACTTTCCTATACAACATCCTCAACCTTGTGTTGAAGGATAGAATAGGCTCTAAGTTTAGGAGAAAATTTATTTCTGTATTGCTCCACAACTTTCTTGATACTGGCAGGGGAAAGGTCTGGTGAAACTTGTACTAACATGCTCTCCCTTATCTGCTTCTCAGTCATTAAAGGAAACTCCCATTTATGTGCAACTCTATTACTTAGTTCCTTACTGATTAGTTTCCCCAAGTGTATAGGTAACATCTTGAAAATGCAGAGCATCTCAAGAATAGCTTCTTCTATTTTCTCCTTATCCACTATACTCAAGGTTCCAAAACTTAATTTCTTTAGACCTTCAAGTCCAACAGAACTCTTGATAGTGTGGCATATTTCATCCACATTTGTTGTTATACTCTATATTGCAACCTTCATCTTTACCTCTTCATCACTTTTTGTCTCCTCATCATCTTTTTCTAAAATAAGTTTCCTTCTAGGCCTTTTGCTTGCCTGGCTCGGCACTGCCTTGGGCTGAGAAATTTTTCTTTTCCCTGATGCAGGGATTTTCTTTTGTATCTCAACAGTTGAAGAGACTGCCCTTGTTCTTGGCCTAAGCATAGGTGATGATGTAACCTTAGGTTTTTTCATCTTTTTACTTATGGGCTCAGCAAGTACTACCTTCTTGCCTTTCTTCTTTTCTACTTCTACCTCTTCTTCTTCATCACTCTCACTAGGATCACTTGCTTGATCTTCTCCCAGTCCTTGTGTTAATTCAAGAGGTGCATTCTCCTCTACTTCTCCCATCATTTTTACTAGATTTTTCACAATTTTCTTCCTTTTTCTTTCTATGGTTGCAACCTTCAATCCCATGGTTATTTTGGATTTAGCCTCTATATGCATTCCAAAATAAGGAGCCTTTTTATCAATTTCTTTAGCTAACAGGGTTGTTATAGTAGCTATGGTTTCATCAATATTTACCTCATAAGGTAATGACATCACCCATGAGACCCTTGGTAAAATTGCTTGTGCATAAGTGAAATATGTGTCAACTAAGAAAAAGATGTCTTAACTATACTTTTCAACTAAAGAAACATGAATCCTACTTCTCTTCCTCATTTTCTTTTTGAACTCAATGAAATAATTCTCCATAACACCCTCAAAACTTCCTCCTATCTAACTTCTAAACTCATTAATTTGAATTGTGATTGGTTTATTCTTATCCCATATTACTCCTCCAACAGTAGGGAAACACTTCTAAATATAAAAGAATAGACAGACGAGTAGGGAACCAAACTTACACATGGAATTCTTTTCTTTCCAGATTGAAGTTAGGTTCTCGGCAAGTTGAGTTAGCTGGAGCTCATGAGATTGTAAGTGTTTCCTTGATAATTTTCCATGCCTAGTCTACTACCATGCAAGGGACACTATCCAACTGACTAGATTGGTAGAATTTGTGTGCAATAACCCTCACTACAAAATCAATCTCTGGATTAGTGATGGTGGAAATTTTCATTCCACGCTTATTCCAAACAGCCTTAGTGTTCGCCTAAATTTCCTCCTTGCTTGAACATTTCATTGTTCTCTAGCCAAAAATTGTAGGGTAACCAGATACCCGGTGAATCATTTCCTTTGTTATCTTAACTAGTCCATCTTCCAACCACAATTGCATGTTGTGCACTCTATGTTAATATGTTTTAGAACAACAAAGAGGGGGGATGAATCAGCTGTTCTCAGTTCCAGATATATAAAAAAGACTTTAATACACTTCAAAAAATTCAGATTTGATAACCAAAACTACTTGGTCACTACTGAATATATACCAGAAACATAAAACAGTGCATTCCACTATCCAACAATATTTAACTTGTAAAACATAGAAATGTTCACACCGAAACATTCACACAAGTATTGACACTAGGATTTATAGTGGAAACCCAATTTGGGAAAAACCACTTTGTAACATGTTACTGATATATTCATGCTTCTGAAGTGAGCTCTGTGAAAAGCCAACCCTGTCAAAGGTTACAAACACACTATTAGGTGTGACCCTATTAAAGGATTTCAATCACCCTATTAGGAGTGCACCTAGTTAAAGGACTTAAGTACATTCCATTAGAATGAAACCTTGTTCAAAGGATTCATACAAATGACTGTTAGGTCAATCTTGATTAAAGTATTTTGACTGATACAATGGTTAGAAAGTAACAGTAGTATTGATCTGAAAAACATACAACTCACTTTGCAAATAATAGATCCAATTACGTACGTTCATGTATGCAGGTTTACTTACTGTGCTCCATTTCCATCCCCATCATTGATATGCTCAGAAATCCCTTCAAGCAATCACAACTCTTCACCTTCAGCCTTCCTTCTTAATCAGTCAATAACAACTCTAAGTATTCTCTTCATACTCTACATACTCTACACATACTGCATAACTCAACCTTCCTCTCAAGTTTCCTTATATCTCTTGAACAGATAGATTTTCTCTTTTGCCACTTAATCTCCTCTATAGATCATAGGGTTAGGTCATATTTTTTGAATCCTTCCAACATTATGTGCTTCATCCATTCTTCTAGAAATATCTTAAATCTCCTTAATTGAATCACAATAAAATGGTTTACTGTGCATTAAATGCTTCCATACAATCAATTAATAAAGTCAACATGATTTACATAACCCAAGAATTCAACTATGTTAGCTTGGAATCTGAATTCTTCCTCAAATGTATATTATTGATGCTCGGTCAATACTGTGTTCAACTTCTCGATCATCACTACGTAACTCGATCAACACTTCAAAACTATTTCACTTAGCAATACACTGATGTTTGGTCAACACTAAATTTTCTCATCATATACTAACTTGGTCGACACTAACATCACTCAGCTTAAACTAGATTTCTTCATTTTTGCACAGTTAGGCCTACTTGTTCAGTCTTCCTTCTTACTTGGATAAATAATACATTGTCTTATCATTGTGCCATATAATCAAATACTCATTGAAGTATCAAGATAACTCAACCTTTCCCTAGGTGCTATTGTTACCAACCTTGCCCTAATCCTTCTCATCACTCAAATAGATATAGTACTTTCTTAGATTGTAACAGTCTTACCAGTTAAGGTTTGACATCAATGAAAATACAAGAATTGCTTCAATTGCAGTTTCCAACAATCTCCCTCTTTGGAATTGATGGAAACACCATATGAATAACACATGTGCACCAACCAATCCAAAACTTGTAATATCCTTGCAATAACCATGTGGAAACACCATTTAAATAACACTTGCAATAACACGTGTCAATCTTCCTCTGAATCTCCCTCTTTCTTGATCTTCCATTAAATCTCACCATGTGTTTTCTTCTGACTTATCTCCCTCTTTGACAATAATGCTAAAGCACCAAAAAAAACATGTACATCCTTCAAATGTAGATATCATCTTGTCAGTTTAGTAACATTGTTTCTCCCTCTGTCATCTTGCTTATGACTTTTATAGCTTTTTTGATCTTTTCACAACTCTAGGCTTCTCCTAAAGTGTGACCTTTTTTGCATCAATTTGTTAGATACTCTTTGCAGCACATTTGATGCAGTGCTCATAGCTTGACTAGGAAATCTCAATTAGGGGAAGAACCCCCAATTAACTTCTCAGATACTCATGTGCCTCCTTTGGTAAGGCTTTTGTGAATATGTTTGCTAATTGTTCCTTTGTATTCACATATTCCATTCTCACTTCTTTATCTTGTACCAATTCTCTCAAGTAGTGATACTTGATAGCAATGTGTTTGGTTTTTGTGTGCATCACTGGGTTCTTAGATATGTTGATAACACTTGTGTTGTCACAGTATATGAAAACTAGTTCAATGAATTCTTCTTTCATGCCTACCAACAATTGCTTTATCCATATCAGGTTTGAACAGTTCAATGCGGCTGCAACATATTTGGCTTGAGCTGTAGATTGGGAAATACAATTTTGTTTCTTGCTTGTCCAGGAAACTAATCTTTGTCCAAGAAAGAAAGCTCCACCACTAGTACTTTTTTTGTCATCCACATTTCCTACCCAACCTGCATCAGTATAGACTCTTAGTTCAAATATTTCATGCTTCTTGTAGTACAGTCTGTAATCTCTAGTTCCTTTCAAATATCTCATTATCCTCTTCACATCCATCATATGAGTTTCCTTAGGATTGGCAGAGAATTTTGCCACAATCCCAACTACTAGAGAAATATCTGGTGTGTTGTGAACAACATACTACAGCTTTCCAGTCATGGACTTATATAAAGTTTGGTTTAGTTCACCAGCATCATCATTTTTAGATAGTTTTTGTCCAGTAGCCATGTGAGTACTAACTGGCCTTGAGTCCTCCACTCCAAAAGTTTTCAATATTTCATTGACATATTTAGACTGAGTAATGAAAATACCCTTTTCCATTTGATAGACTTGCAAACCAACAAATAATTTGATCTCCCGAAACATTGACATTTCAAATTTAGTTTGCATCTCATTTGAAAATTTCTTACACAGGGCATCTTGTCCACCAAATATGATATCATCTACAAAAATCTTAGCTAACAATATTCCTTTACCTTCTTCATCTTTCATGTACAGATTGTTGGTGTCATTTGTCCTTGATAATCCAATCTGTATCAAATAATTGTGTAGCCTCTCATACTATGCTCCGGGGGCTTGCTTCAATCCATATAGTACCTTATTCAGTTTGCAAACCATGTGTCTCTTGTTTGGATCAACAAATCCTTCATGTTGTTCAATATGCAATTCTTCTTCTAATATACCATTCAAAAATGCAGACTTGACATCCATTTGGTATACCTTGAAATCTCTGTAGGCAGCATATGCAAGTAAATTTCTCACTCCTTATAATCTTGCTACAAGGGAAAATGTCTCCCCATAGTCTATTCCCTCTTCTTGTGCATAGCTCTTGCATACCAGCCTCGCTTTGTTCCTTATGATCTATCCATGTTCACTAAGCTTGTTTCTGAATACCCACTTTGTTCCAATGACATTTTTGTTTTCTGGTCTCGACACCATAGTCCAGGTATCATTCTTTTCTATTTGGTCTATCTCTTCATTCATGGCTTGGATCCAGTCTTCATTTTCTAATGCCTCCCTTGTTGTCTTAGGCTTGAATTCACACAATAAACATGTAGGGTCTCTTAATTTGCTTCTGGTCAGAACTCTAGTTTCTTTGTCTCCAATGATCTGCTCAGGCTTGTGATGTCTCCTTACATATTGTGCCAAAATAGGTTCTACTCTCTTTTCTTCTAGCTCTTTAGGTTCACCAATCAGATTATCAGATTTAGCCTCTAAATGCTTGGCAACCTCTTCCTATCGGTCGACAGCATCTTCCTGTCGGTCAGCAACCTCTTCCAGATTCTTGACAATAATTTCCCGATGCTCAACATTGCTTGCCCAAGACTCCACATCAAGTGCAAGTGTGTTACTTTCCTCTCCTTCTTCTATATAGACAAAAGATCTATAATATTCAGGTTCTCTATTGCTTTCCTATTCATTTTTCTTTTTAAATTCACCAACTTTCATGTTTGCACTTTCCACAATTTTATTAGTGTTAGAGTTCAAACATTTGTAAGGTTTACTCTTTGTGGAATAACCTAGGAATATGCTGTTAGGAATGAATGTTGAATATATCCTATGGGGGAGTATTTGCAGCCATTCTATAGCAGTTGTTATTGCATGCATGACTTTGATTGTCATTGATGTCAACACAGTGATCTACTGAAGATTAGCAAAGAAGAAGATAGTGTTTGAGGTAGCGCACTTGGGATATTGAAGATGAAGTTATGTGGAGTCAAGGGCTTACTCTATGATGTTATATAAGATTGTGGTTAAGGGTGCCAACAAAAAATTATTTATTCATGAAAACTATGAGGAAATCAGTGGAAGCAGTATTCAGGTAGTGTTCCTAAGTAGCGGTTTGTGGAAATTGGATGATATCTCCTAATCGAGATTGAATCTAATCATGCATGGTTATGAGGTATTTGAAGACATTTTATTGATGATGTGGACATGAGCATAAGATCTGAGGTTGCACGAGTGAAGAATTATATTAATTGGAAGCTGACAGTTTTGTGTAATTTTTATGTAGCTTGTGAAACTTTTATTTTGTAATTTATTAGCCGACTCATTTGTAATTACTTGAGTGTGGTCTAAAGGAAGGAATTTTTTTCTTGTTGTAATGTGTGAATGATAATGTGGAATATGTAATTTTGAAAGTGAATTGTGGAATTGTGCAATACTTGTTGGAAGAGGATATGTGAAGTATAGAGATCTGGTATTGAGATCTGAAGAAGCAATTGGTGTGGTTTGGCATAGTCAGAGAAGGAGTATTGAAGTGTTGAGATCAATAATCTTATGGTATTATTCTGTTGATTAATATAAATATTGATTGGACAGTGGGTTTAGTGATCTTACCTTGAAGCTGTTTAGGTAGTGGGTCCTTCTATCTTCTATAACTCCTAATAGAATTAGAATCTTTTAGTAGAGATTCAAAGTCTCCTTATAGGGACTCATATGTACTAAATTTATTTCATAAGACTCCTAACAAACTCCATCCTCTCACAAGGAACTTTAATATTAGTGCATCTTTTTTGGGCACCATTTCCACTGGGGTTTACTCTTTGATCAAGAGGTTCCCTAGTCAACATATCTTGTGTCATTGTGTTATTTTGTATGAATATCTTTCTATGGTTGTTGATTACATTACTTACATGGTTAAATTTTGTTAATGTTGATAAAGGTTGTATTTATCTGATAACCGATTCACCACCCCCCTCTTAGTTATCTCGATGGACTTTACTTTCTAACAATTGGTATCAGATTTGGAGGTCCTTGAAGAAAAATTTTAACAGCTTAAGGAGATCCATGGTGAATTTCAGGAAAGAAATCCCTAAGTTTGATGGAGTAAATTTTGATAGTTGGAAAGAAAAGATGAAGACTCACCTACTTTGTTCAGGACCAAGTTATTGGTTTATCACAAAGAATCAGAAGACTATCATTGATGGGGATAAGATTTAAGAATGTACTAATGAAGAAAAAGATCTATTCATGGGTAACATACTTGTTGGAGAAGCACTTTTGTTAGCCCTTCTAGAAAATGAGTATAGTCAGGTAAAATATTTGAAGACATCTCATGAAATTTGTTTAGCTTTACAATCTACTTTTGAAGGTGATGAACATGCTAAGAAAGTTAGATTACATAATTGGATATGTGCATTTGAAGATATAAGAATGATGGAAGATGAATCTATTAGAAGCTATATTGGTAGAATGTTAGAGATTATTGCAGGTATAAAATCTTGTTGAGGAACAAAGAAAAAGAATGAAGTGATATGAAAAATTCTGAGGATATTGACTCCTACATTTAATCAGACAATACAGATGATTGAACAAGTTATACCTTGTACTATGAACTTTACTAGAGAAACTCTTCTCAGAAGATTGGAAGTAGCAGAGATGAACTTGAGGTCATCAGGAGATTTACCTAGAATGGAGACAACATTCAATGCTCTTAGTGTTTGACCTACTTTGTCAAGAAGCATTAGTGTGAGTAGAGATTATGCTAGTAGTAGTAGATTGAGAAATGAAGAAGATAAGAAGATTGAAGAAGGCATTGCCTTACTTGTGAAAAAAGAACCAGACAGTAAGAAAATATTTAAATGTTGGACTTGTCAAGAATTTGGTCATTTTGCATCTAATTGTCCTAAGAGAGTTAAGAAGTATAGGAAGAACTTTAATCCTAGGAGATCTAAAGAATGTTACTATGCAAATGATGAAGAACTTGAAGCTAGTTTATTGAAATCTTTGAGTGAAAATGAATCTGAGAATGATGATATAGGATTTGTAGCAATTAAAGAAGAAAATCTTGAAACAAAAATTAAGGAAGAGAAAGCTTTAGTTTATCAAGTAGAAAAGAAAGCTGATTAGATTATAAACAGTGGTTCTTCACATCATATGACTGGAGACATGAAAAATTTCATAAAGTTTAACAATTATGATGGAGGAGTTGTTAGAGTTGGAAGCAATGCACCTTGTTTGATTAAAGGTATAGGATCTATTACTCTTGATGGAAAGACTAATACTAATGATGTTTACTTTTTGGATGGTTTGAAACATAATCTTTTGAGTGTTGGACAACTAGTTGATAAGGGATATCAAGTTTGGTTTGCTAAGAAAAATTGTGTAATCAAAGATAAGGATGGTAATTTGATTGGTACTGGATCTAGAACCAGAGGTAATGTAGTTTAGTTGAATCCTACTGAGATGACATGTTTGATTACTAAGATTGATGACAGTTGGTTATGGCATAGAAGATTTTGTCATATAAACTTTGATAACATTGTGAAAGTGAGTACTACACTTGCAGTAAGAGATTTGCCTAAAATTATGAAGCCTACTAACATGATTTGCAAGGAATGTGTGATGGCTAAATAGAAGAGAAGATCATTTCCTAGAAAGAAGTTTACAACAATAGAGAAGTTGGAAATTGTTCATATAGATTTGAGCGGTTCCACAAGGACTAGAGGATTCTATGGAGAAAGGTATTTTATGATTCTTGTTGATGATTTTACAAGAATGATGTGGATTGCATTTCTTAAAGAAAAATATGAAGCATTTGATAAGTTTAAGATTGTTAAGAATAAATTTGAGAATGAATCTGGAATGAAAATTAAATGTTTGAGATTAGATAGAGGTGGAGAATTTACTTCAAAAGAATTTAACAGTTTTTGTGAAGTGAATGGTATTAAGAGACAATTTTTAGCCCCTAGAACACCTGAACAAAATGGTATTGTAGAAAGAAGAAACATATTAGTGACTAAAGTAGCTCGAGCTATGTTGTTTTAGAATGACTTGGAGAAGATATTCTGGAGAGAAGCAATGAACACAACATTGTATACAATGAACAACATACAAATCAAAGTAGACACAAACAAGACACCCTATGAACTATGGTTTGGACATGCACCATCAGTTAAGTATTTTAGAATTTTTGGAAGCAAATGTTATATTAAGAGAGATGATGACATTGGAAAGTTTGATCCTAGAAGTGATGAGGGTATATTTCTTGGATATTCATTGAAGAGAAAAGCTTATAGATGTTACAATAAAAGAACTAAGACTATTGTTGAGAGTGCAAATGTTAAAGTTGATGAGAAGTTCAAAATTTAAGAAAGAATGTTGATTATGAATCAGATGAAGGAACTCATCCTAGACCTAATTCAGAGACTACTGAATTATTCTATGAAACTGATAGTGATTTGTTGAATGAAAGACACAATGAAGGAACCATTGAAGAACCTACAATAGAAACAAGTACTGAGACAGTGACACCTAACATGAATCTGTCAAGAAATCATCCTTTTGATTAGATTATTGGAAGCATAGATAGAGGAGTTCTGACACAAAATAAGGTACAATTACAATTGTGTTTGATTTTTCAATTTGAACCTAAAACTACTAGTGAAGTCTGTGAAGATGAATATTGGATTAAAGCTATAAAAGAAGAACTAGATCAGATTGAAAAGAACAAGACATGGGAATTGGTCCCTAGACCTAAAGATAAGAATGTTATAGGAATAAAATGGGTATTCAGAAACAAGATGAATGAACAAGGAGAAGTTGTAAGGAACAAAGAAAGATTGGTATGTAAAGGATACTTATAGCAAGAAGGAATTGACTATGAAGAAAATTTTGCACCAGTAGCAAGAATTGAAGTAGTAAGAATGTTTTTGGCGTATGAATCTTATAATAAATTCAAAGTGTATCAGATGGATGTGAAGTCAACATTTTTGAATGGAGAATTAGAAGAAGTCTACATTGAGCTACCTCTAGGTTTTCCTTTAACTCAAGAAGGAGATATGGTATGTAAAGCTTTATATGGGCTGAAATAAGCACCTAGAACTTGGTATGCTAGATTGGATAAGTATTTGATAAAATTAGGTTTTGCAAAAGGCACAAATCATAGTAACCTATACACAAAAGAAATTGAAAATGGTTTGTTGGTTATTGTTATTTTTGTTGATGATATTATCTTTGGAGGAGAAGATGAAGCTATTGATAAATTTGTAGATGAAATGAAGAATGAATTTGAAATAAGTATGATTGGAGAGATGAAATACTTTTGAGGATTATAGATAACACAAAACAATGATGGTATATTTGTAAGTTAGACAAAATACTTGAATGATTTGTTGAAGAGATTTGGAATGGAGAACTATAAACTAGTTGGAACACCTATGGTAACGAGACACAAGTTATCTAGCATAGATGAGACTCTTGTAGTGGAACAGAAAAAGTATAGATCTATGATTGGAGGATTCCAATATCTAACTCATACAAGACCTGATATATCACATACAGTTGGAATTGTAGCAAGATTTCAAGCTGAACCGAGAGAATCACATTATGTAGTAGTGAAGAGGATACGGAGGTACTTAAGAGGAACAATTAAGTATGGATTGTGGTATGAAAAATTTGATGATTTTACCCTATGTGCATATACAGATGCTAATTGGGGAGGTAGGGTGGTAGTGTTGATGATAAAAAGAGCACTAGTGGTGGAGCATTTTTCCTTGGAGGAAGATTAGTTTCTTGGCTAAGCAAGAAGTAGAACTATATTTCATAGAGCACAATAGAAGCAGAGTATGTAGCAGCAACAAACAATTGTAATCAGATAATTTGGATGAATAAAATGCTAAAGGATATTGGAATAAAATTTGTTGAGCCTATTGTTATACATTGTAATAACACTAGCATAGTTTATATGTCTAAGAACCCTATGTTACATTAAGATAAAGCATATAGAAATAAAGTATCATGTTGTGAGAGAGAAAGTTATAGAGAAAGAAGTCAGACTTGAGTACATAAGCACAATGGAGCAGATAGCATATATATTTACAAAACCTTTGCCTAAGGATAAATTTGAGTATCTGAGAGGTATGCTTGGGGTTATGCCCCAGCCCACTTTTGAGAAGTGATGCAGATTGTTTCATTCATCTAGTGGTATGTGAGCCCTATCTTTCTTCTAGACTGGATGGTGGTACTTCCTCTATGGGGGAGTATGTGTATTTGAGTTGAGTCATGAGGACTCTAGTGAATGTATTTTCTAAACAGTTTCTTTTGACATTGAAGTTGTTGTTAACATAATGATGAAACATCTATCATTGATGTCAATGGGGGATAAGTATACATGAAAAATCATCTATTGGAGAGAACTAAATGGGAAAATGAAGCAAGATTTGATTGATGAAGATGACTTAAAGAATTTTCAGAGCAGCAGTGTTGCAGTGTTGGTATTCATGGAACTTGGATGTTTTTTTATCTAGTGTTGCCATCAATGCCAATGGGGGAGATTTTTAGGAATGAATGCTAAATATATCCAATGGGGGATTATTTTTAGTCATTATGTAGTATTTGTTATCGCATTCATGACTGTGATTGTCATTGATGTCAACACAGTGATCTACTGAAGATTAGCAGAGAAGCAGATAGTGTTTGAGGTAGCGCACTTGGGATATTGAAGATGAAGCTATGTGGAGTTAAGGACTTAGTATATGATTTTATATAAGATCATGGTTAAGAGAGTAGATAGAAATTCATTTATTCATGGCAAATATGAGGAAATCAGTGCAAATAGTATTTAGGCAGTGTTCCTGAGTAGCGGTTTGTGGAAATCAGATGATATCTCCTAATCAGGATTAATCTAATCATGCAAAATTATGAGGTAGTTGAAGACATGTTATTGATGATGTGAACATGAGTGCAAGATTTGAGGTTGCATGAGTGAAGAATTATATTAATTGGAAGTCGATAGTTTTGTGTAATTTTTGTCTAGCGTGTGGAAAGTTTTATTTTGTAATTTGTATGCCGACTCATTTGTAATTACTTGAGTGTGGTATAAAGGAAGGAATGTTTTCCTTATTTTAATGTGTGAATGAGAATGTGGAATATGTAATTGTGAAAGTGAATTGTGGAATTGTTCAATACTTATTGGAAGAGGATATGCAAAGTATAGAGATTTGGTATTGATATCTGAAGTAGTTGGTGTGGTTTGGCACAGTCAGAGAAGGAGTATTGAATTGTTGATATTAGTAATCTTATGGTATTATTCTATTAATTAATACAAAGATTAGTTGGAGAGTGGGTTCAGTGATCTTACCTTGAAGCTATTTGGGTAGTGGGTCCTTCTGTCTTCTATAACTCAGGACTAACAGAGTTAGAATCTTTTAGTAAAGATTCAAAGTCTCCTTACAGGGACTCATATGTACTAAATGTATTTCATAAGACTCCTAATAGAGTCCATCCTCTCAAAAAGAACTTTCATATTAGTGCATCTTTTGTGGGCATCATTCCCATCGGGGTTTACTCTTTGATCAAGAGGTTCCCTAGTCAACATATCTTGTGTCATTGTGTTATTGTGTATGAATATCTTTCTATGGTTGTTGATTACATTACTTATATGGTTAAATTCTATTAATGTTGATAAAGGTTGTATTTATCTGATAACTCATTCACCCCCCCTCTCAGTTATCTTGGTGGACTTTACTTTCTATCATATTCCCTCATCACTTTTAGCATCAAACTTTCCATTTCTATTGTCTTTTAGTATATAGCATTTTCTCCCAAAAATTCTAAAGTATTTTACATTAGGTGCATATCCGTGCCATAATTCATAAGGTTTAACATTTGTATCTTTTTTGATCTGTACTCAGTTTAAGGTATAAAAAGCTGTAGTTACAACTTCTTTCCAGTACTTTTGTGCAATATTCTTTTCAATCATTAGTGTCCTTGCACAATCCATGATAGATATGTTCCTTCTCTCTGCTATACCATTTATGGAGGTGTTCTAGGTGTAGACATTTGTCTCTTGATTCCTCTATCATTGTAGAATAGATTGAACTCTTTTGATATGAATTCTCCACCTCAATCAGATCTCAGACACTTCAAGTTCCTACCTATCTCCTTTTCAACAATAGCCAAATACCACTTAAATAACTGAAATGCATCAGATTTTTCTCTTAGAAACATTACAGTCATCATCCTAGTATAATCATCAACAAAGAGAATAAAAGATCTAGCACCACAATAGCTTTGTACACCCATAGGTCCACAAAGGTCAGTATGAACTAGATCTAAAACATTTTCAGAAGTAAAAGTCTTTCTCTTGAAACTAGACTTTGTCATTTTACCCAACTGACATTATTTGCACATTACATTTTCAAGTTTCTTCAATCTCAGCAGTCCTCTCACTTTCTTATTTTTACTTATATCTACCAGATTGTCAAAGTTAACATGACATAGCCTCTTATGCCATAACCATATATCATCAAGTTGTGCAATCAAGCATGTCTCTTCAGATATGTCTAGATAGAACAAATTACCTCTAGTTTGTTCTCCACTTCCAATCAGTTCACCATTAGCATCAAATATTTTTGCCTTTCTGTGATGAAATTCCACTCAGTAACCAGTGCTATTAAGATGTACAACACTAAGAAAATTATAGTTAAGACCTTCAACCCAATAAGCATTTTCACAAGTGATCTTATCAGTCAGTTTAATCAAACCTTTACCCTTTACAGGACATGGTACATCATTACCAAATTTTACACTTCTACCTTTGTAATGATCTAGAGTATCAAAGTTACTTTTATCACCAGTCATGTGGTGTGAGAAACCACTATCAATAATCCATTTGTCATCTTTGCTCACATAGGATACAAGTGCAGTTTTCTCATCTTCATCATACTCATCTTTCATAGCAACATAGACTACTTCTATTTCAAAATCATCATTATCAATGCCAGTTTCTTCTTCAGCTATGTAACAGGATTTCTTACCTTTATCATTGTAGTCCTTGTATCTTTAGTAACCTCTATTTTCTCTCTTGTTTTTATACTTTCTTTCTCTATCCTCATCCTTTTCATCCCTATCAGGACATCTTGTAGCTATATGACCAACTTTGTTACATGAGAAACATATGATAGGGAGTTTACCTTTATACTTGCCTTTTCATTTTTTCAGTCTTCTAGCCATAAGAGCTTCAAGATCCTCTAGTTCTTCATCAAATGTGTCACTATCACTTTCACTCTCACTGAAGCATCTTTCCTTTTCTTTCTTAGACTTATTCATAACTAATTGTGACTTAAATGTAGATTCAACTTTAGCAATAGTGAAGTTATCATAATTAGAAAGTTCAAAATTAGTAAGCTTACCAACAAGACTTTCTAGTGTTAAAGCATCACCAGGGTTACATCTAGATTCCTAAATTGCTGAAATTTTGATGGCATAAATATGACACAAAGTTCTCAGCACTTTTCCAATAACAGTTTCATCATCAATAGTTCCATTGGCTCCTCTAATAGCATTTACAACTTCTTTTATCCTACCACAATATTGAGCAATATTCTCACCTTCTTGCATTTTCATTTCATCAAATTTACCTCTTAGGCTTTCAGCTTTTACCCTTAGTACATTCACATCACCACCATAGATGTTTGCAAGAGTGTCCCACATTTGATTTGCATTTGTGCAATCTTTGATGTCTTCAAATTCTAGATAACTTAAGGTAGATGCAATCTCCATCATTGCTTGGTTGTGTTCCTGTTTAGCTCTCATTTCCTCAACAATCAATGGTGCAACAGGCGTGACATAGTCATGTTCAACATAATATTTCACTGAGTCACTAATATCAACTAGATGCAACTTCATTAAACTCTGCCATGCATGGAAGCTCTCCTTATTTAGCTTTGGTACCTCCTTCTTATACATCTTGATCATTTACTTCAAGTACCTTTAAACTTGTTCTCTATAAGCACCAAAAATGCTCTCATACCAATTTTTAATATGTTTTAGAACAACAAAGAGGGGGGGGGGGGGGGTGGTGAATCGGTTGTTCTTAGGTCTAGATGTATAAAACAAACTTTAATACACTTCAAAAAATTCAAATCTAATAACCAAAACTACTTGGTCACTACTGAATATATACCATAAACATAAAATAGTGTAGTCCAATATCCAACAGTATTTAACTTATAAAACATAGAAATGTTCACACCAAAACATTCACACAAGTATTAACACCAGCATTTATAGTCGAAACCCAATTTGGGAAAACCCACTTTGTAACATGTTACTGATATTTTCATTCTTCTAAAGTGAGCTCTATGAAAAGCCAACCCTGTCAAAGGTATGCCTGGTTAAAGGACTTAAGTACATTCCATTAGAATGTAACCTTGTTCAAAGGATTTATACAAATGACTGTTAGGTCAACCTTGATTAAAGGATTTTGACTGATGCAATGGTTAGAAAGTAAGAGTAGTATTGTTCAGAAAAATGTACAACTCACTTTACAAATAATAGATCTAATTTTGTACATTCATGTATGTAGGCTTATTGACTGTGCTCCATTTCCATCCCCATCACTAATCTACTCGAAACTCCCTTCAAGAAATCACAACTCTTCACCTTCAGCCTTTCTGCTTAATCATTCAATAATAACTCAAGTATTCTCTTCATACTCTCCATACTCTACACATCCTACATAACTCAACCTTCATCTCAGGTTTCCTTATATCTCTTCAATAGATAGATTTTATCTTTTATCACTTAATCTCCTCCATAGATCTTAGGGTTAGGTCAGATTGATTGAATCCTTCCAACACTATTTTCTTCATCCATCCTTCTAGAAATATATTAAATATCCTTAATTGAATCACAATAAAATGGTTTATTGTGCATTTAAATGCTTCCATACAATCAATTAATAAATTCAACACAATTTACATAACCCAAGAATTCAACTATGTTGGCTTCGAATCTAGATTCTTCCTCAAATGTAAATTAATGATGCTCAGTCAATACTATGTTGAACTCCTCGGTCATCACTACATAACTCGGTCAACACATCAAAACTATTTCACTCGGCAATACACTGATGTTCGGTCAACATTGAATTTTCTTGGCATATACTAACTCGGTCGACACTAAAATCACTCAGCTTAAACCAGATTTCTTCATTTTTGCTCAGTTAAGCCTACTTGTTCAGTCTTCCTTCATACTTGGATAAACAATACATTGTCTTATCATTGTGCCATATAATCATGTAGTCATTGAAGTATCAAGATAACTCAACCTTTCCCTAGGTGCTATTGTTACCAACCTTGCCCTAATCCTTCTCATCACTCAAATAGATGTAGTACTTTCATAGATAGAAATAGTCTTACCAGTTAAGGTTTGACATCAATGACAATACAACAATTTCTTTAATTATAGTTTCCAACACTCTACTCAATACGATTTTGATCCACTCCACTTTTAAATTCTATGAAAAATCTAGGGCATGAACTAACCCTTGCTCGACAACCGTTTTGTGTTCCAGGTTTAACACCCCATTGTTGCATAATTTTTCATATGCCTCCCTGATCTTGTAATCTCCAATTTCTTCAATTTTGCACATGTAACATGACCTAATATTGTTCATTATCAATACATTTTCCAGAATCGAAGATAGAGTACTAGTAAGATCTCCCTTGATTGTGCTCTCTAGAATGGCCTGAAACTTTTGCGGCTTACATACTTCATTCCTCAATAACTGAGAATTGAAAAATTCCATCTCTTATTTATTAATTGTAGTAGATGAAGATGATGCCATTGATTTTAACTTTAAAAAAATTCTAAATTTTTCTTTTTGCTCGGTAGGGTACCTTTGTGTAAGTGTTCTGCAGATGATTTGCTGACGGCACGCTGAAAAGATTTAAATCACCTTCAAAGAAATAGGTTACACACTCTCTAAATCACTCAAAGAAATTTCAATTCACTGGTTAAATGAAATGAATAGTAACATTCTTCTTTATAGACTTCAAACGGTCTAATTAGGGCTTCATAAATGTTCCATACACATTCTCGATGGAATACAACTATCTCAACAATCTTATGCTAAGCTCAGCTAGCATAAGCTTGGTTGATACAACTGTTTAGATATAGCTCAGTGTACATCACATCTTGGCTACCACAGGTGCTCTACATTCATTGATAACTTGGTCAAAACATTGATGCTCAACATAAAAAATGAATTGCTCCATATGACTCAAATATGTCCTAATGCATCTTTATCTATGTAGATATGGACTTTTACTCTACTTATGTTAGGAACTGATATAAGATAAAGCATTGTAAGACTCAGCTCCAAACATTCCTTATTTTCTTAGTTCAAAGAAGTGTGATCACCTAATCCATTGGATTGGGTGACCATAGATGCACTGGCTTCACTTGTGCTTTCTTCTTCTTTCTTCTTCCATGTTCTATTCATCTGATTTCTCAATTTCTCTTTTAGATCTTCATTCTTGCTTTGTTCATTGCTCGATATGGGTGATCTACAATATTTCTTTGGATGACCTATCTTGTTACACTTGTAGCATACCATACTTCCATTCATCCAACTTTTAGATTTACCTCTGAAATGAGTCTTCAAATAGTTTGCTCCAATGTGTCCATATTTTCCATAGTAATGACAACTGTGCCAAGTGTTATAATCCTAGTTGTATGAGTTATTATTCATAGGTGACTTGGTTTGTTCATTTGATGACCATTTAGGTTTAGATCTACATTCAAATGCTCTATGTCCATACTTCTGATAGTTAAAATAGTGTCCTTGAAATTTTGGTGAGATAGGTGGACTACTAACCTTAGATCTACATTCTTGTGCCTTATGTCCAAGATTCTTATAGTTAAAGCAATGTCCATTGAATTTAGGTTTAGGAGTAGACTTACCATGTTTTCTTCTACATATGTTAGTTGTATGTCCTTGTTTTCCACAATGATGGCATGTAGGCTTGTTGTTCTTTGGTTTAGCATTCTTCTGCTCTCCACTTTTTGATGACTCTCCTTCCTCAGTAGATGATGAATGCTCATTTAGTCCAAGTCTAGATCTATCACCAGATCTTCTAGGTGACCTTAACAGCTCTTCAAAGTATTTAGCAACTTCATTTGGTTTGTTCACCCTTTCATTAATTTTCTTTTCAGATATCAGTTCATTTCTTAGTTGATCATTCTCAGATCTCAGATTGTTGATTTCCATATCTTTCTTGCCCAACTCTTGATTAACTAGTAGTAGTTGATTTACCATGTCTAGTTGATTGTTAGTCAACCTTTACATATCACTTGTCCTTTCATCAAGTCTCATTGATATTTGTCTTTTGTCTTCTTTAGCCATTGTCTTGTCTTCTTCTATTCAACTACTTTATAGAGTCTGACAGATTGAATTTCTTATTCTCTCTTTAGATTTATGATGTCATCACTTAGTATGCTATTTTCTCCAGTAGCTATTTTATGGATTTGTCACTTTCTGCAGAGTTCCCATTATCAAATAGTCCAGTAGTATCTTCTTCTTGATATTGTGATTCATTTTTCTAAATAGAAATTTCTCTTCTCTTACTTAAGGATTTCTTTAGTTCTCCTCTGGCTACTTCAAGTTGTTTTCATGCCATCTGAACATCAATCTTTTGATTCTCTATAACCTTTCCTAGCTTATAAACTTCCATCTCAAGATCTTTTCTTCAAGTGGTTAGACTTTCTATGAGAAACCTTGATGCTCTAATACCAATTGTTGGAAATTTAGTTGGGAAAAGTGATATTGAGGGGGGGGGTGAATCAAATATCACCTATTAATCTATTTTTGCATTACTAAAAAACTTTTCATTGCTTAAACAGAAATTACATCAATGTAATGAAGTGAATACACTAAACATCATTCAAGAAAGTATTCATAACATAATAACTTTGGTTACCCATAAACCCTTGAAAGGTAAAACTAGGGTGGGTATGACACCCACAAATCTTCACTACTGTAGTATAAATTTTTCATGTTAGGGATACAAATTTGATCACAAAATATGATCTACCATGTGAGGGGTCTGCCCTATTAAGAGCTAAAAGACTTATATAGTTTACCTTGAAAAAGGATTTAGAATTTACGACTAAGTAAGAACTCAATTAAGAGATTACAAAAGGTTTGTTAAAACCACTCTGTTAAGAGATTTACCTTGATACACTTGTTAGAATGTCTCAGCACCTGATCCTTCATTCTACACTATATACTAATTACAGATCTTCTCCTTCTAGTATTTGATTTGATCTCATCTATCAAGTTTATCTCTATTCTATCCTTCACTACTTTACTTGGTCAATGAACTCTCTTAGAATGCTTTACTGGTCTGAATGTATTCTTTTCTCATTCCTCTCATTCCCTTCACATCCTCTCACACACACATTAGGTTTGAGATCTTCTCCTTATGTAGACAACTAAACTTCCTCAAGATTCAAGATCTACGATCCAAATTTACTCTTTTTTCCACTTAAGCTTTACTAATTCTGATTGGCTCCAAGTGTTACGTTTGGATCAATGATTACAAAATAGGAGCATAATCACCTCCCTGATTTCCTCAACAAACAAAATACAAAACTTGAATGTTGGCCAAAAAACATTTTACCTTGATGATTGTGCCATAATTGATTCTGGAAAACTTGACAATTGATGTCTCTGGTACTTGACATTCACTATACTCAGCATTTTCTAATATCACTGTTGCTCGGTATACATTACTTTACGTAGCTTGAAAAAAAACTAACTCGGCTAATACATAAATACATAGTGACCATTGGTTTACTCGGTAGTGACTAATGCATGGTAAATATATAATTACATGACTCGACCTATACATGATGACTCAATCGCAATGATGACCGACCAAAATTGCCTAGATAATGACTAAGTGTAAGACACTAGTAGTAAAAAAAACTATAGAGATCTACATCATAATCAATAGGCAGGTTAAAAATTCACCTAGATGGCTAAATACCTATATCAAAACATTAAGCATTAGAAAAATGGATAAGAGTTGGCAAAATTTGATTGGTTTGACTAAGAATAGAGGTTGGTCCCACAATAGTGGGTTACACTCTTTTGCCAACTTTGACATTGAAATAAATATTTTGAAAATAAACTTTGCATTTGAACACCTATTGCCACTAAACCATTAGGAATTTGAAGATGGTGTAAACTAGTGATTTTTAGCATTTTATGTGTAAGTTCTAAATATATTTTCTTGATTTTTAAAAAAATTGATTTGCATCCATTTTTCATATCCTTCAAAAACTAGTTTTTAACATAAAACAACATTTTTAAAGAGTGGCATTCACTTACTACTACATAATTTTTTTTCTAAAAGGGATAAGAAGGTGATTCCTTTTAATTTTGATTTGGAACACCAATATCTAGTGATTTCAATTAGTTTCATTTTATTGTGTAAAATATTTTGTATATTATTAATTTTTGAAGTGATGTTAACTATAATTTAGATATAGGTTCACTTACTTATCCATAACTTGTTATTTATGTATCAAAATGCAATTTCCTTTTTTTTTGGTTAGAAAGAGGACATCGATACCTAGTTCTTAAATGTTTTTCATTTTCATTTTATTTATTTTTCTATGTTTTCATAAACATTGGACATAGAAGTGGATATATGGTACAAAATATATGTTTAATAAAACTAAAAATAAGAAGTCATAATAAACCCAATATATATTAAGATCATAATCATTGGAAAGATTTTTTTGAGTAGTACCATCTTGCATTTGGGTTTGTCAAATTAATTCAATTAATCCCTTAGAGAGCTAATGTCAAAGTGATTTTTTGTTAGCATTTTGATAGGTGCAAAATAGACTCCATTGCAGGTATGCGTAAAGAGTAGAGAGGTTCTATCAAAGATATTTTTATCAAAGAGGCTTTGATCTAACCATTTTTCAGTTAATTCCTTCAAACGAGACCTCTCAAGACAAAAATCATCATATTTTTTTTTAAATGTGTGGTTTCAACAAAAATCAAGATGTTTGAGAAAGTGTAACCCACTATTATGGGGTCACCCTAGACCTAATAGACATGGAGAAATTAATTAAAACATATGAACATATTATTGGGTCTTAGCTAAAGGATTTCAGTCATTGTGGTTAATGGGTTTCAATTTTGATAGATTCTTTTTCCCTTAAAGTGTTTCAACAATCATTCCCAACAAATGGTGTTGGAACCTTGACAATACATATATAGATCATGCATATATGTTGATATAATAAAATAATATTTGATCTTATGATGAAGAGATTGAAACCTTCCATGACCATTATGTAGGTTGATGAAGTCACATTTAGCAAAACATGGTGATTAGATTAAATCTCTAGAGAATCTTCAAACTTGGAGATGAGGGCTACCTTAATGCAAACCCTCTTGTTAGGATGAGTGGAGATAAACCTACATAATTTATTTTTTATAAAATATCCCAAGGTCACTAGATATTTTTTTCCTAAGAAAGCCCCAAAAATGAACATAGAGACCCCAAATCTTGACCGAAATGAAGAAATTGAGTCAAGATTTCTTAGAGACCTTAAAATTATGGTCCAAAGAGGAAAATTAAAAAAAAAACATTTTGCATGAACTAGAAAATAAAGTAGTTAAAGTGCATAATAACTTATTAGTGATTCTTAAAGAAGAAAAGAAATACCTCTAATAAGGTTATAAACCCTTGAAATATTTATTTTGTACGGTTCCTAAATAGAAACCAACAAGTAAGAAACATTTTGAAACTACCAAAAACATAATACACAATAAAATTGTAATTTTAATACTATTGAAAAACATTATCTTCAACATCTGTAAATAAACACATCAATATGATATCTAAGATCATTATTATTACATACTATAAACACAATCCTTATCACTCTCTTAATTAACATTCTTCTTTTTATTTCCAATCAATTTGTACAACTTGGAAAATAAGCATTATATACGCCTTAATCTATTCTAAAATGAGATTAAAGTAGAAATAATATATAGAACCTTGAAATACCCATTAAGACAATTAAAAAAATAGAAGATATTGAATAATAATTCTTAAAACCATTCTAAAACTAGCCTATTGAATTCACGCAAACAAGTTATGTTTTGAAATATAAAAATAAAATGAATAGCTTAATTCATTATTTATTGACATGGATCACATTTTCTTGACATTTAATATTGGCTAACTTGGAATCTCCTTGCTGTAATATTGGACTAAATTTATACTAGCACTTGCACCTTTAAGGGGTGCAATAGCTACGCCGATAGTAGATATCAATTGATGATATTGTGGTGCTATATTTTCAGGCATAGGAAAATATTTAGTTGTTCCATATGTGAAAAATAATTACAAGAATATGTAGAATAATCTCAAACACAAAATAAATAAACTTTAAAGTACATCAAACACCATATACCATTGCCTTAAAATATAAATGTATGTGGGTATATAAAGATTTAAAGTATTGTAACTAAATAATTTTAAAAATATTATACATATTAAGGTCCATGACAAGAAGAAGCTGAACCAAAAATTGAATTCACTATAAAATTTTGGAATAATGAAAAATTGACCATATACCACAAAATAATTATTATAAGCCCATATTATAGGGCCATAATTAGTTTCCCATAAAATATTATCAGATCATAATTAGTTTCCCATAAAATAGAGATAGTTATCTCATATTGCGAGGGTAAAATATATGCAATTGACTTAGAAAAGCTTTACCAAAATGAGTGTTGTTGCCCACTATCTATGCAATTGTAATTGTGTTTTCTTGTGCTTTGTAATTGGGTTTGTTGTTAGTGGAGGATGAGGAGGAAAATTTTTCTCTCTTCATGTCTGTCACACTTGTTAATATTTTCTCCTCGCACTCATCTATCACTATCTCCACCTAAATCAATCCAGCAAAGGAAACCTAAATGAAAAATACATTTTCAATTATGGGGAAAAGTGAATATTATATGCAACAAAACTTCCCAAAACTGCAATGAAAAATAAAATTAGGTTTTCCTTAGGTAATTTAAGATTTCCATATAATACATTTTAGTATATGAAAGCTTTCATATATAGGTAACTAAATTTCAATGAATGTAGGTCAAGGTATGATTCCTATGATATCAGAGCCCAAAGAACAATATATATTTTAAATTTTTTAGAAATATGCTTCAATTTTAGAGGTATCTGTTACCACAATTTTCCTATTCTATACAAATTTTGCTAAAATCTATCCCCAGGTCCCTGTTTTAACCCTGCCAAGCATCCCTGAAAATTTCATGGTATTCTGGCCTATTCTCTGGCCTTTGGAAATTTCTAAAGTCCCCTGGTTTGCAGTCAAAAAATTCATAAAAGTAGCCATTATAAGAAAAAAACCTTAAAAAACCCATTGGCCTGTTATAATTCTTTGTTACTTTATCGGCCACTTAAGCTCCATTAATTTCCATGTGCACAATTAATCCTTCAGTCACCAAATAGCCGATTCTTGGTGGTCAAAGCTCTAACATTTAGCGATCCCACAAACGGTTACCTTTTGAGTTGGTGGTCTCTGCTTAGCAGCTAAGGCCAAGATTATACATTTGATGGTTGTCGCATGATCTCATGGCCTCAAAAGATTCCATGAGATCTTGCGATGACCATCGATCTTCCTATCTATAGAGTTCGATTGTCAGTGGCTCTGGCCATGTTGTCCAAGCTATATACCTTTGATTGGTTAAGGACTTGTGATTCGATGCCATGTCAGCATGAGCCCGATGGTTGTTAGTCGATGATGATCTAATAGCTAGTGCATGATTTGAAGGAGCTTTTCTAACCCATGAGATCATGTGCCCACCGTTGATCTTACTTTATCTCTGGGCTCTATTAGGTGGGTCCTCAATTTTTGACATGCTCATTCGTTATTGGTTGGCCAGATGATAGCTTGGATCTATTAGTGGGACCATGTTAGAGGGTCTGCAGATGTGTTAGAAAGGCTAAGATCAATGGTGGTCATATGATCTCATAGAATCTTCTGACCCTATGAGATCATGCACCCGCCGTTAGATTGGAATCTTAGTTGCAGTGGGTCCGTGGTTGTCAGAGATGTTGATTTTCTCACTTTTGATTGGCTATTGACTTCCATGATGGTTTTGACTTATCAGAGGAGGATTTTAAATTATCTTCTTAGCATATTGTGGTCATTCGTCTACCAGGAAATGCATCAGATCAACAGTTGTGTTTTAAATTCAGACCTGCTAGCCGTTAGCAATTAAATTCAAAATTCCTGTGAAGGTTTTGCTCTTTTTGGCCATGCACGACATCTGTTGGCTCAGGAATTAAATTCTCAAGATGGTTATGGTTGAGAGGGTGATGGAGATGATTTTTGGCCAGCATTGTAGGGTACTGTGTTGTGTTTTCATGCCAGGAGATGCTAGAAAGAGTTGGCGCCAGCTTTTAAATAGTACTATTCCCAAGGATGTATGATCATATTTAGAGCCTTGATTGCAAGGCCGAGTTGCAGGAAGGTTGGTGGATAGAGGTTTCTTATCTGTAGGTTGATTTTAGTATAGGAATGGGCATGCAAAGATGAAAATCTGATTGTTTGAGATATTTGTAGAAATAACATTTATGATCAGACTTGATTGATTTAGGGTTTGTTATTCTATTGTAAATCTATAACCCTAGTTAGGTTTTGCTCCCACTTGTTTAGAGGAGATGTATATATTGTATTTTTTGGAGCTTTTGAGCTCAGAGTTGGACAATTGTAAAATAATTTCACTTTTCTTAAGGGTCATCTATGGTATCATTTCTACCCTTTGGCTTATATAGTTGTAAATCTTTCATTGATAATTCAAATATTGCAGAGGTATTTTGTGACAATTCTTCATGTCCCTATGCTTCCTTGTCTGAATTACCTCTTATTGAGTTGAAGTATATGTATGTTTTGAATGATACCTTAGGGTTCCTGATCCCTCTCTCTTTCTACAATTGTTGTGTATTATTGTGGGTGATTTGATGTGAATGCTTTTGTGGGTATACTAAAACCCCCTAGCAATCTTGTCTCATTCCTATACCAAGTTGTAGAGGTGAATGTTTGTCTATAGGTTGTAGATTGTGTCTAAACACTTAGGAATGCTATTGTTTGTGAAGGTTTCTCTCTTTCCCTGGATAGCCTCTTTCTATTGTAGACCCTTCTATGAAATATTTATGCAAGCCTATTTAGTGAGTTGTGATCTCCTAGACCTAAGTTGTTCATTAATTTCATCCTCTATACTGAGATTCAAATCCTTCATTTTGGTGTATCACCTAGTAGGTAGTTTGCTTTCAAGCATTTTTAATTTCAAGTACTCCTTCTATCCCTTTTCCCCTCAAGTTTTGCTTTCATGTTAAGAAGCAAATTAAGGTGATTATCCAAGAAGAACCAGCCTAGAACCTAGAGGTCTCATCTTAGTTAGCATAGGTCCCACAACTTGGAGATGATTCCCATGTTATACTAAGTTATCAAGACTATGAGAGCTTGAAACAAGGGTCCAAACTTAGTGAATAACAATTCTGGCACACCTGGTGGGACTACAAATATCAGATTGAAGTTAAAAGGTTCTCTTGTTGGTTCAGCTACAAAAGGATTTAAAAGGTTTGGTACACAAAGACTATCAGTATAGACTCAAGCTTAAGGATACCCCACCTTGGTGCCAGTGTATAACAATTCTGGCATGCCTGGTGGGACTACTACTACAAACAAAATTCTTGTTTGAAGATTATGCTATCTTTGATATACAAATTGCATAATACAAGCTTTTAGAAGTGTTCTATCAAGTATATCTAGCAACCCCACTAATTTCAAAGATCTAGGACAACCTTGTTTAAGGTTTATGAGAAAGATTGAGACTAGGAGCTCAAAGCCCACTAAATTTTCAGAGTTGCCCTCAAAATGAAGTCATAAAGGTAGGTCAACTCAAAGAACATCCCCTGCAAGGAGAGTTCAATAAAAACCATTGGATACCTCAAAAAGGAGACCTTTTCCCTTTCATTCCAAAAGAAGAGGTAGATCTCTAACCAGAGATCTAGAGGAAGATTCAAGTCCAGTAGCAAATACAACCCATATAGTTGTTAATCTTTAGATTCCAGCTCCTACAATGGCTAGACAGTTTGCCTTTGCACCTTTCAACCAAGGGAGTCCATTAGCCTTTGCTCAACATCATGATGTTCCCTTGGTGGCACTAAAGAGTATACCTGATTTCATAGGTGAAGGGCAGACAACTGCTTTTGAGCACATAAGAGATGTGACCACCATCTGTAGCATACACAACATAACTCAAGAAGATGTGGCCATAAAATTATTAGCAGCCTCTCTAAAAGTTAAGGCTCTTGAATGGTTTAGAATTCTAACTATTGGTTCTATTACTTCATGGGATGAATTAGGGGATGCATTAAGTAAGCATTTTGAGGATAAATTAGATAACTTGTCTCTAGTTGAGCAGGTAACAACTATTAAAAGAGACCCTCAAGAACAAATGACAGATTACAATAGTAGATTCCTCAAAACATGGAATAGAATTCTAGTCTCTATAAGGCCATCAGCTGACCATGCTTTCATATACTACTTGCAAAGTCTAAATGTTTAAATTTCTATCATGATCCAGTCTATGGGTGGTACTTCCTTACCCCAAGCCTTTGACATAGCTATCAGGGCTGAGAATTGTCTAATCCAAGAAGGCATGATTGCTAGATGGCCTCCAATGCCCATCTTCCCTAGCCTTCAGCCCATTGCACCTGCACAAGTATCCCCATTTACCCCTATTCCTACCATATTGGCACCCCAAGCTAGTACCAGTGGCCAGGAGCTAACAACAAGTTTCTCTCAAGAGTTACAAGAGATAAAGAAAAGTCAACAATGCAGTAAGCAAGAAATGACAAATTTATTGCAGACCTTGACTAAAGAAGTAACAAATCTAAAGAAGCAAGGTCAAGGAATCAGACCACCCTTTCAGCCACAAGGCCAAGGTCTTAATCAACAATATCAGAATCAAGGACAGCCCTACCAACAAAATAGGCCACCATACCAAGGAGGGTATCAAGGACAAAAGCAAAGTTTTAATCAGAGACCATTCCAACCATATAACCCTGCACCTCTAAATTTTGCAAATCCAATGAGGGATATGGTTCCTAGTCAAAATAATATGGCTATGGATAATGAATGGTGTTTTCCTTGTAATCAGCCTCACAATCAGGCTACATGTTCAAATCGATGATGAACCAAGCTCTAATGGTTCAAAATGCCTCACAAACTCAATCAAAGGCTTCATCTAGTGGGTCAATGCCTCAAAAAGAATCACAAGAGCATGAGACTACTCTCTTTAATTGGGAGCAACTAGACTTAAATGGAGTCAATGATGAAGTTGCCTTTGTTGCCTATACAAGAGAAAAAAGAAGAGCTCAAGACATGGAGAGGGAAGATTCTAATGCCAAAGTCACTACATCTGCAGAGCCAGTACAACAAGCTACTCCCGTCACACCTAAGGAGGCTCCTGTCATCACAAGCAAAGAAGGCCAACAGTCTAAAGAAGTGGAGCCGATCATAGTGAAATCACAACAAAGAGTACACACTATGACACCTTTTAATATTGTAGACAACATGAAGAAGGTGAATGTCACCATGTCCATGTGGGACTCTTTGGCTCTTCTAGGACAACCTAAAATTTTGAAGAAGGCCATGACTGGAGTAACAACTCCTCAACCTACAAAAGAAGCTGTGAAGCTAGTGTTGGTCAACACTGATCAAGAAAAGAAGGCTCCAAGTGGAAACTCCAAAGGAAATGCCACACAAGGTAGGAATTCAAAGCCACCTCCCTTTTATGTATCTCTAATTATTGGAAAGTCTTTAGTGCATAATTGTATGGTAGATAGTGGAGCTACTAGCACTGTAATGCCCAAGAAGGTAGCTGACCAATTAGGACTGAAATATGAACCCTTCCAAAAGAAGGTTATCCAACTTGATGGATCCTCAGTCAATACTATAGGCTAACTTCTCCATCCTCGATATATATATATATATATATATATATATATATATATATATATATATATATATATATATATATATATATATATATATATATATATATATATATATATATATATATATATATATATATATATATATCATAGATCTCCCTACATTATTTTCTATATGTCTTTCAAGGGAGTTTACAGCCAAGATAGGAGGCTATTTATCTTCTAACTGGTCTCACATGCTATTTCATACAAGGTATGGGATCAAGGTCACCATTAAATTAGAACCATTAGCAGCACACCATATAGAACCATATGTGTCCAATACCATCAATGTAAATTGCCCCATATTTGATGACAATGACTTCCAAACTATTAGTGAAGCAAGCACAAAGATAGAAAGTATCCTTGATATTCTTCTAGATGAAAGAGCTTCAAAGGCCCAAGAAAATCTTATTTGGGATTTTGGTTTGGGAAGTTATTTGATACAAGAAAGTGGATCCATAGAGCCAACCCTTTTCAAAGAAGACACTGATTCAGAGGATCAGAGTAATCAGGTTTGGGAATTGTTTTTTGATGGGGCTAGAAGTAGACATGGTTCTAGTGGTGGTGCTATGCTAGTGTCCCAAAAAGGAGAAAGGTATTATACTACCTTTGGATTCAGTCTCTCCCACACTAGCAACATTGTAGAGTATGAAAGTCTAGTCAATGGGCTAGAGTGGGCTAGAAAAAGAGGGCTTAAGGCCTTAAAAGTTTATGGTGATAGTGAGTTAGTTGTTAGCCAAGTAAGAGGGATAAGTGCAACCAAAAATGACACCTTGAAAGCATACAAACATAGATTTTGGGATGCGATTGAAGATTTTTGTGCTTTCAATATTGTTGCCATCCCTAGAAAGTTAAATCAAAATGTAGATAGATTAGCTGTTGTTGGATCTCAGTATGACATTCCAAATAGTGTTTCAAAAGAAATAGATCAACAACATATTAGAGTGATTTTCAGACCCTCTATTCTTGATAATGATGTCAATTGGCAAGTGTTTGACAATGATGAACAAATTTTGCAATTCTTGTTTGAAGAGGATGTCTTTTCAGAACACAATCAAGATAGGCTATCACAAAACTATGGTGATCAAGTGATACAACTTAAGTCTAATAAGATTCCTAGAGGTCTTGTTATCCTAGAGACTATCTTCAGCAAGGATGATGAAATTAAGAGAAGTAAAGCTGGCCTGGTAGTCCAACAAGAACATTGTGTTGAATTAGAGTTGGAGCCAAGTAAGAGCTTATAATTTGGGAAGGAAAACACTGAATTAGAGAAGCAAGCTTACACTCAGTTATTCAAAGAATTCAATGATGTGGTTGCATGGTAGTATGAAGACCTCAAGGGTTTTGACCCTGCTCTTTCTCAGCACACTATTGAGTTAGAACCTAATGGAAAACCAATGAGGCAGAAGCAAAGGCCTATTAATCCCAAACTTGAGCCACTTATGCATAAAGAAGTACTCAAACTAATAGAAAGTGGTATCATCTACCCCATCAAGCATACTAGTGGGGTTTCCAACCTTGTTCCTATCAAGAAGAAGAATGGGGAGTTGAGGTTATGTGTTGACTTTAGGGATCTTAATAGGGCCTCTCTAAAAGACCACCATCCATTACCCTCTATGGAACAAATCTTACAATGTGTCTCTGGATCTGAGAGATTTTCATTATTGGATGGCTATTCAGGATACAATCAGATATTAGTGAATGAAGAGGACCAATACAAGACTACATTTACAACCAAGTGGGGAACCATGGCTTATCAAAAGATGCCCTTTAATTTGTCAAATGCAGGTGCTACATTTCAAAAGGCAATGGATATGGCCTTTAAAAGCCTCATGTACAAGTTTGTGTTGGTCTACTTGGATGACATAACTATCTATTCAAAGCATGCATCAAACCATATCAAACATTTGAGGAAGATCTTTGAAAGATGTAGAGAATTTGGGATATCTCTTAATCGCAAGAAATGTGTGTTTGTAGTCCATGAAGGAAAATTGTTGGGATATGTAGTATCCAAAGATGGGATCACAATAGATCCTGAGAGAATTGCAGCTATCCTAGAACTACCATTGCCACATCATAAGAAAAGTCTCCAATCTTTCATAGGAAAGATTAATTTTGTTAGGAGGTTCTTGCCTAACATTGCACATTTACTTAAGCCTTTAACAACCATGTTTAAAAAGAATTCAGCTTTTAGCCGGACTAAAGAAGGAAAAGCTAATTTCCAGGCTATCAAAGAAGCCTTGATAGAAGCTCCTACCCTACTAAACCCAAATTTCAATAAGGATTTCATCCTTTATGCTTATGGAGGTCATGATACTATATCTACAATGCTGACTTAAGAAAATTCAGAAGGGTTGGAGCAGCCTAGTGCTTTCTTTAGCAAAGGTTTAGAAGAGTATGAACAGAGATACTCTTTTGTAGAGAAACATGTACTTGCTATGGTGAAGAGCCTAAAAAATTTCAGGTATTTTTTGACCCATAGCAAGGTACATTTAAAAGTTACTCATCCAAGTGTCAAAGAATTTTTGCTTTCCAAGGACCTAAATGAGAAAAGAGCTAGTTGGATCACCAAGGTGATGGAATATGACATAGATATCCAAACTACCAAGTTGGTTAGAGGAAGAGGTCTTTGTGAACATTTAGCAGAGGATGAAAGTTCAAATAAATTAGAGCAAATAGATGCATCTCTAGTGGTGCATTCTACAGAAGAATAAGCCAAGGCAACAAGCTAGTTGCCTAATATGATCAATTACTTGAAGACATGACAATGTCTTGTAGGCCTAGATTTAGCAAAAAGAAGGTATTATAGGTTACAATCTATTCCTTTTGTGCTGATAAATGAAGTTCTTTTCAAAAAGGATCATAGTGGTGTCCTTTTAAGATGAATAGATTAAGAAAAGATAGCTGATGTCCTATTTGAGTTTCATGATGGACCTTCTGGAGGTCATTTCTCTCCTAGGACTACTGCTTTTAAAATCATGAGGGCTGGATACTATTGGCCATCTATCTCTAAGGATAGCCATGAGTATGTGAGAAAATGCATCAAGTGTGCCATGTTTGTAGGAAAAGAAAGGCATGTAGCCTTCCCCTTATAGCCAGTCAGAACAGAGCAACCTTTCATGAAATGGGGTATAGACTTCATTGGCATGATCAATCCTCCATCTAGTGTAGGACATAAATGGCTAATCACTGCAACTGATTATTTCACCAGATGGATAGAAGCAATTGCATTAAAAGAATCAAATGAGAATGTTGTCTTAGGTTTTTATGATGACATAATTCATAGATTTGGCATTTCGGATTCTATAATATCAGATAATGCATTAGCATTCACAGGCCTCAAAGTCTCAAAGTGGGCAGTCAAGAATGGCATCTATCTGAACACCAGTTCCAATTACTACCCCCAAGGCAATGGTTTAGCAGAATCAACAAACAAGAATTTGATTAAGATAATCAAGAAGACTCTGCAAGACAACCAAAGAGATTGGCATACTAAACTCAGGTCTACCTTATGGTTAGACAGAATTACCCCAAAGAAGATCATTGGTAATTCTCCCTACATGTTGGTATATGGCAAGGAGGCCAAGTTGTCTATCTCAATTGAATTGCCAACTCTAGACTTGGCTACTCAGTATGCTCTATTTGAAGAAAGAGACCCCTTGCAGGTCAAGTATGCTCAGTTGATGGAATTGGAAGAGGTCAGAGCTAAATCCATGAAAGACATGGAATTCCATCAAATCTAGACAAAGAAAAGTTTTGATAAGAGAGCTAAAGCCAGGAATTTCAAAGTTGGAGATGTAGTCCTCAAATGGGATGAGTTCAGATCAAGGCCTGACAGACATACAAAATTTGACTCATTTTGGGGTGGACCATTTGTTATAACATAGTGCAAGGGGTCTAATGCTTTTCAACTATCAACCCTTGAAGGAGTTCCCTTGCCTATCTTAGTAAATGGATTCCCCTTGAAGCCCTGCTTTGAGGTTAATCCCTCTTTGTAAATTTTGTGAGTGTGTTTTTGCTTTGTTCCCCTATTTTCTAGGTTAGTTTCCTGCTCTTCAAGAAGTGCCTATGCACAAGTTTGTCTCTTTGGTCCTGGTTTTGTCTTTGTCAAAGTTTTGTATTCCTGTAGTGACCCCATGCCCAATGGATTATGTCAAGGCCACTAGTTTTCCATGTCTAGCAGGCTGACATCCAGCAGAAATCGCCAAAATGTTACCACAATTTTCCTATTCTATACAAATTTGGCTAAAATCTATCCCCAGGTCCCTGTTTTAACCCTGCCAAGCATCCTTGAAAATTTCATGGTATTCTTCTCTATTCTCTGGCCTCTAGAAATTTCTAAAGTCCCCTGGTCTGCAGTCAAAAAATTCATAAAAGTAGCCGTTATAAGAAAAAAACCTTAAAAAACCCTTTGGCCTATTATAATTCTTTGTTACTTTATTAGCCACTTAAGCTCCATCAATTTCCATGTGCGCAATTAATCCTTTAGTCACCAACTATCTGATTCCCGACGATCAAAGCTCTACCATTTAGCAATCTCATGAATGGTTACCTTTCAAGTTGGCAGTCTTTGCTTAGTGGCTAAGGCCAAGATTCTACATCTAATGATTGTCACATGATCTCATGGCCTCAGAAGATTCCATGAGATCTTGCGATGACCATCGATCTTCTTGTCTGCAGAGTTCGGTTGTCAGTGGGTCTGGCCACATTGTCCAAGCTGTATACCTTTGATTGGTCAAAGACTTGTGATTCGACACCATGTCAATGCAGGCCCAGTGGTTGTCAGTCGATGATGATCTAATGGCTGGCGCATGATCTGAAGGAGCTTTTCTAATGCATGAGATCATGCACCCATTGTTGATCTTACTTTATCTCTAGGCTTTGTCAGGTGGGTCCTTGGCTTCTGACATGCTCATTCGTTATTGGTTGGCCAAATGACAGCTTGGATCTATAAGTGGGACCATGTCAGAGGGTCTGTGGATGTGTTAGAAAGGCTAAGATCAATGGTGGTCATATGATCTCATAGAATCTTCTGACCCTATGAGATCATGCACCCGTCGTTAGATTGGAATCTCAGTTGCAGTGGCTCCATGGTTGTCAGAGATGCTTATTTGCTCGCTTTCGGTTAGCTGTTGACTTCCACAATGGTTTTGACTTGTCAAAGGGGGATTTTAAGTTATCTTCTCAATGTATCATGGCCGTTTGTCTACTAGGAAATGTAGGAGATCGATGGTTGTGTTTTAATTTCAGACCTACTAGCCGTTAGCATTTAAATTCAAAATTCTTGCGAAGGTTTTGCTAAGGTTTTGCTCTTTTCAGCCATGCACGATGTCAGTTGGCTTAGGAATTAAATTCTCAGGATGGTTATGGTTGAGAGGGTGATGGAGATGATTATTGGCCAGCATTGCAAGGTACTATGCCTCATTTTCATGCCAGGAGATGCTAGAAAGAGTTGGCACCAACTTTTAAACAGTATTGTTCCTAGGGAAGTATGATCAGATTTAGAGCCTTCATGGCAAGGCTGAGTTTTAGGAAGGTTGGTTAACTGAGGTTGCTTGTCTGAAAGTTGATTTTAGTAGAGGGATGGGCATGCAAAGATGAATATCTGATTGGTTGAGATATTTACAAAAATAACATTTATGATCAGACTTGATTGATTTAGCATTTGTTATTCTGTTGTAAATCTATAACCCTAGTAAGGTTTTGCTCCCGCTTGTTTAGAGGAGAGGTATATATTGTATTTTTTGGATCTTTTGAGCTCAGAGTTGGACAATTGTGGAAGAATTTCACTTTTCTTAAGGGTCATCTGTGGTATCATTTCTACCCTCTAGCTTATACAGTTGTAAATATTTTATTGATAATTCAAATATTGTAGAGGTATTTTGTGACAATTCTTCATGTCCCTATGCTTCCTTGTCTGAATTACCTCTTATTGAGTTGAAGTATATGTATGTTTTGAATGATACCTTAGGGTTCCTAATCCCTCTCTCTTTCTACAATTGTTGTGTATTATTGTGGGTGATTTGATGTGAATGCTTTTGTGGGTATACTACAACCCCCTAGCAATCTTGTCTCATTCCTATACCAAGTTGTAGAGGTGAATGTTTGTCTGCAGGTTGTGGATTGTGTCTAAACACTTAGGAATGCTATTGTTTGTGAAGGTTTCTCTCTTTCCCTAAATAGCCTCTTTCTATTGCAGACCCTTCTATGAAATATTTATGCAGGCCTATTTAGGGAGTTGTGATCTCCTAGACCTAAGTTGTTCATTAATATCATCCTCTACACTCAGATTCAAACCCTTCATTTCGGTGTATCACCTAGTAGGTAGTTTCTTTCAAGCATTTTTACTTTCAAGTACTCCTATCCCTTTTCCCCTCAAGTTTTACTTTCATGTCAAGAAGCAAATTAAGGTGATTATCCAAGAGGAACCATCCTAGAACCTGGAGGTCTCATCTTAGTTAGCATAGGTCCCAAAACCTGGAGATGATTCCCATGTTATACTAGGTTATCAAGACTATGAGAGCTTGAAACAAGGGTGAAAACTTAGTGTATAATAGTATCAAGTGAGGTTATAAACCAGTAAGACAAGAAGATCAAATCACCATACATGATACCTAAGAAGTTAGCATTTAATAAAGGACATCAAGCCAGATACAACCATTATGAAACCACTATAAAAAATTCAACTAAAATCATATCATACCTAGCTATCTTTTCTTTTGGACATCATCGACCAATAATTAGATTAATGAGATGGTATTTTGGTATCCTCTTAAGTGAAGACATTAATTACAAGTCAAAATTGTAAAATATACAATCTCCTTACTGGTGGCAAAACTATCCAAAATCATTTCCTTTACATTGATCTAGAACTAAGAAAATATTACAATGTCTGCCTTGAGAAACAAAGGTGGGTATCCTACTGAATTTCAAACATTGCCACACTTTGAAGATGCTATACTTCCACCGTGCTCATTTTTTATATATTCTCATCCTACAACCAATAAGGTATTTTATCAAATATTTTACTACACACAATTGCTTTGTACCTTGAGATACATTTTTATCTAGAACTTAATTCCCTGAAGATTTATTTTCTTGCATCTGCTTCATCAATACTAACTGTTAGCCTCATTTACCTTCAGAATTCAACATTAAAAAATATACAATATTTTCTAATAAGAATCTCTAAGAAGACATTGCTTCAATCTATTCATAATCATTATCAAGACAGTAGTTTGGATGGAGCCAAGAAGTAATGTGATGTTAGGGAAAATGGTTCTAGATAATTTTTCAATGTCTCAGCCTATATACTCAAAAACTTTAGTCAGAACTTAATTGTAAAATTGTTATAACAAGGGTTCCATGAATGTGATCAAAGCTTCTTACAACAAGCTGAGTAAAAGCTAGAATGAAAAGGAGAAGATCATCCTCACAGGAATTTCATGGCCATTGTTCCACATACAAATCACTATATCCATAATCTTGAATTGGCGGTGAGCACACTTTGCATCTACTTTCTCTATTCTGCAAAGAAGAAAAGTGTAGTGCCCACTAAATCAGAAAACCTAGGGCATAAAATAGAAGTCAATATCTCAAGAAGTAGAAAACATGATTACCGAGTACTCACCCAAAATCCCATGTGATGATGAAAATTATTGCAGGATATTGCAAAGAGGAACTTTCTTGGTGTCCCTAGATTGATCAATCATTGTAACCCAAATCGAGTCCTTCCATTTTTTGTGATTGTTTTAGGCATGATTTTGGAATATGATGGGTGTCATGGGACATTTCTTACATGCCCCTAAAAATAGTTACACACCACACTTAAATATCCTTGTTGGGTAATCCCTAATGATCCCAAAAATATCTAATACCCAAAACACTTGGGCACCCATAGGTAATCTCAACAAAACCATTTCCTAGGGTAGACACCTAAAAATTGTCAAGATCAATTCAAGTGAGCAATCAAGGAAAAATCAAGGCATTATTTGCAATCAAGCCAAAAAATCCAATATTAATTGAAATCAAAATCCAAAAGAATTAAATAAATCAAAGAAATTATTTAATTGTGTAATTAATATAGTTAATTGTATAGTTGAATTAAATCAAATTTAACCCATTCAAAGGGTACACATGGCTAAAGAAATTAATTAAATTCAATTAATTAATTCCTAATTTCTCTCACCTACCACATGGGAGGAATTACCTCAACCAATAGGAATTAAGGATTGGACTCACATGGATCAAAGACACATTGAATCTCAATCACTCATAAGGAGAGAGCATATTGTCCATCCATTTTGTCTCATTGTCCCAAGCTTTGAGGACAAAATATTTAAATTGTCCTCATATTTGAAACCATGGACTTAACTCCACCCTCTATGCTTGCTAAAATCTATAAATAGAAGGAAAAAATCAAGAGAAAAGGATCCCAATTACATCTTACAATTGTATCATTAATATAGTGAGTTTGAGCGAGGAGAATTTTTAGCATAATTGAGCATTGTTTTGAGTAAAATAGGCTTAATTGATGCAGGGGCATTCTAGGGTACTCAGTGAATCTACATGGAGGTGTGTTGTTTTGGTTCTATGTTACTCAATTGTAGCTTTAACCGATGGTCTTGGTTATTGAAGGAAGCTTGGTCACTGAAGGAACTCGGTGAAACCTATGGCACTTGATCGGACTTGTGCTCGGTGATGCTTGTGTTGCTCAGTGTTTCTTGGCTTGGTCGGTTGTTTTAATGGTGCTTGGTTGTTTCTTTGGCACTCGATAGTTCTAGTTTACTGACTGGAGTTCTTGGGGATTTGGTTGGCTGACTTGGTGCATTTATTGTTGGTATCTTTTGTTGTATTCTCCTATGTAGATCTAGAGGCCGACATGGAGAATTAAATGTTTGTAAGGCTATTTGAGAGCTGATTGTTGTTGCATTTAATATTTTTTTGTTATAGGAGCTGACTTGGCTTAGGATTTAATTATTTCATCCAACTAACTTGTGGCTAAAGGTTAGTATTTAACGAGTGTTTCGGTAGTTGTTTAGGTATCAGATTATAGAGAAGTCAGTGATAGATTTGGATCCCGTGAGATCTTGAAGATCATATTGTTATCAGATAGTTTGTAATAGCAGAGCTAGTGGTTGCATACTTGGAGACAAGGAGATTACTTGGAGGCTTGTGAGATCAATTTCAGATCTACCTTAGTGCTTCCATCAGTTGTTGATTTGTTTCAGAATTGAACTAGCTGGGGTTAGGGATTGGATCTTTGTTGATCTTGCAGAACTATTTCTTATTTTTAATTGGCCATAACCCAGAAGGCCTTACAGCTGGGCATGTTAATGAAAATTCTATTAAACACATTATCTTGCTGTGTTATTCCATATTGTTGTGTTTGGTTTCTAGTGAGGACTATCTTTGATTGGATCCTCCTTACCTATCCTGCTTCAGGTGGTATGAGAGCTTGAAGATCTTGAGTGTGTAAACTGATCTCTAAATTGAGGCTGTTTGTACTAGGACCTTGTTGGTGACTTGTTACTTTGGGTTTTCAAAAATCTTGAAGGATGCCTCTAAGAAGATTGGACCCTAAAGCGATTGCATATCTCTATGATGTTGTGGAATCAAAGATTATAGAGAAAGTTAAAGTTGATTTTAAATTTGAGATGGAATTGATGAAGAATGACATGATCACTAAGTTCATGAGGGATATTTTTGGTATGAAAAGGAATCTTGGTACTGATGATGGTTATGAGGAAGCTTTTGAAGACTTTGAAGTTGCTAGATCTAGTGGCGATGATCGAAGAGACAGATCTAGTGAAGACAAAACTAGTTGGTTGCATAGATCTAGAGCTCGGTTAAGTACTAGTTACCAAATAAAAGTTTCTACTTTCTCTGGTACTTTGAGACCTAAGGATTTGATTGATTAGATTGGTGAACTAGAAGATTTCTTTGAGCTAGAAGAAATTGAAGATCCTCTTTGAGTAAGATCGACATAGACTAAGTTGAAAGGACATGCTACTTTTTGGTGGAAATAATTACAAAGGGATAGAGAAGATGAGGGTGAAATGAAGATCAATCAGTGGAGGTTGATGGTGACTAAATTGAAAGCTAAGTTCATACCTGCTAACTGTGAGATTGACTTTTTAAAGAAGTTGTAGAATCTAAAGAAAAAAGATTTAACTATGGAGGACTATATACTGAGGAGTTCTATAAGTTGACTATTTGGTATGGACATAGAGAACTTGGTAAAGAAAAAGTAGCTCAATATGTGAATGGTTTGAGATTCAATATTCAGGATGAGCTTGGTATGTTGAAGATTGATTCAGTTGAAGATGCTTATCATTATGCCCTAAAGGTAGAAGATGTTGGGAATAGTCCCAAGAGATAACTGAGAGGGGGGGCGGGATGAATAAGTTATCTACAAGTTTCAATTCTTTATCCAATTAAGTATAATTAAACATTAAGCATAAACACAATGCAAGAACACTTGAACACAACACCAATCTTTTGGTTATGGGGAAACCCAAATAGCTAAAAACCCCGGTGGGAATTAACACCCACTAATAAATTGCACTAGTGTACAATGATCCTTGCTAGAAGATCTTACAACCCTGTTAGGATTTGATATTTACAATGTAATAAGTACAATGACCTAGTCAAAGGTCAGACCCTATTAGGAGTCTTTTATGATTAACCATGTTATGGGTGAGGATGCACTGTCTGAGAGCTCACTACTCAAAGGGGTGAAGGTTGCAACCTTATGAATAACAAATACACACTATATCTGGATCTTGGTGAGCTGTGAGGTAGACCTGCTGTCTTGATTAGTTCCAATGAAAAACACACTCTATCTTCTCTATCACATAGACCTCTTCTTGATGACACAATACTTCACACTCTTTTCTTTGCTCTAATCTTTCATCTCCATGCCATTCTTCTAGTGATTAAAAATGACCGTCTATAAGTATCTTTCCTCTAAATGATATAATCAAGTTGGCATGTTAGAACCACCATGAAATCCTATTAGAGAAATAATAAAACTCTCCAATATCATCTTAGTCATCTCTACTAAGCACACAATACAAACTAGGACCTGTCCAAATCAATAAGTGTAGACGTACGCTACACACTATCATCTCTACCATATTAACTGATACTTTCTCCTCAAAATGAATTACAACATGCACTCTTAACCAAATATTCTTAACTCTTCTCCAATCACTAATCAAAGCATGCATACCAAAATGATAGGTGCAACTTTTGTAATGATATAATCTTTGTCAGCTCTTCTAGATAAACACAAGAAATTTCAACTGGTGAATAATGACTATATAACTTCACTTCTACTACACATCAAACTCTACATACATGAATATAACAATAATAAAATGTCTCCATCACATATCCAAACACACAAGGATCCATGATAACTATATGGACCAACACTCACAGAACACTGTTGACACAAGCTGCTACATAACTATCTGTACTAACAATTAACCTCTACGTCCATGATATCATGTTGATAATATGTCCATGCTATATATAATCAAGTCTTACTACATAAGTCTTCTAGGCATGCTACTTACCATATGTTGTCATCAATGACAGACATATCATCAGTAATGGCTTGCTGGCAAATCTCCAAGAATCTCCCCCTTTGGTATTGATGGAAACATATGGAATGAAAAAAACCACCAATCCAAATGAACAATTCTTTTATAAAATTCTCCATTTCCTCATCAAAACTCCCCCAAGGATGAATCCTCCATCTACTACAATATTCTTCAACATTCTCCATTTCCTCAATTGAACTGCTTCCATGACTGAATACTACTCCCCCTTGTTGCTATATATTACTCCTTAATTTTATATGTACTCCCCCTTTAATATTGTGTTTCATGGCTATATACTACTCCCCCTTTGACATCAATAAAAAGGGTTCTAAACCTTTAAGCACTGGTACTACTCCTGAAGTAGAGTAGTCAACCATCCATCAGTCATTGAGAAGTGATGATCTCTCCACTTTCTCTAATCATAATTGGGGAAGGAAATTACTCCCATCTTCTCCCTGAGATACTCAAAAGTATCCTTCAGTAAAGGCTTTGTGAATATGTCTTCTAACTGATATTTAGTATGCACATAGTCCAACTTGACTTCTTTCTCTGCTACTTTCTCTCTTAGGATGTGATACTTTATCTCTATGTGTTTTATTTTTGCATACATCATAGGATTATTTGACATATTGATAGTGCTAGTGTTATCACAATGAATAACAATAGGATAATCAATCTAAATTCAAAAATCCTTTATCATCTACTTGATCCAAATAATTGTGGAACAATTCAAAACTACTGCACCATACTCTAATTCTGCTATTGATTGAGAAATACAATTTTGCTTCTTGCTTGTCCAAGTGACTAGTCTTTCACTAAGAAATAATGCTCCTCCTGATGTACTCTGTATATCATCCATGCATCCTACCCAGTCTGCATCTGTATATAAATGAAGCTCAACATTCTCTAAAATAGGATACCATATACCATAATCTATAGTGCCCTACAAATCTCTAAATATTCTCTTTACTGTCATGATGTGACTTTGTTTAGGCTCTATTGAAAATATTCTAACTATGCCAACTACATTACAAATATTAGGTCTAGATTGAGTAAGATATATGTGTTTACCAATCATAGACTTGTACAATGTCATATCTACGGCTGGAGAATCATATTCTTTTGTAAGCTTGCATCTTTTTATCATAGGTGTACCCACTGGCTTGTAATCATCCATCTTGAACTTCTTCAATATCTCTCTTACATACTTAGACTGATTAATGAAAATACCTTTCTGTGTCTACTACACATTTAATCCCAAAAAGTATTTGATAGGTCCAATCATACTCATCTCAAACTCACTCTACATCTCCTTAGCAAATTCTGCACTAAGTTTTTAATTACCCCCAAAGATAATGTCATCAACAAATATGGCCACAAGTAGTAAACCTTTAGATGTATCTCTTATAAATAGATTGTGATCTATTGCTTCTTTCTTGAATAAAATTTTTGTTAGATATCCATCAAGTCTCTCATACCAAGCTCTAGGGGCTTGCTTAAGTCCATAGAGGGCTTTCTTCAATGTGCATACCATATCAGATATGTCTGATAAGGTGAATCCTTTTGGCTACTCAATGTATACTTCTTCCTTTAACTCTCCATTCAAGAATGTTGACTTAGCATCCATCTGATAAACTTTAAAGTTTTTGAATGTCGCATAAGCTAGAAACAACTTAAAGGCTTCTAATATGCTCATAGGTGTAAATCTATCTAAATAATCAATACCTTCTCTTTTTGCATATCCCTTACATACTAACCTTGCTTTATTCCTTACTACTGTACCATCTTCATTCATCTTGTTTCTAAATATCCACTTGGTTCCAATCACATTCTTATCACTAGGTCTTGGGACCAGTTCCTGAGTATCATTCTTAATAATCTAATCTACTTCTTCTTTCATAGCATCATGCCAATTTGAATATTGCATGAATCTTCAATACTTAAAGGTTCAATCTGAGATAGTAAACATACTACTTCATTGCCTCTTGAACTCTTTGCTTTTGATCTTGTTGTGACTCTTCTGCTTTGATCTCCAATGATGTCATCCTTAGAGTGATATCTAGATGTAAACTTTGGAACTTTAGGTGATACTATCTCATCTTCCTTCCGAGTTTCTTCTTCACTTGTTTTAGGGTCATTGAATAATACATCAATACTATCAAATATCTCTTCAACAACTATCTCACTCATGGAAGAATTGGGTTCTTCTTCAATCATAGGTGCATAATCATGATATGTTTCTTGAACCATAAACTTTTCATCAATCTTAACATGAGCACGTTCAATGATCTTCTTCAATCTCAAATTAAAACATCTATAATCTTTTCTTTTAGTAGAGTAACCAAGGAAAATACCTTCATCACTTCTTGCATCAAACTTGCCTATTGCTTCATCCCTCTTGATGTAGCACTTGCTTCCAAAGATTCTGAAGTATTTCATTGTGGGAACATTACCAAACCATAGCTCATAAGGCATCTTGTTGGTGCTAGGCCTCAATTGTATTCTATTGATGGTATAGATTGTTGTATTGACCACATCTCTCCAATAGGTGTGTGAAACTTTTCCTTCAATCATGATGGTGCACGTTGTATCAAGGATGATCCTATTCCTTCTCTCTATAATCCCATTCTGTTGAGGGGTTATAGGTGCACTCAACTATCTTTTTATGCCATGTTCTTCGTAGTACTCATAGAATTTGTCAAAGGTGAATTCTCCTCCTCTATCAGATCTTAGACACTTTATCTTTAGTCTAGATTCATTATCAACCTTAGCTTTGAATATTTTGAACTTCTCAAATGCTTCTGACTTATCTTTTAAGAATGCAACCCACATCATTCTAGAATAATCATCAACAAAAAAAATGAAATACCTTTCACCATAGTATGATCTTGTTTTGGTTGGTCCACATAGATTTGTATGAATCAGATCCAACTTGTTCTCTGCTAAATTATGCTTTCTTCTGGATGAATTCCTCACATGCTTTCCCATCACACATTCCCTGCAAATATATCAACTAGCTTTTCTATGCTAGGTAGATCTCTTATTGCCTTTACATTTCTTATCTTTAGTATGTTATCAAAATTGATATGACATAGTCTTTTATTCCATAGCCAATTGTCATCTACTTTAGAAAAAAAACAACTTGCTTCTGAATTAAGCTGAAAAAATTACCTTTAGGCTTTGAACCTGATGCAATCATTACAACATCCTTGTTGTTAATGATGCACTTGTTATTTTTTAACTCCAACTTATAACCTTTGTCAAGAAACTACCCAACACTAAGAAGGTTATGTTGCAAACCATCTACATAAAGAACATCATCAGTTTTGTTATTTCCATCCAATGTAATAGATCCTCTACCAATGATAGGCTTAGGACTGTTGTCTCCAAATCTAACGATGCCACCTTTGTATTTTTCTAGATGAATAAATTTGTCTTTGTCACCTATCATGTGATGTGAACAACCACTATCTATAATCCAATTTTTCATTATGTCTTCTTGTGAAATCAATGCTATCTCTTGTTCCTTTTTCTCATCTTCATGATCCATCTCATCAAACATCTTCTCCATAATAGCAATGAATCCAATTTCATCTTCAACTAAATCATCATCAGAAACTCCATCACCAACATAGTAACATTCTTGTAGACTAGGTTATCTGGATCTGTTTTGAAAGGCTAAGACAAGCAAACATTAGGTTTTAATCTAACATTATATCAATTCAAAAAAAAACATCTAAGCTAAGCCACCTTAGATAGAGCCTAAACAGGTGCACCTAAGCACTGTTTGATTTGCTCTTGCTTAAGGGGATGTGGGTGTGCTCTTTAAGCACTTGGAGCATACTCTAATGCATGCTAAGATGGATTGAGATCCATGAAAACCTCATAAATGGCACAAAATAGGTATAGAACACCTGATTTGCCCCTAAGGCCTCAAAGATCTAAATGATGCTGAAATGAAGATTAAGCTACATGGTGTTTATGCTAAGATTGATTTTAAACCAAATAGAGATGTGATATGATGCTATGCTTATGCAAAATAATGGAAGAAACTAGGTTAATCCATTCAATCTATGCTAAGATGTGTTTTAAGAAAGCTTGAAAATGATGAAAAACTAACAATTAGTATTGATTATGCTAAGTCTAGAGCTAAATGAGCATGATAACAATGCTTGAGATAAAAGGTGAATGGGTGCTTTGCTCTTAGAAATGAGGAGTACTTATAGGCTTTTGGAAGGGCTTGGGTTAGGAGGATAGGTTAGGGTTTGGGGTAAGGTTAGGGTTTGAGTCAAAGGGGATAAGGATGAAGACTTTCTAGAAGAGTCTACGCTTTGGATGAGGATAAAGACTTTATAGAAAAGTCTAGGCTTTCTAAGGATAAACATGGAATTTAGGAAATAAATAAAGTTTTATTTATCTCAAAGGCTTTAAGGAGTTTGAGGCTCATTAGGGGAAGGGTTTGACTAAGAGTCAAAGGAGACTTAGATTAGCTTAGGGAAAGTAGGTAATTTCTCCTAAATGGGTTTAGAGAAGGATTAGGAAAGTTCTAGAAGAGTCTAGAGTTTTCCTAGGGTAATTTAGGGATTGAGGATTAATATTTAATCTTAATTAAATATTCTTGAGTTGGGATTAGGGTTAGGAAATGATGGGATTAGCCTTTAATCAAAATTAAAGAAGGATTAGAAGATTCTGGAAGAGGTTAGTGGTCTTAAGGAAATTGGCCAAGTTTTGGGCAAAAAATAAATAAATAATTTATTTTGGGATTTTTGGTCAATTTATTAATTAAATAATTAATAAATAAGGAGATAATGTTTAAATTAGATTTAAACATTTTTGGGAGGGATTTCTTAATTAAATATTTTTAATTAAGATAAAGGGATTTAATGACATAAAAATAAATAAATAAATTAATTAATAATTGATGATGTCATCAGGGATTTTTTAGAAAATAAAATTACTTTATTTTCTAAAGGATTTTTAGGTGTCTACATTTTTCCCCTCTTTGATGCGATGTCACAAGTGGCATGGCATCAAAGACAAGAAAATAAGATGCCTAAGGCTAGAATTTAGAGGAATGATGGGTTGTGCCCCCTCGAGAAAACAACGCAAGGAGTAAACGTTGTGGAATTTTTTTGAAAGGAAACAAAGAAGGAAGGACTGAGGAAGCAGGGGAGATAAATAACCAAGCTTCCAAGAGCAAAGATGAGTGAATGCAAGATGAGATGGAATGCAAAATGCAGGATGCAGCTACATGAGAGATGGAAGATGCAAGATTAATCTATATGATGCAAGATGTAGGGGATTTGGGGAAGCTCCAAGTGAAAATGTGGAGAGCACAACCTAGTTTAATATAGAAATGCTAGAGACTTGCCAAGGATACTGGGATCATGAGGCCTTGTTACCAGCATTGCATAGGATTGATGCTAAAAAGACACGCAAGGTTTCCCCAACATCACACATGAAACCCATAGGAGGCATGGTGGAAATGATGCTGAAGAAACCACAAACACATGACTGACTCACAGGAAGAAGCAAAAGATCAAAATACCTTGCCCCAAATTATCCTCATTCGCAGTGCACCATGATATAAAAGATCATGGCGACTTTGACTAGAGAACAATGAGAAGCTGTAAAAGATTAACAAGATCCAAAGGACAAAATCCAAGACCAAAATGAGAACTCCAAAAAGACATCCTTTGCCAAGGAGAGAGATTGGATGTGACTGATTGAATTAATGGTGGGAAGATTGGTCTGAATGTGTGGAAGGATGCATCAACATGGACCGGGTGTGATTGGTGGAAGATTGGATCTGACAGGAGGAAGGATACATCCTCAAGGACTCACTGATTGATGGGACAATGAGTGTTGTTGGTCATTGGGCAAATGATGAAGTCAAAGAATAATCACGGGGATCAAGAATAGTCGACAAGGGATGTTGCTGAAGTACAAGGCTGGGTAGGACAAGATTTCTAATCAAATGATGTTGTAGGACTGACAAGGATATGTACAACAAGATGCGAGGATATTTACAATGGCTATGTATAGAAGGTCAGGATTAGGATGCACAAAGAACCTAGGGGTGAAGCTAAAACTCCAAAGATATGCAAGATGATGCCCTAGTTGGGCTGGAAAGCCAAGATAGACTAACAAATGATGTGTCCTAAAATGACACAGATTTGGGAAGAATATATCCCAACGATGATGATTGGATTGAGATCAAGGCTTGCTACAAGACTAAGGATGTGATTTGATTGGTTGGCTTGATCTTGGATGTTGGATTTTGGATAGCTAGAGGATGTGGAGAGGATTGGAAGATTGCTAAAAGACTGCTAGGAATGTTTGGATAGGGATGAATGGCATTGGATTACAATGAGGTTAGCCTATAGCTAGATACCAATGATAAGGGAAGATACCAGGTGATGGAAAGATGGAGGAGATGCTTAGGATGAGGATGATGGAACTGCTAGGAGATTTGGATGGAGGAAGATTTGGATTTGGATGGAAGAATGCTTAGGAGACTTGGATGATAGATTTGCTTGAGGATTGGATAGAGGAATGCTTGGGGAGATTGGATGGAAAATTTTCTTGAGGATTTGGGAGATGGAAGAGTTTGGATGAAAGATAGTCTCCAAGGAATATGTTACCAAGGAATAAGATGCCCCTTGCTTAGGATAGTTCATTCATTCAGAGGCAGTAGGATGGGGTACGATTGGATGGAAGATATTCTAACAAGAGGATGAGGAAGGTAGATGGAAGCTAGGATGAATGGATTGGATAGAGGATATGTAGTTGAAAGGTGTGATGGATGCCAAGAAAGTGCACAAAAGCATGTATACTTGGTAGTCTTTGTTTTTTCATTAAGATCCAAAGGAGGATGAAGGAGGTGAGAGACAAATGGGATGGAGGAGATGTTGGATAAGAGGTGATAGAAGAGAATGGCCCCCAACTATAGAAAGGAATTGGGGGGAGGCCTATGCATGACACTTGTTTGCCAAGTTTTCACCATGGTACTTGTCCAAGGTGCTTGAATTGCCAAGTTTTCACCATAGGATGAATGTTTTTCTCTTTTCTTTTTTGATACTTTTCTCTTGATTTTTTCCAATTTTTATGGATTTTTCTAATTTTCTACTGACTAGATGTTGACCTTCTGATATTCTGATGTGTTGCTAACTTTTTGATTTTGCTGACTTGCTAATTTCTCTAATTTGTCGCTGACTTTCTTCACTGATCTTTCTGATGTGCTTGGATGTTGGTACAACTTTGTTAGAATGGAGGAATTATGCAAAGGTATGGATGAGATGGGGGAGATGGGAAATATGGTGGTATAAAGTGTTTGGATGAAAAGATGGAAAGTGATCGTGATAGGGGGATGTTGTCAGGATCAACATTGGCACATGTTGCGAGGAAGATGAATGAAGCGGATAGGATGTGGAAGATAGAGGTAGATAGGATGGAGGATTTATGCTAGGAGATTTAGGATCTTTGGGACCCAAAATAGATTGAGGAGATGGAGGAGAAGACTGAGTAGCTAGGGGATTAGCAACTTTGGATGCCATTGTGGATGTTTCTTTTAGATGCATTACATCTTTTTGCTTTGGGATCCACATCATTATTGCTTTAGCTTTGGTGGGCCTTTGTGGCCATTGGTATGCATCAGATTTTGCTTTTGCTTTGCTGGGCCTTTGCGGCCATTGGGATGCTTTGGATTTCTTGATTGGATTTTGCTTTGCGTGAGCATAATGTTTAGACTAGACATGGCAATCTTTGGATTTTTGTGGATATTTCCCTTTATTCATATTGGATATGGTATCCAAATTGTGGGGAGCATGGGAGTGAATATGAGGAGATGTGTGTGATGGAGGAAATATAGATGGAGAGATGTAAGGAGATTGGTAGATAGGATATGGGAATGTGCCTTTGTTGATCCTGACTAGGGATGCTTGGATTTTGGATGAAAGACTGAGTAGGATAAGATGGGGGATGATATTTTGGGATGTAAGGTCCCAAAATGGAGTTAGCATGTGAAGGATATGTGCTGGTATATTTTGGGACATAGGGACCCAAAATAGATTTGGAGGATGAAGGAGGAATGTGATAGGTTGTCCTAGGCTGTAATGATGGAGGAGGAGGAATAGTATTGTATGTCTTGGAAGATGTGATGGTGGGTTTGGAAGGATGCTTGAATTTAACTTTAGTTGTACCAACATTTCTAGAGGAAGTGCCTTCTAATGATGTGTGACCAATGCCACATAACTTTAGATGTTTCTTGTCTTGTATGCGCACCAGATTTCCTTGTTCATGAGAACCTAGGCCTTTCCCTTGATAATTCCATTTCTTGAGAATTTTATCCAAACAAGGATATTTCTGACTTGGGGAATATGATAAACATCTAGTTTCTAGTTCCCTAATGGAAGATATGAAACTAATTTCTTCTGCTTCAAGTGGACTGCCTTTGACAAATGTAAGTGATCCAAGAGGATAGAATGATGGCAGTGGGATAGTTTGGATTGGAGGATCCTCAAGAGGAGAGGATGGGATGATGGGATCTTGACTGGGATTGGGAGATAGTAACAGATCTTGAGATGGATGAATAGGGATTGTAGGATCTTGGATTGGAAGAATTGGGATTGTAGGATTTTGGATTGGGGTGATGGAATATGGATGAAGTGACTGAGAGGGGGGGGTGAATCAGTCAACCATAAAACACTTCACAATTATTTCTTTCCAAATGCCTTAGGATATCGTAATGAATATTATCTATTTAGCACTCGGTAAATAGATTGCAGTAACTTTGAAGATGCAGAAAGTATTAGAAAAATTATCTTTTAGATATTCATCAGCACTTGTATATGATTAAGATAGCAATTAAGAACACAAGAGACACAGAATTTAATGTGGAAACCCAATATGGGAAAAACCACCAATGTATCTAGATACTGATTTTCACTTTTCTGAAGTGATGCCCGATTAGAAGCCAACCCGGTAAAAGGTTACAAAACACACTGTTAGGTGTGACCTTGTTAGAGGATTTAATCACCCTGCTAGGAGTGGCCTAGTAAGAGGTCTTGAAAACAATTCAATAGAATTGTCACCTTGTTAGAGAATTTACAATATGGTTATTAAACCAACTCGGTTAAGAGATTTAGAATTCACTGTTACAATGATAAGAAGGTAACAATGAAAATGACCTGTATAAAGATGCAACTGCCTTGCTGATTATAGATCTCTATTCTACATAAGTGTGATCCTTCCTGATCGAATATATCTCTACTGCTTCTCAAGGATATCTGAACATCCTTTACAAATTTACACACACCTTTCCTGTCTTTCTTTCTGTAAATCTTCTGCTATGTTTTTTTTTTTTTTCACATTTGACCTTTTATTTATATGTTTTTAGATTTGTCAAATTGACATTACTTAGCATAACATTCAGCTGAATTAAGCAAACTTTATTTGCAAAAATCCTTCAAGGGCCGACAGTGCTCGGTGACCATAACTTTTACAATCTTTCAAAGACCAAGGGAACTCAGTAAACACTGACAATCCTTTACCTTCGATAACCGACTGAACTCGGTAAATGCTAACTTTTCTTCGACAACCGACTGAACTTGGTAAACACTGAATTTCCTTTGATGATCGAGTGGACTCGGTAAGCACTAATCTTCCTATCTAGCAGACCGACTAAGCTCGGTAGGAACTGATTGCTGCAAACTATGACATTGTGTGACATCAAAGACAATACATAATTTGAGTAGCAATTTCCTTCAGACAATTGTTTCCAACAATCTCCCTCTTTGGCATTGATGGCAACACAATATGTCATAGCATAAGAAATTTGAAAGAATTAGCTCGGTTCAGATTCAAATCTCCCTCTGTCAGCAAACTTCCTTTTTCTTAAAAACTCTTCCTTTTGACTATTGAAAATTTGTTGAAGTAATAGCAAAGACATAGCAAACACTCCCTCTTTGACAACACATGCCAAAGACAATTAACATATTACCGGTGTAAATTAATGTACCTCAAGTACTGATTCATATGCAATGATTCCTTGAATATGCTGCATCAACTGGTTGATTTTCAATCATGTTCTGGTTGATGCATCACTAAAACTGTATTTAGTGAGCCTCGGATAGGGGAATGACCCCTAACTTACCTCTTAGATACACAAATGCATCCTTAGGTAATGGTTTGGTGAAAATGTCTGCAATCTGCTCTTTTGTATGAATATATTCTAATCTGATTTCCTTGTCCTGCACCAATTCTCTGACAAAGTGATATTTAATAGCAATGTGCTTGGTTTTGGAATGCATCACTGGATTCTTTGAAATGTTTATTGCACTAGTATTGTCACAAAATATAACAACTGGTTCTTTGATTTCAACCTTCATACCTTCTAATAACTGTTTAAACCAAACAATATTTGAACAATTTACTATAGCAGCAACATATTCTGCTTCAGCTGTGGATTGAGATGTGCAATTCTGCTTTTTACTGGTCCAGGATACCAGTCTTTTTCCAAGAAAAAATGCTCCACCACTTGTACTTTTTCTGTCATCAATGTTCCTTGCCCAATCAGCATCAGTAAACACTTTTAAATCTAGATTGCCTCCAAATTTATACCACAAACCATATTCTTCAGTTCCTCTTAAGTATCTTAAGATTCTTTTGATTGCCATCATATGGTTTTCCTTAGGTTTTGCTGAGAATCTTGCTACTATACCGACTGCTAAGGCAATATCAGGTCTTGTATGTACTACATACTGCAATTTTCTAATCATAGATCGGTATAGGGTCTGATCAACTTCTTTTGAATCATCATTTTTGGTAAGTTTCAGTCCAGTACACATGGGTGTACCAACTAGTTTTGAATCTTCCATACCAAACTTCTTAAGTATTTCCTTAATGTATTTAGATTGAGTAATGTATATACCATTCTCGCTTTGCTGAATTTGAAGACCAACAAAGAATTTTATTAAACCAAACATAGACATTTCAAATTCTTTGTTCATCTGCTCTGAAAATTCTTTGCACTGATCATCATTCCATGTAAATATAGTATCATCTACAAATATTTCTGCCAGTACAATTTTGTCATCCGGTCCTTCTTTAATATACAAATTGCTGTTATCATTTTCTCTTTTGAAATTAATCTGAATCAAATAGTTATGGAGTCTTTCATACCATGCTCTAGGAGCTTGTTTTAGACCATACAATGCTTTGTGTAACCTACAGACCATGTCCTTTTTATTTGGATCAACAAAACCTTCAGGTTGTTCAATGTAGACTTCTTCATCAATAATTCCATTGAGAAATGCAGATTTTATATCCATCTGATATACCTTAAATCCTTTGTGTGCTGCATAAGCAAGTACAGTTCTTACACCTTCTAATCTTGCAACAGGAGCAAAATTTTCTCCATAATCTATACCTTCTTCTTGAGAATAACCTTTACATACCAATCTAGCTTTGTTTCTAGATACTTGACCATCTTCATTCAACTTATTCCTGAATACCCATTTTGTTCCAATTACATTCTTATCTTTAGGTCTAGGTACAAGAGTCCATGTTTTGTTCTTTTGTATTTGTTCTAATTTTTCATTCATTGCTTCAATCCAACTTTCATGATCCAATGCATCTTTGATATTTCTAGGTTCAAAATTAGTAAGCAGACATGTACCTTTTAGCTTGCTTCTTGTCATAGTACCATCTTATTTGTTTCCAATAATTTGATCTGGTGTATGATGTCTTCTGACATATTTGGCTAGTATAGGTTCCTTGCTTTTTGAATGATTCATGCTGTTGTCTTCTAGGATCTCTTCTTCAGGTTCCTCAGGCTCAGTAGATATTTGCTCGGTAACTTCAGGCTGAGACTCGGTCTGAATTTCTTCTTGTGACTTGGTTTGAACTTCTTCCTATGACTCGGTAGATATAGTTTCCTCATTAATAGTTGTGTCTGCCAATGTTTTAGGTTCAATGTAAACAAATCTTCTATAGTTCTCAGGTTCCCTTTTGCTTTCTTCTTCAGTCTTTTCTGCAAACTCATCAAATTTTACATGTATACTTTCTATGACTTTGTGAGTAGACAAATTCAGACATTTGTATGCCTTGCTTTTGCTAGAATATCCTAGGAATATTCCTTCATCACTTTTCACATCAAATTTATTTCTTCTGGATTCTTTTAAGATATAACACTTGCTACCAAATATTTTCATGTAACTTACATTGGGTTTATAGCCATACCATAATTCATAAGGAGTTTTGAATGTGTCTTTCTTCAATTGTACTCAGTTCAAGGTATGAACTGCAGTGCTGATAGCTTCCTTCCAGTACTTTATAGCAATGTTCTTTTCTATCATTAGAGTCCTTGCACAATCCATAATAGATCTGTTTCTTCTTTCTGCTATTCTATTCTGCTCAAGAGTTCTAGGAGTTGATACTTGTCTTTTGATTCCTCTTTCAATGCAAAAGTTGTTAAAATCATGGGAGATGAATTCACCACCTCTGTCTGATCTTAAGCATTTCAATCTTTTCCCTGTTTCCTTTTCCACTCTTGCCAAGTACCATTTGAACTTTTCAAATGCTTCTGATTTTTCTCTTAAATACATAACAGTCATCATTCTAGAATAATCATCAACGAAAAGAATAAAGAATTTATCTCTAGTATAGCTTTGTATTCCAATAGGTCCACATAAATCAGTATGTACAATTTCCAAAATCTCTTTAGACTGATAGTTCTTACTCTTGAAGCTAGTTTTACTCATTTTGCCAATCTGACAATTCTTACATAGACCAGTATTAGGTTTCTTCAAAGTAGGAATGCCTCTAACCTTCTTGAATTTGCTTATTTTTATCATGTTATCAAAATTCACATGACATAACCTTTTGTGCCATAGCCAACTTTCTTCAATTTGAGCAATAAAACATGAATATTCACTGAGATCAAGATAAAATAAGTTACCTTTTGTTTTTTTGCCTGATCCAATGAGTTTTCCTTTTTCATTCAGCAATCTTGCTTGACCATTCATGAATTCAACCTTGAAACCAGTGTTGATTAGCTATGCTACACTTAGAAGATTATGTTTTAGTCCTTCAACCCAATAAGCATTATCACATATGAGTTCTTTGGTTAATGAGATTCTTCCTTTTCCTTTTATACAACAAGGTTCATTGTTTCCAAATCTTACATTGCCACTATCACAGTCTTCTAGATATTCAAATTTTGTCTTGTCACCAGTCATGTGGTGTGAACATCCACTGTCTATTATCCATATATCATCTTTGCTTATATGAGAAATAAGTGCCATCTTATCTTCATCATCATCAGATTCATCTTTTATAGCAATAAAGATAATTTCTTCTTCACTATCATCAGAATCTTTAGCCATAAAACATGTTTTCTTACCTTTATCCTTGAATGATTTGAAATTCTTTTTGCCATAGTACTTGTGACCTCTCTTCTCTTCCTTGACCTGTTTGTTTGGGCACCTAGCTGCAATATGTCCAATTTTTTCACATGAAAAATAGATTAAAGGAGTTTTACCTTTATATTTACCTTTCCCTTTAGAGTACTTTGCAAGTAATGCTTCTACAATTTCAAGATCACTATCAGAACTTTCTTCTGATACTTCTTCACTTTCTGACTGAACTTCTTTAATTTTCTTGTTCTTCCTTAGTGAAACCTTGGCCTCAAATGCCGACTCAATATTTTTGGAATTTGGAACATAGTTATCATAGTTGTCTAATTCAAAGGCTGTCAATCTTCCAACTAAAGCATCCAAAGTTATATTGTGGTTTGTTTCACATCTTCTTTCTTGAATAGCTGATACTCTTATTGCATAGATAGGGAGTAATGTTCTGAGTACCTTACTTATAACAGTTTCATCAGAGATTGTTCCTCCAGAAGCTCTAATTGCAATTACACTTGCTTTGATCCTTTCAACATATTTTGCAATGTTTTCATCTTCTTTCATATTCATCTTGTCAAACTGTCCTCTTAGGCTTTCTGCTTTGGCTCTTTTCACATTTGCATCACCACCATATATTTTCTTCAGTGTCATCCACATTTCATATGTAGTAGTGCATTCTTTAATATCATCAAATTCTTCATAGCTAAGAGCTGATGCAATGTCTATCATCATGGTGTTATGAGTCTTTTTCTCTACAATGTCTTCAACAGTTAATGCGCCAGTAGGAACTGTGTATTCTTCATCAATGTATTTGCATCCTGAATTACCAATGGAAGCCAGATGAAGTCGCATGAGACCTTGCCATGCTGAAAAGTTATCTCTGTTGAGCTTTGGAATTTCCCTCTTGTAAGACATCCTGATCTTTAGCTTAGGTCCTTGAAACCCTTCCTGCAAGCACCAATCTGATACCAATTGATGGAATATATATGAAGTGAGTGAGAGGGGGGGGGTGAATCAGTCAACCATAAAACACTTCACAATTATTTCTTTCTAGATCCCTTAGGATATCTTAATGAATATTATCTGTTTAGCACTCGGTAAATAGATTGCAGTAACTTTGAAGATGCAGAAAGTATTAGCAAAATTATCTTTTAGATATTCATCAGCACTTGTATATGATTAAGATAGCAATTAAGAACACAAGAGACACAGAATTTAACATGGAAACCCAATATGGGAAAAACCACCAATGTATCTAGATACTGATTTTCACTTTTCTGAAGTGATGCCCGGTTAGAAGCCAACCCGGTAAAAGGTTACAAAACACACTGTTAGGTGTGACCTTGTTAGAGGATTTAATCACCCTGCTAGGAGTGGCCTGGTAAGAGGTCTTGAAAAAAATTCAATGGAATTGTCACCTTGTTAGAGGATTTACAATATGGTTGTTAAACCAACTCGGTTAAGAGATTTAGAATTCACTGTTACAATGATAAGAAGGTAACAATGAAAATGACCTGTATAAAGATGCAACTGCCTTTCTGATTACAGATCTCTATTCTGCATAAGTGTGATCCTTCCTGATTGAATATATCTCTGCTGCTTCTCAAGGATATCTGAACATCCTTTACAAATTCGCACACCTTTCCTGTCTTTCTTCTGTAAATCTTCTGCTATGTTTTTTTTTTTTTTTTTTCACATTTGACCTTTTATTTATATGTTTTTAGATTTGTCAAATCCACATTACTTAGCATAACAGTCGGCTGAATTAAGCAAACTTTATTTGCAAAAATCCTTCAAGGGCTGATAGTGCTCGGTGACCATAACTTTTACAATCCTTCGAAGACTGAGGGAACTCGGTAAACACTGACAATCCTTTACCTTCGATAACCAACTAAACTCGGTAAATGCTAACTTTTCTTCGACAACAGACTGAACTCGGTAAACACTAAATTTCCTTTCACGACCGAGTGGACTCGGTAAGCACTAATCTTCCTGTCTGGCAGACCGACTAAGCTCGGTAGGAACTGATTGCTGCGGACTATGACATTGTGTGACATCAAAGACAATACATAATTTGAGTAGCAATTTCCTTTAGACAATTGTTTCCAACATGGGGGTGATGGAAGCAATAGAACACTTGATGGGGGAAGTGAAGGGATTGGATCTAGATTTTCTTCTATGATTATTTCAACATGCTTTTGGAAAAGATCTTGATATGATAGGATTTGTGCGGATAGAGTGTTGGGGGATGCATGGATGGACTCTTCAGATGGGGTGGATGGAAGGATGGGAGATTCTATAGCTGTGATGTTTGGAAGAAGGAAGAACTCTTTAGATGGTATGGATGAAAGGATGGAAGATTCTGCAGCTGTGATGGTAGGAAGAAGGGTGAACTCATGGGGCTCACTGGATGTGCTTTGGATAATGCTAGGAGGAGGTGATGTTGGTAGGCATTGGATGGAGACTTCAGATGGAAGAGACTCAATGATGCTAGGAGATGGAAGAGGATCAATGTACGGAAGATAGATGATAGATGGGAGCGATGGATGGGCCTCATCAGTGATGGCTTCAAATGAAGTTTTGAGATGGCATAGCCCTTCAAATTTAGGAGTGGGATTTTTTATTGGCCTCCTTGTGAAACTCCTTGGAGACTTTCGGATTGGAGGAGGTGAGGGATTAGAATGTGTAGAAAATGGGGAGCTTGGATGGTCCTCACATGAAGGTGGGGTGGAAGATTTTGAACTTGCTTGAGGGGATGATGGTGTTGAAGAGGTAGAGGTGATGTATCGAGGTATGGGATATGAAGTGGTTTGAAGGATGCACTCTCCTTGTGGGAGGGGATTTTTGGAAATGTGGTTTGGAATAGAAGATGGTGGATTGAGATAGGATGGAGGATTGAGGAAAAGGATTGGAAGACTTGGTTTTTGGTTTTGAAAGGGCTTTGGAGGATAAGTGGATGGAGGTTTTAGATAAGGGAAGTAGCGTGAAGTGTTTCGAGGGGATGGTGGTGATTGGGATATGACCATAGTAGGAGATGGAGGTATGAAGGATGCATATGGAGGATGCATAGGTTTAAGATAGGGATAAGTTGTGGATGGATAAGATAATGGATTTTCCTTGCCAAGGACATGAAAGGGAGTGCTAGTGGATAAGCGGGATGGCATGGTAGGATATTTTGGAGGAAAGATTGGATGCTGGGGGATGTTTGGAGCAAACTTGCTTAGATTTTCAAAATACGCATCATGATCTACAAGGCTTTCATCATCTTTGGGATAGGATGGATTGAGGGGAGAGACATAATAACCAAACTCATCATAATAGTTTTGAGACATGCTGACTTACAGATTAGTTGGATAAGGATGAAGGATGAAGATGGATTGGAAGACTAAGACTCAGATTGGAATGACTAACAGGGTCAGACTAGGATTGGATTTGACTCAAGTTTGGAAGAAAACTAACTTTAGAGGAAGATAGACAAGGGGATGGGGGATGACCTAGATGACTTTTCTAACCTAGGATAGGAGGAAAGGATGACAAGACTGGATTGAATATGACTGGAAGACCATGGTTTGAGATTCTGAAAGCTTTGGACCTTTTCTAGATTTTGGGAGGATTTGGACTGACATGGCTATTCTGAGTATCTTGAACTAAGTTGTAGATCAGTTTGATGTTTTTCCAATGGCAAAGGATAGATTTCAACAAAGATTTTTGGAAAAGAAATCTCCACAAGGGACAAAGCAACCTTGTGAGATACAAACAAGATAACTGACTCTGATAAAGCTTTGAAAAGTGTATGTTCCAACAATGTTTTCATGGAGTATTGACTGTCAAGCACTTCAAACAGGTCTACCTAAGGAAGGTGAGTATCAAAATCACTTGCCCACAACTTGGTACCCCCTAAAAGGGAATACAAATGGTGAGTAATCTTGAGGCGACTTGGTAAACCCCTTGGAATCGGTCCTTGCACAAGGATTTTGATACTTTCAGATGTAGATAGGGTAGCCTCTATTTTATCAAGTTTTTAATAGTTCTGTGGAGTCTCCATACTCGGTTATGCTGACCGCCTGTGACTCACTTAAGAGCCTAGCCAACAACGCTGGGGGAGGAATATTCACCTATCCTCAGACATTTGCATTTGGCACAAAATGCCCATGGATCAGGAGATATAAGTGAGTACTTTTTGCCTTCACTTTATTTATATACCGGCCAAGAGGGTTACCGGTTTGAGGTCATTCTCCGAGGAGGAAGCACTTTTCTCCTTGGACAGGCCTCGCTAAAAGTAGAACAAGTGAACTTGTCCGAGTCCAAATGTTCTATGTTTCTTACTTTAACAAGGTTTTTGCAAGAAAAAGAAAGCTCCTAGATGCACACCGAAAAGAGTTCTTATTTCCAAATTGAATTAAGTGTGATTGAATTTTAAAAACTTCTAAAGACACAAGTGTTTAGAATTTGAGTTGTTCTTTCTCCAAAAAGTAAGTGATTTGAGCGGTTGCAAGTGCTTTCTTTGAGCACTCAAGATTGAGATTGGCATTTTGGCTTAAGAACTTTGAAGTGCTTTGTTTTGATCCTTTAAGGCATTCAAGATTGAGTTTGTTTGAACTAAATTTCAAAGAAGAGGGAATAGGGATGCTTGTTCTTTCCAATTTAGATCATTCAAGATTGTGTTTGATTTTCAAAATGATAATGACTCTTAGGACCTAAGTTCTTTTCCTTAGTTTCATTCAAAATTTGTTTGAATTTTTCTTTTAATGTTTTAGTTCCAAAAAAAGACAAGTTCCTAATTTAGCTTTGATGCATGAAACTTGAAAGGCATTCAAGATTTTACAAAAAATGAAGTTAGTTTCTTTAATCAACAAAGCCTTTAGGATTGATTTCAAATGTTTTTTTTGTACCTACAAAAAAAAATATCAAGAGTTAGAATCTACAAGGGAAAAAACCATATTAAAATACTTTAAAAACACCAGTTTACCACTCACTGGAATGGATGCGCAGGAACAGTGAACAAATGCATAGGGAATCTAAACATATGCACAGTAACAGGAAATCCAAATTTTGCACATATGCGCAACAATAGAGAATGCATGCGCAACTACACCTATTCTACCAGAATGCTGTCAGAATGTAAGTTTTTTACAAAATACATATGCACAGCTCTGTTTGACATATGCGCAACAAATCATGACAAATGCACAGCAAATCATGACAAATGCGCAGCAAATCAAGACAAATGCACAACAAATTAGGACAAATGCACAATTTAACTTATAAATGCCCAATTTTAAAGGATAAATGCACACCATTACAAATTTTTGTACAAAAGCACAGTTGTAGACAACAAATGTGCAATTTGGACCGAGAATAAATGTTACAACTCAGATTTTTGAGAAGAAGATAAGAAAAATGGCCAAGAAAAGTTGATTTCAGAGTAGTTGATCAGGACAGGGGTCCCACCGGGCATGCCAGAATGTGGACTAGGCTTTTGAGGATACCTATTTTGAAAGCTTCAAGCCAAACAAACATTAGATTTTAACCTAGCATGAAATCATTCCAAAATAAAGAAGCTCTAAGCTAAGCCACCTCAAATAGAGCCTAAACAGGTGTACCCAAGCACTGTTTGATTTGCTCTTTCTTAAGGGGATGTGGGTGTGCTCTTTAAGCACTTGGAGCATACTCTAATGCATGATAAGATGGATTGAGATCCATGAAAACCTCATAAATGGCACAAAACAGGTATAGAACACCTTATTTGCCCCTAAGGCCTCAAGGATCCAAATGATGCTGAAATGAAGATTAAGCTACATGGTGTTTATGCTAAGATTGATTTTAAACCAGATAGAGATGTGATATGATGCTATGCTTATGAAAAACAATGGAAGAAAATAGGTTAATCCATTAAATCTATGCTAAGATGTGTTTTAAGAAAGCTTGAAAATGATGAAAAACTAACAATTAGTATTGATTATGCTAAGTCTAGAGCTAAATGAGCATGATAACAATGCTTGAGATAAAAGGTGAATGGGTGCTTTGCTCTTAGAAATGAGGAGTACTTATAGGCTTTTGGAAGGGCTTGGGTTAGGAGGATAGGTTAGGGTTTGGGGTAAGGTTAGGGTTTGAGTCAAAGGGGATAAGGATGAAGACTTTCTAGAAGAGTCTAGGCTTTGGATGAGGATAAAGACTTTCTAGAAAAGTCTAGGCTTTCTAAGGATAAACATGGAATTTAGGAAATAAATAAAGTTTTATTTATCTCAAAGGTTTTAAGGAGTTTGAGGCTCATTAGGGGAAGGGTTTGACTAAGAGTCAAAGGAGACTTAGATTAGCTTAGGGAAAGTAGGTAATTTCTCCTAAATGGGTTTAGAGAAGGATTAGGAAAGTTCTAGAAGAGTCTAGAGTTTTCCTAGGGTAATTTAGGGATTGAGGATTAATATTTAATCTTAACTAAATATTCTTGAGTTGGGATTAGGGTTAGGAAATGATGGGATTAGCCTTTAATCAAAATTAAAGAAGGATTAGAAGATTTTGGAAGAGGTTAGTGGTCTTAAGGAAATTGGCCAAGTTTTGGGCAAAAAATAAATAAATAATTTATTTTGGGATTTTTGGTTAATTTAGTAATTAAATAATTAATAAATAAGGAGATAATGTTTAAATTAGATTTAAACATTTTTGGGAGGGATTTCTTTATTAAATATTTTTAATTAAGATAAAGGGATTTAATGACATAAAAATAAATTAATTAATTAAATAATTAATTAATTAATAAATGATGATGTCATCACAAATTTTTCAGAAAATAAAATTACTTTATTTTCTAAAAGATTTTTAGGTGTCTACAATTCTTTTGTATACTTAGGCTTGTAGTTAGTTCTAAATTTCTTAACTCTTGTAGGACACTTAGATGCAAAGTGACCAATCTTATTACATGAGAAACATTTGAATGGTAACTAACCTTCATACTTTCCTTTTCATTTTCCTTCTTTCTTAGAAATCATAGCAATAATATCATCTATCTCTTTATCTTCATCTTTATCATGAAAATTACCAGAAGTGTTTGAAGATTTCTTACCATGTACTGATGCTTTGAAGGTTGTCTCACTTTTAGGCTCTGTCTTCAATCTTGAAATATCAAAAGTTGAAATTTTGTTGATCAAGGTCTCTCTCTTGAAATTTTTAGTAAGCTGCATGGTCTCATCAAGGATGTTGATCTTGTTTTCATACTTTGCGATAAGAGTAGTCATCAACTTATACATAATGTCTTCCTCTAAGATCTCTCTACCGTTGTTCTTGATTCCAGAAACTACTTCATTAATCATTTGGTTGTAAGCTATGATATCTTCTTTAGGTAGCATCTCTAATGCATTGTATCTTTTCTTCCATGTCTTTTCTTGTGTATCTCATCAAACATGTCTTCTAGGTGCTTCCATATCTTGTAAGTTGTGTCTACTTTCTTTATCTCTAAGAACTCACTATCAAATAAGGTGTTGATAAGGGCTTCTTTGGCTATTGCATTATGATGGAATAATTATTTTTTCTTGCCATTAGCATCATACTTTGCAAGATTTGCTAGAGAGGGGATCTTAACTTCTTTGATAGCCGCTTTCAAAAATTTTAAAAGAAATGCACTACAAATGTGTCACCATTTTGTTCTTCCAATCAAGATAGTTCTCTCCATCAAACTTAAGATTGTCTTTTCTAAATAATGTCATCTGATCAACCTCAAGCTATGATATTTCTATTAGGATTCAACTATGTATTTTTTTTAGCCAAACTCATTGACCCATGTTTCATGAGTAGTGGTTCACATGAACCCATCTCTCATGAGAATTAATAGAACACTTAGCACTCATTAGATCTAGGTGATTCTCACAAAGGTGAAGCACCGAGACTTCCAGAGAGGTCACCCATCCTAGTAAGTCTCGGTGACCTCTTGGGAAGTCTCAGTGCTTCACCTCTATGAGCATCACCTAGATCCAACTAGTGTTAAGTTTTCTATTCATTCTAATGAGAGATGGGTTCATGTGAATCACTGCTCATGAAACATGGGTCAATGAGTTTGACTAAAAAAACTACATAGTTGAATCCTGATAGAAATATCACAATTTCACTTGCTGTGGAAAATATCTCCTAATTATCAACCTCAAGCTGTTAAAATTTCTCTCTGAGGCACTTGGCTCTGATACCAATTATTAGGAATAGTCCCAAGAGATAACTGAGGGGGGGTGGGGTGAATTAGTTAACTACAAGTTTCAATTATTTATCCAATTAAGTATACTTAAACATTAAGCATAAACACAATGCAAGAACACTTGAACACACCACCAATATTTTGGTTATAGGGAAACCCAAATAGGTAAAAACCTTGGTGGGAATTAACACCAACTAATAAACTACACTAGTGTATAATGATCCTTGTTAAAAGATCTTACAACCCTATTAAGAGTTGATCTTTACAATGCAATAAGTACAATGACCTGGTCAAAGGTCAGACCCAATTAGGAGTCTTTTATGATTGACCCTATTAGGGGTGAGGACACACTATCCAAGAGCTCACTGCTCAAAGGGGTGAAGGCTGCAACCTTTTGAATAATAGATACACACTATATATAGATCTTGGTGAACTATGAGGTAGACCTGCTATCTTGATTAGTTCCAATTAATAGAATAGTCTATCTTCTCTATCACATAGACCTCTTCTTGATGACACAATGCTTCACACTCTTTTCTATGCTCTAATATTTCATCTCCATGCCATTATTCTAGCGATCACAAATGATTGGCTATAAGTATCTTTCCTCTAAATGATATAATCAAGTTGGCCTATTAGAACCACCTTGAAATAATATTAGAGAAATAATAACACTCTCCAATAACATCACAGTTGGCTCTACTAAGCATGCAACACAAACTAGGACCTATCAAAATCAATAAGTTTAGACGCACGCTACACACCATTGGCTCTACCATATTAACTGATACTTTCTCCTCAAGTTGAATTACATCATGCACTCTTAACTAAAATTTCTTAACTCTTCTCCAATCACTAATCCAAGCATGCATACTGAAGTGATAGGCACAACTTTTGTACCAATATAATCTTTGTCGAATCTTCTGGATAAACACATGAAAATGCAACTGGTGAATAGAGACTACATAAATTCACTTCTACTACACATCAGACTCTATGTCCATAAACATAACAATACTAACATGTCTCCATCACATATCCAAATGTGCAAGGCTCCATGATAACTATATGAACCAACACTCATAGAACACTACATGTAGCTATGTTGGGAACGCTGCTGACACAAGTTGCTACATAACTATCTATACTAACAATTAACCTCTATGTACGTGATATCATGCTGATAATATGTCCATGCTACATATACTCAAATCTTATTGCATAAGTATTCTATGCATGCTATTTACCATATGTTGTCACCAATGACAAACATATAGTTAACATTTGTTAGAAAGTAAAGTCCACCAAGATAACTAAGAGGAGGGGGTGAATCAATTATCTGATAATTATAACTTTTATCAATTTCAATAGAATTTAACCATGTAAGTGATATAATTACCAACCATAGAAAGATATTCATACACAATGACACAAGATATGTTGAGTAGGGAACCTCTTGATCAAAGAGTAAACCCTGGTGGGAATGATGCCCACAAAAGATGCACTAATATGAATATTCCTTGTAAAAGAATGGACTCTGTTAGGAGTCTTATGAAATACATTCAGTACATATGAATCCCTATTAGGAGATTTTGAATCCCTATTGAAAGATTCTAACCCTGTTAAGAGTTATGGAAGATAGAAGGAGCCACTACCCAAATAACTTCAATGGAAAGATCACTGAACAGACTATCCAACTGATCTCTAGATTATTCAATAGAATAATATCAAATATGTTACCTCCTTCCTTACTATGCCAAACCGCAATCTCTACTTCACTAGATCTCAATCTTAGATCTTTGCATGCCTTCCTTCACAAATTCTCTTTCACAACTACATTAGCTCTTTTCTTCACTTCATGCGTACATCATCACATCCAACCATTACAACCATTATACAATAAGGAAAAAAATTTATTCCTTTATACCACACTCAAGTAATTACAAATGAGTCGGCATACAATTACAAAATAAAATTTTCCACACGCTACATCAAAATTACACAAAACAGTCAGCTTCCAAATTCAATAATTCTCCACTCATGTGACCTTGAATTTTGTGCTATCATCCATGTCACTATCAATGTGTCTTCAACTTCCCTTTAACTACACAAAACCAGATTGCATCCCGATTAGGATATATCATCCGATTTCCACATACTGCTACTCAGGAACACTACCTAAATACTGCTTCTACCAAAATGCTCATAACTTCCATGAATAAATGAATTACTACCTTCACTCTTAACCATAAACATATAACATATCAAAGAGTATATCCTCAACATTGCATAGCTCCAACTACAATATCTCACGTGCGCTAATCCAAACTCTATCTGCTTCTCTGCAAGTCTCTGGCAAATCACTTTGTTGAAATCAATGACAATCATAGTCATAAATGCAACAACAACTGCTATAGAATGGATGCCAAAAATTTATCATTCATTCCCAACAATCTCCCCCATTGGCATTGATCGAAACATAGATGAAAAAAAATCCAATGTTCTAAAAATCCAATACTGCAATACTGTTGCTCTAGAAAAAATATTTCAAATCATCTTCATCAATCAAATCTTTCTTCTTTTTCCTATTCAGATCGTATAAATAGTTTTTCATGTACACTTCTCCCCCATTGACATCAATGAAAAAAATCTCATCATTATGTCAACAACAACTCCAATGTCAAAAGCCACTATTCAAAAAATACATTCACTAGAGTCCTCACGACTCAGCTCATATACACATACTCCCCCATAGAGGAAGTACCAACATCCAGTCCAGAAGAAAGATAAGGCTCATATACCACTGGATGGATGCAACCAACTACATCACTTCTCAAAATTAGGCTGGGGCATAACCCCAAGCATACCTCTCAGATAATCAAATGTATCCTTAGGCAAAGGCTTTGTAAATATATCTTCTATCTACTCCTATGTACTTATGTACTCAAGTTTGACTTCTTTTTCAACAAATTTTTCTCTTATAACATGATACTTAATCTCTATATGTTTTGTCTTATAATGTAATATAGGGTTCTTAGACATACTAACTATTCTAGTGTTGTCACAATGTATGACAACAAGTTCAAAAAACTTTATTCCAATATCCTTCAGCATTTGCTTCATCCAAATTATCTAGTTACAATTGTTTGCTGTTGCTACATATTCTACTTTTGTTGTGCTCTGTGAGATACAATTCTGCTTCTTGCTTAGCTAGGAAACCAATCTTCCTCCAAGGAAAAATGCTCCACCACTGGTACTTTTCTTATCATCAACACTGCCTCCCCAATCAGCATTCGTATATGCACATAGGGTAAAAGCATAATATTTTTCATACCACAATCCATAGTCCATTGTGCCTCTTAAATATCTCAGTATCCTCTTTACTGTTGCATAATGTGATTCTCTAGGTTCAGCCTGAAATCTTGCTACAATTCCAACTGAATGTGCTATATCAGTTCTTGTATGAGTCAAGTACTGTAATCCTCCAATCATAGATCTATATTTATTTTGTTCCACTATAGGAGTCTCATCTATGCTAGATAACTTATGTCTAGTTACCATAGGTGTTCCAACTGGTTTATAGTTCTCCATTCCAAATCTTTTCAACAATTCATTCAGGTACTTTGTCTGACTTACAAAGATACCATCATTGTTTTGTGTTATCTATAATCCCAAAAAGTATTTCATTTCACCAATCATACTCATTTCAAATTTAATTTTCATTTCATCAGCAAATTTATCACTAGCTTCATTTTCTCCTCCAAAAATAATGTCATCAACAAAAATAACTATAACCAACAAACCATTTTCAATTTCTTTTATGTATAGATTGCTATCAGTTGTTCCTTTTGTAAATCCCAACTTTAACAAATACTTTTCCAATCTTGCATACCAAGTTCTAGGTGCTTATTTTAGTCCATATAAAGCTTTGTTCAGTTTACATACCATGTCTCCTTCTTGAGTCAAAGGAAAACCTTCGGGCTACTCAATGTAGACTTCTTCTTCCAATTCTCCATTTAGAAATGTTGACTTCACATCCACCTAATATACTTTGAATTTCTTGTAAGTTGCATAAGCCAAAAATATTCTTACTGCTTCAATTCTTGCAACATGTGCAAAGGTTTCTTCGTAGTCAATTCCTTCTTGATGTGAGTATCCCTTACATACCAATCTTGCTTTGTTTCTTACTACTTCTCCTTGTTCATTCATCTTGTTTCTAAATACCCATTTAGTTCCAATAACATTCTTGTCTTTAGGTCTGGGGACCAATTCCCATGTCTTGTTCTTTTCAATCTGATCAATTTCTTCTTTCATAGCATTAATGCAACTTTCATCTTCACAAGCTTCACTATTAGTTTTAGGTTCAATTTGAGAAATCAAACATAACTATTATTGTACCTTATTCTGAGTTAGAAGTCCTCTTTTAATGCTTCCAATAATTTTCCCAATAGGATGATTTCTTGACAAACTCTTGTTAGGTGTCACTATCTCAGATCTCACTTCAGGTGTAGGTTCTTCAATGACTTCACTATGGCTTTCACTCAACAAATCACTATTAGTCTCATAAAATAATTCAGTAGATCCAGTGTTAGTTTTAGGATGAGCTTCTTCATCTGATTCATAATCAAGCATTCTTTCTTGAATTTTGAACTTTTTAACAACTTTAACATTTGCACTCTCAACAATAGTCTTAGTTCTTTTATTGTAACATTTATAGGCTTTCCTTTTCAAAAAATATCCAAGAAATATACCTTCATCACTTCTAGGATCAAAATTTCCAATATCATCATCTCTCTTTATATAACATTTGCTTCCAAAAATTCTAAAATACTTAACTGAGGGTGCATGTCCAAACCATAATTCATAGGGTGTCTTGTTTGTGTTTGCTTTGATTTGTACTCTATTCATTGTATACATTGTTGTGTTCACTTCTTCTCTCTAGAATATCTTTGCCAAATCATTCTCAAATAACATAGCTCTTGCTGCTTGAGTCACTGATCTCTTTCTTCTTTCCGCAATACCTTTTTGTTTAGGTGTTCTAGGGGTTGAAAATTGTCTCTTAATGTCATTTTCTTCACAAAAGGTGTTAAACTCTCTAGAAGCAAATTCTCCACCTCTATCAGATCTTAAACATTTAATCTTCATTCCAGATTCATTCTCAACTTTATTCTTAATGATCTTAAACTTATCAAATGCTTCAGACTTTTCTTTAAGAAATTTAATCCACATCATTCTTGTAAAATCATCAACAAGAATCATAAAATACCTTTCTCCATAGAATCCTCTAGTCCTGGTAGGACCTCTCAAATCTGTATGAACAATCTCCATCTTTTCTGTAGATGTAAACTTCTTACTAGGAAAAGAACTTCTCTTTTATTTAGCCATCACACATTCTTTGCAAATCATGTTAGTAGGCTTCATAATTTTAGGCAAATCCCTTACTGCAAGTGTAGTACTTACTTTCACAATGTTGTCAAAGTTTATATGACCAAACCTTCTATGCCATAACCAACTGTCATCAATTTTAGTAATCAAACATGTCATCTCAATAAGATTCAACTGAAATACATTACCTCTAGTTCTAGATCTAGTTCCAATCAGATTTCAATCTTTATCCTTTATCACACAAGTTTTCTCAGTAAACCAAACTTGATATCCCTTATCAACTAACTATCCAACACTTAAAAGATTATGTTTCAATCCATCTACAAAATAAACATCATTAGTATTAGTCTTTCCATCAAGAGTAATAGATCCTATACCTTTAATCAAGCAATGTGCATTGTTTCCAACTCTAACAACTCCTCCATCATAATCGTTAAACTTTATGATCTTTTTCATGTCTCCAGTCATATGATGTGAACAACCACTATCTATAATCCAATCAACTTTCTTTTCAACTTGAGAAACTAAGGCTTTTTCTTCCTTAATATCAATTTTAGGATTCCCTTCTTTAATTGCTACAAATCCTATGTCATCATTATTCTCAGTATCACTTTCACTTAGAGTTCTCTCTATACTAGCTTCAAGATCTTCATCATTAGCATAATAACATTCCTTAGATCTTCTAGGTTTGAAATTTTTTTGTACTTTTTAACTCTCTTAGGACACTTAGATGCAAAATGACCATATTCTTGACAAGTCCAACATTTAAAATTTTTCTTAATGTCTGGTTCTCTCTTCACAAGCAAGGCAATACCTTCTTCAATCTTCTTGTCTTCTTCATTTCTAGATCTATTGCTGCCAGCATAATCTCTACTCACACTGATGCTTCTTGATAGAGTAGGATGAACACTAAGAGCATTGAATGTTGTCTCCATTCTAGGCAAGTCTCCTGATAACCTCAGGTTCATCTCTACTACTTCCAATCTTCCAAGAAGAGTCTCTCTTGTAAATTTTTTAGTACAAGGTATAACTTGTTCAATCATCTGTGTTGTCTGCTTAAATACTGGAGTCAATGTCCTTAGAATTTTCCATATCACTTCATTTTCTGTCTTTGTTCCTCCACAAGATTTTATGCCTGTAACAATTTCTGACATTCTACCAATATAGCTTCTAACAGATTCATCTTCCAATACTCTTATATCTTCAAATGCACATATGAAATTATGTAATCTAACTCTTTTTGCATGTTCATCACCTTCAAAAGTAGAGTGTAAAGCATTCCAAATTTCATGAGATTTTTTAAAACATTTTACCTGACTGTACTCATTCTCTGGAAGGGCTGTCAAAAGTGCTTCTCTTGCAAGTATGTTACACATGAATAGATCTCTCTCATCGGCATTACATGTTTCAAGATTGTCCTCTTCAATGATGGTCTTATCATTCTTTGTAATCAACCAATAACCTAGTCCTAAACATAGTAGGTGTGTCTTCATCTTTTCTTTCCAGCTGTCAAAATTTACTCAATCAAACTTAGGGATTTCTTTTTCAAAATTCACCATGGATCTCGTTATGCTGTTAAACTTCTTTTTCAAGGACCCGCTACTCTTATACCAATGGTTACAAAGTAAAGTCCACCAAGATAACTAAGAGGGGGGGCGTGAATTAGTTATTTGATATTTATAACTTTTATCAATTCCAACAGCATTTAACCATGTAAGCAATATAATTACCAACCATAGAAGGATATTCATACACAATGACACAAGATATGTTGACTAGGGAACCTCTTGATCAAAGAGTAAACCCCAGTGGGAATGATGCCCAAAAAAGATGCACTAATATGAATATTCCTTGTGAAAGGATGGACTCTGTTAGGAGTCTTATGAAATACATTCAGTACATATGAATTCCTATTAGGATATTTTGAATCCTTGTTAAGAGATTCTAACCCGATTAAGAGTTATGAAAGACAGAAGGACCCACTGCCCAAATAGCTTTAATGGAAAGATCACTGAACACACTGTCCAACTAATCTCTAGATTATTCAATAGAATAATATCAAATATGTTACCTCCTTCCTTACTGTGCCAAACCACACTCTCTACTTCACCAGATCTCAATCTCAGATCTTCGCATGTCTTCCTTCACAAATTCTCTTTCACAACTGCATTAGCTCTTTTCTTCACTTCATGTGTACATCATCACATCCAACCATTAAAACCATTATAAAATAAGGAAAAAAATTCCTTCCTTGATACCACATTCAAGTAATTACAAATGAGATGGCATACAATTACAAAATAAAATTTTCCACATGCTACATCAAAATTACACAAAACTGTCAGCTTCCAAATACAATAATTCTCCACTCGTGTGACCTAAAAGTTTGTGCTATCATCCACATCACTATCAATGTATCTTCAACTTCCCTTTAACTATGAAAAACTAGATTCCATCCCAATTAGGAGATATCATCTGATTTCCACAAACTACTACTCAGGTACACTACTTGAATACTGCTTCTACCAAAATGCTCATAACTTCCCTGCACTCTTAACCATAAAAATATAACATATCAAAGATTATATCCTCAACATCAGATAGCTCCAACTGCAATATCCCACATACGCTAATCCAAAATCTGTTTGCTTCTCTGCAAGTCTCTGGTAAATCACTGTGTTGACATCAATGGCAATCATAGTCATGAATGCAAGAACAATTGCTACAGAATGGCTGCCAAACATTTAGCATTCATTCCTAATAGCATTGGGTTGTTGGAAAATATCCAAAAAAAGATAATTTGAAAAGGAGACAACATAGTAATCCTTGAGGGAAGGAAAATATTGATCAGTCGATGAAGGGTAAAATGACTAATGAAGATGAACCGAAACCTGTGGAATTGAAAAAGAAGACAGGTAAATTTATCTTTAAGGGTACTTTTTATAATTTTGGTGAAGAAGGACACCAATATTTTGAGTTTACACATAAGAAGTTTGGTGATTGAAGGACTACTGTGGTAAATGAGAACATTCAGAATGAACTTGAATCTGAGAACTTTCTGGTTTGGAGAACATTGCTCGGTGGAAAGGAGGAACCTTGTCAGAGGATTAACTTGTTCAAAACTTAGTGCAAGTCTGGAGGTAAAATTTGTGATGTAATTGTTGATAGTGGTAGAAATGATAACCTTGTTATTGAGGATATGGTTTAGAAACTCTGTTTGAAGAGAATGAGACATCCTGATCCTTATAGGATTGGCTGGTTACAAGATATGCATTCTCTGGAAGTAAGGGAGCAGTGCTTTGTTGATTTTTAGATTGGCGAGTATAAGGATCTTCTGTTATGTGATATTGTGGTGATGAATAGTTGTCATATATTTCTCAGTAGTCCTTGATTTCAGAGCTATGTATGATTTTGTGAAGAATGTGTTTACTATTTAGAAGGATGATAGGAAGTTTTCCCTGATGCATTTGCTAGATACAACACTCGGTAAGAGGAGTCTGAGTATTGGTAGCTAAGTTGAGTTGGTGGATCCTGAGAGGATGGATGATCAGTATGGAGAAAAGACCTTTGTGTTATCAAGGAAAGACTTGAAAAGATAGAGGAAACAAAAGTGGAAGAGTATGCAAGGTGAAAAGTTGGGGTATTTGTATGTGAAGAACCAGTTTGGGGTTTATGTGTTGAATCTCGGAAGATGTTCTTCTAGCCTATGAGAACATCTTTTTGAATCTGGGGTGTCTGATGCAAGGGCATTCTAGGGTACTTAGTGAATCTACATTGAGGTGTGTTGTTTTGGTTTTGTGTTACTTAATTTTAGCTTTAACTGACAGTCTCAATTATTGAAGGAAGCTGAGTCATTGAAGGAACATGGTGAAACCTCTAGCACTCAGTGGAACTTGTGCTCGATGATGCTTGCTTTTTTTGGTGTTTCTTGGCTTGGTTGGTTGTTTCTATGGTGCTCGGTAGTTCTAGTTTACTGACTGGAGTTCTTAGGGATTTGGTTGGCTGACTTGGTGCATTTATTGTTGGTAGCTTTTGTTGTATTCTCCTATGTAGATCTAGAGGCAAATATGGAGAATTAAATGTTTGTAAGGCTATTTGAGAGCTGACTGTTGTTGCATTTAATATTTGTTTGTTATAGGATCTGACTCGGCTTAGGAGTTAATTGTTTCATCCAACTGACTTGTGGCTGAAGGTTAGTATTTAAAGAGTGTTTGGGTAGTTCTTTAGGCATTAGATTGGAGAGAAGTCAATGATAGATTTGGATCCTGCAAGATCTTGAAGATCAGATTGTTATCTGATAGTTTGTAATAGCAGAGCTAGTGGTTTCATACTTGGAGACAAGGAGATTGCTTCCATCAATTGTTGATTTGTTTCAAAACTGAACTAGTTGGGGTTAGGGATTGGATCTTTGTTGATCTTGTAGAACTATTTCTTGTTTGTAATTGGCCATAACCTGAAAGACCTTACAACTGGGTATGTTAATGAAAATTCTATTAAAGACATTATCTTGTTGTGTTATTCTACATTGTGGTGTTTGGCTACTTGTGAGGACTATCCTTGATTGGATCCTCCTTACCTATCCCATGTCATTAATTATGTAATCGATTATCTTAATTCTCATTTTAGAGTTGTCACTAATGGAGGCTTGCTAAGGGCTTTCCATTAGCATATCTAAATAGAGAGCTACAAGATGTTTATTATTATTATTATTTTCATTAAATAACTTCTAAATTATTGTATTTTGGCTTAATTTGATTGAAACAATGGTAAATTAATCATATAAAGGTACTTCTTGTACACAAAATGGCACCCACCATGGGGCATGGGGCCTCATTTAACCAAATTTTAGAGTTATTTACAAAAATTGTATGAATTTGTGTTTGAACTCTCTGTTTGACAGGTAAAATAGCATGTGTCAGCCTGAAGTAGCACATTCAATCAAAGAAATAGCACATCTGACACCTGAAATAGTGCTTCTATGACAAATTTTGGTGTATTTACATAGCGAATTAGCTCTTACAATAACTTATGTGTTCTATCTCTCATTCTTTTAGCATTTATATCCTGACTTTGTAGCACGAACAATTCCTGTTCCAACGCATTTAAATTTTACACAATGCTTTCTAAGTTTTATTTGCATGCATTTGATCATTTAAATAGAACTTTTGATTTCTATAATAGCGTCTTTAATTAGTTTTGTAGCACATTTGATGTCTGAAATAACACATACAATTAGTCCTATAGCGCATAGATCTATTTTCATTATTTTTAAAGTCTGACAGTAAATAATGTTTTCTCTATATTTTTCTGATGGCAGGAAATAAAAAGTTCATAAACTAGAGGCCATAATTCACAGTGAGGATACAAACCTTAAGAGGAGATTGAAAATAAAAAAGATCATTCACATAAGCAATTTTCTTGAGAATTATAAGTAGGAAGGTGAAGAATACAAAAGGTATTTGCATATAATTTATTTGTATGAATCTAAATTCATTTCTTTGAATTGGATATTTACTCCCTAAGTTTGTCATTTTTCATAATTTTTTAAAGAAAGGACTAAAAGATCAATTGCTTGGATCTTCTTCACTTTATGAATTTTATGTTGAACTAACTATCTTGAGGATACAAAGGACTTGGAACGATCGCCACTAAGTGAGTATTTCATTGAAAAATCAAATTAAAAATGCCCCTAGCCTTTGCTAGTAGTGAAAAAGGTAAGCATATATCCTTTTTCATTTTGCTTAAATTGTGGAAAATTTGATTTGAATCTAGTAATTAGTTATCTATTATTGTTTGGGAGATTTAGTAGTAGGCCTATGCTCTTCACATTTTAAGTGAATCAAAATGCCAAACCTATTAGATCTTTTGATTAAAAGTAAGGCTAAGGAAATAAGCAAACACTAAATTTAAAGCCTATTTCTTTTGGAAGAAGGTATTAGGTGATTATGCTCTTCACCTTTTAGGTGAATTAGAAAGTTAGAAGTGCCTAATTCCATTTAGATTAAAAAGGCTTGGTAATTGAACCTTTTTAATAGTGTTTGGAAGTGAGAAATAGAAGGGATATGCTCTTCACCTTTTGGTGAATCAAACTCCCAAACCTATTCTTTCACTTCATTTATTTTCTTTCATATGAACATGCTAGAGAATTAGTGGGCTCACCTCCCAAGAACATGCCTTAATGAGGCGGGTGAGAGGGATGACCCAAAGTGGGATACAATTTCCTTTACCATAATAATTTGGCCCATTATAAATTAAAAGACACTCATCCTTAATGGGGTGAGTGGCAAAAGGATATCAAGAATCAAACCTCCTCGAGTAGTCCTTCGGGATTGCACAAAAATCCAACATACCACTGGTGGGAGGCCCCTATAATGGAGGATGAGACTTGATATCTCTTTGAATGGAATTTTCACAAGGGAGGGTAGGGAGAGGGGCCAAAGGCACACCCTAACTAGATCAACCTTGCAGAGATCACACGCAGAAGAAACAAACACACAAGTGAGAGAGAGAATGCAGATATCTTTTCATAAATTTATCTCAATTGATTCATACATGTCAGGCTGTAAGGCCTTCCTAGTTTAGGCCAGATATTACCATCAAGTACAAAAGTCATCCAACATGTGAGGATCTGCAATAATATTCCAACTTCTAGCTCCTATCTCTAATGTCCTAATTGATGCCCTAAAACTATAAACAAGGATTACATTATATACAAGAGTCTACTAAATAAGTCAGCCTTCAGATCCACCATCAATGGAAGGAATGACCAGATCTAGGTCCACACACTTCCCAATGATAGATACCATCATTAAATATGTGACCAAAAATTAATTGCAAGAGTTAGCCTCATCAGGAAACTAAAACAAACAACTTGGTACATAAGGATAATCGAGCGCCAGACATGCATCATCGAGTGCTAGGGAAATTCACTGAGTGCCAGAGAGATAACTGACCAACTCAGTCAACAAATGAAATCGAGCAACTACTGAGCCAACTTGGTCAAAATAGGAACTGAGCAACACAGTAAAATACAAACACATTTTTTAGTGACAGGATTATCGAGGACCCGAGATGCTCCTACATCAGATACCTGGGGTTATTTGAAATGATTCTTTGAATCATGAAGAAGGTATGATCTGAGCTGAATCCAACTCAAATTGTGAAATCCATGAACTGTCTTCAATCGGTCTATTCTTCCACTTTGCTAGATATTCCATATACTATTTTCGTCTTTTACTTCTGCCAATTCTTTGTTACAAAATATTTTCAACTTCTTCTATCTGTTTCTTAGGATAATAACTCGATACTATCATCTCTTCATCTGACTCGTGATACTCATATAAATCAACAATGTTGAAAATAGGTGATATATCCATGTCATCAGGTAACTCAATATCATAATAATTTCCACTGTCAAATCTCTTCAAAATCTTGCAAGGACCAAACTTCTTCAATTTCAGCTTCCCATATGTTCTAATAGGAAATCTTCCTTTCTTCAAATGAACCGTCACTTCATCATCGATTGCAAAATTTTTATGTCTTCTTGATCTATCAGCTCTGTCTTTGTATTTCAACTTATGTTTCACATCTTCATGTCATGTCTTCATGTACTTAGAAAGCTTTACTCCTTCAAAACTTCTCTTTCTTTCATCAACAATATCCCTCAAGTCTAATATACCTCTTGGTTGTATGCCATTTACAATCTCAAAAGGTGTTTTTCCAGTACTCCTATTCACTGAATTATTGTATGCAAACCTTGCTTGTGCCAACATAAAATCCCAATTACTCAATGTGTCTCCATCTAAATATCTCAAAAGATTACCCAAGCTTATGTTCACAACTTTTGTTTGTCCATTGCTCTGTGGGTGAAATGTCGAACTATATTTCAACTCTGTGCCAAACTTTATCCAAAGGGTCTTCCAAAAGTATCCAACAAATTTACTATCTCGGTCAAAGATAATACTCCTCGATAATCCATGCAATCTGACAATTTCCTTAAAGAAAAGATCTACTATATGTACTACATCTGATATCTTTCTACAAGGTATAAAATGTGCCATTCTAGAAAATCTATCCACAATAACAAATATAGAATCATTACCTCTTACTGTCTTCAGTAAGCCAAGAACAAAATCCATAATGATATCAATCCAAGGTTTCTCAGGAATAGAAATCGGTGTATACAATCGATAATTTTGACTTAGTCCTTTTGCAGCTTGACAAATTCCACAACTTTTCAAAAAAATTTGAACATATTTATACAACTGTGGCCAAAAGTATTTCTCCTTAAGTAATTTCAATGTTTTATCAACACCAAAATGTCCAGCCAAACCACTTCTATGTTTCTCCTTTATCAAATTAGTTCTCATTGATCCCCTCAGTATACACAACTGAATGCCTTTAAACAACATACCTTCTTTAATGAAATATTCTTCCCATTTAGTACTTGGTTGATCTTGAATAGGTGCTCTATACTTTCTCCACAGCTTAGAAAAATTAGGATCAAATTCATAAGAATCTCTGATGCCATCAAAACCAAGAACTTCAATTTTCATCTCGGTCATCAAAGATCTTCTATTCAATGCATTAGCAACTCAGTTAGTGACTCCACTCTTATGCTTTATCACAAATGTATAACTCTCCAAATACTCAACCCATTTCATATGTCTTTGATTTAACTTATCCTGACTACCCAAATACTATAAAGCTTTATGATCGGTATACAACACAAATTCACTCGATATCAAATAATGTCTCCATTTTGTCAGGTCTTTAACAATAGCATAAAATTCTTGATCATACACATAGTATTTCCTTTTTTTCATCATATAACTTTTCACTAAATAAAGTAACAGGTTTACCTTCTTGACTCAATGCCAATTCCTATTGCACTTCCACTTGCATCACATTCTACTTGAAATACCTTATTGAAATCAGCCAATGCCAATATAGGCAATTCAATAACCTTCTACTTCAGAGTCTCAAAACTTTTATTAGCTCCATGTGTCCACTTGAATTCTCTTTTATTTCCTCACATAGTCTCAGAAATAGCATTACAAATTGAACTAAAATTCCTAATGAGCTTTCGGTAAAAACTAGCCAAACCATGAAATGATCTTACCTCACTAGCATTTTCAGGTGTAGGCCAATTCAAAATAGCTTCAACCTTTTCAGGATCCATTTTCAAACCATCAACTAAAATCACAAATCCCAAATACACAATTTCCTCTTTCATGAATGAACACTTTTTCAAATTTATCAGCAACTTTTCTTCTTTCAACCTCTGTAATACTTGTTTAACATGCAACACATATTCTTCTCTAGTCTTACTGAATATGAAAATATCATCAAGGTATACAATCACAAATTTACCTAAGAATTTCTGCAAAACTTCATTAATCAACCTCATAAAAGTACTCGGTGCATTAGTTAAACCAAAAGGAATAACCAACCACTCATAGAAACCTTCTTTTGTCTTAAAAGAAATCTTCTACTCATCACCTTCTCTGATTCTGATTTGATGATACCTACTTTTCAAATCAACTTTGGTCAAATAGTTTGCTACTATCAAACTATCCATTATATCATCCATTCTCGGTATAGGAAAACTATAGTTCTTTGTTATCTTGTTGATTTCTCTAGAATCAGTACACATTCACCATTCTCCATTCTTCTTAGGTGCCAATACAATAGGTACTACACAAGGACTCAAACTTTCTTTGATCAAACCTTTCTGCAACAATTCTTGAATCTGTTGGTTCAATTCTTGATTCTCGGTAAGTCTCAACCAATGTGGTAGCTTATTTGGTAAGATATCTCTAGGGATTAGATCCATGCAATGATCAATGCTTCTCTTCGGTGGAAAACCATTAGGTACATTATCATAAATGATCTCACTATACTCGGTGAGTAACTTATCAATCTCCTCAGAGATACTATCCTCTGTTTTCTTACTTAGTTTGTTAGGAATCACATCAAAACATACATCATTCTTCTTCAAATCCTTAACAAAATTTCTTCCTTCTATCAAACAAACTTTCATAGATGTACAAACATTACTAACAGGTTCTTCAATGAAAGGTAACAAGACTTGTCTTCTCCGATCAGCCCAAATAGTATATTTATGCAATCTCCCATCATATATAGCATGTCTATCATATTGTCAAGGTCTACCCAACAAAATATGACAACAATCCATAGGAATGATATCACATAACACCTTATCATAGTACTTTCCAATTTTCAAATTCACATAACATTGTTCACTTACCAAGAGTGTATGCTCATCTTTGATCCATGAAATTTGATAGGACTTCAGATGCTCCAACCTTTTTAACTGCAACTTTGCAACCATTTCCTTAGATACTAAGTTCTCCAAGCTACCATTGTCAATGATTACCTTCCAAACTTCATCAAAAACTCTACATCTAGTCTTGAACAAACTTTTCCTTATCGTATCTTCCTTATTACTTTCACTCCAAAGTGCTCTCCTTACCATCAAGTTCTTTTCCTTCTCAGGTTCATTTGGTGACTCTTCTTGCACCAAAGCATTTCTACTACTACCGACCTTCTTACTTGCATGTGTACACTCAAATGATCTATTTCCTTTTTCTCCACAATTGTAACAAGTTCCTCAGAAACCACCTCTGTTATAACCACCTTGGTAGTTACTGCCTCTTCCTCTAGACTAATTATTGCCTTTCCAGTTAGTCTTGCCTTTATCTAGATTTGTCTTTTCAGGTTTAGATCTACTATTTTCACCATAAGATCTACCTCTTCCTCTAGGGAATCTATCACCTCTACCTCTTTTTCTTTGCTCATGTCTCTTGTTCAATTTCTCCTCATCTTTCAATGCAAATTGATAAGCCTCTTCAATGTTCTCCAATTTGACCAAACTAATTTCTTCTTGGATGGAAAATCTCAACCCATTCAGGTACCTAGAAATTCTTTCCACATCACCTTCATCATGTCCAGGTCTGATATCTAATCTACAGAATTCCTTAGTATATTATTTTACCGAGCTATCTTTCTCCTTCAAAATTTGCATTCACCTAACTAGGTTAATCTGATAATCATAAGGTAAGAACTTTCCTTTCAATTTATTCACCATCTTATTCCATACCTTGATTTTTTCTTTCCCTTTCCTCTTTCTATCCAACTACAGGTCTTCCCACCACAAGGATGCATGACTTTTCAACTTTGTTCTTGCAATTTTCACCTTCTTTTCCTCAGGTACATTTTTATATTCAAAGTACTTTTCCATCTTGATGATCCAGTCCACCAATTCATTAGAATCCAATTTTCCACTATATGTAGGAGGATTAAATTATGGTGTAGACTTTAGATTTGTCAAATATTTCAACAATATTTCCTCACCTTTATCCATCACTAGTGCAGGTTCTACATCAACTTGTTCATACTCAATTTTATCATCACTAACATCTTCAAGATGTCTTCCTCTTCTCTGGGTTGTTACAACAGCTTCTAATCTAGCAGCAAGTTGTCTCAACATGTCTTCCAATCTTGGATCGGCATCTCACCTCCCATGAACCATCTTGAAACCCTCTACAATTGTAGGCAAGATCGTAATCTACTACCACACAACAAATCCACTAGGGTTTGACAAGAAGGAACCCTTAAACCTAGATTTGCAAACCTAGATCTAGATTTCACCTTAGCTCTAATACCACCTGACACAAGGGAGGATAGGGAGAGGGGCCAAAGGCACACCCTATCTAGATCCACCTTGTAGAGATCACATGTGGAAGCAAAAAATATAGAAGTGAGAGAGAATGCATATATATTTTTATAAATTTATCTCACTTGATTCATACATGCTAGGATATAAGGCCTTCCCTCTTTAGGCTAGATATTACGATCAAGTACAAAAGTCCTCAAACATGTGAGGATCTATAATAATCTTCCAACTTCTAGCTTCTATCTCTGATGTCCTAATTGATGCCCTAAAACTACAAACAAGGATTACATTATAAACAAGAAGCTACCAAACAAGTTGGCCTTTAGATCCACCATCAACAGAAGAAATGACTAGATCTAGGTCCACACGCTTCCAATGATAGATACCATCATTAAATGTGTGACCAAAATTATTGCAAGAGTCAACCTCAATAGGAAACTAAAATAAACAACTCGGTAAGAAAGGATAATTGAGCATCAGACAAACATCACCGAGCACCAAGGAAATTCACCAAGTGCTAGAGAGATAACTGACCAACTTGGTGTTGGAATGTGATGTTTTGGAACATTGGAAATGTTCCAAGGGTTGTCATGTATGGAAAAACTTATGATAGTATGATCGCATGTTGTGGAGATCACCACTGGATTCACAGTCATGAAAATGACTAAGTCCAAAATCAAGAAAATAGGGTACAACACAATAGTTCTGGATAGCGAAGAAGACATACAAGGTATTATGGCTTGCAAAGTTAATTGGAATAATTTTAGGATATATACATGCGTCAGTTAAGATTGCATGAGTTTTTGATAGATGGTGTGCAAGATGCAGTGTTCAAAAGGTGTGCAAAAATAGTAAAATAGTATATCAGGGTACATGAACAGTTGTGAAGATTAAGGAAAGCATAATGGATATGGTAATGTTCTAAGACATGTAAATAAATTATAGTGCTGAATCTTTGGTGATATAAGAGTGCCGACTCCATATATATCATTTGCACAAGTTTTTACTATGTTTTGTATAATACTTGTGAAGCCGACTGGAATGTTAATTTTGTATAAATATAGATTGCTCTTATGAAAGAAATGTGATAAGGATGATAAATAAGAAGTTTGAAAAAATTATAGTACAAGTCAGATGTGAGATCAATAGGAGATAGAGTTATAACTGGAACTATCTAAGCAGGATAAGTGCTTCTATTGTTCCCCTTTTGTGAACTATTTTGGGATAGTATTGATTGTAAGAGTAGTGTGCTCACCACCTTTAACCAGGTATTTTGTTTTCCCCTAATAGGTTTTTTGTAATCCTATAATAAGGAAATGTATTATGTAACAATCATCTCCTAATAGGGCTAGATATCTTAACAGGGACATTATACTTTAGTGCATATTTGTGGGTACCATCCCCACTGGGGTTTTCCCTTTAATTAGGATTTCATCGAGAACAAATCATGGTGTTATGAGTAATGTGTTGTGCTTATATGTTCTTTTCCTACATTACTTTGGATTATTTATAATTGTTTAAAGTTGAAAAAAAAGCTCTATAATATTGATTCACCCCCCCTCTTAGTATTACCTAATCCTAACAATTGGTATTAGAGCTATTGGCCCTTTCAGAGAAAGCTTAACAACTTAAGGGAGATAAGAATGGATTCAAAAGACTTTCAAGTAAACTTTGAAGCTGCACTTGAGGATCTGGATAAGATGAAAGCTGAAAATGGTGAACTAAAATTCAAATTAAGAAGGGAAGAAGGTTTCATGAGGAAACTTAAAGAACAGCTTGTGACTGTAAAAGATCAGAGACAAGACCTTATGGTGAAAATTAAAGAAAGCTCTGACAATGACACATTAGACAAAGTAAAGATGCTGGAGCAAGAAAAATAAAAAATCAATCTTTTAATGATCAAGGAGATTCAGAATGAGAAAGATAAAAGAGATAAAGTTGAAGAGTCACTAAAACAAGCCAACCTTCAGATAGATAATATGAAGATAGGTACCATTGATAACTTCATTGATTTATCAGTTCCCCAAAAGAAAGAAACACATGAAACTGTGACTACAGAGGTTCTTAGAAGATCATCTAGGAATGTCAGTCCAAAAGAAAAAGAAATAGAGGTGAAGTGGAAGAAAAAGGAAGAAAAAAGTATAGAAAAAGAGGAAGGGGAAATGGTTCAAAAGAATCCACAAACCTTGTGGAAACTTGATATGAAATCAGTACAGAAGAGGGTTATCAAAGATGGAAATTTAACATCTATAAAAAGATACTATGAGAGATATAGCCTTGAAGATCAAGTAATCATTGAGGACACTATCATTGACCATTTGTTAGTTTTCAAAAAGAATTTGTTGGAAGTTGAATCTAGTGTTCCCAAAGAACTGTACAACAAGCTAGAAATCAAAAAATAGTTAGCACATTCAGAAGATGAGAACATAAGAAACAAAACAATTGATGATATTTTGCCTATTATGTCTATTCAGGAAAGAGAGAGAATCATAAAAGAACTAAAACCTCTTTTAAGAACAAAGACTAGACTAGTTAAAATCATGGCTAGAAGATATGATGAAGTAATTGAAGATATCCAAATGACATTAGATAAATTTTTAATGCAAAGTATGCCTAAAAAGGAGTCATCACCTAAGATTGCTAGACCTATGTCCTTGGGTTTAGGAGAGAGTTCATAGATAGTGGATAAGAGTTCTCAAGTTAACTTGCAACCACACTTCTTTGTCACTGGTGTGCCTGTTAGCCTTGACACTTCTCAGGATATGAATGATTCATTCATGGACAAGATGGACAATGCAATGGAAGCCAAAGATTAGGAACAGACAAAAGAGAGGAAATTATAAGAAAAACAAGCAGAAAAAGTATAGGAGAAAGAGTTACAACAAGGACATCAAGAAAAATATCCTAAGGCAGAAAAGACCACTAAAATCAAACTTGATTCATCTCTATTATTGGAAAGTGTTGCCAAACTAGTAAGTTCTAATGTGGATAGCATGGATGAAGATGAACTGATGAGACTCTCATTCATGGCATTTTCTAAAGCTAAGGAGAGATCAACCCAGAAAGGAGACAAAAGAGCCAAGATAATGGGTCGGGCAATAGAAACACTAAACAAGCTACTAGCCTCTCCAATTATCATAAAAGACAAAGATGAAATTGAGAATCTTGGTATAGTACTGGATAGATTTGATAGTCATTTTGACTCATTACTAAAAGAAGCAGAGGAAAAGGCTGAAAGAAACTTCTTGGAGAGGAAGTTAAGAGAAGTTCATAAGTCCATCTCATGGGACTTACACATTCTTAAGGCTACCACTCTTAAGGCCAAGAGATGTGAGGCACAAGGAAAGAAACTATGTAGCCACTACATAAATCCCTACAGATATTTGAAAAATGTTGAGGAGGCCATAGCAAAAGATAGGGTCAGTCTTGATAGAATAATGGACAGTTGTGAGTCATCTTCACAAACTTTGGAAGAAATTGACAAGGAGACATCCAAATTACTAGAGAAAATAAGGTTACTATAATGGAGAAAGGGAGAGTTGTAGACAGATTTAGTTTTCTAAGACACCTATTAACTCCCAAGCTCTCAATATTGGAGACTCATCTCTTTGAGATGATAAAGGTTGAAAGTTCAATGATAGCATCTCCTAAGCTTAAGGTAGTAGAGACTACATCATATGCACTGAATGGGTTGATCCATGTCAGTGAGCTACTGATAATTTCATGGGTTGAGGAGATTAAGACCTTGGAAAATTCCTTCCATGATGTCTTAAATCTGGTAAGTAGGAACTAGACCACCTATGTTTTAGTTTTGAAATTTTGAGAATAACCTTTGCCATTGATGTCAAAGGGAGAGGAAGAAAAAGAGAAAAGAGAAAGAAAAGAAGAGAAGAGCTTTGTGACACTTAGTCATTTTCCTAAGTGTTGCCATCAATGCCAAAGGGAGAGATTTTTGGCATGTGATGTTTTGGAACACTAGAAATGTTCTAATGGTTTTCATGTATGGAAACACTTATGATAGTATGATCACATGTTGTGTAGATTTCCACTCGATTCACAGTCATGAAAATAACTAAGTCCAGAATCAGGAAAATAGGGTACAGTACCATAGTTTTGGATAGCAATGAAAACATACAAGGTATTATGGCTTGTGAAGTTAACTAGAAGTATTTTGGGTTATATACATGCCTTAGTTAAGATTGCATGAGTTTTTGATAGCTGGTGTGCAAGATACAGTGTTCAGAAGGTGTGCGAAAATAGTAAAACATTATATCAGGGTACATGAATAGTTGTGAAGATTAATGAAAGCATAATAGATATAGTAACATGATAAGACATGTAAATAAAGTATAGTACTGAATCTTTGGTGATATAAGAGTGCCGACTCCATATATATCATTTGCTCAAGTTTTCACTATGTTTTGTATAACACTTGTGAAGTCGACTGGAAGGTTAATTTTGTATAAATATAGATTGCTCTTATGAAAGAAATGTGATAAGGATGATAAATAAGAAGTTTTCAAAAAGTATAGTAGAAGTTAGATGTGAGATTAGTAGGAGGCAGAGCTATAACTGGAACTATCTAAGCAAGATAAGTGCTTGTATTGTTCCCCTTTTGTGAACTATTTTGGGACAATATTGATTGTAAGAGTAGTGTGCTCACCACCTTTAACCAGGAGTTTTGTTTTCCCCTAACAGGGTTTTTTTAATCCTCTAATAAGGAAATGTACTACGTAACAATTAGCTCCTAATAGGGCTAGATCTCTTAATAGGGACATTATACTTTAGTGCATATTTGTGGGTACCATCCCCACTGGGGTTTTCCCTATAATCAGGGTTTCCTCGAGAACAAATCATGGTGTTATGAGTAATGTGTTGTGCTTATATGTTCTTTTCATTTCTGCATTACTTTGGATTATTTATAATTGTTTAAAGTTGAAAACAAAGTTCTATAATACTGATTCACCCCCCTCTTAGTATTACCTAATCCTAACACTCGGTCAATAAAGGAAATCGATCAACTACTGAGTTAACTCGGTCAAAATAGGAATTGAGCAACATAGGAAAACACAAACATGTTTTTGGTGACACATGATTGCCAATGACCTGAGATGCTCCTGCATCAAGAATTCTTACTAGCACCTTGCTAATTAGTAAGCCTACCTAATAGAGCCATGTTTATGAACCAAATTTGACTATAGGTAGATTTCTTGAAGTTCCTTCTTGTTAAAAGACTATGATAACATTCTAAAATTTTCAAACATTTTGTGTGTAGAGGGTTTAAAAGACAAGTGTACTTGTGGTTGCTTTGTTTGAAGATACATATAAAAAGGAAGAAACATCCATTTGAAAATCATTTTATATTTTTCAAAATCTTCCAAAAAGAAAAATCACCAAGGAAGGGAAGCTTCATTTGACTTTATGCTTTGTTGATGCTAGTTTTCATGAGATCACATCGATTAAAAATATCACTTTGAGAAGATGACACTTGCATAACACAAGAAATTATTGAGTTCATATTCCAAACTCCTTTCATTGAGAAATAGGAACAAGAAGAAAGACTTCCCAACTTATTTGAAGAAAGAGTCAATTCCATGGCTAGAAATAATGATTTTTATGACTATACACATTGGAGAAATAATGAAGATAAAGATGCAACTCATCAAAAAAACCAAGGGCAAGGGGAAAAAATTGAAGAAAAAACCAATAGGGCATCCCAAGACCCTGAATTCCTTGAAATAATGGAAAAAATCTTAGAAAGGAATAACAATAGATACTTCCTTAATATAGCCCAATTAGGATTTAAGCTTCCTCATGATTACAAAACAACAAACCTAAAGAAACATGACGAAGAGAAGAATCCATAAGTGCAATGAAAAAACAACTTAAGATGTTCCAAGCACAAATTGATAGTATGAAAAAGGTGGCCAAACAAAAACCATTCTCTATTAAGGCCTTGTGCCCCTTTCCTTTTGATCAAAACTTGGTTATGGTGCCTTTCCCCCCTAATGTGGTTTTTCCAAGATACGAAAAATACATGGGTAAATCGGACCCACAAGACCACTTAAGGGGGTTTTGAGCCTTAAGTATTGAGTTCATGCATGATACTACCTATTTAATGTGGCTATTTCCAAGAAGCCTTAGAGGGAAAGCCATGAAGTGGTTTTCAAAATTACCACAAGGAATATAGACTTTTGAAGAGCTAGCCTCCAAATTCATGACTCACTACTCTTACAAAATTGAGCACAAAATCACCATGCTAAACTTATGTGACACCAAAAAATAAAAATGGTGAGCCTTTCTATGCTTTTTCCAAAGATGGAGAACTATTTTTGCAAGATATCCTAGAAGCATACCTGGAAAGGAGAAAATAGAAATTTTCATGAACAATTTGAACATGGAAATGAATTATAGACTACAACTTCAATGTCCCCCAACATTTGGAAAGATCATAAAAAATGAGATAAATATTGAAGAGGTGTTAGTAAAAAGAGGAGAAATCAAACTCTTCAAAGAAAATAAAGGCTACACTAATGCCAATAATAATAATTTAAATAATACTAATAATAGGGGAGCTAACAATAACAATGAAAAATTAAGGTTTTGGTTGAAACAAAATAAAAAATCTTCTGAATGATAGGGTTGTAGAAGCCAACAACCTAAAAGCTACCCCTTTTAACTTATCAAGTGGGTCTAACAAAATGAATAATGTTAATCAAACGACCAAGACCCCTTTCAACAACAAAAATTACTCTTTCAACAATAAAGGTGTGAAGAAACCTAAGCCTTTCTTTACTCCAATCTAAAAGATAAAATGCACATTCTTGGGGAAGCCATTGGAAAATACCTTGAGGACACTCATTGCCAAAAAAATCATAGTCTTACAAGAATCTAGACCATATGAACCCCAAGTTAAACCCACATGGTGGAACAATGCCCACCATTGTGAATAACATCAAAATAAAGGGCACAAAAGAAATGAATGCATGAAACTCAAGCATTTGGTCCAAGATTTGATAGACAATGTCACGATACAAATTGAAGGGCCTCAAAACAATGAAGATCACATGGCATTTAAGAACCCTTTATTGAATTGTGAGAAAGGAAAAATCTTGAATTCTAACCAAAACAACAAGAGAGGAAATGAGAAAGTTAATTTTGCTCACACCTATGACAACACCATAAAATATTTGAATGGGTATGAAAATACCATCAACGTCATAGTGGTGAAGGAAAAACAAAAGGAAGAAGCCTCAAATATTGCGACTAGGGAGTAAGCATCCAAAATCACCATTCCAAGAAGTGCCCATAGAAATGTTTTATCAAATCAAGAATCCATGTCATCAAAGAAATATAACCTTGTGGATCAACTCCAATGAGCTCTCACACAAATTTCTATCTTGGATTTTTTGAAAATTTCACCTACTCATAAAGAAATCTTGGAGAAGGCTCTTGTTGAAACCAGTGTTCCTCTAAATTTAGATGTGGACAAATTTAAGAATATGGTAGGACACCTTGTTGCACCTCATTTCTTATCTTTTTCTAAGTAAGATGATACATCTTTAAACCATCCCCAAAACCTTCCATTACATATTTAATTTTTGATACATAAACATCATGTCAAAAGAGTCCTTATTGATGGAGTGGGTCTAAACATTTGTAATTTGAACCTTGTTAAAGCCCTAGGGTATTCTGAAGAATCTATAGACCCTAAAATAAAGATAACCATAAAGGCTTATGATGATGAAGAGAGATCCTCCAAGGGGATAATAGTGCTTCCTATTTGAGTGGGTCCTATTCAAAAGGAGACTATTTTCCAAGTACTTGACATGAAATTTACTTATAACTTTTTTTTGGGAAGACCATGGATACATGAAATGCAAGAGATGCCCTCAACATACCACACCAATGGTTGAAGTTCCCATACATGGTTCAAGAAATTATGGTGAGTGGAGACTTAAATCCATTTCAATATTGTAACAATATCAAACCCATAAATGGTTTTTTAGTCCCTCATAATGCTAAAGGCACTACATCAAGGCAAATAGAACAAGGCTAAAGTTCTAAGGACCTTTCCTTATCAAAAGTAAAAGAGAATACATATGAATAAAATAATTTTGTTAGAAATAATCAAGTTCCCACTAACTTAGCTACATCAACTAAGGGAAAAGAGAAAGTTAGTGAGGGAAGTCCTAAAGAAAAAAAGGAGAAAAGAAATTCAAAACCTACCCAAATTCAAACCAAAGAGGCTCATTACCAAAAAATGGACACCATGATGAAGAATTTTGAAAAAAAATGCAAGATCAAGAAAAATGGTGTGGGAGAATATTCCTTATCCATGATGGATTTGCCACTATATCCTAAGTCTCATGGGAGACCTTCTAGCTCTAATCTTCCTCAAAAATACAATAACCATTTTGTAAGAGCTAGCAATTCTTTATCCATGGAAGAAGAGGACAAAAAAATTTCAAAGTGGCTATATAAGGAGGATGAGGAATCTAATGCTAATGAAAAGATAATTCAAAATATTAGCATCCCTACCCATCAATATGGAAAATGTTTCAAGATTATATAAAAGATGGGGTAAAAAGGACAAGGACCTTTGGGATAAAGAAATGAAGGGTTGGTTGAACCCATAGAAATGGCTTGGAGAGATAGCAAGAAAAAATTAGGATTAGGGTATCTTGAACAAGGATACACTCAAAAGAACCATCCCCTATTTTATGAACAAACCATTCAATTAATATCTCAAAGTGATGAATACTCAAACAAGTGGGAGTGGGATTATTTATCTAGTGAATATTGTCAAGATAAAGAAGTGGATGTCATCCACACTTATGCTCCTAACCAAGATAAAATACAAGATTTAAATTCAATATCAAGTTCAAACCAACCTTCAATTTCTAATCAAGAAGTTCAAGAGAATATTCCAAGTACAGAAAAAATAATCTCTATGGGTAGGATAACCCTATGTACCCTCATGGATGAAAACAATGGAAGAATTAAGCAATAGGTTTAACCCACAAGAAACCCAAGAGGATTCTAGTGAAGAGGACTTTGATCCAAGCTCTTTGGAACACTTACAAGAAAAAAATTTCATAGACCTGAGTGATATAATGTATGAACCATCTAACTAATTCATGTATTTATATCCTATCAACCTAAACCAAGCCAATGACCCATTACCCCTCATATATCTAAAACTCATTGAATGGGATCCCATAAAACTGAAAAACCTTACCACATTCCTAAATGACAATTATTTGGCCTTATACCTAGATGTGGTTGAACATTCTTCTACCAAATAATATAAAGAGGAAATAATGAAGGAAAGTATCCAATCACTTAGTCGAGAAATTTTTTTAAAAAATGAAAGAAATAAAAAATTGAAAGAGTCTAATGGTGAAACCATAAGGTCGTAGTATTAGACCAAAAAGAGAAAGAAATAAAGGACATTTCCAAAGGTGAAAACCCAATTGTGGCACCCAAGGAAGAGATTTTGCATACTTTGTCTGAACATTATGAGGATAGATCATGTATTTTGATAGAGTTGATAAGAAAGATCAACATTGGGACCGAATCAGAGATGAAAGTTATACACTTAGCAACATCATTATCAAAAGAAGAGAGAAGAATTTATAAAGTTCTTCAAAGAAAGGAAAATAAACTCTGATTGGTCTTATGGTGACATGCATGGATTTGATCCAAACTTGATTATGCTTCATTTGAATATCAAAGCAGGAGTAAAACAAGTGAAGAAAAAGTTAAGAAAAATGCACACACACATAGAACTTCTTGTCAAAGTGGAATTAGAAAAGCTACTAAACCAGTTCATAAGAACTATTGACCATGCCAAGTGGATAAAAAATATTTTACCTCTTTCAAAAGTAGATAAATCCATAAGAATTTTCACAGATTTTTGAGATCTCAATCTTGCATGTCCAAAAGATGACTTTCCTTTACCAAGCATAGATGCCATAGTGGACTTGACAATAGGTCATTCAGTGTTATCTCTATTGGCAAGTTGACTATACTAAAGTATATGACTATATTAAGTGTTTTCATTATGGAAAAAAAGTCATATGAATTTTTGGAGTCAACACATATTGAAGAAGATTAGAAATATGGCTAAGTATGAAAGACTGGACAGATAGCAGAGCACTAGGTGATCAGAGCATCAACGCACTAGTGTATGGAAAAATTATGACATGTGCCCTTGAAGATAAGCTTCTAAGTATGTATTCATGTTAAGTCTAAGAGCACATGATGATATGAGTCAGTATGGGGAAGTTACAGTTAGATGAAGTGGCACAGACAATGAGTGGCATATCAGAATAGAGCATGGAGCCGACTGTTTATATTTTGGTTAGCACTTCTAATATTGTTTTGTAAAGGCTATGTGCGTATTGTATTTAGGTCATAGACATGTTAACATGTTTGTATGTAAACACGCTTAAGCCAATTCATTTGGAAGTGTTATATGTAATTAGTTATAGGCTGACTTAATGAAGATTTTTGTATGCACATATAAATAAGGCATGCACCCTTGTAATTCGGTATGTGAAGAAAAAGAGAAATCATACAAGAAGAGAAGAAGTATGAAAAGGGTATAAATAATGTGGTAGATCTTTACAAGAGGCTAAAGCATTAGCACACAAAAGGAACTAATCATACAACTAGTGTCACAACACCAGTTCACCTTGTAGATATAGTGTGTATCTTATATCCAAAAGGTTGTAGCATTCATCACTTGAGCAGTGAGCTCTAGGATAGTGTGTCCCTACCCCTAAAAGGGTTATTTGTAAAAGACTCCTAACAAGGTCTGATCCTTGACCAGGTCACTATACTAAAGCATTGTAAAGAATAACTCCTAACAGGGTTGCAAGATCTTCTAACATGGATCATAATACATAAGTACAATTCTTAGTGGGTGTCAATTACCATCATGGTTTTTACCTATTTGGGTTTCCTCATAATCATATTTTTTTTCATGTGTTATAAATGTTTATCTTACTTGCATTGATGTTAATTTCAGTTACTAAGCAATTAAGTTAAGAAAAAGTAAAGTATAGAACAGTGATTCACCCCCCCTGCTCTCAGTGTTCCCAATCCTAAAAATTGGTATTGGAGCTCTGGTCCTATGAAGATAAGTTTAACCACTTGAGGAGATCATGGATAATGGAGAAATGAAACATCTAAAGAAGAATCTTGAAGTAGCTCTTGAAGACCTTGACAGATCTGAAAAGGAAATTGAAGAACTGAAAGAAAAAGTCAGTGATTCTCAAGTAGTCATCAAAAGAATGAGAAAAGATTGTTCCACAAGTGATTTGGGAAAAATGATTAAAAATATAAATGAGGAAAACACATCTCTAAAAGATTAGATTGAAGAGTTGGATGAAAAGCTACTTAACAATCAAGAAACCTATGAAGAACAAGTCAAAGAGAACAAGTAGTTAGATAAAGAACTAAGGCAAGAAAACATGAAAGTCTTGGAATTGGAGAACATCAAGAAATAGATTGAATCTAAATTGACTGAGGAAAAGAGCCATATTGATGAATTGCACACAAGCAAGGATCTTATAGAGTTACAATTGTATGCACAAAAGATTAAGGAGACACCAACGGTATTGGGTTCAATGAAGTACAAAATCAGATCAATGACATGCGAGCAAGAAAGAAACCATCAAAAGAATCTACACAAGATAATAAAGAAAGAAATCATATAGTAGCTGAAGTTGAACCATCTAAGGATGAGCACAAGCCAGTAAACAAGTCTTGTTATGCCTGTAACAAGCATGGTCACATTGCAAGAAATTGTAAAGAGGTAAGACCCTTCAATGGTTACTATTATTTATGCAATAAATTTGGTCATAGAGCTATGAATTGTAGATCAAATCAAAGAAAACAAAATTAGAAAAATTAGAGAAGTCTTCCACAATAGAATTTTAGAAATCCTCAGAACATTACATGTTAGATATGTAATTATGTTGGTCACACAGCCAGACTATGTAGTATAGGAACCCACATGAATGGGTTGAGGAACATTAGGCCTCCAGTCATTTTTCACTCATGTAACAAGGTTGTACACATCTCTAGGTTCTTTAGAACAAGAACACAAAGATAGGAAAACCCTAAAAATCCAGAAAGTTCAATATTAGAAGAAGCAGGAGAAGTCAAGTTTGTGCAAGCTTCAGATGATGTGAGCTTGATTTGGAAGGAAGAAAAGAAGGACAATGTTGAGGATGCATACACAATGGATGCACCTCCTATTCATGGTTAAATGACCTTCATGGTCATAGGGGGAGCTAGATTAGCTCTAGATCCCTGCACGGCTAGTATACTCACTATCTGAGTATGCGCCTTGGACTACAACTATTTGGAGACTATGTGATGCAGTATGCAAGAGCGCACTGCCTAATTGTTAGCAGAAGCACAAAAAAAAATTGACAGTTGCATTCTGTACTTACATGACAAGCATTAATGGTGGAAAAGTTACTTTATAGTCATCAAAGATTCATTATTCATACACTGCATTCTAAATTCAAGCCTTTGGAGAACACAGGAGATCAAAGAGGTTTGTGTCAAGAGATCACAGTTGATTTATCAACAAAGAAGGTTGAAAGTTTTTTGTGAATCCCTAGTTCAACATGTCATCTCACAAACCCTTAGAAACCATTTAGAAGCATTCAATCAAGTAAGTCATGGCTACACCAGTTGTATTTTATGTTGCTGAAATAAAGAAATATTTTTTTAAGAAGCATCCATTTAAGTTCACCCTAGATAACCTAGAAGGGACATTTTCAAGAACCCCAATGGGCATCATGCATGTTGAGGACATACACACTTACATCTATTGTAAGAAAGAACCAATTGGTTTAGACAAGATTAGGTCACACCTAGAAATAATGGTGAATCAAAACAAAGCATTCACTGATGAGTTCATACACCTTGAGAATCATCCAATCATTGAATATGCTACTGCATATGCTACTGCATATGAGTTTTATGAATAAGAGTTGATTAATATTCTATTAAGTAGGATTCATGATGACCTATTCTAGATAGGAGAATTCCCTATAAGAATAACCACTGATCTCATCCATGAGATGACATGACTCTCTAAGTTAGGCACCATTCTTCCAGTTGGAAAGGATGTAAGGAAACTAGTAGAATAGGCATGCAAATCCCATAGTGATAGGTGCAAAATGACCATTGAGCCGATTCAAGAGAAATACATCAAATTGATGTATATGATACCTGGGTATAGATTTCAACATACAAGTAGGGTTAATAGTGTGTCCACAACCACTATTCTAGTAGCTATCAGATTGGTAAGAGAAAATGGAGAATTTAATTTGTGTGAGATCTTGCACACATAATTGATAGATAACATAAGGAAAATTAAGCATGATAAGAGTAGTATTTTTAGATTTGGATCACTTATCATATATATGTACTTCCACATAGTTGGTAAAGTATCAGACTTGTGTCTTGACAAGAGTCTTCCTAGATTTCCATGCAACTTGAGAGTGCACCCACTGGTGAAACAAAAGATAAGAAATTAGATGATCCTAAGGAAAAGATGAGAAAAAATAATGAGAGCACCCATGTTCCCTCAATTATAGTTGATGTAGAATCCTCATCACCTCCTAAGTATAAAAGGATTCCAAAGAGGAAGAAGGAGACCAACGCAAGCCATCAATCCTCTAGGAAAACCATAAATCTAAGGAAAAACACTCAAGCTCCTCCTGAGGTGGGCTTCAGACCCATTCTTCAATAATTGAAAGCTAAGATTATTGATGAAGGAAAAATTGATCAAATAAAGAAATTATATGATATGTATAATGAGATAGATAAATCAGAGATCCATGGAATGATAATCAAGCATATGATTAAGTTCAAGAAGATAATCCTAGAACTTAAGACAGTTATTCCAGACATAGTATGGAACATTTTAGAATTCTTGAAGAGGTAGGATATTAAGGAAGACCTCAAAATAAGGGAAAATATTTTAGATGAAATCCTCCCTTTATGCTCATTAGAAGAGAAAGCACTATTTTTAGATCTAGTGAAGCCGCACTTAAGAAAAAAATTGAAAACTCTACAAATAATGGATAAAGACTATGAGTTGGTAGCAAAAGAAACTAAGAAAGCATTTGAGAAAGTTTTCTCAAATAGACACATGTATCCACCTACTATTCCCACAGCTCAAGTGTCCTCTAAGAAAGCCAAGGAGTCAAATATCACAAATGCACTAGTAATAGTTCCATAGGAATCAATACCCTTAGTAACACAAGAAGATGACACTATAATCATTGAAAATGTGAAGATATCAATGGAATCCACTTAAAAAGACTTGGAAAATTTGAGGAAGCCTTTGTGAATACATAAGAGGAAGAAATACTATGTGGTGATAATTCACATAAGAAACAAGAAGAATTGTTGATTGAGGATTTGACAGGTAAAGAAGAAGAGAAAGAAGAAGAAGAGGAGAAAGAAAAAGACTCTATTGAAATACCAACAAGGATAAAGATAGAAGTGATGGAAAACACACCTATCACTCCTATACCATCAGCTTCATAGTTGTCAAATTTGACCCCTGATACTACAAGCTTGGACTCATGGGGAGAAGAAGAGCTAATCAAAATTAGTGTCCTTGCTATGGAGAAGGCTAAAGAGAAACAAGTGATGAGAAATCTTTTATTTGTTGAATCAGTCAATATCCTGAACATTCTACTACTAGAAGAAAATAAGGTGACAAAGGTACATTCTATGGATGATGTTAGTAACATCCTGATAAGCTTCAAGGAAAATTTATCTAGCATGGAGGAATCAACAACCAAAATAGTAGAAGAAAAGTATCTTAAGAAGAGACTGAATGAGCCAATAATTAACATCACACTTGACCTTAACTCTCTCAAGGTTGGTCAAGGTTCACTAAAAGAGATCGTAGCTCAAGGAAGGAAAATCATAGTAAACTCTATGAACCAAGACAAGCTAATTGCAGACCTCTACATGAAAATTTAGGAGGCAGAGGCTATGATAGATAAAGTGAGAAGATCAGTAGAAGATCCCACTATAGATGTAAACATGTGTAACAATGCATACTAGGGTCAAGTGGACATAATAGAAAAGATAGAAAAAGAAATGTCCAAAATAAGGGCAAGGCAAACACAGCCGAGAAATGCTCTTGCACCCTCACTAGATTTCTTGAACCAGAACATCAAGGAGATTGATGCCACTATGGTGACATATGATCAAGGTCCATGTATAGAATTGGAGAAGATGGAAAATTTAACATATTCTTTGTGCACCCATCTCTTGACAATAGACACAATGATGAAATTTTGACAGAATGAGATTGCTAATATCAAGATAACATATCCAGATGTCTTCACTTTGTAAGTACTTGTGTATACATTTTTTTGAGAAACTTTGTCATTAATGAAAAAGGGGGAGTATAGTATGTAGAAGGAAGAATATGGAGCCTTGTAAATGATGTAAAAAAAATTATAGTACATAAGGGGAGATATAAGTTAGAGTATGTATAAGAAAATATTGTATAAAGGTACTATTAGTAACTTCACCATATTCCTTTGTTGCCATTAATGACAAAGGAGGAGATTGTTGGAAAATTGACTATACTAAAGTATATGACTATATTTAGTGTTTTCATTATGGAAACAAAGTCATATGAAGTTTTGGAGTGAGCGCATATTGAAGAAGATCATAAATATGGCTAAGTATGAAAGACTAGATAGATAGTAGAGCACTAGGTGATCAGAGCATCAACACACATGCGTATGGAATAATTATGACATGCACCCTTGAAGATAAGCTTATAAGTATTTATTAATGCTAATTATAAGAGTGCATGATGATATGAGTTAGTATCAGGAAGTTACAGTCAGATGAAGTGACATAGACCATGAGCGGCAGATCAGAATAGAGCATGGAGCCGACTATTTGTATTTTGGTTAGCGCTTGTAATATTGTTTTGTAAAGACTATGCACCTATTTTATTTAGGTCATAGACATGTTAAAATTATTTTATATAAACATGCTTGAGCCAATTCATTTAAAGGCATTATATGTAATTAGTTATAGGTCGACTTAATGAAGAGTTTTGTATGTGCATATAAATAAGACACACACCCTTCTAAATTCGGCATGTGAAGAAAAAGAGAGATCATACAAGTAGAGAAGAAGTATGAAAAGAGAAAAAAGAATTTGGTAGAGCTTTACAAGAGGCTAAAGCATCAGCGCACAAAAGGACCTAATCAGACAAGCAGTGTCACAACACTAGTTCACCTTGTAGATATAGTGTGTATCTAATATCCAGAAGGTTGTAGCCTTCACCACTTGAGAAGTGAGCTCTAGGATAGTGTGTCCCCACCCCTAATAGGGTTCATTGTAAAAGAATCCTAATAGGGTTTGAACCTTGACCAGGTCACTATACTAAAGCATTGTAAAGAACATCTCCTAACAAGGTTGCAAGATCTTCTAACAGGGATCATAATACACAGGTACAATTCTTAGTGGTTGTCAATACCCATAGTGGATTTTACCTATTTGGGTTTCCCAATAATCATATTTGGTGTCATGTGTTATGAATTTTTATCTTACTTTCATTGATGTTCATTTCAGTTACTCAACAATTAAGTTAAGAAAAAGTAATAAGTATAGAACACTGATTCACCCCGCCTCTCGGTGTTCCCAATCCTAACAATCTCTTATGGATGGATTTAGTGGCTACAATTAGATCAAAATTAAACCCAAAGACAAAGATAAAATAGCTTTTACATGTTCATGGGGGACATTTTGTTGGAATGTTATCCCATTCGGGCTTAAAAATGTAGGAGCAACCTAGCAAACAACCATGACCTCTATATTCCATGATATGATCCATAAGTTCTTAGAGGATTATGTGGATGATATAATTGCAAAATATCACTCAAGGGAGGAGCATTTACCAATATTAGAGAAAATATTGACAAGGCTAGAACAATTCAAGGTGAGACTCAATCTGAAGAAATGTGGCTTTGGAGTACAATTGGGAAAATTGCTAGGGTATATAGTCTCAGAAAAAGGAATAGAGGTAGAACCACTGAAAGTCAAAACAATAATGGAAATGGGGGAACCTATAAATATGAGTCAAATGAGATCACTCCAAGGTACACTCTAATTAATTAGAAGGTTCATCTCGTAACTAACAGAAAAATGTCACTCTTTTACTCAACTCCTTCATAAGGACATAGTATTTAGATGAGATGACAAGCGTGAAGAAGATTTCTTGTTACTCAAAAAGTACCTCATGAATTATCCAATTTTGATGCCACTAATAATATGAAAGCCTTTTATTTTGTACATTTCAATGATGAAACATTATTTAGGGGCACTATTGGCTCAAGAAGATGAATATGGAAAAGAGAAAGTTATTTACTACATAAGAAAAACCTTGGTGAAGTATGAGTTAAATTACAGTTTCATAGAAAGAGCATGTTTGCTGGTAGTTTTTTCTTCCCAAAAACTATAACATTATATGTTATCTCATAAGATTAAACTCATAGAAAAAAAAGATCCATTAAAGTATCTCTTAAGAAAAATAGATTTGATAGGAAGGTTGGCTAAATGGGTTGTGGTGTTAAGTGAATTTGATATAGAATATGTAGATAGAAAGGAAATCAAAGGCCAAGTCATAACAGCTCAACTAGCAGAGGCATGGTTGGAAGATGAACATCCTATTCAAGTGGAATTTCCAGATGCAAAAATAATCAATATTGAAGAAAACACATGGAAATTATACTTTGATGGTTCCTATACTCAACATGGCTTAGGAGTGGGCATACTGTTGATTAAAACTCAAGGATCAACAATTCCAAAATCATATAAGATACTATTTCCATGCAACAATAATATAGCTGAATATGAAGAATTATTTGTTGGCATCAAATTGGCTCTAGAATGGAAGGTGAAAAAATTGCAAGTATATGGAGATTCACAACTATTCATAAATAAGATAAATGATGAATATCAAACAAAAGATGACAAGTTGATACCTTATAAGATTGTGATTAATGTAGGGGCATTCTAGGGTACTCGGTGAATCTGCATGGTGGTTTGTTATTTGGCCAGTGTTACTCGATTGTAGCCTTAACTAATGGTCTTAGTTATTAAAGGAAGCTCGGGCACTGAAGGAACTCAGTGGAACTGGTCTTGGTAATGCCTGTATTTCTCAGTGTTGCTAGCTTGGTTAGTTGTTTCACTATTGCTTGGTAGTTGGTCTTATCGATTGGAATTCTTGAAGATTTTCTTGGCTGACTTGGTGCATTTATTATTTGTATCTTTTGTTGGATTATCCTATGTAGATCTAGAGGCCAACATGTTGGATTAAATGTTTGTAATGCAATTTGAGAGCTGACTTGTATTGCATTTACTATTTGTTTAGGAGATTTAATGGTTTCATCCAGCCGACTTGTGGCTAATGATTAGTATTTAAGGAGTGTTTGGGTAGCTGTTTAGGGATTAGACTGGAGGTCTTGAGAATCACCAGTAGAAGTGGAGGATAAGTGAAGTTGTGGAAAAGATCTTGTGAGATCTTGCAGATCAGATTGTTTTCTGATAGTTATGTAATAGCAGAGCTAGTGGTTGAGGCTTGGAGACAAGGAGATTTCTTGGAGGCTTGCAAGCTCAAGTTCAGATCTGCCTTAGGGTTTCTATCAGTTGTTGATAATTTTTAGAACTGAACTAGCTAGAGTTGTATTGGATCTTGTGATCTTATAGAATTACTTCTTGATTATAATTGGCCCTAACCAAGAAGGCCTTACAGCCAGGCATGTTAATGGAAATTTGATTCAAAATTTATTATGTTGTTGAGTATTCCACTATGTTGATTGTTGGCTACAAGGTTGGACTATCTTTAATTAGATCCACTATCCTTGACCTGTGTCAAGTGGTGTCATAGTGATAGTTGATCTTGTGGAGCGAAGGTTGACCTAGCAAGGCTAATGTTATGAAGTTGATCCTATTGGCGAAGAGATTGTATGATCTAGATTGTAGATCTGTGGTACTGAACTTTAGAAATCTTGCCCTAGTTGTTTGTAAGGTGACAGGTTGTGATCAGACTTGCATAAAAATTGGATATTGTCAGTGTAGGGTTTATTGCAGAGGGTTTCTCCTATCTTTAAAGATGTCTCCAAGAAGATTGGACCCTAGAGTAATTGCAGATCTCTGTGATACTGTGAAATCTAGGATTACAGAGAAGGTGAAATGTGATTTCAGATCTGAGATGGAATTAATGAAGAATGACATGGTCACTGAGATCACGAGAGCTTTTGTTGGTGTACATTAGAATGTTGGTACTGAGGATGGTTATGAGGAACCTACCAATGAATTTGAAGCTGCTGGATCTAGTGGTGATGATCAGAGAGACAAATCTAGTGAAGATAGGACTGGTCAGTTGCATAGATCTGGAGCCTAGTTAAGTAGTAGTTACCAAATGGAAGTCTCTAATTTCTCTGGTACTTTGAAGCTTGAGAACTTGATTGACTAGATCGCTGAACTTGAAGATTTCTTTGAGCTGGAAGAAATTGAAGATCCTCTTCGGGTGAGATTGGCACAGACTAAGTTGAAAGGACATGCTACTCTTTGGTGGAAAGAATTATAAAGAGATAGAGAAGATGAAGGTGAAATGAAGATCAATCAGTGGAGGTTGATGGTAACTAAGCTAAAAGCTAAGTTCATACCTACTGACTATGAGCTTAACTTGTTTAAGAAGTTGTAGAATCTAAAGCAGAAGGATTTGTCCATTGAAGATTATACCGAGGAGCTCTACAAACTTACTAATCGGTCTGGACACAAAGAACTTGGTAAGGAAAAGGTAGCTTGGTATGTAAATGGTTTGATATGCAATATTCAGGATGAGCTTGGTATGGTGAAGATTGATTGTGTTGAAGATGCTTATCAGTATGCTCTGAAGGCAGAAGATAAGTTGAAGAGGAAACAACATAGTAACTCCCAAGGGAAGGAAAAGATTGATCACTTGGCGAAGGATAAACCAACTAATGTAGAAGATCAATAGAAACCTGTAGAGCCAAAGAACAAGATAGGTAGAGTTATCTTTAAGGGTACTTGTTATAATTGTGGAGAAGAAGGACACCATTCTTTTGAGTGTACACAGAAGAAGCTTGGTGACCGATGAACTACTGTGGTAAATGAGAACATTTAGAATGAGCCTAAATCTAAGAACTTTCTAGCTCAACAAACATTTCCTGGTACAAAGGAGGAGCCTTGTTAGAGGCGTAACTTGTTCAGGACTTGATGCAATTCTAGAGGTAAACTCTATGATGTTATTGTGGATAGTGGTAGTACTAATAACCTTGTTTCCTAGGACATGCTTCAAAAACTTGGTTTGAATAGAATGAGACATCCACATCCTTATAGGATTGTCTGGTTACAAGATTATCATGCTCTGGAAGCGAGAGAACAATGCTTCATTGATGTTTAGATTGGCTAGTATAAGGATCTTGTGTTATGTGATATTGTGGAGATGAATAGTTGTCATATATTGCTCGGTAGACTTGGCAATTTGATTGCAGAGCTATGTATGATTGTGTGAGGAATGTGTTTACTATTGAGAAGGATGACATGAAGGTTTCCCTAATGCCTTTGATGGATACAACACTCGGTAGGAGAATCATGATTATTGGTAGCCAATTTGAGTTGGTAGATCCTAAAGGTATGAATGATCAGTGTGTAGGACATACCTATGTATTGTTGAGAAAAGACTTGAAAAGATAGAGAAAGATGAAGTGGAAGACCATGCAAAGTGAAAAGTTGGAGGACTTGTATGTGAGGAACCAGTTCAGGATTTACGTGTTGAATCTTGGAAGATGTTCTTCTCACATATGAACATCTTTTCAAACCTAGGGTGTCTGATGTAGGGGCATTCTAGGGTACTCAGTGAATTTGCATGGTGGTTTTTTATTTGGCTGATGTTACTCGGTTGCAACCTTAACAGATGGTCTTAGTTATTGAAGGAAGCTTGATCACTGAAGGAACTTAGTGGAACTAGTTCTTGGTAATACCTGTATTACTCCATGTTGCTAGCTTGGTTGGTTGTTTCACTATTTCTCGGTAGTGTATACACCTAAAAATGGTCATCTAGACTATTAGCCCCTTTTGCTAAATCATCAATTGCTTGCTCTTGATCAAATCCTAGTTCTATCATTTATTCGATTATTTTCTATGGGCTAACCATCTTATCCTAAGTCTTTATTTAATTAAAAGGAATATTTCCTCCCCTTTTATTAAATAAAAAGCCCCCACTTTTCCTCTTATCCTAAGTTGCACAAATAAAGCATTATTCTTATTTTATAAAAAAGAGAAAAGCACTTTTTGTCTCATATGGACACAAAAGTCAACTCCTATTTTCTCATTGGAGGATACTTGTACACATGGATTGCTCCTCTTTCAAGCTCCACCATTGATTAAATCTTTTTCCTCTTAATCTCCATGGTTCATTCCTTCTCATTTCTTATAAAAGGAGAGCTCTCTTCTTCATTCTAGATCCCAAATTTTATGCTAATGTTATGCTGCAGGTTTTCTAGGTACATTTGGAGTTTTTTGAAGATTTGGAGCATTCTTGGCTTTTGCATCTACGTACTACTCTAGTTTCATTTCTTGCATAGTAGCTTCATTCTCATGGCATTCATAGCTTCATACTTAGCTTAGTTTCCTTTATGCTTTAGATTAATTCATCTAGCTTAATTAGGAAGGCTTGGTAATACTTGTTCTTTCCTTTTCATAGCATAGCTTGTACTTTCATTTCCATAGAATAGCTTGCATCTTTTAGTCTCATAGATTAGCTTGCATTGCATTGCATTCATTTGATTCTTGGGGATAATGGCATTCTTGCCCGTGTCTTCATTGAATCTCCCATTGCATGGTTTACTAGCAAGGTTATTGGCTTAATAGCTCTAGTTGAGAGCATTCTTAAAAACCCTTGCACTCCATGCCTAGGGAGCTATGGATCAATTTTTGAGATCTCATTCTTGAGTGTTCTTGAATGTAATGATTCATAGAAGTGTGACACAATTATAGAACACATGTAGTTGATCTCACCAACTAGAGTTCTTGAAGATTTCCTTGGCCAACTTAGTGCATTTATTATTTGTATCTTTTGTGGGATTCTCCTATGTAGATTAGGAGGATGACATGTTATATTAAATGTTTGTAAGGTGATTTGAGAACTGACTTGTATTGTATTTAATATTTGTTTAGGAGATTTAATGGTTTCATCCAGTCGACTTGTGGCTGATGATTAGTATTTAAGGAGTGTTTGGGTAGTTGTTTAGGGATCAGATTGGAGGTCTTGAGAATCACCAGTAGAAGTGGAGGATAAGTGAAGTTGGTGAAAAGATCCTACGAGATCTTGTAGATCAGATTGTTTTATGATAGTTATGTAATGGAAAAGCTAGTGGTTGAGGCTTGGAGACAAGGAGATTTCTTGGAGGCTTGTGAGATCAAGTTCAAATCTTCCTTAGGGTTTCCATCAGTTGCTGATAGTTTTTAGAACTAAACTAGCTAGAGTTGTATTGGATCTTGTGATGAAGAATTACTTCTTGATTATAATTAGCCCTAACCCAGAAGGCCTTACCACTGGGCATGTTAATGAAAATTTGATTCAAAATTTATTATTTTGTTGAGTATTCTTCTATGTTGATTGTTGGCTGCAAGGTTGGACTGTCCTTAATTGGATCCACCATCCTTGACCTGGGTCAATGATAAAAGATCTCAAGAAATACTTTACCTTGATCACATTTGAGAAAGTTCCTAGAGAAAAGAATAAAGAATAAAATGCCATGGAAACATTGGCTTCACTCCTATAGATGTCGGACCAAAGCGCAAGATACAAATTCTTGGTAGAAGAAATGGGACAACCCGCATTTGACCCTTCCAATTCCCACATTATTCTCCTATTAGTGAAACATGAATCACCTTGGTATGGATCCATATACACTTACTTTCAAGACCAGACCCTACCCTTGGATCAAACCCAAAACCAAAAAAGAAACTTCATAAGAAAAGCCTCTCTTTACACCCTTATATCCAACACATTGTATTGCAAGAGTCTTTATGGAATGATTTTAAGGTGTTTAGAGAAGGAGGAATCAAAGTTATCCTTACAAGAAATCCACAAAGGAATCTATGGATCACATTCAAATGAGTTAACCTTAGCAAATAAACTTCTAAGGATAGGATATTATTGGCCCTCCATGCAAAAAGATGCATGCCATTTTACAAACACTTATCAAAAATACCAATTTTGTGGGAACTTCATTCATGTACCAGCTCAAGAATTGCATCTGATGATTACACATTGGCCCTTTGATCAATGGGGGTTGGATCTAATAGGGAAGATTTACCCACCTTCATCCAGTGGTCATAATTTCATTATTACTCTACTGCAACACAAAAAAAAATCTCAATGTTCATATTGAACCATATAATTTATAGATATCGTATCCCCCAAGCCATTATAATAGATAATGCTAAACACTTCAAGAACAAGGACTTAAAATAATTTTGTACAAAATTTCATATGATACATGGGTATATGGACAAAGATGGGGAACCAAAAAGGTTCCACTTTTCTTTTTGGTCCCCCATCAAGCATAGTGTGTACACACTAAAGGGCATGCGCCCTATAGGGTGCACGCCCTATGGCTTGGGTTGCCCAAGTCTTAGGCTTGGGAAATGAAAAGAATATCATGTGCACCCTATAGCATGCACATGCTTTGAAACAACATACTTAAAGTTTGATGCAGATTGCAAAGCTTATTTTTCTTTCCTCAAACTCATGTTTGTAGCTAAGAAGGGCTTCCCAAGTGCGCACATAGTCTTGCTTAGGCTTGGAATCTATTATTTTCATTGATTCATCCATCAAATAGCTCCACGCCATTGTCAAGTTTGATCCGGAATAAGAGGTAAGTGTTTTTATAGCCCATGCCTCTTATTTGTTTTAAAATTTCAGTTTTGTAGCAATTTATTTTGGTAAAATTTGTTTTTGTTTAAATTTGTGTGTAATGAAGATTTTAAAATCTAGTTTTTTTAATTGCAAAGAAGAAATAATCTCCCTCAACCAAACCCTCAACCAAACCCTCCATCTCCTCATGAAGAAATGAATGAAGAAACAAATGAAGAAAATGAACCTCAATTGCCTCCACCAATCGAGAAACCTCCTCCTGGAACACAAGAAAATTTGATGAAACAAATTGAAAGAGGGCAAAAAGAATTAGAATCTTTAATCACAAGGTTAAAAGATTCTAGTGGTACAAATCCTGGAAGGGAAAGAATTGCAAAATCATTGGATACAATCTTGACCCACGTAAGCTTAGTTAGTGGGTAAATTAATTTATGGCGGGATAAAAGAGAAGAACAAAAACAATATTATGCAAATAAATTATCTTATGCGGACATAAAAAAGAAAAAAATTACAAAAGATGACATTTGTAAGCTATTTTAAAAACTAGGGGACACAGATACTCTTAGAAATACAACAAGGAGGTTCCCAATTCATTGGTGTTTAAATGAAGACATTAAAGACAATTTTAGGGAGAGATGGTGGATGGTCTTTGATTCACCTCCTTGTAATAATTATGAGGTTCCTATATATTTCTTGAGGAAACTCTATTGGGAGTTTGTACTTAAGAAGGTGCCAAATTATTTTGACTATCTAGATTCTCAGGGTAGAGGAGGGGGGTCATAATTTGATTGAGTGGGGGCACATCCTGACCCTAATGCACCTAGGGTTCCTATTGGCAAGCCACAGGTGGATCATGTTACTATTCCTTCCATTGTGAAGGAACATGTAGAGGTGGACACACAAGGCATGATTAGTGCTCTGACATAGACTCTCATTTAGTGTGCCACTCCTTTAGTTGAGGGTGACCATGGTCAATCCTCAAGGGGGCATATTTGTCGATCATGTGGATCCTTGTGCACATTTGGTACTAGTGAGAGAGAGGAAGAGGATCCTAGAATGATGACTGATAGTTTTCTAAATATGACATTTGGCATTGACACACAGGTAAATATTTCCAAGTTCATTAAATTGCTTTGATCATATTTCATTTATAAAAGAATAACTAATTAATTTAGTATCTATTGATTATGGTGAAAATTCAAGGCAAGAGTGTTAGTGGCAGTGGCAGTGGTAGTGGCAATGATCCTCATTGTCATCAATTCCACAAGTATGTATCGAATAAAATATTTTAATTAATATATTTGATTATTATGTAATTATATGAATAATTGTATCATAACTTATTGTGCATGTGCATTAGATGTTCATTGGTGGACCATCGACTTTCACAATAGACAGCGAAGGGCATCGTGCCACTTTCCTTGAGGTATCTTTATTTGCATGTTAATTTGATTTACTTGATTATATTTAATTAATAAATGAATGAATAACTAAATTACTAGACAAATTATGATCAAAATCTAGAGGCACGATGATCACATTCTTTCTCCTTGCTTTGTGGTGTCACCATTGAGTCCACAAGTATATGTAATAATGAATTATAATTAACATATCAGTAGTACATTGTTATGTGAATGGTTATCTTATAATTTTCCATGTACATGTGCACTAGTTGAATGTTGGATCTTTGACATTGACATCACACACCGGGGGATGCAGTGGAACCTTCACGAAGGTATCATTTACTCATTAGTAGGGTTGTAAAAAATATATATGTAATCTTGATGATAGCATAATAATTTTTTATTTTCATTTTCATTTATTGACATTAGAGACTCCTCCTTCTATCCGTGATACTTTGGATCATGGAGTAGCTACAGCAATAGCTAGTTCTAAAGCACTGACTAAGGTATGAAAGATATCAATTAATTTAAATTGTTATTTTAATAGTTTATATTGAATTTTATAATGATATTCATGTATGTATTTTAATTATTATTTTGATCATTGTTGTAGGGACTTATTACTCCAGATCACTAGCATGCACCTTTGGAGGATGAACATAGTGACTATTTGCTAGCAGTAAGCGAATATTCAATTTTATGTTACTGTATAATTCAATTTTGATGTATATTAGTTATTGATGCTTAAATTTTTTTTATCAGCTCGAGCTATAGAAGAGTCTAGATAGGAGGATGAGTAAGCACACTCAGAAGCTACAACATCCACTTCATCTCCATCAACGCGATGATCAAAGACAGCTCGGGATTTGTTTTCTTCCCCTGGCAAGAAAGGACTAGATTAGGGATATTGTATGCCTATTGTACACTCAAAATGTGCACTTCTCTAAGCCATTGATTCCAAGGGCATCCATGGATTGGAAACCTTGAAAAGTGACCTAGAGCTCCCTAGGCATGGAGTGCAAGGGTGTTTAGAGGGCTCTCAACTAGAGCTATTAAGCATGCAAGCTTGCTAGTAAACCATACAATGGGAGATTCAAAGAGACAAGGGAAAGAATGCCAATATCTTCAAGAATCACAATGAAAAATGCAATGCAAGCTATGCTAGAATGAGAATGCAAGAATGCAATTAAACTATGGAAATGAGAGTGTTACAAGTCATTACTAGTTAAACTATGTGAACTAAGCTAAAGCATGAAAGGAAACTAAGCTAAGAATGCCATGATAGCTAAGCTACAATGCAAATATGAAGACTAAAATTCTACAAATTCTTCAAAATCTTCGATGGCACCAAGAAAACCCACAGCACAACATTAGCATCAAGATTCAGGATCCTAGAATGAGAAGATAGCTCTCCTTTTAAAGATAAATAGACTATGGAGATTAAGAGGCAAAAGATTTGATCAAGGGTGGAGTTTGAAAGTGGGAGAAATCCTTGTGCACAAGTCTCCTCCAATGAGAAAGAAATGTTGACATTTGTGCCCCATGTGAGACAAAAAGAATTTTCCTCTTATTTATTAAATAGGAATAATGCTTTATTTGTGCAACTTAGGATAAAAGGTAAGTGGGGGCTTTTTATTTAATAAAATGAGAGGGAATTCTTTTTAATTAAATAAAGACTTAGGATAAAATGGTTAATCCATAGAATATAATTGAATAAATGATAGAATTAGGATTTGAACAAGAATAAGCAATTGATAAATTTAGCAAATAATGCTAGAAAGGGGCTAATAGTCTAGATGACCATTTTTGGGTGATTACATTTGCCCCTCTTTGAATAATTTGTGATTGATCTGGGAACACATTACGTCAAAGAATAGATTAGCCAGGAAGGCAATAGATAGAGATCTAACTCCAAAGAATGAAGTGTAGAGAGATAGAAAATCATGCATGGTCAACTTGGTAGCAATAGTATTGAACACTTAGGAAAGAGATGGATAGTATTAGAACTCAAGATGAGAAATAACATGTCAAGCACAATAGATCAATCAGAGCAAATGGAATGGTCAAGCATATGCTCTGGAGAATAGCTGATAGAATATGTTTTCCCCCTTAGGATCAAAATTGAAATGAGGTAGAGGGAATGCAGAAGCAAGATGAGAGAAACATGATCAAATCACCAAAAATCACAATCGAAGATGAAAGATAATAGAATAACCATCAAGCAGTGAAAATATGCCCCAATTGACTAGGTTTGACTGAGAAAGATATAGGATAAAGATAAAGTGAAAACCTCAAAGAGACAAAGTGAAGGAGATGAATAAAAGACTAGAAGGGTGAGAGAGATGAAGATGAAGAAATGAATATGCCCCAATGAAGATCAAAGGATCAGGCCTCAAATGGTCAGCCAATTATGTAGAAGAAGGAGAAATTTCAAAATGTAATTTTGACCATCAAGATGAACTCAAATTTTTATTTCAATCCTGAAAATGGATCTAGGACATCGAAATTAGCCAGGGGTACAATTTTTGTGAAATTCTGAGACATTTAAAAAATTAGGTCAAAATACCATATTAGGTCAAAATGCTATATAAGGGACGAAAAGGTCATTTTCAAATTCATTTGTCTTATGTGAATTTTGAGAACTTTGAGAGATTCAAGAGAGACTATGGCTCAGCAGGTAGGCATTCCCATTAACACACATTGATTTGAGTGTGGTCGGTTGCACAACTGGCCTCCTTAGTATGGTGCCCCGGTAAGTTTTCACAAAATTAGCCGTTTGAGTCATTTTTTTGCATTTAAAGTATGTTTTTTGAATTCCAAATTATACTTTTTTGAAACATCATGTGATACTTTTAAAGTATCACACACCTATTGTATACTATATCATGTGATACTTCGTGGGACCAAAAAGTATCACACGATCATCTAGGAAAGTATCGCATGAGCCTGGACAAAATGTCATGCGACATTGTGTGAAATATTGCATGAAGCAAGAGTATCACACCACTATATAAAAAATTATCACACAATATAGTATCAACAGACAGTGTCGCACCAGTATAACAAGAAGTATCACATGACTTTAATTTGAGCAATATAACATGTGTAGAGACAATTTTTTCTTTTGAGATTACTTGTACTGATTTGGACATCCATCATGACATGTTCTGACATCTGGTTTGTGGGTTTATGGTTTGCAGGAGGTTCTATTGGCGCTCATCATTAGAGAACTAAGGATGGTTAGGTTGTGCTATGTCTAGGATCTAGATGACCTAGGTAGAGGGGCTTTGACTCAGATGGGTTTTGGCTACTTGCTGGAGATGCCCCATATATAGGAAAACCATGGGTTACTGATAGCACTAGCAGAGAGGTGGCATAGTGAGCATAATAACTTTCACTTGCCGATTGGAGAGGCCACTATCACACTTGAGGATGTCTACTAGATCCTTCATGTACCGAGCCATGGAGATGCGGTGAGGATAATCATGTTTGTATAGATGTTCATTAATGTAGAGTTTCCATACGATGAAAACTAACATGACTTTTTGTTGGCACAGGTATACTATGATCAGACTCCCACAAATGGGAGGTATGCCATTCAAGACCTCTTCCAGGATGTTACCATCATAGATAAACATCTCAATTGGGACTTTTTGATAGAGGAGTATGGTTGAGACTATCTAGTGCCATGCATTATGTGTTCCATAGTAGCACAGGCTTTGATTACTGACCAGAGGTAGAGAGGGTTCAAACTAGGCTGGGGGAGATTAGTTGTAGACCTGGTGGCATGACCTAGATGGATGGTGTGGGGACCAATGATCCTTGCAAATATGTATCATGAGTTGCACGAGATCATTTACATGGATAGTTGATCATGGGCACATGGGGCCATCTTGGCATAGATATGGGTGTGGGAGCACATAGCTATTGTGTGACCACAGGTATAGCCTCAGGAGTAGAGGACTCCCTATATATATCAGTATATTGGTTTCATCACATAGCTGCACAGTGGGGATATCACATATTATAGGAGGTTTTTATATGAGCTGACGATGTTTGAGTGGTGGCCATACAGGCAGTGTGAGCAGTGGAGGGATGAGGATTGGGAGCTCCAGTACATGCTATGCAACTGACCACTACTAGGTAGGTATGCTAAGATTATGGAGCATTTTGTTATTACCCAAGTATGGAGGTAGTTTGGAAGCCAATAGAGAGTGGTAGTAGAGACCACCACATATGCTAGGGTATGGGAGGATGAGACACTGGGATGGCTACCGATGCTGGATTACTAGCAGGAAGTACAGGAGACAATAGGGTTGCGGCAGGAGCCATGGGACTACTTGCTAGACATGGTAGATGTAGGGGAAGATGCAACATACATAGTAGAGTGTTAAAGACATCCATTCTCAAGGTTCACAATCCCAGATGCATAGCCATAGGTACCAGGTGGGAATGGAGGGGGGGAGGTGAGAGGTAGGCTAGGGGTCCCGATCGGGTGGCCGAAAATGATCACGCCAATAGGTGAAGGAGGAGGAGGAGCAGGAGGAGGAGGAGGAGGAGGAGGCGAGACCAATTTTTTGATAGGTTGATGTAGGGTAGGAGAAACCTACAGCCAGAGGAGGAGGAGATCTCCAAGCTAGGATCTAGGCTTTAGAGGCCGAGGTGCAACAACTATGGACTCTAATTGCTATTCGCAATCAAGAACTTATGGATGTGCGAGCTGAGATAGATCGGTGGGAGAGAGTAGCACAAGATGATGCCACTGAGATATAGAGGGAGGCAACACAGGCATCATAATACCATAGATTATACATAGCAGCCATGCCTAAGGGTGAGTGATTGCCACTCTACTCAGAGAGGGTAGGGAGGTCAGACATGCCAGCTAACAAGATGGGACCACCAGCACCTCCTCCACATGAGGGGGAGAGCCAGTCTTAGGTCTAGGGTATTTGATGTATAGACATGTCTTGAGACTTTATCTAGATTTTGGATCTCACATTGTATTTGTATCATGATGTATATATATGAGATGACTGGATTATGATATATCTTGTGTACTTATCTCATTGTGATGGATGTTTCAATATTATTGTCTTGTTATATTTCTCAAATGTATGATATATGCTTATAAATGCTCATGTATAGTTTCTCTCATGGATGTATGTTTAGTTCTCATGTTATGATATAGACTCATGTTTTTGAAAATGATCTTTTTTGTATATATGATGATGATAAGATTAAACCCTTGTGATGATAGGAATAGAAAAGGATGTGATATGAAGGATGAGAAGTGAAAGACATGATCAAGAATAAGTGAAAGATGAGTGCAGTTGACTGACAAGTCCGTGAAAGATGAAAGGAAAGTTCTCTTCATATGCAAGATACAAAACTAAGCTAACATGAACCTAAGAATGCAAGCTACTATGAAAAGTGGTTTACTTGCAAGGTTACAAAGCCATTAGAATCTAATAAACATCATCAAGCTTTATTGGTAGCATCGCAAGATCATACAATACACACTAGTATAACTATGGGTATATGAATATGATCTATATTAGATAGGTATGTGGGAATCCCACCTAAGCATCAAAGATATGTAGGTCAAGATGACTAGTGCAGTGAGGTTCCCTAAGTTTAATATAGCAAGATTATGCTCACATCGAGACACAAGAAATTCAAGATGACCATAAGCATGCACTTGCAAAAAATAGTCAAGGATAATACATTGTAGATCCTTAGTGTCAAAAGTAATAAGCATAAATGCTCATGATAGTTAGGATCAACAAGATATACCCACAGGCAGAAAATAAATAAAACATGTTCTCATGCCCCCAGTCTTCTAGCTATGCATCATTGAAAACTATTAGGGAGAGAACACTCATCAAAAGAATTCATCATAGACAACACAAAAATAAATAAAGTTAAGCAAGTCTCAATGAGTCAAGTGTTTAAGTGCATGTGTGTAGGTCATAGAGTCAAACTTTGAGTATCGCATCTGCTAGTGAGAAATATCATATCATTCTAGACTACGGGTAGGATATCTGATAAGTGTTGAGAAACACTTGACACTAGGGAAGTGTTGAAAAAAACAATTGGAAAGTGTTGAGAAACACTGTTTGGACCAAGTTGCCCAAGAAACCTCGATGCACAAAGAGACCCAAGATAAGCTAAAACAATGTATGCCCCCTAGACTAAGACAAGAGTCAATTCTAGGCTAGGAGAGACAAAGTGAGAAGTGGAGTGAATGAGCACCACACAAGACTAATAGACATAGGTGCAAGGGTCCCAAACAACACCTGTTTCCAAGTTTTCACTGCTTGCCAGATGTTTTAGGACTTTTTTTTATTTGTTTGTATTTTTGTTACCAAGGCGCTTGTTTCTAGGTTTTCACCAAGGTACTTTTCTATTTTTTTGAATTTTTGAATTTTTTTTTTTTTTTTTGTGAGACATCAAAGCGCCTATTGCTAGGTTTTCACTAGGATGCTCTTTTTTTCAGGAATTTATATGCTTTTTAGGATTTTTTAAGCATCATATATGAATTTTTTTGGAATTTTTTTAGGATCAATAAGATATATACAAAGAGCTCAAGAACCTTAGGCATAGAACTTCTTCATATGTAGAACATTAATAGGTTTGACAAGCTCTTCTCTCTTAGGTGTAGATAACTAATAGGCCCCAAACCCAAATAATGCCGTGATGAAGAGGGGCCCTAACCAATTCAGCTCAAACTTTCCTTTCTACTCTCTATTCTATTGATTCTTAAGATTTTCTCTTAGGACTAATTCACCCACTTGGAACTCTCTAGGATGAACTTTCTTATTATAGGCAATAGACATTCTCTTCTAATAAGTATGCATGTGATTAAAGGAAGCCTTATGGTGTTCCTCCAAAGTAGTAAGGTCATGAACTCTCATGGCCCTATGGTCTTCGTTGGTAATCAAACCATGTAGAGAGACTCTTAGTGATGGTATTTCGACCTCTAATGGTAAGACAGCCTCAGAACCATAGACCAAGGAAAAAGGTGTGGCACCAGTAGGAGTGTGAATAGAAGTTCTATAAGCCCATAGCATAGGATTGATCTATAGCATAGGATTGATCTATAGATGCCAATCCTTGCCTGATTTGTGCACCATCCTATGAAGGATTTTCAATAATATTTTATTCGAGGCCTTAACTTGGCCATTCCCTTGAGGGTAGTAAATAGAATACCAATGTTGTTTAATTTTGAATTTTTTGCATAATTATTTTAGGTCTTTATTCTTGAATTGGCCGCCATTATCTATGACTATGGAAGAAGGGATACCATAGTGGAAAATGATGTGATTCAATATAAACAAGGAAACATGTTTGCCCATGGCTGTAGATAGTGGGACAACTTCAACCCATTTGGTAAAATATTTAGTATTTGTAATAATGAACTTATGCCCACTTGAAGAACTAGGATGAATCTTGCCTACCAAGTCAAAGGCCCATTGCTGAAATGGCCAGTATGTAACAAAGGGAATAAGCTCACATCCAGGAGCATGAATGAGATTCCCATGGAGTTGATATTTCTTGTAGGACTTGGCATATCGAACAACATCAGCTTGTATAGTAGGCCAATAGTAACTAGCCCTAAGCAATTTTTGAGCTAACACAAGACCATTAGAGTGTGAACCACATATGCCATTGTGGACTTCGGCTAGCGCTTTTTCTAACTCCTCTATTTCTAGACACCTAAGGAGAGTTCCATCTAGACCCTTCCTATACAAGTCACTAGAGATGAGGGTAAAATGTGAGGCATTGCAGATGATTTGGCACTTCTCATTACGCGTTAGATTTTTAGGAATAATTTGATCTCGGAGATAGGAAAATATAGTAGCATAGCGGGATGAATCATGAATGACCATAGTGTAAATGACATGGTCATCAAGGGAATCATAGGTGGGATAATGAAACTCTTCCACCAAGAACTCAAAGTGTGACTCATGTTCTTCCAATTGTAGAATGGATGCCAAAGTAGCCATGGTATCAATAGCCTTGTTCTCATCTCTAGGAATTTGTTGGAATGTAATAGAAGTGAAATAATTCCTAAGTGAGTCTATCATCTTCTTGTAGGGAATCAACTTGTCATCCTTTGTCTGGTAATCATTGTTTACTTGATTTATGACAAGCTATGAATCTCCAAAGATATGCAATTCTATAATCCTCTATTCTAGGGGAAGCTTAACACCATTGAGAAGGGCTTCATATTCAACTATATTATTGGTGCATGGAAAGAGAAGCTTATACAATTTAGGAATCATGTATCCATGAGGTGTAACAAATAAGATTCCAGTGCTAGCCCCATTCTATGTATGAGAACTATCAAAGAACATTTTCCATGTATGCTTTGTGACATTCATGATCAAAGCATCTAGGAAGTCTATCTGAAGAGGAGCATCATCAGTAATGGGAAATTTAGCCAATTGATCCATGATTGCTTATCCTTTAATGACTTTCCTATCAACGTACTAAATGTAAAGTTCTGAAAGAATCGACATCCATTTAACAAGTCATCTGGTAAGCATAGATTTACTTAAGAGGTACCTTAAATGATCAATTTTGGCGATCGACTGTGTAGTATGTGCGAGCATGTAATCTCTGAGTTTTTGGGATGCAAACACTACTGCTAGACAAGCTTTTTCAACGCTGGTCTAATTGAGCTCATAAGTAACCAAGGTATGACTGATGTAATAGATAGCTCATTCTTTTCCCATATCATCTTGGTGTGCAAGGAGAGCTCCTAAAGAATTTTTCGTAGCAGGTATGTAGAGTATCAAAGGTTTCCCTTTGATAGGCGGCATAAGAATATGAGGTTTTGCTAGGTAGTCCTTGATTTGGTCCAATTTCTTTTGACACTCCTCATTCCATATGCAAGTAGCCCCTTTATGTAAATTCTTGTTGAAGGTTTGAGCTCTATTAGCTAATTGAGAAATGAACCACCTAATAGATTCAAGATGGCCTTGGAGACCCCTTAATTATTTTATGTTGTGAGGAGGTGGCATTTCCATGATAGCTTGCACCTTTTCCAGATCTACCTCTATTCCTTTTGTTGATATGATATAGCCTAGCAGTTTCCCAGAAGTGACACCAAAGGCACATTTCTTAGTATTTAATCTAAGTTAAAATCATTCCATATGGTCCAATATCAAACTCAAATCGGATAAATGAGTGCTTCTTTGTTGTGATTTAGCAAGTGTGTCATCAACATAATATTCCATGTTTTTATGCATCATATCATGGAATATGGTAGTCATAGTTCTTTGATAAGTTGCATCACCATTCTTAGGACCAAATGGCATGACATTCCAACAAAAGGTACCCCATGTGCATGTGAAAGCTATCTTCTCTTGGTCTTCAAGGGAAATTTTGATCTGGTTATATACGGAGAAGCCATCCATAAGGGAATACATTTCATAGCCCATTGTCATGTCCACTATCATATCGATGTTTGGAAGTGGAAAGTCATCCTTAGGGCATGCTTTGTTTAGATCTTTGAAGTCAGTGCATACGCAAATGGACTTATCATGTTTGGAAATAGGAACAATATTGGAAATCCATTCAGCGTAGTCAATAGCTCTTATGAAGTTAGCTTTTAGAAGCTTCTTAAGTTCAGCCTTAACCAATAATGCCACATGAGGATGCATCTTTTTGAGTTTCTATTTGACAGGTTTTACAGCTAGAGCGATAGAGAGGTGGTGCATAATAAGCTCAGTGTCTAAACCAGGCATGTCTGAATATGTCCATGCAAAGTTGATCTTTTTCTACTGAAAAAATGTGGTGAATTGTTCTTTCTCCTCTACCAAGAGGGACTGAGCTACATGGATTATCTTAGGAGACTCCTTTGTCTCTAAGTTGATTGGCTATGTAGGTTCCATCATAACTAAAGATCTTTCTTGGAAGTAGCTGGGAAAACTACCAAGTACCTCATCCTCGGGTGCCTGGGAGGGGTTCTTGTAATACCCCAAAAATGGGCTCTAGGTTCATTAACCTCCTATATTGACACATCAAATGAAATCAACATCAAAGTCCTAACCTAAGGCACATTGGCACATTATCGAATCTTAATTGATTATCCTAAATTCTGCATCGGGGAATATTCCTTATTCCTATTTATCCTGATTATCTTTAATTTAATGATTATTTGGCCATAAATCCTATTAATCCTAAAGTTTGATTAATTGAATATTCTGAATATTTAATTAATTAGATTTAATACTGCCACTTAATTATTTAATTAAATTAAATTTATTCCTAATTATATTATTTAATTTTGACAATAAATCTAAAATCTCATGATTAATTGATTAAATTCTTATTTAATTAATTAAAGTCAACTGTCAAATTTAATAATATAGTTTTTGAATAAAAGTTTGATTTAATAATTGATTAACCCATAAATCAATTATTTTATTTTTAAAATCAGTTAAGTTGAGGATAAATCACTTTATTTATTTAATTTATTCATAATTAATTATGCACATCCATAAATAGTTAAACTTTAAATCAAAAAATCAATTCAAGTTGTTTTAAAAATAAACTCAACTCTCTTTTGAGTTGAAAGCTAATCTCAACTTCTGATTTAAATTAAAAAGTTGATTTGCATGATTTTGTGAGTTAATCTATCTCTAAATTCTTGATAACTTAAAAATCAACCTAAGTTTATCAAGAGTGATTCATGGCTTTTTCCATGCACCTCCAAAGTCCTAGATTTCTATAAATTAAGGCCTCAACTCTTCATTTGGATCCATCCATGAATTGCATCCTCACGCTGGCAAATTAGTGATCGAAGAATCAATCTTTGTGAATCAAAGCTGTTGTGAGATTTTCATTATTTTTGAGCATTCATACCATTTAGCATATCATTATTAGATTAATTGCATGTCATATCAGTTTCTCATATAGAATAGATTCATATCAGTTTATTTCATCTTATTGCATAGAAAATCCAAAAATATAGATTAATTTGCATTCATCACATATCTAGATTTTGCATTCAAATCCTTCCTTTAGGTGTCATCAAGGTCACTGATCTTGGTGCAATCTTAGAATATCATACTCACACCTACTAAAAGGCAGTAAATCGCCTAGTTAGATTAGTTTCCATTTCACTGCACGATTTTGATTTTAGCTAACCTCTAATGTTTTACTGAAGTGTTGTGTCTACAGCTACGTACAAAATTTACACACACATTTTTGGCACCCACTATGGGGCCTTGAAATGGGTTTCCATTCCAATTCTATCAATTTCTAGCTATTTCTTGTCATTTTCTGATCAAAACTATGATTTTTATTTTTTGTCTATACATTTCTCATATCAGTTTTGTCAAAAAGTCATTTTGGGAGATACCCACTGTCATACGATAGGTTCAAATTTCAAGGCTTGTATCAGAGTGTACACATTGTTGTTTGAAATCTTGATTGTCATATGAATAGGTACCCACATTCGTATGAGTTTGTAGACTATCGTCTAGTAGGTAACCTAGTGTCATATGAGTTTTGACTCCAGATTCAATTGTCATTTCATATTTTCAGGCAGTTGTCTAGATTTGATTTCTAGATTTGGACTAACAGCTAACATTAACAATTAAAATCTTCTATTTCTGATTGGTATTTTCTAGTTCTGATTGGGAAAAGTGTGAGAATTGCTAAAAAAGGTAAGAATCTACTAAGCGCATTGTGAGGAATTCAGGTAATCTTCTCATTTGATAACATTTTGATTTGGACTAAAATGAACTCTCACATGTCAAGCTTGTGTGACCTTTATTGCTTTCATATCATAGATTTCATTTTGGGCTATAGAACGAATGTAGATTTTCTTTCTACATATCTATTACACATAGTAAATAGGCTCTATGAACACTATTTGTGGTTCTTGAGAGAGTGGGTTTCCAATGAAGCTCTTCTCAATGAGAGAACCCTTTCAGGTAGGGAGGTTACTAAGAGTGTCTCACGTTCTACTAGATTTGTGCATCTTCAACTTTTGATTGATATATTCTCTCTCTAGAGAGGTTGATAGATCATAAGTGGTTGACATCATAAATCTTTGTGAGATAATCTTGGTCTTAGAGTGTTGGATTAATCTATCTGCTTTATTTTGGTTAAAAGTGAAAAGGCTAGAGGACTATGCTCTACTCCCTTTTTGGGTAGTATCAAAAACTCAAATCCTTGAATCTGGAACTAGTCTCCATGTGGTATCTTTTGTGAGTCACCTTTAGAGAGGTTTAACTATAGTGGACATTCCCTTAATTGGGTCAACCATGTGGATAGAACCTTAAGTGGTAATAGCCATTTTCACCGTGGTAGCAGCAGCCGCTATATAAATGTCCTTGTGGAGGAAATCTTCATAGGTGTGGTCTCTTGTTGGGCTGTCAAATCTCCCTAGCAGCTCCTGATTGATTAATTTCTTAGACTATGTCAAAACCCCGGTGCACCTGGATTGGAGTTCGCCCTCTTGAAATCACAAAATTTGCAGAGTCAGACCATTACTACAAACCCTAGTGAGGCCAAATTTTCATTTTCTCATAATATGTGCGTTACTACAAATTTTTTTGGAACATACACTATTAGCATTCCTAGGGATTGGCACATTTAGTCACTTGGTTGTTCATGCCTAGGGTTGCTTTGTCCCTTGTTCATTTTTTTCAGATGTGCTTGAAATCACTTGCTTGCTATTTTGCGTGCCTGTTTATCTATCTGGTTATTAAGAACAAATCAATCTAGTACAATCTTCAAATCTGGACAGATAATTTTGTGAACAATTTGAAACTAAAAACCTAAAAATTAGAAAATCTAATGTCAAACACCTTTCTGGAGTCAAAAGTCATCTCATAAAGTCAGAAAGTCATATGACTTTTGGATATTGTTGTTTTAGAACCCCCAGATTGTCGTATGATAGCCTGTATAGCGTCATATGAGTTTTGCCACTAGTCAATAACAAAAGTTAAAAATCCTACTATCAACTATCATGTGAGTTTTGAAACTATTGTACGAGCTTTTCAATTATCGTTTCATAGTCTACCCACTATTGTATGAGCTTGTGGAAAGTCATTTGAGAAAAGTTTGAAAAATTGTCAAAAAGTGTTAAAAACTGTTAGAGACCTAGCTTTTACAACCTATTTCCAGAGTCTATCAAGAAAATCACTATGTCAAGAACAGAGTAGAAACTAGAATGAATCCAATAATTTTCCTAAAGTGGCCTCTTGAGTCCGATTCAGCCTTCTATTTAATCAATTTGCATCTTTTTCATCTTGTGTCAAAACCTTGTCATAACTATCAATCTTCAATCCATCTTCAAAATGGCTAAGTGTTGTGAACTCATGTCCACTATCTTTTGGGCATCTACCCATACATCTAGGACACATTATCCTTCATTTACATCCAATCTTATCCTCAATCAATCAAACTTTGACAAGGTTGCATCATTTGATCTTCTTGAATCAGATCTTTCTTCAGTTGTCTTCATCGTATTCTTTTGCTTCACCCAAGGTTAATGGTGGAGACTAGAGCTTCCTCTCACAAGAAATTTGGAGAAGCACTTAACACTTCTACTTTGTCTACTCACATAGGTCCAACTCTTGAGCAACTCTACAATTCTTGTCTTTACGAAGATGACGGTCTTGGCAATTTTTGATTGAAAATTGGTTACATACCCCCTCCATCAACTCATAGAGGTAATCAAAAAATCCCTCCTCAATCTAATCTAGGGAATCCTAAAACTCCTAACATGTCTCATGGAGGGACACATTATGGGTCCCAAGGACATTAGTCTCAACATTGTATGGATCAAGAACCTGCACCTTCTGAAATTGCTCAATATAAAAATGATGATAACTTCAAAAGAATGATGAAACATTTCTTGAAAGAAGATAGAGAAACATAATTTCTAGAATTAGCTCATCAAGGAGCTAAACTCCCTCCCAACTTTAATGTGGAAGAGATCATTACACATGAGGAAGAAACTCCTATTATGGCTATGATGAAACAATTGCACGCCATGCAAGTAAAACTTAACAAAATGGAAAAATAAAAAGAACCTAAGGAGTTCTCCATGGAGGCCCTATGTCCTTTTCCATTTGATAAAGACTTGTATATGCCACCATTCCCTAAGAGGGTGGAAATGCTGAAATATGATAAGTATGATGGAAACTCTGATCATCAAGATCATGTCAGAGAATTTTGTACTCAATCTATGGGGTTCACACATGAACCGACCTATTTGATGTGTCTTTTCCCCCAATCTTTGGGAGGGTCAACCATTCATTGGTTCTCTCGGATGCCTCCTACAATCAAAACCTTTGAGGAGTTGATCAAATTGTTCTATCAACAATACTCCTACAACATCCAACACCCAGTCACCATGATTGATATCTGCAATCTCAAACAATATTTGGGAGAATCATTCCTGACATTTCTCAAAAGATGGAGAAAGAAATTCTCTCTATATGCTAGGCCTATTCCAAAAACTGAGAAGCTAGAAATCTTCATCAACAATCTTGTTCCAGAAAACAACTACCCTTTACAAATGCAAAATAATACATCTTTTGATAAGATGGTAGACAATGCAATCAAAATTGAAAAAGTACTTGTGAAAAAGGAGACATCACATGTCAAAAGGACAAGTATGAATCTAGTTCTAAGGATAAGAACAAAAATTGGAACAAGAATAAGGGCATTGTCACAGATAGTTTTGTTGATAATCTCCATGCCCCATCTAAGGAACCTTCTTACAATCTAACCATTGGTACCCAAGCCATCAAAGCTTCAAAACAAAAGGTGTCTAAATCATCTCAAAAGAAGCCAGAATACAAATCTTGGTCCGCTGATAATAAATGAAAGTTCACTCCTCTTGGAGAATCTTTGGAATCAACTATGAGAACTCTACTGGCTAATAACATCATCTCTTTACCTATGATCTGACAATCTGATCCTGACCCTAAGTTGAAATGGTGGAGAGAGAATGAATTCTATGATTTCCATTGGGGTAAAGGTCACAAAACTAATAACTTCTTGTGCTCGAAGCATACCATTCAAGACAAGATTGATAATGGAGAAATCATGATCGATAATCCTAAAAGCAATAATGATCGCACAACATTCACCAAACCATTTCTGAAGCATAGCCAAGGAGATTCATCTTCTCAGCCTAATGTGGGTTCTAAGGTCAATTATTCCTATCCTAGAAATAATATTATTATTAATATGGTTGAACCAAGCCTATCTAAGCATTGCAATGTCATCACAATTGTAAGAAGAGAGAGAAAATCAATCAGCTAAAGCAGTTACTTGATCACAAGCTTAGGCACACCTACAAGGACAAATCCCAGATCAATCAAATGTCCCTAAGGTGCCTTTCAATTTTTCTTCTGCTTCTAAACAAAGGGAAAAATCTAAATCTTCAAATCCTAAGGACATGAGGCCTACTTCGTATAGTATTGTTCAACAACTCCAACATACTAATGCAAAAATCTCCATGTTTGAGTTTCTTCGGATATCTCCAACTCATAGAGCCATCCTAGACAAATCTTTGGTTGGATCCAATGTTCTTGGTAACCTTGATTTAGATAGATTCCAGGCTATGGTTGGTCATCTTACATCTCCATAGTATATCTCCTTTTTAGAGGATGATGATAACTCCTTGAGTCATCTGCATAACTAGCCCTTACATATAGAAGTTTTGATCCAAAACCATCATGTCAAACATGTGTTGATAGATGGGGGCACTGGTCTAAATATTTTTTCTTACAACTTGATCACACAATTGGGATTTTTAAGAAATGGCCATTGATCGTAGAAAGAAAATAACTATCAAAGCATATAATGAAGAAGAAAGATCCTCCAAGGGAATAATTGTCCTACCTATTAGAATAGGTCCTATCATTAGAGATACTCTATGTCAAGTTCTTGATATACCTTTGGCTTACAACATCCTTCTAGGGAGACCCTGGATACATGAAATGAAAGCTATTCCTTCTACATACCATCAGTGCTTGAAATTTCCTTGTGACAGAGTAGAGGTAACCATTCCAGCTGACATGTCAACAACTTGCAATACCTTGAAATAAAATGCAGATAAACTTGTTCCTAATAACAGAGAATCTTCCATTAAGAAAAAAGATGTAGCATCCACATCTAAGATGGAAGATATTGCAAAAGAGCTCAATATCAAAGAAAATGGTATGGAAGAATATACTATAGATCCAGTCTTGACTTTGACATCTCTCCCTATCTCACCTAGGTCTTATGGGAAAGCTCTAAAATAGTTCAAACTAGAATCTAAGGAACCTCTTGAGGCATATAAAGGAAAATTTGTTGCAGAACCTAAGCAAGAATTTGAAGAAGATGAAGTTGTTCTTGCATGGCTCTACAAAGATGAACCTGAATCCCAAGTTGTTCAAGCTGGTGACTCTAAAGTATCGAAGGTTCCTTCTAAATCATATGGCCCAGGGGATAAACTAATAGCTAAAATGGGATATACAAGAAAAGGACCTCTAAGAATCCACGGTAAGGGTCTTCTATCACCTCTTGAACATCATGGTCAAGCCAACAAGAATACAACAGGTCTAGGATACATGAAGAAGCCTTTCTATCTTAGCAAGAACTCCCCGCATGTTCTAGAACAAATTGAGCCTTCTGTAACAAATCAACTAAAGGGGGAAATAATTGAACAGTATGATAGTGATGATTTAGACACCACTGATGAGCTCATTCCTTATTAGCATTTTCCTAAAGAAATAAAAGAGCTCCTTGAAGCTGAAGATGATCTAATAAAAAGAATTAATGTAGTAGAAACACAAGAACCTACTATAGAGCAGAGATAGTTGTAACATAAGAACGAGCTAATCTCGAAGGCAATCAAAAAGAGGAAGTGGTAGTTATTTTGAGATAGATTCTCATGAGTATGAATTCAGATCAAAATTTGACAGTAACCCTTCTTGGGGTCTTCATCCTGACTTTACTCATGTTCTTAGATTTCCTAGAGGCATAGATTAAGAATCTAATGACTATGAATGGGGAGCCATTCTAGAAGAAGATGAGCTTATTACATAGAAACATGTTGATGTTATTCACCAATATGCACCTAAACCCAACATAAGTCTAGAGTGAAATGATGAACTTATCGAGTCTGATCCACCGATGGCTGAAGTGGACTATCACAATGACATTGAGCCTATTCATGAATTGAATGTCTTAAGTTGTAATATCACCTTTGAACTTGAGCATCAGTTTAGGACCGATGATGATAGATCCATATTCGTAAACACTCTTTCCCAATCTTTCACCACTTTGACTATCCAACACCCTGACCTTCTTGACATAACATCCACCAACTTGAACCAAGGTATTTATACCTTTCCCAATGATTATGCCCTTGCTTGCTACCTAAATGTAGTTGAGCCTATGAGGACTTCCATTAGTGAACCAAGTGTTAGCATGATGGAATCGGACATCAAGTATCTTAGTTAGAAAAATAAGAATAAGAATAAAAATAAAAGGAGTTCTAAGGGTGAAAACCACTTTGTGGCAATTTCAAAAACTACAAAAGTAAAAATAAAAGATGTATCCAAAGGTGAAAACCTCTCTAAGGAACCTAAGGATGAGATATTTGATGTCCTTTTAGGTCATTTACATGATAGATCTCCAATTCTAATTGAGCCCACTCAATCTATCAAGTTGGGAACAATAGAAGAACCATAGTTGATCCATGTAGCACAATCTTTATCAGAAGAAGAGAAGCAAAAATTTACAACTTTCCTCATAGAGAAGAAGATCAACTTTGCATGGAAATATTCAGATATGCCAGGGTTGGATCTTGATCTTATAATGCACCATTTATCTATAGCTCTTGGAGTAAAACTAGTTAAACAAAAATTAAGAAAGATGCATCCTCATGTTGCACTCTTGGTCAAAGCTGAATTAGAGAAACTACTAAATGTCAGATTCATCTAAGTTATTGATTATGCAGAATGGATCTCTAATATTGTACCTATTTCAAAACTAGATAAATCAATTAGAGTGTGCACAGACTTTAGAGATGTAAATAGAGCATGCCCTAAGGATGATTTTCCACTACCTAACATTGATATGATAGTGGACATGACTGTGGACTTTGAGATGTTTTCTTTAATGGATGGTTTTGTTGGACTACAACTGATTTGGAATCTGATTGAAGAATCTATGATTACAAGATCATTAAGGAGTTGCTGATTAGATATGTAATATGATTAAATCAATATTATGTTGTCATTGATGTCAACTAGTTTGACAACCCTTATCTTGTAAGTTACTATACCGACACATCTGAAGAAAGGTGAAAAAGAGATGAAGAACAGAGAAAATCCAAAAATATAGATTAATTTTCATTCATCTCATATCTAGATTTTGCATTCAAATCCTTCATTTAGGTGTCATCACGGTGACTGATCTCTGTTGAATCTGAGAATATCATACTTGCACCTACTAGAAGGCAATAAATCACCTGGTTAGATTAGTTTCCATTTCATTGCATGATTTTGATTTTAGCTAACCTCTAATGTTTTACTGAAGTGTTGTGTCTATAGCTAGGTACAAAATTCACACACACATTTCTCACCCTTAGATACATCTTTATTTTTACTATTTTGAGGTTCGAACACCACCACAATGTGGTTTTCACCATCTGACAGTTTCTTTTTTCTTTTGATTTAATGACTGAGGTACTTGATATCTGATTCTTTCATATTTGTTGCTGGTTCATTGGTGGAAGAGGTGATAGGTTCAATGGAATTGAGGTATCAAGTGATCTCATAATTATTTTGGAAGGAAGTCAATGTAGGTCTTTGATCTTTGGTAGACCAATCTATGAGATCTAAGTGTATGAGAGGAAGCAAAGTGATAGGCTCAAGGTTATTGATGTGATAGGTATCATCTCTGGTGATGAGAGAAGTCAAGCCTATAGAGTAAGCTCCAAAAGTATCAAGATCTAGATTTGGCATAGAAGGACCAACCTGGTTCACTAAAGCAATATGCAGATCAAACTTGTCAGACCCTATGTGAGACTCATCAACTACGTCGGGTTGGGCACTATAAGTATGAATCACATCAACTTCCATATCCACTATGGAAGATCCTTTTGAGAGAGTGTCCCATTCGTACTCATTTGAATCTGTTGTTGAACTTCTACTAGGATGTTTGCAACAAGAAGGTTTAGGATGCCTAGAAGTAGAGGCACCCATGCCATTATGTGTGAGATCTTCTCTTTCTAGTAACCACGTAATATTTCTATGTTATCTACCTCTGAAGTTAGATTCATCAGGCACATAGTTTCTAGATGTAGAAGCTTTAGCTATGTCATCATTTGGTATACATTCTTCTCCCCAAAGGAGTGAAGTAGAAGGGATACCATCTCCCATTTGGGCCATAGTGTATAGTGGTGATTCATCCATATCTATATCTGAGTCACTAATCATGGGAGCATTTTTAGAACATTTAGGGGGGTCATCTTTGGCACTATATCCTAGACCCATGGTATTGTTAGAGTGTTGACCATCAGTATGAATCAAAGGTTCAACTAGAGCATGTCCATTATTATTTAAAGGTCCTTAACCTTGATAGCCCATTTGGTACAAAAATGTGTAGCCTTTACCATAGTGTCTAGGGGAGATGGGAGTAGGAACTGTTGTACTGTCTTCTCCCATTTTATAGATCCAATCTCTAATAGCTTGTTCTTATTTTTCTACCTCTAAGGGTACATACACTTGAACAAAGGTACCAAAAACTATCATGGTGGAAGCGGAAGGCTTCATCTTGTTTGAAGGTCTACCATATGACTTAGGAGAGGTAGGCATAGCAACAATAGAATCCATTATGTATTTGCCCATACCAATACTCATCATTTTTAATTTTTGCTCAGCAGCAATAAGGGATGAATTTGGATCATGAGAAGGTTTATTGTGTGGGACAAATGTTTTAGTAGTAGTGAGAGTATTAATAGTAATAGCATTGTCCCCAGGAATCACAATTTCAGCTCCATTGTACGGGAATTTGACACATTGATGGTAGGTAGAAGGAATAGCTTGCATGTCATGGATCCAAGGATGACCCAGAAGAATGTTGTATGTGAGTGAGATGTCTAATATTTGAAACACAATATCTTTTGCAACTGGACCCACTCAAACAAGAAGCACAATAAGACCCTTTGAAGACCTCTCCACTTCATCGTATGCTTTGATAGTGATATTTCACCTTGGATCTACAAAAAATTTAGACAATCCCAATTGTTGCACAACATTGAAGGAAACAATATTCAACCTCGCACCATTGTCTATTAGGACTTGGCAAACTCAAGTATGGTAGACTTGGAGCTCGATATGTAAAGCAAGATTATGTGGGTGAATAAGGGACGTGTCATCCTTTGTGGAAAATGAGAGATAGTAAGGAGATGAGATATGATTGACCATAGCCTAGAACCTATTTGGATCAATGTTATTAGGGACATTTGTTGTGTGTAGAGACTTTTTAGGGATCTCTTTGTGCAAGGGGGATAGCTCAAGCAACTTGAAAATGGATATTTGGGTTGGTGGTCATTGCAACTAGTGAACAAGATCCTAGCTAGATATGGCTAAAGGAGTCACTTGTTTAGAAGATGAGGCTTGTTTGGAATCATGAGTAGTTTGAAGGATGATGTTGGCCTACCCCCTAGCAACAACATTCAGTGTCTCACTTTGGGAAGATAACCCATCAAGTTTTTGCAAGACCAACTTAGGCATATCATGATTGATGTCACTATTACCTTTAGATTTCATCATAAAAACACTCTCAACAGGCTCTAACATGTTGATCACCCTCTCATCGTTAGTATATGTATAATTGATCTTGGCATCATGATTTTTCTTGTTCACTTGAGAGGAATCCCCCTTTTCATACTCAGGTAGAGGGGTTTTGAAGGCCTTGTGATTAGAATTCTTAACCAAGCCATCTATGACAACTACACCTCCATCCATAAGATCTTGAACAACATCTTTGAGCTTGAAAAAATTATCCGTGTTGTGTCCCTTATTTCTATGGTAATTGCAAAAATGATCCTCTCCACCAATTAGGCTTAATTGGTGGATTGAAGGGATGAGAATTGTCAGGAAGTGTAAGATACTTGTTGGCAACCAAGGTCTTAAGAATCATGTCATAGGGTTCAACCAACTTGGTGTAGACTTGTCATTGATATGACTTCTTGGGTTTGTCTACTCATTTAGATGCACTTTGAGTGTTGGCAGCCTCTTGTTGTTTAGCTATGTAGATAGCGTTGGAGAGGTGGAAAGCAAACTCTTTAGCTTTAGGAATATCTACAACCCCATCATTGACAACATATTTGTTTTTGTTCCAGGGTTTTTTTTGTCCTTTCCATTACCTCTGGTATCTTTGTTCATGACAATATCCCCTTTCCTTATGGAAACATCCTCAATATGGTATGCACTTTCAACCATGTCATTGAAAGAGGAAAATAGTTGTTTCCTTAGATCATAATATAATTTAGGTACAAGAGTGTTGACAAAGATGATGATCTTTTCCCTCTCAGGTAGTTGATGAGGATATCTAGAATATAACAACCTCTAACATTGCAAGTAGGTAGCAAATGGTTCACCTTGATTTTTCTTGAGAGCACTTAGATCTATCATGGTAATAGGCTGTTGAATGTTGTATGAATAATGTTGAGTGAAATGCCTAGCTAACTCATCAAAGGTCTTGAGAGGGGGTGTCAATTTTGTGAACCATTCCAGAGCTTGTCCTATTAAACTCCTAGGGAACAACCATATTAGAAATGTGTCCTCTTGAAGGAAGTCCATGCTAAGAGTGTAAAAATGATGCACATGGTCATGGGGATCACCATTTCCATCATACTTATCATATTTGGGAACCTCAATATCCCTAGGAAATGGGACCATGTATAGACTTCTATCAAAGGGAAGAGCACAAATAGATTCTACAAAAGAGACCTTTGGAGGTTCCTTTTCTATTGCAAGTTGAGAAAGATGATGGTTCATTCATTTTAATTCCTCTCTAAGGATTTCATACTCGGTTGGCACTCTTTCTTGAATGACTTGGTGGACATCATAACTAGGAGGGAGCTTGTACCCTCTAGAAGTCATGTATTGAAAGTATTGATCTCCATTACGCTCTAAAAGTTTATGCATCAAATGTTGGGAAGCCTCATCTTGTTCAAACCTCATAAGTTCTTCACTAGAAATGGCATCATTGGCCTCTTCCTCATGATGAGAGGGAGGAGGTCTAGGAGGTGAAGAAGGTGAGGTAAAAGTTCATCTTGGAGGGGACCTTGGTGGCATATGATTACCATAATTGCCATTATTACCAAAAAAAAGTCTATGTTCATAATTGCTAGCCTCAGGTTGATCGTGAGACATTCCTCTTGAAGCCATATGCCTAGCATCATCCATTATGTTCTTATTATGCTCTTTATCTAAGCGTGCTTGGTTGTCTCTATGCTCAAAGTGTTCTTGCAAATGGTGATATTTCTCTTGTTCAGTCAAGGTAAGTGAGACACTATCTGTGCTTTTGGGGGCCTTGTGTTGGTACTCAAAATGCAGTTTTGAGGTACCATGTAAAATTCTTGATTAGTGCTCATTTTTGGCCTTGTATTGGATGCTAGTATGGGTGTATTTGGGGTCAAATCTTGAGGTCTATATGTTCATTGTTTTTCATTCATCCTATCAAGTTTTTTTGAGTTCTTAGATGGCATTTTCAAATGGGTTGGCGTCGTTTCATTTCTAGGAGGTCGTGAATGCAAAAATTGCTAAGTGTGAAGGTCACTGGGAAGGGGTACTTTATCAGCTTGTAACATGCACCCTAGAGAGCGTCATGAAAATATGAGCCTAGTGTCTTGTTATACACATTTCATACTCTTTATGTGTCAGGTTTTAGGCCTCTGTGATAATATTTGACCCCATTTATTTATCCCCTTCCGGAGGTGTTTCCTTATTTTTGCACTTGTGCACTTGTTCAATTTTTCTCGGAGGCCCTATTTGTGGAGCTGTATCTTTTTCCTTGTGATTGATCATTGCATGCCAGTTGTGGCATCGTACTATAGGCATGGGAGTGAGTCATCTTGCTAATTTTTTTCCCCCCATGCACCCATTTGACCTATTTGCCAGTGCCATTCCATTTGCAATTTGTTAGAATTCTTTGTGTGCTTTGTTCAGAGTTCTAAGTAGCCTACTTTGTGTTATCCCAGTTTGTGCCCTATGCAAGGTCTGGCATAATTGAATGTTGTTCTATACTATAGACCTAGAAGACTAAGTGCCTGGTGATTTTCAAGTCCCTGCCAATCCGTTTGACCACTTTCCTAGGCCAATTCCAAAACCAGTTTTGCACTTTTTCACTGTTTTAATCCTGAAAATTTCTAACTGGTTGAATTTGGCATTTTATTGTGAGCGGCATTTAGACTTTCTGAGGAATCTAGTTATGGATTCATATTCCTTGTATGAAGGTGTTTTAGTGTCCAGGATGCCAGGTCTCGAAAGTTTCATTTGGTTAGTTTTAGAAGCCAATTCCGGAAGCCAGTCGGTGTTGATGATCAGTTTTGCCAAAATGTAAAAAGTGAGTTATGTGATTGAATCTTTGACACGCCATGTTTCTACTTCAAGTGGTTGACTGCATCTCGGTCTTACAGAGGAAGGTGTGCATCAAGAGTGATGCCTCGTGCTTAATGTCTTCAAGAGATTGTGCGTATACTTAACATGGACAAAATGAAAGGCGACCAAGGATGCCAGTGTCATTGCCTGTTTGAATGTAATGAAAGTCATCAAGGAATTGACTACTATTGCCAATGCATATTGGTTTGATAAGAAGGACATGAGTTTTTCTTATATCTTCTTTCAATGGTTTCGAAAGGCCAATGAAATGGAACCCAAATGAGCATTGAAGGAAAATGACCATGATTGAGAGGTTGCCAGCCTTAATGTGAATATATAAATGTCAGCATGTTTAATAAGTGTGCATATATTTTGAGGGTTGTGATCATTACACACCACACCAAACAATAGAAGGGGCTGTCAGCGTGAGTGTTTAAAAGAGATGCAAGGCTTGGCTGGGCATATCTGGCCAACGAAAGTGATTGCAGACTGAAGGCAATCAAAATGTGGTGCATGACTGTGAAGGAAAGATGTGCATAGAACAAATTGAAAGAGGAGTTTTAAATGTAACATGGATGCTGTGTATTAAATGGAAATAGTCTTTTTGAGAAAGCAAAGAAGAAATAGCCCACACAATGGATTTTGAAAACGCGGATTTGCAAAAAAGGAAAACACAGTCATATTGCGGGGGGCATAACATTTTATTGGACCATTGGATTTGGCCAATTTTCGGATATGTTGTCGCAAACCTAGTTCTCTAGATTCTCACTAGAGTGATTTTCCAAATTCTTCTTGGTTCGTGAGTTACAGTCACCTAAGTGTGACACTGTCAAAATTGCCCATTAAAACTTCAAGACCAATTATCCCACATTGGCTGGGTGAAGGATTATTTTTGTGTTTATATACAACAGCACTCCAATGCATTGTAAACAAAGGAACAAGAGGCTCTTGCTGGGCCCCTTGGTTGGAGGATTTGATGCGGCGGTGGGCCCCACAAATTTTGAATGAAAATGTGAAGAAGGCTTTAAAACCCTCAGCAGAATTGTCCCACATTGATCCCAGATTGAGAAATTATAGTGTTTATAAGCAATGACCCACACAAGATGAAATAAGAAGAAGTGCTGGAGGCTATGCATGTGACCCTCAGTGTTAGTGCCTCAGTTTCCATGCCCGTGCCTAGAAGGTCATTTTGTAGGAGTGTGACGAGGATGAAGTGGACACATGTCACCTTGTCGCATGATTACAAGGGCCATTTCTGGCCCATGCGATCATGCGCCTGGCCACCATGTGGCACTCTTGTGAGGTGGCAGTCTGGTGCAACATAGGCACCCAGTCAGCGAGGTCGGCCAGTCATGAAATGACATGTGGCAGGGATGTGGCATGTTGGTGACGTGGCGATGAGGTGGACCGGTGAACCAATAGGGTGTCACCACATGGCATGGGGCTCACCTAAAATTTTCAAATGCCTACATAAATTTGATTTTTGAATTTGTTAAAGTTGCGCTATTCAGAAATTTCAAATATTTTAAATATACAGTCTGCTCGTAAAAATGGCGCCTAGGGCTCAGTTTTTCACCAAAATATGAAGTGTTATATACCACCGGAACTGGGAGAAAATGAGGATCTTGATTTTGCAATCAGATTTTCCACAAGTGGCCACTTTCTCGTGATATTTGTAGTTTAAGTTTCAAGGGGGCCAGGAAGATATTTTTGAGATATTTGATTTGTTATGTCTGGTGACTCATGTGTTTTCAAGGGGATAGAGCAGATCAGGTTTGTTGTTCCAAACTTCATGACTCATTCAGTGAGTAGTTCAGAGTTTGACAAGTGTCAGTTGGTAATGCTTTCTGGTGTTTCCCCCTTCTCTTCTTAGTCTCGATTCTTTTCATTTCGAAGGGTTCCAATCTTTTTACATGAGCAGGGCTCTGCAAGTTTGAGTTCCATGAATGCAACTTCTGAGTTTCATTTCAGAGTTCTCATTTTGAGTTTGTTGTGATTTGAATGGATAGATATATGTGATTCAATGAAAGATAGTGGAAATCCTTTCCTGTATTTGTCTGATGTCTCTTTGTGTCTTTGTCAAATTGTTGTATATTGATTTGTAAGGCATCTCTGTATACCTGTTTACAAGGTAAATGGTGCAATGACTTTCAAGTTTCTTTCAAGGAAAGTGTAATATCTTGAAGATTGTTGTTGATAATATGATGTTTCATAAGGATCTGATGTCCAGATAGGGGGAAGAGAGAATGGTGTACAAGGTGCATTGTTTGATTTTCAGTTGTATAAGATTTGAAGTTTCCTGTTGATGTGCATCTCATGACTCCATGCCCAGGATTAGGCACTGGTTTAAACTAGGTTTGTAATCAAAATCTTTTCCAATCACTTTTCCCTTTCATGTTTAAGAGCATAAATGTTTGTCGATTGCATTGAATAGTGCAAGTTCTTTTTGGTGATTCCTTGTAGAAGTGAATCAGATAGGTTAACCTGCCTGAGTTTTAAGCTCGAAGAGAAGAAGGGTGAATACCCTTGTCACTTTTTCCATTTTTCTGCAATGATTGTTTACTTTTGTTAATATCATGGATTGGCTTTCTAAGCTCTGCATCAGTTGTAGCAAAAGACATTAGTGAATCATTGTGAGAACCCCTAATCCACTATAGGATTTCATTGTGAAGCAGTGAATCTAAAGATAGGTACACCCGCCTGGGTCTGTGGAGCCCGAAGTAGAAGAAGGACTTGGTCCTTATCAATTAGCCTTTTCCCTGTAAGAATCCAAAATTGGGAACCTGAGAGTCAAGCTTAATAACAAATTGGTGATTCTACATGAAAAAGAGCTAACACCTTGAATGCAGAAAAAAGGAAGCCTCCTTTATACCATGAGGTGACCTTGGGATCCTTGGAATCCTCAAATTTGTCTTAGCTTGAACTATCATCACTAACTGGTGCTCATGAGAATCTTGTAGGAGAGGGTAACTATGTATAGTTGAATGGAGGGTGACTCCCCTACTCAAATTGAAACCGAGTTGTAACCGGCATGAAAAGAAATGTTGTTTGACTAATAGAACAAGGAAAAGATTCTTGGATTTTGAGATGAGCAAACCCAATAAAGATCACTTGTCATGATAGAACAATAGAGATGTCTTGTCACAAGTGCTCAATAATTTACAGCAGTCAATTGACTCAAGCTAAGATACGAGCAAGAAGCTCAATTAGCAAATAGCTAGAGAGGTAACCATAGTGTGACAAGTGATCAAAAGTAGCATTTGATAGGCTCAAGTCCAATAGTTTTAAGTCATCTTTCTCAATCTAGAAAAAACTTAAACATGCAAATAATAGGCCAGATTCAGGTAGGAATAGGAAAGGATACTCTGCGACAAACTAAGATTCAAATTTGATAGCTTCAGATTGTAGATAGCAGTAAGACAACAAAATGACTCTGTCTGATAGTTTGTAGGATAGCAAGATGATACAATTTGTCTAGATGATATTTTGCACATAGCAGTGTGATAGGAATGAGGCAGTTGATGCAATAGAATGTATAACATTCATGTGATACAAGGTTAGCAATGAAGTACCGCATGATAATACTCACATAGGTGGTGTGATAATTGTTCTGTATCACATGATGTTTGACTAATGAATGTGTAAAAAACAATTTTGAAGGTAATTTGATCAAAGTTGCAGTTTAATAAGTTCAATTTCTTAGTTTGGAATGCAGTAATAGTAGAAAATAGACAAGTTTGCAAACAATGAGTGATCAAATGTGTCATAGAACACTTGAACATGGGTAAAATCAACCTTGCCAAGACATGCACTTGGGATATCAAAACAAAAAATCCTATGAACACTACCGTGATGTTTGATGGTTAAGAATGTTTACATAGGTAGATCATAGTGAAGACAATCCAAGCACTTGCTAGCCTAGAAAGACAAAGGCTCAATAGTCAACAACTTAGCCCACACTTGATGTCCCATTGCCTCACACAAAGTGGTTTCCTAGAATAGATATTGGCTTTGTCATGGAAGTAACAATGACACAACCAAAGGAACATAGATGGTGAGTGTAAAATCTTGGGGTGATCTAGGTGGTCCACTAGGATCGATCCTTGTACCAAGATGTTGAGCAGCAAAATTGGGTAGCTTCTATCTAAGGTTTGTAATAAGGGATTCCATTCACAATACCCCTCTTGCTCCCTGAAGGGACTCCTTACCTTGTAGCAAGTAACAGACCTCACGGCCACAAGAGTACCTTAAGCATTCTTGCTTAGCATTTTTCTCATGGTCAAAATCCCACAAGTATTCATACTAAGTGAAGACAAGCATTACGTCTACCAAGGTTTTGTGTCCCTGATAGCCTTGAGTTTATAGTGGGTTGGATTAGCTAGGTATTAGCTTGTCCCCACTTGGGTCATTCCTCTTGATTGCTCAAGAGCAGGCCCTCTAAAGGATTCTAGACTAAACAAGAAGCAGATCTGTTAGAAATAAGGAATACTGAGAGGGGGGGTGAATCAGTATTCTAATTTTTTTTAGTTTTTCCCAATTATGGATATAAAAGATTATCTTAGTGCATGCATAACATAGGAAACTAAACAACATGCATAACAATAAAACAAAAGAACTCATAACACATTATTTGTTCTCAAGGAAACCCTAGCCAAGGGAAAACCTTGGTGGAGATGGCACCCACAAAGATCCACTTATCAAAAGTATCTTGTTAAGGATGTTGACCATGTTAGGAGTCTATTACATGTATATAGTGTCTTAGTCCTGATTAAGGGACTATAGGCCTTATTAGAAGCCTCAACCCTGTTAGGAGTTGGTAGTACAAAATATGATCACCAGATGAGCCCACTACCCAAACAAGTAATATATAATATTCACTGATTACAAAAATAGGTCAAGGTACATAACCTTATACTGGTTGAAACTTTGCATCAATATCTCTTTGCTACTCTTTCACTATCGCTATTACATACATATCATGTATCCTTTTTCTTACATTACATCATTACATCTTTATACAAGTTATTAAGATTAATAACTCTTCCAATCAGCTTACATAATACAAAATATCTTTACTCAAGGGTTAACATGTAGGATGTCATCCCTTTATATTATTAAGTCATTATTTTGATAAACAAAATAATCTCTTAATTGTTTACGAATTTTGTATTCATAATCTGTCCTGTTAGCTTAACACTGTCTTTAGTAAAACTATCATAACTTCTTTCGTACATGTCATATTTACTTGCGCTCACAAGTGAGTCTTCAATAGTCACCATAGTATCTATGTTCAAGTGTGCAAGCACTGAACTTACTCCAATCAACATCACTAAACAAAACTATCATCGGGTACACTGGCAAAAACACACTATCTCATACTTAGACAATTTTGCATTGTGCTTTGTCATACTTGCTCTCTGACTTGTGCGATCTTCATGTAGAACATATATTTCCATAATGACAACATCTATGTATCCAAATCAGCCAAATTTCCAATAATCTCCCCCTTTGTCATTGGTGGCAACATATGAGAAAATTGGCTAAGTCTTAGACTTCAAAATTTCAAAATTGTGGCCATAGTACAAAATATGTATAAAATGTCCTTATGACTCCATAAATCTTATCTATATACTATACTCCCCCTAAGAGTATGTATCCTTATCAATTTTTTGCTATATATCTCTCCTCCTTTAACAACAATGACAAAAAAAAAGAGTAAGGAGGGTGACAAAACTATGTTCAAACAAGAGTGTTATACCTTGATTCAATATTGCAAAGCCGATAGGATTAAAACACAATCTACAAATTTAATCTTCATGGCCTCTTTCTCTTTCTCTGATGACTTCTTAATCGAATCTGCAACACTGAGTAGTGCGCACAATCCATAAGACTCAATTTCACATGCTTGGAGATTCTGAAAACTAAACTTCTGAAAAGATGTCTTGGATGAAATACATTCTTCTAGTTGGCCTTCAATAATGCTCAATTTTATAGAAACATGCTCTCTTAAAAGAGTGAATCTCTTTAGCTTCCTATCCTTGTCATCTTGTAAAATTCTTATTTCATCATAAATCTTGCATATTTTCTTCTCAACATCAAGTACATTTACATTAGGGCTTGAAAGAAGGTTTATCTCAGTTTGAATTTTTTCTTCCTTAGTCTTCATCTTCTACACTTCCTCTACTATCAGGTTCTCTAATTTTGTACATTGAATGTACAAAGATTTTCCTCTTTCTAAATTCCTTCTCAAATCTTTTATGCAGATATCAAGATTGTTGATATCATTCTTGATGTTTTGACTTATGTCCAAAAGAATTTTGGCCTCATAGGTTGCTTGAGCCTTTACCTTTACAATATCAGATAAGTTGGTAAACTCATCATCAAATGTGTTGCTTAATTTCTTTTCTCTTTCCAGTGGGTCAGCTTCTATAATTTGTGTGGTTACAATGCCTTGTAACTTCTCAGTAAGCTCCTTTAGGCATCCTTCAAGGCCCTTTACCTTCTTGTTCTTTCCAATAATATTGTTCAAAGATGTGATCAATTCCATCTGATCATCATCATCTACTTCCTTTCCCAAATTCTCAAATATAGAACCAATTTGAGTTTTCTTACTAGTCTTAGGTGTAAGACTGATTTCTTCAAGAGTGGGAATAGATACTTGTTTCTCTGTCACTATAGGCTCTATAGTTTTGGTTTTTGTCCTCTCTTCTCCTTTGGCACCATCCTACTCTTTAAAAGCCAAATTATCAATAATGTTTTCAAGGTTCTTAAATAGGTTATCATCACTATCCAAAGTGATCTTTGTTCCTTCAACATTCATAGCTTCATCCTCAATATTGATGGCTAGCGAAGAGGGAATGTCCTGTTGTTCTACTTCTTCTACTTTCTCTATAGGTTCTACTACAACTGATGGTTTTCCAACATTCTTTGTCATAACCTTAAAAATTACTTGTTCTGTTTCCTTGTTGATTTCTTCATATTTACCTCCCATAATCTGAATAGTTCTCTTCTTGGTTCTCAAATGGGTGTTCAAATCCTTCATGATCTGTTTGAAGTGTTCTTCATCTCTCACATCACATAGCTTTCTTACAATATTTTCTCTTATAGTTATATCTTCCTCTAATTCTCTTTTCTTTCTATTTACAAACTTCTTATACAATTCATCAGGTATCTCACCCTGAATTGTATCAAATTTCTTATCAGACAAAATCATATGCTTCACCACTGCATTTTCTAGATTCAATCTCTCTGCATAATCATATAGATCATAATATTTATTCATCTTTGTGAAGTCTCCATCTTGTATAATCTGTTCATTCACGTTTTCAATTCTAGGTTTCCAAGTTTTCTTCTTAACAAAAGTAGCTTCATCATCTTTAATCTCTGCAATTTTTCTTGGAACTGGTGGCACTAATGTCTTCTTCCTCTTACCCAGTCTAGTAGCAATCTCTTTCATTCTTTTACTAGGTGTGGAGGAGGTTGATCTAGTGGATTTTTTTGCTTCTTGATCTTTCTCTATTTCTTCCACTTTTATCTTTACTTGTGTCACTTCTTGTTGTACTGCAACTGATGATAAAGGTGGCACAGCCAAAAATTCTTTTTGTCCAATTTCTCTAACTGCTGCTGCTATCTGTTTGGCTATCAAGAACTCATGTCTAGTCATTCCTGTATCTTTTAGTATTTTCTTGATTGTACTTTCAACTCTTTTCTTAGACTATTTCTCTTCAAGGATAGTCTTTGTAGAGTTGAATTTCTCCTCAAAGGTTCCAAATCTATTACTGTGAATGTCTATCTTGCTCTTAAGTAGTCTACTCACATATTCTTTTGTCTCAATCTTAGAGATTTCATAGCCAAGAGGGTCTATGAACTCTACTCTAGGTTCTACTGCTTCAATGTATGTAAAGTCAGTATCAACCATGAAACATATCTCATTTTTATACTTTTCTACTAAGGATTGAGGGATCCTTGTTCTTCTTTTCATCAAATTGTAAAATGTTTTGATTACCAACACTGCACTTTCATTTACCTTATCAATAACATGCCTCATATACGCTTTTTTAATCCTTTCCATTGTGGTTTGGTGATCATTCCAATCATCTCCAATGGTGTAAGGAAATCTTCTCAACAAATGGAAAAACATATAAGTGATCAATGATGAGAATCTAAACTAAGAATACTTAGTCTTTTTTATCTTTTCCAAATTCTCAAACAATTGAATTCTCAAAATCTCACACATGTCAACTTGTACTCTATCAACACACATTAAATATGCTACATGTATCATTCCTACTGCCATGTCATCTTCTCTAGATTTAGCACAAAACTTAGTTGTAAGGATCTTACACAAATATCTGACATCGTCTTGCTGAATCTTGCTAATTACTATACCCCTACTATTGTAAGATGAATTTGTGTTGTCTATAACTATTTTCCTCATGTTCTTCTCATTCAAAGGAATGGCTCCATTTTTAGAAAGACCAGTTACCTCATGAATTAGGTCAGCTGTGACATCTATCACTCTGTCATCTAACCAAAACTTCCCATTATGAATTCTGCTTAAAATAATCTTGGTACATTCTTCATTGTCAAACTCATATCGTAAGGCATACTTAACAATTTCATTATCTTTCAAATTCTCAAACCCTAATTTCAATGACATATCCTGATTGTAGATCTTCTGATACTCTTTTGTGAAATCACTATCACTGAGAGTTTCTAGCTTACATCCCAGATAAATTCTAATATTTTCTAGATGTAAAACTCTGTCAGGTACAGATGATAAAACTAACTTAGGATCATCTTCCAAGGGTTCTACTGGTTCCCTTTTCATCTTAGATCTATTCTTATTTCTATTATTTCTAACATTATGAATCAAAGAAACATCTATGAATTTAGCTAATTCCTTAACTAATTTAAAGATTTGCCAAGTAAAATATCTTGATTCCATGATTTTAGGGCTTGCGTAGATTCAGCACAAAAAATCCTTCACCAAATCCTTGCAAAATTCTTCAAATCATTTCTCTTCGATCTCCTCAACACTTGTATTTAGTTAGATGATCAAATAATACTGATCATAAACTTTTATCATTCTTATCTCACATAGATTTGACATCGCATTCAATTATTTTGCCACTTCTTTCCAAAAAGTTGATTCTGTTAACCTGCAAAACTTAAAAATCCTTGTGATCTCGCAAAACATAATATTTTTCTATGCACTCTTAACCATAGCATCATTACATCATATAATACCTTGCATTAACTATGCAAAACTTAGTTCATCATCTATCAACATCTACACTAATCTAAGTTCCTATTCTACTGTAATTTTTCATGAATTAAGTACTTAGAGATGGGTTAGGTAGCGATTCATTCTTACCACTTGATACTTCACCTTTCTGGTTACCTTCAGTGTTGAATATGTCTCCTTGATCTGTGCTTTTAACAAATTTCACTTCTTCTAAATTACTACAACATCCTTTCTAATTGTTACTTGCATCTTCATTTCTCCTTGCATGACTTCTAGGGTTAGGATTAGGATAAAAAACTCTATTGTTCATTCTGCAAAACCTTGATGTATGTCCAATCTTGTTACATATCTGACAAACTATTCTATTGTTTCCATATCTTGGTCCAGGTTGATTTATCTATGATCTGCAATTTCTAGCAATGTGCCAATCTTGTTGCATCTATAACATACTACTCCATTTCTTATGTTCATATCTTCAATAGGTTTCTTATCTGCATGGTTAGTATTTCTAAAAATTCTACTACTATTGTTATTCTCAACAAATTTAGGTTTTTTGCATTCAATAGCTCTATGTCCAAAACCATGACAATTATAACAATAACCATTAAGGGGTTTGAATTGCTTACCTCTGCAATCTTTCTTCATATGAACAATAGTACTACAAGCAAAGCATCTACCTTTGAATTATCTTTTCATACCTTTAGGTGACTCCTCTCATTTAGGTGTGTCTTCAGATTTGTCAATTTCATCAGATTTCTTTTCATCTATGCTTTCAGACATTTTTAGATCTGGTTCCTTTCTTTCTTCACTTTCTTTAGTTGTGTTGAATCCAAGACCAATTTTATCATAGAATGGTTTTTGATAAGCCATTTGTTCATCAATCTTCTCACTAGTTGAATATAGTTTTTCAAGTTGCTACTTAGATTGAGTCAGTTCACCTTTCACAATTGTATTGTATTTCTCAAGTTTGGCATACTACACATTGACTTTCTCAAGCTCAGATGTTACTTTACCAAGTTTAGATTTTAGTCCTTCATTTTTTGATCTTTAGTTTTTCATTCTCAGATTTCAGATTTGCTTCATTCTTGCTATTTCCATCTTTCAAACTTAGCTTTAGATTTTCTATCTTCAGTTCATGTTTAAGGATCTCATTTTATTTTTCTAAGTTGTCATCACAATCTTCAATTTGTATTTTAGATTTCTTTTCTGATTTCAGATCTTCCAACTTGTTTTTCATTTTCTCAATGAGGTTCTTTGCATCATCATATTTTCCTTTCAGAGTGTCTCTTTCTTTATTAAGAATATCAATCTATTCAAGAGCTTCTTCAAGATTCTTCTATAGCTGATCCATATCCATAGAGATCTTAGTCAAGTTGCTAGGCTTTTCTTGGATGATTCTTTTCTGATTAACTAAACTCTGATACTAATTGTTAGAAATAGGGAATACTGAGAAGGGGGGTGAATCAGTATTCTACAAACTTTTACTTTTTCCCAATTATGGATATAAAAGATTATATTAGTGCATGCATAACATAGGAAACTAAACAAAATGCATAGCAATAAAAAAAAAGAACTCATAACACATTATTTTTTCTCAAGGAAACCCTGGCAAAGGGAAAACCCTAGTGGGGATGGTACCCACAAAGATCCACTAATGAAAAGTATCTTGTTAAGGATGTTGACTCTGTTAGGAGTCTATTACATGTAAATAGTGTCACAGTCCTAATTAAGGGACTATAGGCCTTATTAGAAGCCTCAACCCTGTTAGGAGTTGGTCGTACAAAATATGATTACCATATGAGGCCACTACCCAAACAAGTAATATATAATATTCACTGATTACAAAAATAGGTCAAGGTACATAACCTTATACTTCTTGCAACTTTGCATCAATATCTCTTCGCTGCTCTTTCACTATTGCTATTACATACATATCATATATCCTTTTTCTTACATTACATCATTACATCTTTATAGAAGTTATTAAGATTAATAAATCTTCTAGTCAGCTTACATAATATAAAATATCTTTACCCAAGGGTTAACATCTATGATGTCATCCCTTTATATTGTTAGATCAATATTTTGATAAACAAAATAATCCCTTAACTCTTTACCAATTCTGTCTTCATAATCTATCTTGTCGGCTTAAGACTGTCTTTAGTAAAACTGTCATAACTTCTTTCGTACATGCCGGACAGACTTGCGCTCATAGGTGAGTCTTCAATAGTCACCATAGTATCTATGTTCAAGTGTGAAAGCACTAAACTTACTTCAATCAACATCGCTAAACAAAACTATCATTGGGTACACTCGCAAAAACACATTGTCTCATACTTAGACAATTTCGCATTGCGCTCTATCATACTTGCTCTTTGGCCTGTGCGATCTTCATGTAGAACATATGTTGCCATAATGACAACATCTATGTATCCAATTCAACCAAATTGCCAATAGGATCAATCTTTGAAAGTCAGGATTTCTGGTTCACCACAAGGGTGAAGAGCATACTCTCCTATCTCAAAAGCCTTTCCCAAACACTCCAAGCAATGTTCAATTAACCCTCTTGCTTTCAAAATCTAGAGGTGGGTCAAGATTTCTAGTTCACCAGAAGGATGAAGATCATACTCTCCTACCACCAAAAGACTCTAATGACAAGATATTAAGTGCCTAAGAAAATGAACTAGTATAATGCCGCACTCAAAAAATGAAAGGAAAGAACAAGCACTTTTGGTTTTTATGCTTTGGGTAGCCCTACAAGAAAGATTAGTAGCCCTTGTACATGTTATGCTTTGACATGTGTTCTTTTAGCAAACTATGCAAGCAATTAGGGCACACCTAAAAGCACAAATCGTTAGGCCCACAAGGGTTAGTGCAGCAAAACTAGGTATAATCTGTGAATAAATCTCTATCCTAACACAACAAATCAAAAACTAGAAAGTAGAAAACCTGAATCTTGCAAAAAAAGAACCAAAAATAGTCACTTTCAGGCCTAGGTGATAGTTTCTACTAGCAGAGGTTCACATGATACTTTTTAGTATAAGGGTGCAATACTCCTGCTTTGAGCGATACTTTGCACTACCCCCAGGTGGCAGAATGTTATATAGCTGAGCGACAGAGTTCTGTATGGACGTACAATAATTTTGACTAGAAAAGTATTGCATGGATATGTAAGAAAATATTGTATGACAAATGTTGTACAATACTCTGTCAGAAAATACAAAAAGACAACCGAAACAATAAGATAAAAGTGACGAAAATGTAGCGGAAATGTAAGAAAAGAAATGAAAAACAAAGTTGTTTTGCCCCATGGTGGGCACCAAAAATGTACACTCAAAATGTGCACTTATCTAAGCCATTTATTCCAAGGGCATCCATGGATTGGAAACCTTGAAAAGTGACCTAGAGCTCCCTAGGCATAGAGTGCAAGGGTGTTTAGAGGGCTCTCAGCTAGAGCTATTAAGCATGGAACCTTGCTAGTAAACCATGCAATGGGAGATTTAAAGAGACAAGGGAAAGAATGCCAATATCTTCAACAATCACAATGAAAAATGAAATGCTAGCTATGCTAGAATGAGAATGCAAGAATGCAATTAAACTATGGAAATGAGAGTGTTACAAGCCATTACTAGTTAAACTATGTGAACAAAGCTAAAGCATGAAAGGAAACTAAGCTAAGAATGCTATGAGAGCTAAGCTACAATGAAAATATGAAGACTAAAATGCTACAAATTCTTCAAAAGCTCCAATGACACCAAGAAAACCTATAGTACAACATTAGCATCAAGAGTCGGGATCCTAGAATGAGAAGAGAGCTCTCCTTTTAAAGATAAATGGACCATGGAGATTAAGAGGCAAAAGATGTGATCAAGGGTGGAGTTTGAAAGTGGGAGTAATCCTTGTGAAAAAGTCTCCTCCAATGAGAAAGAAATGTTTTCTTTTGTGCCCCATGTGAGACAAAAAGCATTTTCCTCTTATTTATTAAATAGGAATAATGCTTTATTTGTGCAACTTAGGATAAAAGTTAAGTGGGGGCTTTTTATTTAATAAAAGGAGAGGAAATTCCTTTTAATTAAAGAAAGACTTAGGATAAAATGGTTAATCCATAGAATATAATCAAATAAATGATAGAATTAGGATTTGATCAAGAATAAGCAATTGATAAATTTAGCAAATAATGCTAGAAAGGGGCTAATAGTCTAGATGACCATTTTTGGGTGATTACACCTATATGGCATTAGTGGACATATTTTTTTATATTGTATAAGTGATATGTTGTACATCCATTTGGATTTGAGGAAGCCAGTTTAACTGTATTGAATATATTTAATGTATGACATTATTGGACATATATATTTGGCTTCATGCCCTACGAATATATATTTTTTATATTTTATGTATGCAATTCATGTGTTTGGTGTATTGACGTATACTAATTTATGTTTATATGGATGTCTTATGCTTTGTAAATTTCCCATGCCTTATAGTTATGCTTGTATGTTTATCAATGTATATTGTTACTGTCACCCTAATGAAACTAACTCGACAACATTCACTATCACCCTAAGGAGACTAACTCAACTCGAGGATTCTACAAACAAATTGGAATCTACTCAAGGAATTCACCTCACTCAAGGATCTAGTTGAGTTCTCTGACTTTTTAAGTCACTCCCACAACCATACTACTCAAATTCACTTCATTGTTTCCTTGTTCCAATGCCTTCTAGCATCAACTGTATCCTAGGCCACCTAGTGCACCTAGTGGCTCCACCACACCAAAACTCAAACCAGACTTCACATGCTAATCCTAACACCTTAGATCATCTCAACATGCTATATTTTCCATGTTACAACTTCCCATTCAATCCAATCAACTCATCTTTCACCTTGTTGGTTTTTTCCCTTTGATCTTCAACTTTGTGATTTATACTTTGATGGATAACTTTAATAATACTTTGACTCTATCACCACTCCAAAGTCTACAAGGAGGAGGGCCAATTATAAAGGATCAACAATGAGATCCTCCTACACTTTGAGCCTCAATGCTCAGGTGGGTGTACCCTTGACTCACTTCTCCAAAGGAGTCTCAAAACAATATACAACTATGTCCTTTACTAACTGACTGAAAGATATTATCATTTAAATTTGGGTGTGTGTGGTTGATGACAATGAAATGCCTCTAGAGAATGGACCAGTGCCTTAACCTAGGGAAAAGAGTCACCCAATTACATACATCAGCTGAAGATCTTAAATCAAACACTCTTGGGCTCAGGATAAGTTCTTTGCCTATTATCCCTCTCCTTCAAACACTAGGACATCAAATTCTTATTTGGTTGTAAACTCACTGAACTCACCTAGAAGACTTTAATCCTAACTTTGTTAGGAACTCAGAGATGACTTCACAATACTCTTTGTTTACCATATGCTAATACACTCTGTGATACTAACATATATGAGCTCAGAACCAAAACAAGAAGACATACACACATGTAAGATTGGAACTCAATAGCATTCTCATTAACATATTTAGGATCAATATACAATCAAAGCAACACAAAGATAGGAAATAGACCCAAAATCTAGCTCCTCTTTCCTCAAATGTTCATACAATCACAACCACTAGAACTGACCAAAATTTAGAATAGAACCTTAGGAGCGAACCCTTACTCTATAAAAAAACTAACTACTTAAACCCCTAGTCACCTTGGAATCCTCAAAGAGGATGCATCAAGCTTCGGGTGACTAGGGTTAGGATTTCAACTACCCAATCAATCAGAAATACAACAAAAGTTATTGAAGGGGAAGAAACACAAGCAACCTAGAGAAAATGAATCTCAAACAGATCTACCATCATCAAAATCTATGAGAACGGTACATAACACCAAGGAATTACCATGAAAACCAGTCAAATAGGCCACCTACAAACACACCTCAAGCACAAAACCACACTTCTCTTGGTACAAAAACATCATGCCACTAACCATAGAGACCCTCGAATCAGTTGGCAACAACCAGCGCCATCAAACCAATTGAAATCAGTCGCTAAAACCATAAATTTTGGTACTTCCTATTGCTAGAAACCCTCTGCAAATTTGAATTTGAAATTCAATGGCCATATCCAAGGTGCTAGTAGCATATCGGCAGTCCACATTTGAATTTAGGTAAACTTTAAGTCCTGACTGTCAGATCTTCATATTTCACGAGCCTTATGATTTACCTTTTAAAAAGACCCCAGCCACATTTAGCGAACCGATGACCAAAGACCTTTTCCAGTTCACGGAATACTTTATCTCTCTGCCATTTAGTTTAGCAGTTATGTGGACACTCCTTCAATAAATTGCTAGTTAATTTAGAGCACCACCATTTTTCTTTGTGAATGAGCGAAACCTTTTGAATTTTGTGGGGCCACCAAACACTTTGTCAAAACTGCCAAACCTTAGACCCCCGCTTGGGCCTACTTTATGCCACTTGTCAGTAGACCTTTTGATGCTCATGCTTGGTCACCACTGTAATAGGACCCACTAACATGTCCAAGTAAGACTTGAGATCAATGGATGGTGCATGATCTCATGGGGTAGGAATATTCCTTGAGATCATGTGATGACCGTAGATTGAAAAGCCTTCATTGTAGGCCCCACTGATAGGATCCCACTTAGTAATTCACTGACCAATAAGAAACTACCAATTGAGTACATGTAGCAGTAGACCCATGTCATTTTATCACCTCTAGAAAAAGTAAAATCGATGGCCAGTGTAAGATCTCAAACCTCTGACACATCCCATGAGAACTTATGCTCGTCGTCAATTTTCTGCAAATGTCAAGACCCTCTGATAAGCCAAAAACTAGACCCCACTGACAACTGCCAGCATATTGCATCATGGACCAATCATAGATTGGCAACTATACCTACGTATCATTTTGAACCCACCATCTACTACTGACCTGAACACCTAGATAATCGAACAGATGGCACATGATCTGAAGGGCTCAAAAGATTCTATGCACTTATATGCCAACCGTCGATCTAGAATCTTAGCCGATATCACAAAGCGTGACCCCACCATGCTGTATAGGATATCTTGATGAATGAGAGACTGCCACATCAAAAAATTTGGTAGGTAGACACACAATTTTTTCTTTGTTCATAGGTCACTCTGACAACTCTGCCACTTCATTGATTCTTTCAGCCAATAAGGAAGCGCCATTTGTGCTTATGTGGCAGTGGACCCACCTGTCTGAAGCATTACATCATGAAAAGGAATCAATGGCTGGCATAAGATCTCAAACCTCTAACAAATCTTATGAGAAGATGTGCCCACCATTAGATTGAGAAGGTGTCAGAGAGACTAGGCCTGGGAAAATACAAAGTTGGAACATTAGGAGAATTTAAGGTGCAGGACTTAGGAAAATTAATTTTCGTTGGGCACTTGGACTTAGGAGATATTTAAAATGGGGACCGACCAAAAATATAAAGCATGTGCATTTTAGGAGTTTTAAGTGGCCTGAAAAAGTAACTTAAAATTAAAATAGGGCTGGGGTAGACTAAGGGTTTTTTCACTAAAATAGCTAGATTTTGAAATTTTACCTAGGGTTTTAGCTAGAGACATGGAAAAATACTGCAGAGGCTAGGGGAAAGATGATGAAGGCATGAAATTTTTTTTGAGTGATAACATTGGCTCTATCTGGGGATGTATGCCTCCTACATGCATAGCAAGGATCTAGAATCACTGGTTAGAGCAGACCATCCCACTGGAAAAACTAACAACAAAGAGCAACAGGACCAACACCTTATAGAACAGGACAAAACAAGACAGGGGCAAGAAACTTTACAAAATCTACAGAATGTACATACCTAACTACTATTCATGGAAAAAAAAATACCTTCAATTGAAGTATCTCTTCAAGAATTGTCCATGAACTGGCAATTCTTGAATATCACCATTTAGTTCTTTTACAACATATGAATCCTAGCCCCATTTGTCATGAATTTGATGTGGCCCTAGCTAGAGTGGATCAAATTTACCATGTTTTCCTTTATCCTCCAATCTGGCATTCCAAATTAACACCAAATCACCAGGCTCAAACTTCATGTCAACAGTCTTCTTGTCATACAAATTCTTAACCTGTAACTGCAATTTGGCATTTCTTGCAATTGATTCTCTTCTAGTCTCATCCAACCTAATGAGGTCCTCAATTCTCACTTGAATCTCATCATCTATATCATCATCATATAACTGAACAAACTTGTACATTTCAAATAAATTATTCTGAGGCATTCTTGCATGTATTCCATATACTAGGTCAAAGGGTGCACAACCAATTGCCTTCTTCACAGTTACCCTATCAGCCCATACAGCTAATGGCAGTTTTGAATTCCATGCCTTCTTATTATTTTCAAGAATCCTTTTGAGTATCTTAATCAAACTCTTATTAGTAGATTATGCTTGACCATTTCCTTGTGGATGATAAGGTGAAGAATTAGAAATTTGAATTCCTAAAAACCTTTATAGAATTCTTTGTACTTAGTAGACCTGAAGCACATTGGATTATCACTGACAATCCTCTTAGGGAAACCAAACCTTGTAACAATATTATTCAATAGAAAATCAGTTACCACCTTGTTGATTTCATTCCTTGTAGGTATAGCCTCTAACCACTTTGTAAAGTAATTAGTAGCAACTAAGATCCATGAGTGTCCTCCACTTGACTTGTTTGGTATCTCCCTTATGAAATCAATTCCCCATTGTTGGAAAGGAGCTTGTACTTCTACTGGCCTTAAAGGCACATTGCCTGAAAATTTAAGCTTACTAGAGAACCTTTGACAAGCATCACACCTCCTCACCAAACTCTCTGCATCCTTGAAGATTTTGGGCAACTAGAAGCCTGCTCTCAAGATTTTATGAGCAGTTTTTTTACCCATATAATGTCCACCACAAACTCCCTCATGCATTTCCTTTAACAACTTGTTAGCCCGATCCTCATCAACACACTTCAAAAGTATGCAATCTAAATTCTTTCTATACAATTTACATTTCACAATTACATACTTGATGGCCTATAATTTCAATGTCCTCCTCTTATTGCCATCCATGTTTTCTGGATATTTCATATTTCTCAAGTAGTAGATAATATCTTGATACTAGATACAATCATCCATGTCACATGTATAATCAATTTCAGCTTGATTTATCTGATTTGCATGAAGATTGGATTGAGCCATCAGTTTTTCCAATCCTTGTCCTCTAACCAATTTAGTAATTTGGATATGAATGTTGAATTCTTGGATCCTATTGATCCATTTGCATCTTCTCCCAGACACCTCCTACTGTGAGAAAATATCTTTGACTGCTGCACTTGGCACAAAGGTAATCACAACTACTCCCATCAGATAACATCTAAAAGATTTCATAGCCTTGACCAAGGCATAGGCTTTTTTTTAATTGATGTCATATTTCAATTCAGCAGCCTGCAAAGATTTACTGAAAAATGCAATAGGCTGTTCATAACCATCCTTATTCTTTTGTAGTAAAACTGTAGCAATAGTGTGAAAAGATGCAAAAGAGAAGATATGCATTGGGATACTATAATTAGGTGCCTTAAGCATAGGTGCATCTTTAATAGCTTGCTTGATATTCTTGAAAGCTTCATTAGGCTCACCTTCCCATGTAATAGCAGATCCTTTCTTCAACATCTTGGATATAGGTCTAGTGACCTCAGCAAAATTTGTTACAAATCTTCTCAAGAAATTTACCTAACCAAAGAAGGACTGAATTCCTTTAATTTTCTTTGGCCTTTGAATCTTATCAATGTCTTCCACCCTCTCAGGATCAATTCTAACTCCTTGCTTGCCAACCAAATGGCCAAGCAACTTACCCTCAGTGACACCAAAAGCACATTTCCTTGGGTTTAATGAAATACCATATTCCAAAGCCCTCACATATTTTCTCTAAATGAGTACAATGGTCTTCTTCCTTCTTGGAATAGGTAGTTAAATCATCTTGATAAACAACAAGGAAATCATCAATAAACTATGAAAAGGCAACATCCATTGCCCTCTGAAAAGTAGCACCAGCATTTGTGAGACCAAAAGGCATTCTCACATAAACATAAGTCCCCCAAGGTGTTGTGAAAGCTATCTTAAACTATTCTAATTCTTTGACAATTACCTGATTATAACCAGAGAAACCATCCATCATAGACATCAATTCTGATCTGGTTACTCTCTGCAACATAGCTTCCATTTTGGGTAGACAATAGTTATCCTTCAATGAGCTGATGTTCAAATTTTTGAAGTCCACAGAAAGTCTGATGTCACCATTTTTCTTTTTGATAAGGACAAGATTTGAAACCCAAGAAGAGTGCCTAATGGGCTTGATAATGCTAGCATCTCTTAACTTCATCAATTCTTCTTTCATCTTAGGTGCCAAAGTAGGATTAATAGGCCTTTGTTTTTGCCTGAAAGGTTTAGCATCTCCCCTCAAAGGAATGATATGCTGAAACAAGTCTTCTCTATAAACATTTAGGTCATCATGTGACCATGCAAAAACATGCTTGAATTTTCTCAATAACTCAATCAAAGATTTTCTCACATTGTGAGACATGTCCCTACCAATGTACACCTTCTTAGGTGCCTCATGTGTTCCAAGATTTATCTCCTCTAGATCAGCATGATCCTCTCTTTTGATATTCTTTTGAACTCTATCCTGGTTATCAAAGATAGTTTCCAAAACAACAAGCCCCTTGGGCACCTTGTTAGTTTTAAGTCGAATAAGTTCATTACCAAGGACAACCTCTTTTCCTTCTATTGACTCAACCAAAGTTGAGCAATCAAATTCCTGACCATGATACTGATCTTCACAACTCATAAACTTCAAGATATCATTATCATCATCAAAAACCTACCAATTTTCAATATTGTTTGGTACACTAGGCCTAGCCTGAATTTCAACTTTAGAGATACTAGTAAATGTAATATCACTCGGATTGATTGCTATATTGGCTAACAATTCAACCATCTTATTGTTAGTCCTATCCTTCCACTCAATATTGAAAGCATCAAAATGTTCAATCAAATCACAAACTACATTCCTATATTGTTCTAACCTATTGTTCTTGGAAGCATATACTTACCTGACTTGGGACACCACCAACTCAGAATCACCAACAACACTTAAGCACTTAATACCATGTTTGTGTGCCAACCTCAGTCCTAAAAACAATGCCTCATATTCTGCTATATTGTTGGTACAAAATAAATTCAATGTGAAAGAAAATTTGTAGGTGTTTCCATTAGGAGAAATAAGTAAAATAGCTACTCCTGCTCCATCCTTGCAATTTGCACCATCAAAGTACATTACCAAAAAATCACCCTTCATAGAATTAACACTTACCTCAACAGAGATAGGTGACAAAATAGGTTCCTTCTCAAGTACAGGGATCTCTACACTAAAAGCATTAATATTAGTATCCACAAAACATGTAGTTTCATTATCAATACTTCTCTCAATCATGTGGTATACTCTTGGTTCTCACTCAATCTTGACAAACTAATCATCAATCTTGAAAGTGGCATAGGACAGATCACACTATAAACTTCCACCCATGGTAGCACTCCACCTTCTAGATAGTAGCATCCCATAATGAGGAGGGATGTCCACCACCAACACACTCATTTTTAACTCTTTCTATAGATATGCTGCCATCCTATATGGCATTGCATTGATAGTCCCAATGACTGGTACCTCCCTCTGATCCATTACAAAGCATCTGCCTTGAACTGTATCAACTTTAAGGCCCAATTTTTCCATAATCTTAAAAGGCATAACAGTATTAGAGGCACCACTATCAATCATACAATTTCTTAATTTCATTCCATTCACAAGGACACTTAAAAAGAATGGATCAATGTTTTCAAGGCTAGCATTGACAGAACTATCCAAATATATAGGAAGAATTTGAGATACAATTCCCTAAGTAGAAACACCCTTCAAAGCTTTATCTTGAGATCCATTACATGAAACATCATTATTATGAACATTATCTACCCATGCCATAATTCTATCTTTGTGTTCAGGGATCCTCAACAATTCTAACAATGGAACCTTAACTGTAATTTGGGACAATACAAATAACATATCAACAGGAGCAATGGGAGTAACCTCAATCTGCACTACCTTAGCATCTCTTTGCTTGTCTTTAGGTGTATCAGCCACTTTCATCTTTTCATCTTTAGCCATTGTGTTAATTGGCTTCTCTATCTCATTTGAAATCCTTTCAACTCCAACTCCCTTAGGCTCACAATTCTTACCTTTTACATTCTTGAATTTCACGATGTGATCACCTTTTGATTTGTTCTCATTAGGCTCTTCGAAGTTGGTACTCTTTATAAACATTCCTGCAACTTTTCCATTTGTATCCCTTTCCACCATGCCCCTAGTTTGCACTTCGGCAATCATTTCTGTAGTAATCCTATCCATCTCTTCTCTAGAAGGTCTGCTTAAATTTATTGGCTCAGAAGAAGAGTTCATGTTACATGTTTTCTTATCAATGTCTTCACTATCAGAAAAAACCTATTGATAAAAAAGGGCCTGATTATGTCTCTTCACATTTACATCTACTTCTTCATCAAAATTAGAATCATCTTCATATCCTAGATATGAATTAGCCATGTTGCATCCAACATCATCTTGATCTTCTTCTTGATCTATCTCCTCATTGCCACAATCTTGATTTGCAGCCATAGAATGTGCAACCACATAATGCTTTGTAGAATGAGGGGACTGGCATGCAACACACCAAGGTATGTCCTCCATGAAATTTATTGAAGCTTTTTGTAGAGGGTCAGGGACACCTCTATCATTGTTTCCTCTTGCAACAGGGATAATAGGCTTTCCATCCTTCCATTGGGTGTTGTAGGGGTAGTTCTGCAATCTATTCTACTTATTGAAATTGTTCTTGAACTGAGGCCTTTCATTGGTAGGAGCACTGATGTTCCTATTTGCAGATGCCTTCGAATCCTTCAATGCATTGAGCACCTTATCCTATTTATCCTCTTCTTGCCTCCTAGTTCCAACATTCCTATCATTTTCTTTTTTGTATTTCTTGTCCCCAAACAACTTAGGGTCATCTCTCTTCCCACCCAACTTCCCTGATATCTTCATATTGTTCTCAATATTGATAGCAATCTTGAAAGCATCTCTAAGGGTTCTTGGTTCTTTGTCCCTCAACAAGTATCCCATCTTTCCATCAAATGCATTGAAGTATGTAGTTAAACAAACATTGTCATCTAACAACATAACCTGAAACAACTTATGCATACCCTTCTAAAATCTCATATTGAATTCAACTACAGACTCATTCTGATTATTCCTTATGGTATTGAATGCATTCAACATGAAACTAGTGTTAGCTCTGTCACCATACTACTCTTTAAAAGATCTCTCAAAAGAATCCTAAGTGTCAATGCAATGGCCAGGGAGTCTCTTAAACCAATCTCTAGCATCCTCCACCAAAGATTGAACAAATAATTTCATGACTAAATCCTCACGCTCAACCTCATAATCATTAAGCATATCAGCAAATAACCTAAGATGTTCCTCACAACTAATAGCATTGTTACCAGCAAACTTAGGTACCTTATCTCTTATATCAGTTGGAAAAGCATTTGGGTAGCCAGGAATCCCATCAAAATTAATTTTCCTATAGCCTTCCAATTACATAGGTCTTCTTTGAAAACTTGAACTAGTGTTAACCCTAGGATCAACATTTACATTTACATTTCCATCTACTTGTGCATTTGACTGTTGTCTAGGATCAGCACCTATCCTAGCAGATGAAGAACGAATTGAACTAGTAGTAGCATTACTAAGTGGAATAGTAGTAGTCATAGATGGTATACCTAGTTCAGTAGTAGATGGATCAAGAGTATTTGCAGATGAAGCCTTCAAGAACTAGATCTTTCTTCTCTTTTCTACAATGGAGGCTTCAATTTCAGCCTTTTCTTATTCTCTTACAAGGTCCTCATCTTCTTTTCTTCTTCTTGCTATCTTTGTGTCCTTATTTGAAATGGGTGGTGGGACCCCTAGTATTGTCAATGATCTATTTGTTTGATGTCCCACCATCTTTTGCTTTCCTTTTTCACTAGCGGCAATAGCAGACCTAGTGATCTCATGCCAATCTTTATCTTTAGGGAGGGAAGCATAACTTTGAACCTATCTAACCACATGGCCCTCCTTATCAAATTCATGATCTTGCAGTAAGCACTCCTACTCACTCCTCAAAGCATCAAGATCACCAAAGACATCATGTTGCAAAGTCTTAGGAGCAGAAGCAAGCATCTTGTTTCTCTCCTTCATTTCATTAATCTTTCTAAGGAGAGACTATCTTTCTATTAGAGCATTCACCTTTTCAGCTTCTCTCTCCTTTTGTAACCTCTTATGTATGGCATCCTACTCTGCCAACTATAACCTTAGTGCATTTAAATCATCTGGGTCTATCATAATGTCATTAGAACCTGATGACACTTCCATATTAGTGAGATTTTGATATGGGAAATGGACTTGCCTTGGTCTCATGGGTTCCCTTCTAGAATTATCCTCATCAAGATCTAAATCAATCTCAAAACCCATCTCTTTGGCTTGTTCATCTTGACCTGTAGATAATGAACCCTTGTCTTGAAATACAGCCTCAGGGGTATCATAAAATTTATCTTTAGAGCGACCACCATCTGATCTAGAAACTCTATCTTGTGAACCTTCCTCACTTGAGGAAACATGTGGTGCTCTACCTCTACTATTTCTTTGTTCTCTTATGGAAGCACAAGTAGACTCACCATTTCTTTTGATCCAACTCTTCTTCTCCTATCTAGGTAATTGTTCCAGATTGACCTCTAGATTTTTCCTGAAAAAAGACCTAGTATTCCTTCTTTTGTCCATGGTTTGTAGTCTATAACAGTGGTTCTAACCTTTATGAGTCACCACCCACCAAAGTGGGAAATCTTTAACTGAATACAATAGGAAAACAAGAGTGCACTTTGCAAACTTTGTCTCTAGACTCTCCCCAGCAGAGTCACCATTTTGTTGGGGACTCAGATGGGTAAATCAATCTGGTCAATAAGATTTTGACTTTGCAAGATAACTACAACAAGATATTCTAACAAATATAATTCTTCATTATTGTTCTCCCCAATAGAGTTGTCATTTTGTTGTTTTTTTCCCTTTGATCTTCAACTTGTAGATTTATACTTTGATGGATAACTTTAATAATACTTTGGCTCTATCACCACTCCAAAGTCTACAAGGAAGAGGGCCAATTAACAAGGATCAACAATGAGATCCTCCTACACTTTGAGCCTCAATGCTCAAGTGGGTGTACCCTTGACTCACTTCTCCAAAGGAGTCTCAAAACAATATACAACTATGTCCTTTACTAACGGACTGAAAGATATTATCATTTAAATTTGGGTGTGTGTGGTTGATGACAATGAAATGCCTCTAGAGAATGGACCAGTGCCTTAACCTAGGGCAAAGAGTCACCCAATTACATACATCAGCTGAAGATCTTAAATCATACACTCTTGGGCTTGGGATAAGTGCTTTGCCTATTACCCCTCTCCTTCAAACACTAGGACATCAAATTCCTATTTGGTTGTAAACTCACTGAACTCACCAAGAAGAATTTAATCCTAACTTTGTTAGGAACTCAGACATGACTTCACAATACTCTTTGTTTACCATATGCTAATATTGTTGGATACAATTGTTTGAAGGAGATTGTTGGATTAATTGTGTGTTGTCTTTGATGTCACACAAATGTCATATCATTTACCGAGCTCAGTCAGTCAACAAAGCAGTTCCCATCATTTATCGAGCTCAATCGGTCTATAGGAAGTTTTTAGTATCTACCGAGATATTTTGGGCGTCAAAGAAAAGTATGGTAGAAAAAAGTGTTAACCGAGCTTCCATGGTTATCAAAAGAAAGTTAGTGTTTACCGAGTTCACTCAGTCTCCAAAGGATGTTGCAGAATTCACAGTGCTTATCGAGTTCTCTCGGTCAGCAAAGGAAATTTGTTCAGATTAGTGTTTACCGAGTAAGGTCAGCCCAGTGAAGGATTTTGTTATTTTGAGAAATAAAAATTGTTTATTCTAGCTGACTGTTGTAATGATTAGTAATATTATTAGTGCCAACTTGACAATCTGAATGGACAATCCGAATGGTATATATAGAAAGTCAAGTTGTGAATTAAAAAGTGTGCAAGTGAAAAGAAGGAAAGTGTGAGTGAATTTTGAAGGATGATTAGATATCCTTGAAGAGCAGCAGAGATATATTTAATCAAGAAGGATCTAGTGAAGCAGAATAGAGATCTATAATCAGCAATTGAGTTGCATCATTATTTAGGTCACTTCATTGTTACTTTCTTACCATTGTAGCAGTGATTTCAAAATCTCCTAACCAAGTTGGTTTAACAGCCATTTTGTAAATCCTCTAACAAGGTGACAGTTCTATTGAATTATTTCAAGACCTCTTACAAGGCCACTCCTAATAGGGTGATTAAATCCTTTAACAAGGTCACACTTAACAGTGTGTTTTGTAACCTTTAACCGGGTTGGCTCCTAATAGGGCTCACTTTAGAAGAGTGAAAAATAGTAACTAGTTACATTGGTGGTTTTTCCCATATTAGGATTCCATGTTAAATCTGGTGTCTCTTGTGTTCATGATACTTTCTTTATTCATGTATGTTAATCACTGATGAATGCTTAAGAACAGTTATAATTAATACTCATTACAATAACTGATTTTTCAGTATAACATCAGTAAATGATTTAATAAAACATCTAAGGGATCTGTGGTAATATTTTTGTGGTTAGCTGATTCACCCCCCCCCCCTCTCAGTCACTCCATCTATATTTCCAACAATTGGTATCAGAGCTTTTGGTGCTTGTAGGAAGGGTTTCAAGGACCTAAGCTAAAGATCAGGATGTCTTACAAGAGAGAAATTCCAAGGCTTAACAGAGATAAATTTTCAGCATGGCAAGGTCTCATGAGACTTCATCTAGCTTCCATTGGTGATTCAGGATGCAAATATATTGATCAAGAATATACAGTTCCTACTGGCACATTAACTGTTGAAGACATTGCAAAGAAAAAGAACCATAACACCATGATGATAGACATTGCATCAGCTCTTAGCTATGAAGAATTTGATGAGATCAAAGACTGCACAACTATTTATGAAATGTGGGACAAGCTGAAGAAAATTTATGGTGGTGATGACAATGTGAAGAGAGCCAAAGTAGAAAGCCTAAGAGGATAGTTTGATCAGATGAAGATGAAAGAAGATGAAAGCATTGCAAAATATGTTGAAAGGATCAAGGTGAGTGTTAGTGCAATCAGAGCTTCTGGAGGAAAAATTGATGATGAAACTGTTATAAGTAAGGTTCTTAGAACATTACTTCCTATCTATGCAATAAGAGTATCTGCTATTCAAGAAAGAAGATGTGAACAAAATCACAATATAACTTTGGATGCCTTAGTTGAAAAATTGATAGCTTTTGAATTAGATAACTATGACAACTATGTTCCAACTTCTAAAAATATTGAATCAGCATTTGAGGCCAAAATTTCACTTAAGAAGGGAAAGAAAATCTAGTCAGAAAGTGAAGAAGAATGAGAGGAAAGTTTAGATAGTGATCTTGAAGTTATTGAAGCATTACTTGCAAAGAAATATACTAGAGGCAGAGGTAAATACAAAGGTAAAACTCCTTTAATCTATTTTTCATGTGAAGAAATTGGTCATATTGCAGTTAGGTGCCCAAAAAAGCAAAGCAAGGATGAGAAGAAAGGTCACAAGTACAATGGAAAGAATAATTTCAAGTCATTCAAGGATAAAGGTAAGAAAACATGTTTTTTGGCTAAGGATTTGAGTGATAGTGAAGAAGAAATTGTCTTCATTGCTGTAAAAGATGAATCTGATGATGATGAAGATGAGATGGCACTTATCTCTCATATAAGCAAAGATGATACATGTATTATAGATAGTGGATGATCACATCATATGATTGGTGACAGAACAAAGTTTGAACACCTTGAAGATTATGATGGTGGTAATTTAAGGTTTGGAAACAATGAACCTTTTATAAAAGGAAGAGGATGAATTTCATTAACCAAAGAACTTATATGTGATAATGCATATTGGGTTGAAGGACTAAAGCATAATCTTCTAAGTGTAGCACAACTAATCAACATTGGATTCAAGGTTGAATTCATGAATGGCAAAGGAAAACTGATTGGTTCAGGCAAACAAACCAAAGGTAACCTATTTTATCTTGATCTTGGTGAATGCTCATGTTTTATTTCTCAAATTGAAGAAAGTTGGTTATGGCACAAAAGGTTATGTCATGTAAATTTTGATAATATGGTGAAAATAAGCAAATTCAAGAAAGTAAGAGGTATTCCTACTTTGAAGAAACCTGATGTTGGTCTATGCAAGAATTGACAGATTGGTAAAATGGGAAAGACTAGCTTTAAAAGTAAAAACTATCAGTATGAAGATATTTTGGATATTGTGCATACTGACTTATGTGGACCTATTGGAATTGAAAGCTATACTGGAGAAAAATTCTTTATTCTCTTTGTTGATGATTACTCTAGAATGATGACTGTTATGTATTTAAGAGAAAAATCAGAAGCATTTGAGAAATGTAAATGGTATTTGGCAAGAGTAGAAAAGGAAACAGGAAAAAGGATGAAGTGCTTAAGATCAGACAGAGGTGGTGAATTCATCTCCCATGAATTCAATAATTTCTACATTGAAAGAGGAATCAAAAGATAGGTATTAGCCCCAATAACTCTTGAGCAGAATGGAATAGTTGAAAGAAGGAACAGATCTATCATGGATTGTGCAAGGACTCTAATGATTGAAAAGAACATTGCTATGAAATATTGGAAGGAAGCTATTAGCACTACAGTTCATACCTTGAATCGAGTACAGTTGAGGAAAGACACATTCAAAACTCCTTATGAGTTATGGTATGGCTATAAACCCAATGTAAGTTACTTGAAAGTATTTGGTAGTAAATGTTATATCTTAAAAGAATCTAGAAAAGGAAAATTTGATGTAAAAAGTGCTGAAGAAATATTTTTGGGATATTCTTGCAAAAGTAAAGCATATAGATGTTTGAATTTGTCTACTCACAAAATCATAGAAAGTGCACATGTGAAAGTTGATGAGTTTGCAGAAAAGACTGAAGAAGAAAGCAAAAAGGAACCAGAGGATTACAAAAGATTTGTTTACATTGAACCTGATATATTGCCAGACACATCTGTCAATAAGGAAACTGCATCTACCGAGCCCAATACAGTAACTGAGTCACAAGAAGAAGTTCAAACCGAGTCACAAGAAACCAAGTCTCAGCCTAAAGCTACCAAGCAAATATCTACCGAGCCCAAGCAAACTAAACCTAAAGATGAAATTCAAGAAAATGACAATACAACTCATTCAAGAGGCAAGGAACTTGTATTGGCCAAGTATGTCAAGAAGCATCATACACCAGATCAAATTATTGGAAACAAATCAGATGGTACTATGACAAGAAGTAAACTGAAAGGTACATGTTTACTTGCTGATTTTGAACCTAGAAATGTTAAAAATGCATTGGAAAATGAAAGTTGGATTCAGGCTATGAATGAAGAAATAGAACAAATAGAGAAAAACAAGACATGGACTCTTGTACCTAGGCCTAAAGACAAAAATGTAATTGGAATGAAATGGGTATTCAGAGACAAGCTGAATGAAGATGGTCAAGTATCTAGAAACAAAGCTAGATTAGTGTGTAAAGGGTATTCTCAAGAAGAAGGTATAGATTATGGAGAGAATTTTGCTCCTGTTGCAAGATTAGAAGGTGTAAGAACTCTACTTGCATATGCAGCACATAAAAGATTTAAGGTATATCAGATGGATGTAAAATCTGCATTTCTCAATGGTATTCTTGATGAAGAAGTCTACATTGAGCAACCTAAAGGTTTTGTCAATCTAGACAAAAAGGATATGGTCTACAAGTTACACAAAACATTGTATGGTCTGAAACAAGCCCCTAGAGCATGGTACGAAAGATTACATAACTATCTTATTTAGATTGGTTTTAAAAGAGCTAATGATAACAGTAGTTTATACATGAAAGAAGGACCAGATAATAGAATTGTTTTGGCAGAAATATTTGTGAATGATACTATGTTTACAGGTAATGATGATCAGTGTAAAGAATTTTCAGAGAAAATGAACAAAGAATTTAAAATGTCTATATTTGGTCAGATAAAGTTTTTTGTTGGTCTTCAAATTCAACAGAGCAAGAATGGTATCTACATTACTCAGTCTAAATACATCAAGGAAATACTTAAGAAGTTTGGTATGGAATATGTAAAACTAGTTGGTACACCCATGTGTATAGGACTAAAGCTTACAAAAGATGATGATTCTGAAGAAGTAGATCAAACCTTATACAGATCAATGATTGGAAAATTATAGTATGTAGTTCATACAAGGCCTGATATTGCCTTAGCAATTGGCATTGTAGCAAGATTCTCAGCAAAACCCAGAGAAAATCATATGATGGCAATCAAAAGAATCTTGAGATACTTGAAAGGAACTGAAGATTATGGCTTGTGGTATAAATTTGGAGGCAATCTGGACTTAAAAGTGTTTACTGATGCTGATTGGGTAAGAAACATTGATGATAGAAAGAGTACAAGTTGTGGAGCATTCTTTCTTGGCAAGAGGTTGGTATCTTGGACTAGTAAAAAGAAAAATTGCACATCCCAATCCACAGCAGAAGCAGAATATGTTGCTATAGCAGTAAACTGCTCTAATATTGTTTGGTTTAAATAGTTATTGGAAGGCATGAAGGTTGAGATCAAAGAACTAGTTGTTATATTTTGTGATAATACAAGTGCAATAAATATTTCAAAAAATCCAGTAATGCATTCCAAAACCAAGCACATTGCTATAAAATATCACTTTGTCAGAGAATTGGTGCAGGACAAGGAAATCAGATTGGAATATATTCATACAAAAGAACAAATTGTAGATATATTCACCAAGCCACTACCTAAGGATGCATTCTTGTATCTAAGAGGTAAGTTAGGGGTCATTCCCCTATCCGAGGCTCACTAAATGAAGTTTTAGTGATGCATCAACTAGAGCATATTGAAGATCAGTTAGTTGATGTAGCTTAGTCAAGGAATCATTGCATATGAATCAGTACTCAAGGTACATTGCTATTTACCTAGTATGTGTTGTCTTTGGCATGTGTTGTCAAAGAGGGAGAGTTTGTTGTCATACTTCAAGAAATTTCTTAAGATTTCTAAGAGGGAGAGTTTTCTTTGAGAGTTTTTAGTCAGAAAGAGAAGTTTGCTGACAGAGGGAGTTCTCATAGATGAGAATCAGAATGAAGCTAAGGATATGTTCCTTACTCTATGTTTTCTATGAAATTTCATTGTGCTATGACATGTTGTGTTGCCATCAATGCCAAAGAGGGAGATTGTTGGATACAATTATCTGAAGGAGATTGTTGGATTAATTGTGTGTTGTCTTTGATGTCACACAAATGTCATATCATTTACCAAGCTTAGTTAGTCAGAAAAGCAGTTCCCATCATTTACTGAGCTCAATCGGTCTGCAGGCAGTTTTCAGTATCTACCGAGATATTTTGGGTGTCAAAGAAAAGTATGGCAAAAAATAGTGTTAACAGAGCTTCCATGGTTATCAAAAGAAAGTTAGTGTTTACCGAGTTCACTTGGTCTCCAAAGGATGTTGTAGAATTCGCAGTGCTTACTGAGTTCTCTTGGTCACCAAAGGAAATCTCTTCAGATTAGTGTTTACCGAGTAAGGTCGGCTCGGTGAAGGATTTTGTTATTTTGAGAAATAAAGTTTGTTTATTCCAGCCAACTCTTGTAATGATTAGTAATATTATTAGTGCCGACTTGACAATCTAAATGGACAATCCAAAAGGTATATATAGAAGGTCAAGTTGTGAATTAAAAAGTGTGCAAGTGAAAAGAAGGAAAGTGTGAGCAAATTTTGAAGGATGATTAGATATCCTTGAAGAGCAGCAGAGATATATTTGATCGGGAAGGATGTAGTGAAGTAGAACATAGATCTATAATCAGCAATTTAGTTGCATCATTATTCAGGTCACTTCATTGTTACTTTCTTACCATTGTAGCAGTGATTTCAAAATCTCCTAACTGAGTTGGTTTAACAGCCATTTTGTAAATCCTCTAACAAGGTGACAGTTCTATTGAATTGTTTCAAGACCTCTTACAAGGCCACTCCTAATAGGGTGATTAAATCCTCTAACAAGGTCACACCTAATAGTGTGTTTTGTAACCTTTAACTAGGTTGGCTCCTAACAGGGCTCACTTCAAAAGAGTGAAAAACAATAACTAGTTACATTGGTGGTTTTTCCCATATTGGGTTTCCACCTTAAATCTGGTGTCTCTTGTGTTCATGATACTTTCTTTATTCATGTATGTTAATCACTAATGAATGCTTAAGAATAGTTATAATTAATACTCACTGCAATAACCAAGTTTTCAGTATAACAGCAGTAAATGATTTAATAAAACATCTAAGGAATCTGTGGTAATATTTTTGTGGTTAACTGATTCACCCCCCCTCTCAGTTACTCCATCTATATTTCCAACAAATACACTTTGTGATACTAACATATATGAGCTTAGAACCAAAACAAGAAGACATACACACATGTAAGATTGGAACTCAATAGAATTCTCATTAACATATTCAAGATCAATATATAATCAAAGCAACACAAAGATAGGAAACAAACCCAAAATCCAGCTCCTCTTTCCTCAAATGTTCATACAATCACAACCACTAGAATTGACCAAAATTCAGAACAAAACCTCAAGACCAAACCCTTACTCTATCAAAAAACTAACTACTTAAATCCCTAGTCACCTTGGAATCCTCTAAGAGGATGCATCAAGCTTTGGGTGACTAAGGTTAGAGTTTCAACTACCCAATCAATCAGAAATACAAAAAAAGTTATTGTAGGGGAAGAAACACAAGAAACCTAGAGAAAATGAATCTCAAATAGATTTTCCATCATCAAAATCCATGAGAACAGTACAAAACACCAAGGAATTGCCATGAAAACTAGTCAAATCAGCCACCTACAAACACACCTCGAGCACAAAACCATAGTTCTCTTGGTATAAAAAAATCATGCCATTGACCACAGAGACCCTCAGATTAGTCAGCAATAACCAGTGCCATCAAAACATCGAAATCAGCCACTAAAACCATAAATTTTGGTACTTCCTATTGCTGGAAACCCTTTGCAAATTTGAATTTGAAATTCAATGGTCATATCCAAGGCGCCAGTAGCATATCGGCGGTCCACATTTGAATTTAGGTCAACTTTAAGTCCTTACCATCAGATCTTCATATTTATGGGCCTTATGATTTACTTTTTAAAAAGACCCCAGCCACATTTAGTGAACTGATGACCAAAGACCTTTTCCAGTTCGCGAAATACTTTATCTCTCCGCCATTTAGTTTAGCGGTTACGCGAACACTCCTTCACTAAATCGCCAGTCAATTTGGAGCACCACCATTTTTCTTTGTGAATGATTGAAACCTTTTGAATTTTGTCAGGCTGCCAAACACTTTGTCAAAACTGCCAAACCTTAGACCCCCACCTAGGCATGCTTTATGCCACTTGTTAGCAGGCCATTTGCTACTCATGCTCGGTCACCACTAACACAAGACCCACTGACATGTCCAAGTAAGACTTGAGATTAGCAGATGGTGCATGATTTCATGGGGTAGGAATATTCCTTGAGATCATGCGCCGACTGTAGATTGAAAAGCCTTCACTGCAGGCCCCACTAACAGGATCCCACTCAGCAATTCACCGACCAATAAGAAACTACCAACTGAGTACACATAGCAGTGGACCTGTGCCATTTTATCACCTCTAAGAAAAGTAAAATTGATGGCCTACATAAGATCTCAAACCTCTGACACATCCCATGAGAACTTACACCCGTCGTCAATTTTCTATAGATGTCAGGAGCCTTTGACAAGCTGGAAACCTGGCCCCACTGACAACTGCCAGCATATTGCATCATGGACTGATCAAAGATTGTCAACTATACCTACATGTCATTTTGGACCCACCTTCTGCTACTAACCTAAACACCTAGACAATCAGATGGATGGTGCATGATCTGAAGGGCTCTAAAGATTCTATGCACTTATACGCCAACCGTCGATCTAGAATCTTAGCCAATATGACAGAGCATGACCCCACTATGCTGCATAGGATATCTTGATGAATGAGAGACCACCACGTCACAAAATCTGGTAGGTGAACACAATTGTTTCTTCATTCATAGGTCACTCTAACAACTTTGCCACTTCATTGATTCTTTCGGCCAATAAGGAAGCACCATTTGTGCTTATGTGGTAGTGGACCCGCCCATCTAAAGCATTACGTCATGAAAAGGAATCAATGGCTGACGTAAGATCTCAAACCTCTAAAAAATTTTATGACAAGATACACCCACCATTAGATTGAGAAGGTGTCAGAGAGGCTGGGCCCGGGAAAATACAAAGCTGGAACATTAGGAAAATTGAAGGCACAGGACTTAGGAAAATTAATTTTTGCTAGGCACTTCAACTTAGGAAATATTTAAAATGGGGACTGACCAAAAATATAAAGCATGTGCATTTTAGGATTTTTAATGGCCCGAAAAAGTAACTTAAAATTAAAACAAGGTCGGGGTAGACTTAGGGTTTTTTCACTAAAACGGCTAGATTTTGAAATTTTTCCTAGGGTTCTAGCCAGAGACATGGAAAAATACTGCATAGTCCAGGGGAAAGATGATGAAGCCATGAAATTTTCTTTGAGTGATAACACACCCTTCCTCTTCTATAGCCCTTCTAGGCCTGTGTAGTAGTCCTTCTAACACTAAAATCAACAATTTACTCTCAAAATCCCCAAACAACCTAGCAATGTTTTAACATTTTCTAGTACCCTTTTCAGTGATGAACTACAACTAATTTAGAACCTAATTGAAGATCTATGATTAGAGATCACTAAATTGTTGATTAGATATGACATATGATTAAATCAATAATATGTTGTCATTCATGTCAACTAGTTTGACAGTACTTATCTTGTAAGTTACAATACCTAAACATATGTAGAAAAGGAGTAAAAGAGATGAAGAATAGAAATATCTAGATGAGGAAGATGTATATGGAAGATGAGGATAAGGGATACATTGGGTAACTTGCTGATGAGTCTATGACCCTATGTTATTGACTTGATTATGTTTCATTCATCTATGATGAGGAAAAGAGCTGAAAGACATAAGGTAGTGTGTTTGGTTGATGAAGCATCACAGTATACACCGAGCAGTGTAGTGTATAGCGAGCACAGTATAAACCGAGTAGGAGAAAAGAACTAAATGATTAGTTTAGCTGATAAGGATTGATGAGCTATAAAGTACATCAAAATCAAAGATGGAGATAATGTTTGTTATGAAGATCAACGGCTAGCATAATTGAAGGAAGATCTAAATGATGAAATCAAAATGTGTTACTGACACATCAGCTGAGGAAGGTTTAAGCTACAAAATGGATGAAGGAGAATAAGTGGAAAAATATTATGAAGGAGAAGAAAATGGTTTACTTTTCTATTTAAGAGACTAGATTTTTGTTATGAAACTCATGCTGGAAGAAGGAGACTACAGAACTATTGCATGAACAAGCTTCATGTATGCTTGATCAAACTGGTTAAGGAGAACCAAACTGCAGAGTTTACCAAGCATCAGAAAGATATTACCGAGCGACAGTAAGTCATTGATTATTGTTGATATAGGATTGATATATTGATCAAAGGATTTGAATAAGCTTAACATAGATCTCAACATCTACAATTGAAGTTGTATTGTAATCAGATCAACTACTGTTACATTTTAACTATTGCAAATAGAGAAATCTCTTAACAAAGTGGAGTTGAAAGTATTATATGTATCATTCATAGAATGAACATTGTTATCCTTTCAACCCCATAGTAAATTTTGGTTGAAAAATAACGGTTGGTCTAAAATCCTCTAACAAGGTCACACCTCATAGTGTGTTTGTAACCTTTAATAGGGTTTGGTTTTCACCGACCTCACTTTAGAAGAGTGAAAATTTTTGGGTTGCCGGTCCCAGGTGGTTTTTCCCTTCACAGGATTTCCACGTTAAATCTTTTGTGTTATGTGTTCATTGTGGTGATTGTTTGTTATCATGCTTTACATATTACATGTTGGATTTGATAAGTAATCATTAGTTATTATTGACTCGAAATTGGTAAAAGCATAGACAATATAAGTATTTTATGTTACCGAGCTGCAAAAGTTTAAGTAAATTGTTCTGGATTATACATTTTGATTTGGGACTGTGGATAACTAATTCACCCCCTCTCAGTTATTCTAATAATTGGTATTAGAGCTTTGGTTTCTTGGAACAAAGTTGTAAGGTCTTAAACACAAATGTCTCAAAATATTTAAGAGGGAATTGCCAAAGATAAACAAAGATAACTTCACAATATGGCAAAGTCGAATGAAGCTGCATATATCCAGAATTGGGAATTCTACCCTAGATTTGATGGAGAATGGATACCTTGCACCACCCACTAGTCCCTTGACCCTTGATCAACTAACATATAGGCATGAACATAATGTTACTATGATGGAGATTGCTTCTACCTATTTATATGTCAAATTTGAAGACATCAAGGACTGTACTACTACTAAGCATATGTGGGATAATCTTGCTCAAGTTTATAGTGATGATGTGAATGTCAAGAGAGAAAGAGCCAAAAGCTTAAGAGGAAGATTCGATGACATGAAGATGAAAGAAGGTGAAAACATTGTGCAGTACACAAATAGAATAAAGGAGGCAGTTTACTCTATTAGAGCATCAGATGGAGTTATTGATGAAGACACTATGGTAAGAAAAATTCTAAGGACCCTATTTCCTATCTATGCCATTAGAATATCTATAATTCATGAAAATAGGTCAAAACCTAACAACACACTCACTCTTGATAATCTGATTGGAAAGCTTACAACATTTGAACTAAATAATTATGACAATAGTATTGTACCGAATGTTGAATCTACTTTTATGTCTTCTCTGAAGATTGGTAAGTCTAGTAGCAAAAATAAGAATGATGATAGTGGTAGAAATACTGATGATGAGGTTGATGAACTTGAAGCTCTTATGGTTAGAAGGTTACCTAAAGGTAAAGGAAGGTATATAGGTAAATTACCTTTAGCATGATTTAACTATAAAGAAGTTGGTCACATTGCTACAAGATGTCCACACAAGAATGATGATGAAAGAACCAAAGACCAGTCTGAAGGAAGCTATGGGAGAAGAAATAATAGAGGCTACTGAAACTACAATAGAGACAACTAAGATAATAATGATAAAGGAAATAAGATATGCTACATTGCTGAGGAGGAAGATATCACTGATACCAACACTGATTATGATGTGGAGGTAGTATTTGTGGCAATGAAGGATGATTCCAAAGAAGATGAAAGGTATGTAGAGACATCACTTATCTCTCAGATTAATAAAAATTATACATGGATTATAGATAGTGGCTGTACACATCACATGACTAGTGATGAAGAAAAATTTGATTATCTTGAAGAATACAATGGATGATTTGTAAGAATGGATAATGATGCACTCTATATGGTAAGAGGTAAAGGATCCCTAATGATAAATGATAGATTAAAATGTGAAAATGCTTATTGGGTAAAAGGATTAAACTATAATTTTTCAAGTGTGGCACAACTGAACAATTTAGGCCACCAAGTTTCTTTTGAGAGAAAAAAGGTGAAAATATATGATGATGGAGGAAGACTTGTCAGAACTAGTACACAATCCAAAGGTAATCTATTTTATCTTGATAATGATCAATCTTCTTGTTTAATGATGAAAGATGAAGATGCATGGTTGTGGCATAAAAGGTTGTCATGTGAATTTTGATAACATGATTAAGATCAGTAAAAAGAAAAGAGTTAGAGGTCTACCTAACTTGTCAAAGCCTAATCATGTTATGTGTCATGAATGTTAGAAAGGTAAAATGACTAAATCTAGTTTCAAAAGAAAAGATTATTCAACAAAGAAAATACTTGAGTTAGTGCATACCGACCTATGTGGTCCTATGAGAACTTAAAGTTACTATGGAGATAGATATTTTATTCTTTTTATTGATGATTATACTAGGTTGATGACTGTCATGTTCTTGAAAGAAAAATTTGAGGCATTCAAGATGTTCAAGTGGTATAAAGAAAAAGTAGAAAAAGAGACTGGTAAAGAATTGAAATGCTTAAGATCTGATAGAGGAGGTGAATTTATCTCTGATGAATTTACTAATTTTTGTAATGAGCATGGTATTAAAAGACATGTCTCTACACTGAGGACACCACAATAGAATAGCATTGTTGAAAGGAGGAATAGGTCAATTGTTGACTATGCAAGGATATTAATGATAGAAAAGAATGTTGCTCATACATACTGGAAGGAAGCTGTTAGCATTGCTATTTATGTGCTAAACCAAGTACAACTAAAGAAGGACACTAACAAGACACCCTATTAGTTATGGTTTGGACACAAACCCACTATAAGTTATTTCAAAATTTTTGGAAGCAAATGGTTTATTCTGAAAGATGAAATAAATGGAAAGTTTGACTCAAAAGGTGATGAAGGGATATTTCTAGGATATTCCAGTAAAATTAAAGCATACAAGTGTCTGAACAGAGTAACTAATAAAATGATTGAAAGTACTAATGTTCGAGTTGATGAGTTTGATGATAAGAATATAGAGGAAAGAAGAAAGGAACCTAAATACTATGGTAGATTCACTTACATTGAACAACCTGAGTATCTACTGAAGCCACAAATTGTGACAATTGGTCAGCAGGAAAACAATACCGAGGAACATGAAAGAGAAACTAATGAGCAGGAAGGACCTACCAAGCAAGAAAATGAACTTGCACAGGATGAACAAGAAAGAAGAAATTGGATACCGGCAAGTTTTGTCAGAAGACATCATCTTGAGACACAAATCATTGGAGATAGACAAGTTGGCATGCAAACAAGGAGTAAGACAAGATAAGGTACATGTCTAGTTTTTTATTATGAACTGAAGAATGTAAAATTTGCATTGGAAAATGATGAATGGGTTAATGCAATGAAAGAGGAAATAGAACAAATAGAGAAGAACAAAACTTGGATTTTAGTACCTAGACCTAAGGACAAGAATGTTATCGGTACTAAGTGGATATTTAGAAACAAGCAAAATGAGAATGTAGAGGTAACAAGAAATAAAGCTAGATTAGTATGCAAGGGATATGCATAGGAGGAAGGAATAGATTATGGTGAAACATTTTCACCTATTGCTAGATTAGAAGGAGTTAGAATGTTACTTGCATATGTTGCACACAAAAAGTTCAAAGTTTACGAAATGGATGTCAAGTCATCTTTTCTGAATGGGATACTTGAAGAAGAAGTCTACATAGAACAACCTGAAGGGTTCATGGATCCAGAAAACAAAGATATGGTATGTAGATTACATAAAGCTTTATATGGTTTGAAGCAAGCACCAAGAGCCTAGTATGAGAGGCTACATACTTATTTGTTAAGTATTGGGTTTGTTAGAACAAGTGAGAAAAACAATCTGTATATGAAAGGAGATATTGATGATACTATTCTTATTGCTGAAATATTTATGGATGGCATAATATTTGGAGGACAAGATCAAATATGTAAGTCATTTTCTGATGAAATGAGAAGTGAATTTGAAATATCTATGTTTGGATAGATTAAGTTCTTTCTAGGACTACAAGTGATTTAGCAGAATGATGGTATATTCATCACACAATCCAAATATATCAAGGAAGTATTGAAGACATTTGGCATGGAAGATGCTAAAATTGTGGGAAGACCAATGGCTACTAGATGTAAACTGACTAAGGAAGATGAAACTACAGAGGTGAACCAGACATTGTACTGATCTATGATTGGTAAGTTATTGTATCTAGTGCATAGTAGACTAGACATAGAACATGATGTGGAAATTTTTGCAAGATTTTCTACAAACCCTAGAGAGTCACACATGGTTTCTACAAAGAGAATCTTAAGATACCTGAAGAAAATAGAAGATTATGGATTGTGGTATCCTAAGGAAGGCAAATTTGAACTCAAAGTCTACACTGATGCTGATTGGGCTGGAAATGTGGATGACAGAAAAAGTACCACTGGAGGAGCATTTTTCTTTGGTGAAAGACTTGTTACATGGACAAGTAAGAATCAGTCTTGCATTTCTTGTTCTATAGCCAAAGTAGAGTATGTTGCTTCTACTACAAAGTGTTCACATATTGCATATATTAAGCAAGTATTGGAAGGTATGAATGAGATAATCACTGAGCTGGTGACTATATATTGTGATAACACAAGTGCAATAAAAATTTCAAAGAATCCAGTGATGCAATCTAAAAAAAAGAATATATCTATTAAGTATCACTACTTAAGAGAACAATTATAGGAGAAGCAAGTTAAGTTAGAATTTATTACATCTAAAGAACAACTTGCAAACATATTTACAAAACCTCTACTGAAGGATACATTTGAATACTTGAGGACTAGACTTGGGGTTTGTCCCCTATCTACCGGTCACTAATGTGATCTAGATGTTGCATTAGCATAATCTTATCAAAAGATCATTCATGTTGATGCAACATAGTTCATACTTTGGATCATGTCTAAGATTGTGAAAAGTTTGGAGAAATGCAATAGATTGGCATATCAATATACAGAGATACAGAGTATGCACCGGACAACAAAGAGTTACAAGGCTACTACAAAGTTGTATGTTTATTTTTTTCTTTGGCATTATTGTCAAAGGGAGAGATAAACAATATGAAACAATATGCACTAATGAGAACATCTACCTAAGGGAGAGACAAACTGAAATAAAGGGAGAGCACTGAAGATCAATTACTGAGAATAGAAGAAGGAATCCCAGAGTTGAAAAGATCATATCTACAGAATGTCAAAGATGCATTGGTAATGTTGTTGTGTAATGTAGTGATTAAACATATTAAGCTAGGGAGAGCTTATACAACATTTGTTCACAGAGTTGTAGAATACATTTTTGGTATGTGTATCGTATATTTCATATTACTTGAGTTGCCATCAATGCCAAAGGGAGAGATTGATGAACTACAACTGATTTAGAAGCTAATTAAAGATCTATGATTAGAGATCAATGAGTTGTTGATTAGATATGACATATGATTAAATCAGTAATATGTTGTCATTGATGTCAACTAGTTTGACAATACTTATCTTGTAAGGTACAATACCTAAACATCTGTAGAAAAGGAATAAAAGAGATGAAGAATAGAAATATCTACATGAGGAAGATGTATATGACAGATGAGGATAAGGAATACATTGGGTAACTTGCTGATGAGTCTACAACCCTATGTTATTGACTTGATTATGTTTCATTCATCTATGATGAGGAAAAGAGCTGAAAGTCACAAGGCAGTGTGGTCGGCTGATGAAGCATCATAGTATACTCCAAGCAGTGTAGTGTATAGTAAGCACAATATAAAATGAGCTTGTGTTCACCGACACATTTCTTTGTTAACTAAGTAGGAGAAAAGAACTAAATGATTATTTTAGTCGATAAGGATTGATGAGCTGTAAAGTACATCAAAATTAGAGATGGAGATAATGTTTGTTATGAAGATCAATGGCTAGCATAATTGAAGGAATATCTAAAGGATGAAATCAAAACATGTTACTGACACATCAAACGAGGAAGGTTTAAATGACAAAATGGATGAAGGAGAATAAGTGGAAAAATCTTATGAAGGAGAAGAAAATGGTTTACTTGTCTATTTAAGAGACTAGGGTTTCATTATGAAACTCATGTCGGAAGAAGGAGACTACAGAACTATCACATGAACAAGTGTCATGTATGCCTAATCAAACTGGTTAAGAAGAATCAAACTACAGAGTTTATGAAGTGTCAGAAAGCTATTACTAAGAGACAGTAAGTCATTGATTATTGTTGATATAGAATTGATATATTGATCAAAGGATTTGAATGAGCTTAACATAGATTGGAACATCTACAATTGAATTTGTATTGTAATTAGATCAACTGTTGTTACATTTTAACCATTGTAAACATAGAAATCTCTTAACAGAGTGGACTTGAAAGCCTTATATGTATCATTCATAGAATCAACATTGTTATCCTATCAACCCCATAGTGAATGCTTGTTGGACAATAATGGTTGGTCTAAAATCCTCTAATAAGGTCACACCTCATAGTGTTTTTGTAACCTTTAATAGGGTTGGGTCTTCACCGACCTCACTTTAGAAGAGTGAACATTTTTGGGTTGCCGGTCCCAAGTGGTTTTTCCCTTCACAGGGTTTCCACATTAAATCTTTTCTATTATGTGTTCATTATGGTGATTGTTTGTTATCATGCTTTACATATTACATGTTGTATTTGATTGGTAATCATTATTTGTTATTGACTAGTAATTGGTAAAAGCATAGACATTATAAGTATTTTATGTTACCGAGTTGCATAAGTTTAAGTAAATTGTTTTGGATTATACATTTTGATTTGGGACTATGGATAACTAATTCACCCCCCTCTTAGTTATTCTAACATTTAGAGTTACTAAACTGATATCAATCTCAGACTTTAACTATTTGACTGGTGAAGACTTCCTTCATCCCCTAACCGTTCAACTAGGCCTAATTAGCCTCACCTAATAAAGAAACTCCTAGAACCCCTCACTTCTAGGACTCCAAAAAACCAAACAATATTGATAAAGGAGAAAAGACAACCAATTTTCAACTGAGTTTTCCCATACTCACCCATCTACACTCCTATTCAATAAACCCTCACTATCTGGGCTAGAAACCAAGGGTTTTGTAGAAAATACCCTTCCTTGCAACACCCAACATCAACAATAGTCCCAATACCTTCTAATACATCCCAAAGGACCTTCCCATCCATCATCTACCCTCTCCAATCATCGGGTCACTTCCAACCATGAATGGTGCTTACCTTCAACTCCTTTCACTGTGATTTCACCAACTCGAGAGATTGTCCCTTCTCACCTTCTATTAAACTTTCCTACATTCAAAGATAGATCTAAAACATACAATACATCATTTAAAATCTCCTAACAAACCATAGTTAAAACAGAGGTGGGAGTGCCTTTCATATTATGGAGGATTCAAACCTTTAACTTGCTGACTGTACTACAAATGCCAATCAGTGTCCTCACAAAAGTAATGAAATGAGTGCAAAAATGTATAAATATAATATAAGGTAATATTTATATGTCACAACCTATCCAAGATCATGTGGAATCAAACATTTATATTCATCGGTGTGTTCCTTGTTCCATGGGATAGTTAGAATATAAAGACATGACCTTGAACATATGAGGTAGCATATGGAAAGATTGTCATCTATTGAACCCAATACTAGGCCTATTTTGATCAGTGGGTACCCTAATGTTGGAAAGAGTTCTTTTATTAATAAGATTACTAGGGTGGATGTGGATGTGCAACCTTATGCTTTTACTACTAAGTCTCTATTTGTCGGGCATACTGATTATAAGTACTTGAGGTATCAGGTTATTAATACCCATGGTATTTTGGACCATCCCTTGGAAGACAAGAACACCATTGAGATGCTCAGTATTACATGATCCAAATACATGATCAAATTTCAAAGTGGACCACAAGCCCTTTTGCATCTAAATACATATTTGCACTCATCCTACTGCTCACCCCGGAGTGGTCGGTGGCATTCAAATGACTATGTGTGTAGAAAAAGGTTGTTAGTAGCATTTACATGACCATTCAAAGCTATTGGAGCAGACAGTTTGATGCTACGACCGATGGTTGGAAAGATACACAATGTTAGCCATTTGAACTGAGGAACACTATGAGTTTTGACATCGACCGAGAATGTGTTGCCAAATTTAAATGAACTTGAATCTCTAAAAACTAAGATAGGCTATTGTAGACCTTGGCAACATGGTCTTGTAGCACCTAATGGATTTATGCTACCTTGTACGATCTTGGAGATATGATGCCACAAAGATAGTTAATTTCATGCTTAAGGGACCCTGAGGGACACTTCAGCCTGGAGTCATCGGCGGTGTTCAAACGACTGTATGTGGTGAAGTAGGTTTCTAGTAGTATTTACCCAGCTAGTCAAAGCTATTGGAACAAACAGTTTGATGCTACAATCGATGGTTGGAAAGATATGCAATGTTCACTGTTTGAATTGAGGAACATTGTGAGTTTTGACATCGACTGAGAATGTGTTGCCAAATTTATATGAACTTTAATCTGTAAAAAATAAGATAGGTTATTTTAGACCTCAGCAACATGGTCTGGTAGAAACTGATGGATCGATGCTACATCACATGAGCTTTGAGATATGACCCTACAAAGATCACTGATTTCATGCTGAAGGGACCTTGAGGGACACTTTAGCCTAGAGTCATCGACGACATTCAAATGACTGTGCATGGAGAATGAGGTTTCTAATAGCATTTACCCTATCATTCAAAGCTGTTGGAATAGATGATTCCATGCTATGACCAATGGTTGGAAAGATACACAACATTGGCTATTTGAACTGAGGAACACTTTAAGTTCTAACATCGACCAAGAATGTGTTGCCAAATTTAAACAAACTTGAATATCTAAAAACTAAGATAGACTATTATAGGTCTCAAAAACATGGTCCTATAGCACCTAACAAATCCATGCTATCTCACATGAGCTCCGAGATATGACCCCACAAAGATTTCCCATTTCATGCTTAAGGGACCTTAAGGGTCACTTCATCCCAGAGTCATCGGTGGCATTTGAACAATTGTGTGTGGAAAATGAAGTTTCCAATAGCGTTTACCTAGCCATTTAGAGTTTTTGGAACACACAGTTTGATGCTATGACCAATGGTTGGAAAGATACGCAACGTTGGCTATTTGAACTAAGGAACACTATGAGTTCTGACATCAACCGAGAATGTGTTGCCAAATTTAAAAGACATTGAACCTCTGAAAACTGAGATAGGTTATTTTTGACCTTGGCAACATGGTCTTGTAGCACCTGATGGATCAATGCTACCTTGCATGAGCTTTGAGATATGACCTTGAAAAGGTCACTGATTTCATGTTGAAGGGACCTTGAGGGCCACTTTGGCCTAGAGTCATCGACGATGTTTGAATGATTGTGCGTGGTGAATGAGGTTTCCAGTAGTATTTACCCATCCATTCAAAGTTATTGAAATAGATAGTTCCATGCTACGACTGATGGTTGGAAAGATACGTAACATTGGCTATTTGAACTGAGGAACACTGTGAGTGACATCGCCCAAGAATGTGTTGCCAAATTTAAACAAACTTGAATCTTTGAAAATCAAATAGGCTATTGTAGGCATTGACAACATGGTCCCATAGCACCTGACAGATCCATGCTACCTTGCATGAGCTCTGAGATGACCCCACAAAGATCATTGATTTCATGCTTAAAGGACCTTAAGGGTCACTTCAGCTCAGAGTCGTTGGTGGCATTCAAACAACTATGTGTGGGAAACAAGGTTACTAGTACCATTTACCTGGCCATTCAGAGCTATTGGAACAAACAGTTTGATGCTATGATCGATGATTGGAAAGATACACAATGTTGGCCATTTGAATTGAGGAACACTGTGAGTCCTGACATCAACCGAGAATGTGTTGCCAAATTTTAAAAAACTTGAATCTCTAAAAACCAAGATAGGCTATTGTAGGCCTTGGCAACATAGTCTTGTAGCACCTAATGGATCGATGTTACCTTGCACAAGCTCTGAGATATGACCCCACAAAGATCATTGATTTCATGTTGAAGGGACCTTGAGGGACACTTCAGCCCGGAGTCATCGGCGGTGTTCAAACAACTATGCTTGGAGAATGAGGTTGCCACTAGTGTTTACCCAGCCATTTGGAGTTGTTGGAATAGACAGTTTGAAGCTACAATCAATAGTTTGAAATATATGCAATGTTGGCCATTTGAATTGAGGAACACTTTGAGTTCTGACATCGACCAAGAATGTGTTGCCAAATTTAAATGAAATTGAATCTCTAAAAATTGAGATAGGCTATTGTAAGCCCCGACAACATGGTCTCATAGCACCTAATGAATCAATGCTACCTTGCACGAGCTCTAAGATATGACCCCACAAATATTGTCAATTTCATGCTTAAGGGACCTTGAGGGACACTTCAGCCTAGAGTCATCGGTGGTGTTTGAATGACTATGCATGGTGAACAAGGTTGCCAATAGTTTTTTCTTGGCCATTCATAGCTATTAGAATAGACAATTCCATGCTATGACTGATGGTTGGAAAGATACGCAACGTTGGCCATTTGAACTGAGGAACACTTTGAGTTCTGACATCGACCGAGAATGTGTTGCCAAATTTAAACAAACTTGAATCTCTAAAAATCAAGATAGGCTTTTGTAGGCCTTGACAACATAGTTTTGTAGCACCTAACAGATCTATGCTATCTTGCATGAGCGGAAAGATACATAATATTGGCTATTTGAACTGAGGAACACTTTGATTTTTGACATCGACCAAGAATGTGTTGCCAAATTTAAATGAACTTGAGTCTCTAAAAATTGAGCTAGGTTATTGTATATCTCAGCAAAATGGTCTTATAGCACCTGATGGATCAATGCTACCTCATACAAGCTCCAAGATATGACCCCACAAAGATCATTGATTTCATGCTTAAGCGACCTTGAGGGACACTTCGGCTTGAAGTTGTCGGTGGGGATTAAAAAACTCTACGTGGAGAATGAGGTTTCCACTAGCATTTACATGGTCATTTAGAGCTGTTAGAATAGATGGTTTGATGCTATGACTGATGGTTGGAAGGATATGCAATGTTGGCCATTTGAACTAAAGAACACTTTGAGTTTTGACATCAACCTAGAATGTGTTGCCAAATTTAAATGAACTTGAATCTCTAAAAAATGATACATGTTATTGTAGGCCTTGGCAACACGGTCTTGTAGCACCTAATGGATCGATGCTACCTTGCACAAGCTCCATGATATGACCCAGCAATGATCACTGATTTCATGCTTAAGCAATCTTGAGGGACACTTCCACCTAGAGTTGTCAGCGGCGATCGAAAAACTATGTGTGGTGAATGAGGTTGCCACTAGCATTTACCTAGCCATTCAGAGCTATTGGGACAAAAATTTTGATGCTACGACTGATAGTTGGAAAGATAGGTGACGTTGTTTGTTTGAACTGAGGAACACTTTGAGTTCTAACATTGACAAAGAATGTGTTGCCAAATTTAAATGAACTTGAATCTCTAAAAATTGAGACAGACTTTTGTAGGCCCCAAAAGCATGGTCCCATAGCAACTGACAGATCAATGCTACCTGACATGAGCTCTAAGATATGAACCCACAAAGATCATTGATTTCATGCTTAAGCAACCTTGAGGGACACTTTAGCCCGGAGTTGTCGGCAGCAATTGAATGACTGTGTGTGGGGAATGAGGTTTCCACTATTGTTTACATGGCCATTCAGAGCTATTGGAATAGATGGTTCCATGCTACAACCAATGGTTGGAAAGATAGGCAATGTTGGCCGTTTGAACTAAGGAACACTTTGAGTTATGACATCGACCGAGAGTGTGTTGCCAAATTTAAATGAACTTGAATCTCTGAAAACTAATATAGGCTTTTGTAGGTCCTAGAAACATGCTCCTATAGCAACTAATGGATCAATGCTACCTTGCACGAGCTCTGAGATATGACCCCGCAAAGATCATTGATTTCATGCTTAAGCAACCTTGAGGGACACTTCAGCCTAGAGTCATCAGTGATGATCAAATGACTGTGTGTGGTGAAAAAGGTTGCCACTAGCATTTATCTAACCATTTGGAGATTTTGGAACAAACTATTCAATGCTATGAATGATGGTTAGAAAGATACGCAACATTGGCCGTTTGAACTGAGGAACACTTTGAGTTATGACACCGACTGAGAATGTGTTGCCAGATTTAAACAAACTTGAATCTCTAAAAACTAAGATAGGCTATTGTAGCCATTGACAACATGGTCTTGTAGCACCTAACGGATCCATGCTACCTTCCATGAACTCTGAGATATGACTCCACAAAGATCGCCGATTTCATGCTTAAGGGACCTTGAGGGAAACTTTGGTCCGGAGTCGTTGGTGGGGATTGAATGACTGTGTGTGGCAAATGAGGTTTCCAATAGAATTTATCTAGCCATTCAAAGTTTTTAGAATAGATGGTTCTATGCTACGACCAACGGTTGGAAGGATACACAACGTTGGCCATTTGAACTGAGGAACACTTTGAGTTCTAACATCAACCGGGAATGTGTTGCCAAATTTAAACAAAATTGAATCTCTTAAAACCAAAATAGGGTATTGTAGACCCCAACAACATGGTCTCATAGCACCTAATGAATCGATGCTACCTCACATGAGCTCTGAGATATGACCCCGCAAAGATCACTAATTTTATACTTAAGGGACCTTGAGGAACACTTCTGCCCAAAGTCATCGGTGGGGATTGAATGATTGTGTGTGGTGAAAAAGGTTGCCACTAGCATTTACCTAGCCATTCAGAGCTATTGGAATAGATGGTTCCATGCTATGACTTTTGTTCATTGTTGGACCTTGAGGGACACTTTGGCTCAAAGTGCAGTCTAAGACTAGTGAATTAAAATATTTGCATAAAATGTGATTTGGATTAGTAAGTGTTGTAAGGAATTTTCCTTAGTTGTTATTTATCTTTCCAAAGGAAATTATTGGCGTTCTTGATAGTGACTAGATTTGGGGTCACAGACAGTGATTGGGAGAGCCATGTTTTGGCACCAGTCATGTAGTACAAGCACTAGAATTGAGTTTTTTGGCATGGGCTAGGAAAGTTTTTTACATCAACATGTGATAGAGTTTGGGGATTTTTTAGTGTTTAAATACATCTGTGGGAACTGGGATGTATTTTAGAGTTTGGATATATGGGAAGAATGGAGGTGAAAAAGATATTTCAACGAGTTCTGATCACTTGAGGGACAAAACATTATCTATTGAGTTGAAAAGAAAATCAACAGAAGACGCTGAAAGTGAAGTGAAAATTATCTCTATTTGATGTAGAGGAAAGGGTAGTGGACCTTATTTACCAGCTAAGTTTTCCAATTTGACTTAGAAACCCACATTTTCCCAAAGGTGCACAATGGCTTTATAAGACTCCACCCAACCAAGACTCTTCACAATGCAAACTAATGATAGATTTGAAGTTTCTGATCTATATAAGGATGGATTAATGTGGTTTTGAGGTTTCTAGACATATCTCCCACTCACAATAACAAAAAGTCACTAAACAGTCCTAGAGGCCTAATTGCCCTGTCCAACGATAAAATGGACCATAACTCTATACTTTCTAAAAGGATGAAAACAAAAATGATATATTTGGATACCCTTTTTCCCCTACAACAACATACTACAAGATTACTATAGACTCTTTTGGACCATGTATGACTGTCCTCACTATGTGACCCCAAAATGCACTAAAATTGGGTGATTTTACAAAGCATCAGCTAGCTACTTATTTCCCCAAGACCCCCAAACTTTCAGCTGTACACACTCAAATGGTGCACTTCTCTAAGTCATTATATCCAAGGGAATCCATGAATGGGATACCTTAGAAAGCAACCTAGAGATCTCTATGTATGGAGTTGCAAGATTATTTAAAATTTGCTCTTAGCTAGAGCTATTAAGCTAATGACCTTGCTAGTCAACCACACAATGAGAGATTCAAATGAAGACAAGGGAAAGAATGCCAATATCCCCAAGAATCACTATGAAATGCAAATGCAACTAGATTAAGATGAATATGTTAGCTAGAAATGAGAGGTGCAAGCTAAGTTATAGAAATGAAAGTACAAGCTTTGTTATGAAAAGAAAAGTACAAGTATTACCAATATTTCCTAGTTAAGCTAGATGAGTTACTCTAAAGCTTGAAAGGAAATTTAAACTATGAAAGCATAAAAATGAAGCTACTATGCATAAGTGAAACTAAGAATGGAATGTAGATGCAAAAGCCAAGAATGCTCCAAATCTTCAAAAGCTCCAAAGTGACCTAGAAAACCTATAGCATAACGTTAGCATAAAAAGATTGATCATGCAAATGAGGAAGAGAGATCTTCTTTTATAGGAAATGAGAAACAACGGACGATGGAGATTAAGAGGCAAAAGTCTTAATCAAGGGTGGTGCATCAAAGAGCAGTAATCCATGTGCACAAGTATCCTCCAATGAGAAAATAAGAGTTGACTTTTGTGTCCATATAAGAGAAAAAGTACTTTTTCTTCTTTTTATAAAATAAGAACAATGCTTTATTTATGCAACTTAGGATAAGAGGAAAAGTGGGGGATTTTTATTTAATAAAAGGGGAGGGAATTCCTTTTAATTAAATAAAGACTTAGGATAAAATGGTTAGCCCAAGGCAAATAATCAAAAATGATAAAATAGGATTTGATCAAGGAAATTGATATTATTGATAAAATGTTGATTTTTGAAAATATTGATTCGGGGATTTGATAAATTACTGAATGGGGGCCCAAAGTCTAGGTGACCATTTTAGGGTGCATACATTTGCCCCTGTTTGACTAATGTGTGATCATTTTGAGAACACATGTGGTTAAAGAAGAATTGAAATGTGAGATCAATTTGGGATCACAAAATAATCCAGATGTGTGATCATTCTAGGAACACGCTAGGACAAAAATAAACTGGCTGAAAGACAAGACCAACACCGTTGTTGTTAAGTGATAGTCAAGTCTCAAAATAAGAGAAAAGAATCAAAAGACAAGATCAACACTATTGTTGTTATGTGATAATCAAGTGTCAAAATAAGGTTCTCAAGTTGAACTAAATGATAAAGCTAAATCAAAGATTTGATGCTAATAGGTACTGCCCCCTTGGAATCAAAATTGAAATCAGGTAGAGGAGAACAACAAATTGATAAAATTGATCAAAGCACTAGAAATCATGATTGAAGAATGGAACATGATAGGATAACCATTAAGCAGTGAGGAAAATGCCCCAGTGAGGACCTTAGAGAGAGATGAAATGAAATGTCAAAGAAATACTAGAAGGGTGAGAGACATGGGAATGAAAAAGGAAAGAATGCCCCAACGAAGATCAAAGGATCAGGCCTCAAAAGGTCAGCCAACTGCACAGAAGAAGGGAAATTTTTGAAATGCAATTTTGACTATCAAGATGAACTTGAATTTTGATTTTAATCCTAAAAATGGATCTAGGACGTTGAAATTAGCTAGGGGTGTAATTTTCACGCAAATCTGAGGTGTTTTGAAACTGGGTCAAAAAGTCAAAATGCTATATAAGGGGTAAAAAGGTCATTTTATATATGATGATAAGAATAACCCTTTGTGATGATAGGAATAGGTCATGATGTGAAAGAAAAGGAGTGAAAGACATGATCGAGAAGAAGTAAAGGATGAGCGCAGTTGACCAAAAGGTCCTCAAAAGATGAAAGGAGAGCTCTCTCCATATGCAAGATGCAAAACTAACTATCATGAACCTAGAAATGCAAGCTACTATGAAAGTGGTTGACTTGCAAGGTCACAAAGCTTTTAGACTCTAATTTTCATCATAGAGCTTTATTGGTAGCATCACAAGATCATACAATACTCACAAGTATAACTATGGGTATATGAATATGATCTATATCAGATAGGAATGTGGGAATCCCACCTAGGCATCCAAGACATATAGGTCAAGATGACTAGTACAGTGAGATTACCTAAGTTTACTATAGCAAGATTATGCTTGCATCAGGACATAAGAAGGTCAAGATGGCTATAAGCATGCACTCACATAAAATAGTCAAGGATAATACCTTGTCGATCCTAGGTGTCAAGTGGATCAAGCATAAATGCTAATGAAAATTAGGACCAACAAAATATACCCACAAGTAAAAAAAGCAATAAAATATGTCCTCATGCCCTCAGTCTTCTAGCTATGCATCATCAAAAACTTCTTAGGGAAAAGAAAACTCATCAAAGAAATCATCATAGGCAATACACAAAGAAAATAAAGTCAAACAAGTCTCAGTGAGTCAAGTGTTTAAGTGCGTGTGTGTAGGTCATAGAATCAATCTTTGAGTATCACATCTACTAGTGAGAAATATTGCATCATTCTAGACTGTGGGGTAGGATATCTAATAAGTGTTGAGAAACACTTGACGCTAGGGTAGTGTTGAAAAATATAGTTGGGGTGGTGTTAAAAAAACACTATTCGCAAGATGTCCTAAAGACCAACGCATCCTAGAGACCAAAGCTAACACAGTGATGTCCCCTAGAAAAAGACAAAGACCAATTCCAACCAAGGCAACAAGGTCAAGGCATGATGGAGAAAGGCTAAGTGTCAAGTACTCATGTTGAGAAACAAGGGTGCAAAGGCCTCAAGTAGCACCTATTTCCAAGTTTTAACCACCTGACAGATTTTTTGGTTTTTTCAATTTTTTTGTATTTTTTATACCAAGGCACCTGTTTCTAGGTTTTCACCAAGGCACTTTTTCTATTTTTTTGAATTTTTTTTATTTTTTTTATTTTTTATATTTTTTTCAGGACTTTTTGTGCTTTTTAGGATTTTTTCAGCATCATATATGATTTTTTTTTGAATTTTTTCAGGATCAATAAGATATGTACAAAGGATGCCCCTAGATAGAATAGGCATCATGGATAGAACTTATTGAGGTGCAAAACATTGATAGGATTAGGGAGCTATTCCCCCTTTTGGATCAGATAGTAAATAAGCACCTGTACCAAAAGTTACAGTAAGTTGTGATTGCTTGAAGGGATTTCTGAGTAGATTAGTGATGGGGATGGAAATGGAGCTTAGTCAGTAAGCCTGGATACATGAATGTATGAAATTTGATCTATTATTTGCAAAGTGAGTTGTATGTTTTTTAGATCAATACTATTGTTACTTTCTAATCATTGTATCAGTCAAAATCCTTTAATCAAGGTTGACCTAATAGTCATTGTATAAATCCTTTGAACAAGGTTTCATTCTAATGGGATATATTTAAGTCCTTTAACAAGGTGCACTCCTAACAAGGTGGTTGAAATCCTTTAATAGGGTCACACCTAACATTGTTTTTGTAAAACTTTAACAGGGTTGGCTTTTCACAGAGCTCACTTCAAAAGAGTGAAAATATTAGTAACATGTTACAAAGTGGTTTTTCCCAAATTGGGTTTCCACTATAAATCCTGGTGTTAATACTTGTGTGAATGTTTTTTTGTGAACATTTCTATGTTTTACAATTTAAATACTGTTGGATAGTGGACTACACTATTTTATGTTTCTGGTATACATTCAGTAGTGACTGAGTAGTTTTTGTTATCAAATCTGAATTTGTTGAAGTGTATTAAAGTTTGTTTTATACATTTAGAGTTGAGAACAACTGATTCACCCCCCCTCTCTATTTTTATTCAATCAAATGATCTAATTGATCATCTAACATTAATCAAGTTATCCTATCATCAATTTTCTCATCTTCAATGCATCAAATATCCTAACTCTAGATCTTGAGGAAGTAAAATCATTATTTTGTCTCTCTAGATCTTGAGAGAAAAATATCTATCCATCAACCTACCTATCCTATCAAATTGACATCAATACAACATCAACCAAGTGATTTTGACTGACATCAAGTGATTTTAACATCATCAACTTATCTGAACCATCAATAAAATTTTATCAATCAAATCTTTTCTCATAAAATTCTCTCATAACTGGGGCATTTTCAAATTGATTTTATCGGAAAACAAATCAAAATTTTCCAATCTCAACCAAATCATCCAAAAATCATTTTTATTCATTTCCCAAGGGGGAACTCCATCATATCAATTCAAATCAAGTAAATCAAAATCTGAGTGCAAAAATTTTCAAACTCATTAGTGGGGCATCAAAATTAGCGAATCAGGTCAAATCAATCATCATATCAAAGATCCATCATCCTAACAACCATTGAGAACATCAATCAATTAGGATTTCTTCAAGGAATCTGCATATATAATTAGAATCAAATCAAACATTAGGTAATTGATAATATGCATTAGGGCATCAGACATTCTTTGAACCAATGCACTTCACACATTGATTCAAAGAGGGGCATTTGTAGACACCTAAAAATGGTCAAGATCAAATCAAGTGAGCAACTAAGGAAAAATAAAATCATTAATTGCAATCAAGCCAAAATCCAATAATAATTGAAAATCAAATAAGCCAATTAAATCAATTAAAAATGAATCAATTAATTATGAAATTAATATAATTAATTGTATAGATCATTTAAAATAAAATCAACCCATTCAAGGGGCACACATGGCTAAAGAAATCAATTAAATTGAATTAATTAATTCATGTTGGAGATTTGCCAACAAGTCAATGCTGATTGTATGTTTCTCATTGATGAAAACATATGGTAAGAAGCATGTGTGGAAGTCTTAAGCATTGAATCTTGAGCATATATTGCATGGATATGTTATCAACATTATATCATGGATGCAGAGGTTGATTATAAGTGTAGATAGTTATGTAGTAGTTGTGTCAGTAATATTCCTAAGAGAATTACAGGTAGAGATTGGTATGAGATTCATAGTATTATTATCATGGATCCTTGTGCATTTATATGTATGATGTAGACATATGTATAAAGCTATTTTTATGGACACAAAGTCTGATATGTAGTAGAAGTTAAGTTATGATGTTCACAATTGACAGTCATAGTTTCCCGAGTTTATCCAGAGGAGCTGACAAAGATTATATTGGTAAAGTAGTTGTGCCTATAATTTTGGTATGCATGCTTGGATTAGTGTTGGTTGGAGATTTAAGAATTTTTTTTTAAGAGCACATGACATAATTCAACATGAGGAGAAATTATCAGTTAATTTGGTGGAGTTGACAGTGTGAAGTAACGTGTTCACTCATATTGAGTTGGACAGGGCCCAGTTCATGCTGTGTACTTAGTAGAGCTAACAAAGATGTTATTGGAGAGTTTTATTGTTTCTCTAATGTGATTTCAAGGTGGTTCTAATAGGCCAACTTGATTATATCATTTAGAGGAAAGATACTTATAGGCAGTCATTTGTGATTGCTAGGTATGACATACAGTTGAAAGACAAGAGAAAAGTAGAGAGTGCAACATATTGTGCCATCAGAAAAAGGTCTATATGACTTAGAAGAATGTGTATGCTATTCATTGGAACTAATCAAGATAACAGGTCTACACGTAGTTTACCAAGATCTAGATATAGTGTGTATCTATTAAACCAAAGGTTGCAGCCTTCACCCCTTTAAGAAGTGTGCTCTCGGACAGTGCATCCTCACCCCTAACAGGGTTCATTATAAAATAATCCTAATAGGGTCCAACCTTTGACCAGGTCACTATACTTAATGCATTGTAAAGATCAACTCCTAATAGGGTTGTAAGGTCTTCTAACAAGGATCATAATACACTAGTGCAGATTATTTGTGGGTGTCAATTTCCACTGGGGTTTTTACCTATTTGGTTTTCCCCATAGCCAAAATTATGGTATTGTGTTAAGTATTCTTTCATTATGTTTATGCTTAATATTCTTGTATACTTAATTGGATAAATAATTGAAACTTGTAGATAACTTATTCCCCCCTCCTCTCAGTTATCTCTTGGGACTATTCCTAACAATTGGTATCAGAGCCAAGTACCTTGGAGAGAAATTTTAATATATTGAGGTTGATCAGATGGGATTCTTTAGAAAATAAAGTCCTAAGTTTGATGGATAAAATTATCTTGTCTGGAAGAACAAGATGATGGCACATTTGCAGTGCATTGCCTTTGAAATTTTTGAGGTAGCTACTAAAGAAACTGAGATTCCTTCTTTATCAGATCTTGCTAAGGAAGATGCATCTCTTAAGAAAAAGGAGTTCTTTACTTCAAATTCTCTTTCCAAAGAAGCCCTCATCAGTGCCTTGTATGACAGTAAATTTTCAGACATCAAGAAACTAGATAAAGCCTACAAGATTTGGAAGTATTTAGAAGACATGTTTGAAGGAGATATTCAAGCCAAGAATGCGCGCAGAAAGACATGGAAGAAAAATTACAATATATTGGAAATGCTACCCGAAGAAAGCATTAGAGCCTACAATCAAAGGATTAATGAAGTAGTATCAGGAATCAGAAACAATGGTGGAGAGATTTCTGAAGAAGACATCATGGATAAGCTAATGACTACCTTGAAACCAAAATATGAGAACAAGATAAACATCTTGGAAGAGACTATACCATTCTCAAAATAATTAACAAGAGAGACCTTAATTAACAAGATTTTATCCTTTGAGATATCAAGTTTGAAGACAAAGCCTAAAAGTGAGTCGACCTTCAAAGCTTTAGTCCGTGGTAAGAAATCCTTGAATGCCTCTGGTAATTTTGATGATGATGATGAAGAAAAAACACTAGATGATTTCATTGCTATGCTTTCTAAGAGAGAAAAGAAAGGAAAAGGAAAATATGAAGGTCAATTACCATTCAAGTGCTTTTCATGTACCAAGATTGGTTACTTTGCATCTAAGTGTCCTACAAGAGTCAAGAAGTTCAAAAATAACTACAAGCCCAATATACAAAAGAATGTTACTATGCTGGAGATTGAGTATCTGATGAAGAATTAGGAGATGATGAAATTAGATTCATTTCTCTTGAAGATGAAAAGAATGCACAAGAGTTAGCACTGATTTCACAAGCTAACATCAAGACAGACTAGATCAGTGACAATGGTTGCTCACATCATGATAAGAGACAAAGATAGGTTTGTACATCTGGATAGGTACAAAGGCAACATGGTTATATTTGGTGAAAACACTCCTAAACCTATCATAGGTAGAGGAGTCATCACCTTGAATGGAAAGATCATCACTGATGATGTTCTTTATGTTGATGGTTTGCATCATAACCTATTAAGTGTTGGATAGTTTCTTGGCCAAGGTTACCGATTGGAGTTCAAAGACAACAAGGAAGGAGAAATGATTGCACTAGGATCAAAGACTAAAGGTAATGTTTTTTAGCTTAATCTAGAAGCAAGTTGTTTTGTTGCTAAAGTATATGACAGTTGGTTATGGCACAAAAGACTATATCATATCAAATTTTATAACATAGTAAAGATAAGTAATGTAAAGGTTGAATTTTGATAAGTAATGTAAAGGTTGAAATCTGAAATAATTGAAATACAAATACTAACCTCAAATTAGGGCGGATCTGGAAAATGTTGAATTTTGATATTTGTGTACCCTTTCAAGAAAATTTGAAACCTATCCTAGAATGGAAATGCTGAGATAGAGAAAACCCAGAAATCTTTCTCCAAGATGGCTCAGCTCAGGTTTGACCCTCATAAAACATCAAATCCTACATTCTTTATTTGAAGTCCAATTCAAATTTTGTTCACAGATCTCGAAAGTTTTCCGAAAAGGGTATCCAAATTTGCTCTCATATCCAAAATTCCACACCTATACCTGAAAGAAAATGGGGGTTTTTGTTGTATGGGGGGTTTGCCTTGGTCAAACCCCAATTTAGGAATTAACCTTGAAATTGAATTAAAATGTATTGTGCATAAACAAAGTAATTGAAACAAATTACCTCACTTATGTTGAAGTCCTTGTAGAGGATTCAAATCCTCAAATCCATAAGTAGGAATGAATGTAGGATGTCTCAAATCAATGGTAATTGATCTTTAACACCAATCTTGATTTGATCTTTGCATATGAGAAAGCTTGCATGAATGGAGAAGAAGGGATCTTGAAGGGGGCTCTAAAGAGATTGAATCCTTCAATAGCTAACAATGGATCTCCTTGATGGATGGATGCTTGAACACTTGAATGCTTGAAGACTTTCTTGCACTTGAGAGCTTGAGCACTTGAGATGTGAAAGATGGATGTGAAAATGAGAGAGGAAGGCCTCCTTTTATAGTGAACTAGGGCACACTCCTCTAGAGGTGCCACCTTGGAGAATTAAATCCCAATTAGGTCTTAACCTTTAGAAAATATATCTTTATTAAATGAAATTAAAGGATTTACCATCCCGAAACTTGAAATGGCTGACCCGGAGGCAGGAAAATAAATCTCCCAAAAGCCCGATGCCCGAAAATCAAGGAAATTGGAGATTTGAAGGAAGGGGGCAAAATCAAGGTTAGACCTGACCTAGTCAGGTTCGAGCTCAATCCTAACCTTGTTAAGTTCAAGCTTAACCCTAACCTAGTTAGGTTTGACCTTGACCTTAACCCTAGTCCCAAATTGACTCAGAACCAAGTTAGGAGGTCCCGGGGATGCCTAGAAACCTAGAGCTGATGCCAGAACATGACATAATGTCAAGGATAGACATAAAATCATATGATTACTATGATGAAGGCTAGGAGGATCTATTTCTACATCCTACCTAGAAAATAAAGCCATGGAAGAGGGAAAATCAATAGAATCCTTAATATCCTAACCCTAATTTCACCTAGAATGAAGAAATCAAGTGCAGGGAAGAAGTGGAAAGTGGGGAGAAAACCCAAATACATGTAAAGACTTGATCAAGGTGCTTGACATGACCCCAAACCACTTAATCAGAGGGCTAAATTATCTTTTCATGGAAGTGATTCCATTTTAAGATGATACATTAAGCCCCCACTTTAGCAAGAGTATGGACTCGATGCAAACTCTTGGTAAAGGAGATTAAAATGAAAAGATAATCTTATCGTAATCCAAGGGATAGAGAGAAACCTTAAGCACCTAGGGACTCAAGTCTTCATCGACTCCTAGATCACAATAAGAGAAACATATCTAGAGAGAGAAAGAAGGTGTGATTACCTCACCCAATGAGAACTTATGTCCCATTGTGAACCACACAGGAAAATGGTGCAACTGGAAAGATGGAATTGAACCGCCTAGTAAATGTTGCTACTCACTAGTCAACCCATCAAGGATTTATCCTTAGGAATATTATATTCCATAAGAATAAAACCAAAAATAAAAACAAAAGAGATCCAATCTTAAGGACACTTTGAACCTTAAGGGATCACAATATATGTGTATTTGAAACTGGAGGGATCAAGAGATCCTAAAATATAAATCCATGCTTTAAGGATTAGTTACTAATCCAAAAAGGGAAAAGAAGTATCTTGAAAAATATATGTGTATTTAAAAGTGCATGTGTGAACAGGTGACCAGAGCGTATGCCCACATGTTAAAGTCATTGCTGACACTTTAACGAGAGCAATGGCTTTAATGGAAACATAAACAGCTCCACTAATTACATTCCCACGTCGAGATGCCCCCAACAAAGACAAATCAAGGGAAATATCATAGAAACATACAGAGAACACAAAAGGGATCTACCTACTATGGGGTCAGTATGATCATAAGATAATATATATATGATATTATTGCAAATGAATTGACATCATTCCCTAAAGAAAGTAGAACTACAATCACAAAGGAGGTGTTAGTGCATTTTCTTCCATGAATCTTAATGCATAACCCTGAGTGCTTAAATAGAACTCTCTCATTCCTAGACTCCTGACTCACATAAGAAAAAAACTAATTAACAAGGACCAAGTCCTTCTTCACTTCAAGCCCTAAGCTACAGGTGGGTGTACCTATTTCATTCACTTCTTTAAAGGATCATAACATCAGTTTATATCTTGATACAAACATTATCTTCTCAGTCCTTTCAAACAAACATGAAAAGTAAATTGTCTTTTAAGTTTGATAGATGATGAAATCCTTGCAAATCAAGGATGGACTAGTGCCTTATCCTAGGGTAGAGAGTTAAATAGTGAAACATACATCTACAGAAATCCTCTAAATGAGACACAAACCAGATCCAGATGAATTGCCTAACAAGTCACCCTTTCTTGAACATATTCAATCATCAAATTCTTGTATCAACCCTGAGCTTTCATAAATTAACCTAAAGATTTACCCCTTTCCTTGAAAGGAACTAAAGACTAAAATCTCAAATACCTTATAAATGGTGTCCTGGGATTGCCTTACAAACTCAAGACACAAAAGCTTCAGAATTAAAATAGGAAGACAATCAAAATCATGCAAGGGAATTCCATTCTATTTAGTAGAAATCAATGTATCAACACATTCAAAATCTCACAAACATTCCAAGAATTGCAACAATGGAGTCAATCCTCTATGTACATTTCCATTTTCAACATCCCTGTTACAATGAGAAAAATCCAAGATATAGCAATTAAGAGTCAATTCAGAAACCAACTAAAAGCTATCCATCTTGTACAAAATATCTTCAACATTCCTCATCTCCCTATAACTGATTCCCAAGCTGATCTCATATCTGATTCTGATCCTCAGATTTCAATCTTGAACTGCTCCTACACACATCACTGAAACTAAAAAATGTCATTACCATCAGATTCCTCATTCCAAGACCTTTTCGGAAACATATAACACATATATTATGGAAAAAAATGAACTCCCAAGCTATTAATCCATGAGCAGGTCATGGCATTTAAATTCTTGCAATTTTCCCTATAGTTCAGACCATATCATTTTCTGAATTCTGTTATAAGTCTACAATTTTATATTATTTTCACATTCTTTGCCACAGAAGCCACCAGATTCCACCAAGTGTCCTAATGCTACTGGTTACTCGAATTGACCTCAAAGCTGACCACCTTCATTTAGAGAACTAGTGACCACATGAATTCTCTAGTTTGTGAAGTCAAATCTTGACCACGGGTTACATTTGGTGACCTGGCGAACAACTCCATCACCAATTCATGGAATGAATTATGCCTTGACTATCACAACTTAGCAAACTAGTGATTGTGCAAATCTCATGATCACGGAATGAATCTGTTAAACCACAAGTTTTCTAGCGACCTAGCGAAAGCCTTCTCTCTGAATCATGGGATATTTCTACTAAACTGCTAGCTATTTGGTGAACTAGCGACCAAGGCTCGTGTGATCATGAAAATATTTGGGTTAACCGCTAGCTAACTGGTGAATTAGCAACCAAGGCTCGCGTGATCATGGAAATATTAAGAGCTAAACTACCAAGCACTTAGTGAATCAGCAACGATCTTCTCCAAGTCGCCAGATGTTTGGGTTAACCATCACTTTATTCAAAGAATCCACAAACACATGTCATATTATCTTTGCAAAATTTACTTCTTCTGGGTGCGAGCATGAAAACCAAGATGGGTGGCATGGGGGTCGCGTGAGCATGGCTTCCACCATTTGATTTACCTTATGTGTGTGGGGACTTGTATTTAAACCACTCAAATACCCTTTGCGGCATGCATGTGGGACTATTGTTTTTGTAGTTTTAAAGGCCTATTCTACACTTACCTCCAAAATTATGGGCCCCATCGCTGCATTAAATGCACCAGTCAAGAGAGCCCACTGAGAGCCACTAGGCTTCTTATTTACATAGCATTAAAGTGTTTCTATTTATAAACATTATAAACATTGCTTGTTGGAAGAATGTGGGATAACTATCTTTAGGCTTTTCAAACCCACGCATGCTTCCCTTATTAATTCGTGTGGAATCTGCCTATTATTGGATAGCTTTTCATTCAAATATTTCCTCACTTACGCAAGGAATCCAATGTTAATCTCATGCCTTTTCTCCTTTACTGGTGTGTGAGGTCTCCTAACTAAATTGCAGCCTCCAATCCAATGCACTGGGTCATCACTCCATGCTCGCAGCTCCCTTCACAACGTGCCCTGCTGGTAGTTATTTCCTTGCGTTTTCAGTGCTAAGCACTGTCATCTCCCATTGCGTGAACCTCCAAATTTATATGCACTTAGGATACCTCTGTTCAGGCTGAGGACCCCATACACTTGCGGAAGCAAGCATACAAACCATGTGAGGCAACACATTTATATTTATCAGCAGCCCCCATTATTGCGCAAGCATGTGGGCTCCCATTTGATTACCTATCACGAGCTCCTCTAATTTTGGGAATCCCTGCCTTGCAATTGCATAGGGTCCTTCCTACTTAGCACTCCTTCACACTAGCAAACCACCCCAAATCTGGTGTAATTCATATAAAATTGTGCCCTTTACAACACCACACAAGACTCCCTCTTTCATTGATTTCCCATTCTTGCGCTGGCTCAAAGTTGCACATTGGCTGCTCACCTTTAAACATTGGTGTAGGCCTCTTCTAATTCAACACACCTCTACATGCCTTTCCTTGATAGTACTGCTATTTACATCCTCTAGACTATCTTGGTAACTTCATGATGGGATCTCTAAAATACTTGATTCTTGTTGACCAACCTTGGTGCGACCAGTTTTTTTTTATGATCTCTGCGAGAAAATGAGTGTGTAACACCCAATTCTAAAATCTTTTCTTTCTCCAAAAGACCATCTTCAACCTTTAAGATATTAGACTCGCTATTCCTACTTTTCAACAATTGAGCTCACCTTTTTGCCATCTGAATATCATCAGTAGAGAGTGGACGAGAGCATGTTTTGGGAACTGCTATATTCATTTTTCTCCTGCCCATTACTGCAGTAGGCTCTTCTACCAAGAGGACTTTTCTTTTTTCTTTTGTTTGATCAAGTGTAATGGCATGAGAAGATCACTTTTTTAAACACTTAGAGTCCAAAGTTTGCACTGAGCTTTGTAATAGCCTTGATTGCCTTGGCGAGTTGGAGCCTGCAATTGTGTGTACCAACTTCATTTTCATAGATTCATGAGGATCCTCCTTGACTCTTTTGTTGTTATTATGAGTTTCTTCCCTTCCTTATAGACCTCATTTCTATCCATGAAATTGAAAGCTTGAAGATGTATCTTTCCTTACACTCGGAATCTTCACAAACAACTTGCTCCATCTTGTTAAGAGAACCCTAGCCCTGTTAGAGATGTCTGATGTACGATAAAATTGAAGTTTATTTACATTCCTCAACTTCTTTGGGGCCCTTAACTTAGCAGTGTCTTAGGATGGACTTCATTCATTATTCTGTGCATGAAGCTCCTCTTTACTGTCATATCTCTAGACCCATCATATGGTAATAACTCTTGTAAATTTTTCAAAATAAAGACAATAGCATAACATACTACCAAAACTTTACTTCACTCTTATTGTGAAAATCCTAAGTGCTCTCTAAGAACTATCCTCTTATAACCAAGAGGGACACTGGTAGCTCTATCTCTTTTCACTATAGCTATTTAAAATTGAAAGCTCATGACCCACAACCTTTGCAAAGTTATCAAGTAACCTCAACTGGCCTACAGAAAGTGGTTTCAAAAACTAACCAGATGACCTCACAGGAAAGCGCCACTAAGCACTCATGTTGACCTCCAACATTACAGTATGTTGGTCAGATGAAAAATCATGAAGAGATCCAACCCAAAAGATATGCCTAATCAAACATAGCCATTTGTAAACAAACTCTATCTGCACCACCCGGAATCACATAAGATGGCCCTAGAACTGGCTTTTAAAACTGACCAGACGAAACTTTCAAGACCCAGCATCCTAGGCACTGAAACACCTCCATACAAGGATTATGAACCCATAATCAAATTGCCAAAATGATCAAATGAGCAATTGCAATTAGTCGCCAAAGTCAGCTTGTTAGTAAAATCAGGATAAGAAACAGTGAAAAATATAGAAACTGGGTTTGGAAATGGCCTAGGAAAGTGGGCTAAACATGACATCAAGATCCGAAAATAGGGGCACTTGTTCTTTGTCACATAGAGAATATAATTCCAAAATTAGAGCTCATGAAGAATAATAGGGTGCATTTGACAATCAGACAAAGATAGGCTCTGAGAATCGCAAACTGGGAAACATAGCAAATTAGTGATTTGTGCATAAGGAATGACCCTGGGAAAGTATGCTAAAAGATTTGTCAAGACTTCAAACTTGGCATAATTGTAGTATTTTCAGAGTAGAACATAGTGGTACAACCTGTTCACATTCACTAATCATGAATCAAAAGTTATAACATCTCGAACAGGGGTACAGACCAATCTGCACATTTCACAACTTGCAAAACAACAAAAATTTCATTTGGAATCAAATTTGCAAACTGAGCAAGTGGATTCGTCATGACCTCAAAATTGGAACATTGGAAGTATTTGACCCTGGAATATTATGCAAAAGGAATTTTCACAATATGGTCAACTGGGTCAAAGATATGACTAGTCAAACAGGCCCTTCCAGAATACAGGGTAGAATAGAGAAACATTACAAATCTGGAAAGCCAACTTTGGGGGATCTGAAAACCTATCAAACGGATTCAAAAAGGCTTAAAAATTGGAACATAGTTTCTTTGATATACACACTAAACATCCTCAGAGTGGTGGGCCATGAAACCTTTTTGGACACAAGATATTCAAAAGCAAACTAGGCTACTTTATTCTGTTTGACATTTAGGCAGAATTGCAGATTTTGACAAGTGCTCAAAATGGGACTTCACCGAATGAATCGGGATGACATAATAACATCATAGAATGCATGCATATACTGAATGGAGTTTTTTATACACTTGGATCACCTTGTAGGCCTCAAAATGATAGTTGGGTACATATGGATGAAAATTATTTAAAGGGCCTTATTCTGCAAAATTTTAACATGGTACTCAAAAATCCATGTTGCATTTTTAGTCCCAATAGGAGGAAAGATCAAATAAGATATACGAAGGAGAATCTTTTTAGACCATGACATGGAGACCAAAAATAATTAGTGCTACCATATCTTGAATTCAAGCAAATTACACAAGGAAACATTTACGAACAATAGCACATTTACAACATAACATTGAACAATGCATAGAAGAATAGAGATACATATAGGAGATTTGAACAACAGTTTTCGATTCCTTCATCACCTTGCACCAACTGAGTAACCAGGATCCTATAAAAGAATCTAACAACATTTAGCAAACACATTACGAGAGAAACTTAGTACAACAGGCAAACACACAACAAAGCTACCACGAAGGACAAGCCGATCAAGCGTGCCACCTACTTTCCCCATCTCATTGTATATCATTTAGGGAAGGTGGGTAACTCGCAAGAGGGACTATATCCAACATAGTAGGAATGATAGCCAGTTCTAAACAAGAATCCTCTTGAGAATCACTATGTTCGACACTAGGTGTAAGAGTTAATTGTGATGAAAGTATATTAGGTAAATCAATGTCAATGTCAATAGTTTCATATTCATCATTAACATCATTAGTATCATGAAAATCATTATTAGTAACAACATCTTCTAACACATTATGTATAGGTTTATCCGAAGATCTTTTAGCTTTAGCATGAGGATGATGCTTTTTACGATGCTCATTAGCAAATTGGTTTCATTTTGATTTATTTGAAATAGGTTGAGAACTAGGAGGAACAATCATAGGATCCTTCATAGGTTCTTTAGGAAGATCAATAGAATTATTAACCATCGGAGAAACAATCATAGGATCTTTGATAGGTTCAGTAGAAGGAACTTGATTAATAGAACTAGAGGCCATAGTTAAAGGAGGTATTGAAGGTGTAGGTAAAAGACCACGATTAAGATCCCTAGGAGGTGAACTTAATTCAAGGATTTTACAATGTTTATAGGCTTGATATGATTGAAAAAGATTATCAGGTCGAGGATGACATGAATTAGGTAATGAAGGACAAAAGAAATCTAAAGCAGGGTAATCTCTAGGTCTAGAAGGTTGATATAAACTATGATTAATCATTGTCACTTCTTCAACATGAATGAACTTAAGACACTTATGGATAGGTGAAGCAACAACATGCATAGCAGTCAACCAAGGCAAACCTAGCTTAACTTGAAATTGATCAGAAGTAGGAACAACAACAAAGGTAGTGTTCACAATCTTTCCACAAAGTTCAACTAGTGTAGTAATAGAACCAAATGATGGATAAAGAAAACCATTGCAAGTTTGAATACACACATTTGATGTATCATAGAAGTCATGTTGTAAAATTTTCATAAAAGGATTTTCTTCAGTGATAACATTAACTAAGGAGGTAGGATCAACAAGACAACCATGAGTAGGTATCTAAGAAATCCTAGCAGCAATGTAAAGGGGACCATCAAGAGCTTTAATAGTCTCAGAGTCATCAAAGGTAATCAAAAGTTCCCGAGGTCTTTTATTCTTAGATTGTTGTCAAGGTTTTGGTTGAGTTTTCTTTTTAGGTTTAGGTTTTGGTCGAGGTTGAGATTGAACTTGAGGTTGAATCTGAGTTTGAAGTTGAGGTTGAGGGTGAGGTGGAGATATAGACTAATCAACATGCTCCACTTGATTAACAACATGATTGAGATCATCCATCTTTGATGCATACACAATTTCCATAGCAGATGGTTGAGCAATAGTATTAGTATCATGCGTAGGCAAAGGGTTCATATAGATTTGAAGGTTCTGATTAGGAGGAGAGATAGATTGATTCCCACTACTATCTAGATTATCAACAGATAAAACCTTAGAATCAATTAGATCTTGTACCTTTTGTTTTAAAGAATAACATCTCTTAGTATCATGACCATTCTGATGATGATATTGACAAAAAGCATTTTGATCAAAAGATTTAGATGCAATCATAGTAGGTAAAAGAGTTCAAATAGGAGGTAAAGTAATCATATTAGCAGATAACAACCTATTCATAATAGCATGTAAATTTTCAGAAAGAGGAGTAAACGTACAATTTAATCAAAAAGAAATGGATGAAGAAGTGGCATTATGAGATGCAATAGCATCCTGATCAGCAATTGCATTCGCTTGTTTGTTTATCTTGACATAGTTGTTGAATTTTTAAAATTTGTTTGGATTAGGAGAAACATCACTCTTATCAATTGGAACAGGAGCCATTGGAGTGTTTCTCTCAAATTGACTCACTTGTAATTGATAATGATGAAGTGATGCACAAAGTTGTTGAAAAGAGGTAAATTCAGTAAGTAGAATCTTATCTCTAATATCCTTTTGAAAATTTGAAATAAACATACGTTGAATATCAATATCAGGAACAAGATAGGAAATCTGAGCATGCAAATGATTAAATCTACCAATAAATTCAATCAATTTTTCATTAGCACTTTGTTTACAATGCATTAAATTAGTCAAAGATACTTGTAGACCAATATTATTTTGAAATTGTTGAATAAAGGCATTAGCAAGTTGTGGAAAGGAATCAATTGAATAAGGAGGCAAAGAACAATACCATTGTAAAGCTTTGTCACGGAAAGTTCTAGAAAATAATTTGGCTAAAATCCTATGGTCATGAGCATAATCACTACAAAGGATTTGGAATGTTTTAACATGATGAACAAGATCTCCTTTTCCATTATAATTCTCAAGATGAGGCATCTCACCTTGCTGAGGAATAGGAGTATGAATAATATCCCGGGACAAGGGACTTCCCATGTCACATGTAGGAATACTAAACTTGTTTTGGGTTAAGGAAGCAAGTTGTTGTAAGGATGATAAAGTTTGAGCCAAACTAATGATTGTTCAATCATTAGAGGAAATAGGAGGAGTAGAAACATTAGACACACTAGGTAAAGTGTAAGAAGCTATAGGAATAGAAGACACAACTAGAGGAACACTAGGAACTATAGTTGGAAGTGGATTGGAATAATTGAAAGGAATATTATAATATGAAGGTTGTGATGTAGGAAGGGACACAGGAGGAACACTCATAGGAACAAAGGGAACTGTCATAGTCATGAAAGGAGGAGTATAGATAGGAATAATAGGTAGAGGATTAGAAGAAGGTTCAACACTAGGAGGAATCAATCCTAAATCTTGAGCTTCTTGAGCTAAAGGTTTAACATTTAAATACACAAGATGAGTAATACCACGTAAGAGGTTAACACCCTGATCACTATCATAGAGAACTTTACTAAGAGCCTCTATAGCTTGAATGGAGTCTTGAATATGGTTTTCTTGCAAAAGCCAATTACCCATTTTATCAAGTTAAGTGGAAAGTTTTTGGACTTGTTTAGGAAGAACTCTTAAAGCATCATCCTCATCATGAGATGAGTGAGAAAATTTTTTCTCCATAGGAGGATTGGAATCATGAAGAATCAAGTTATCATCTCAGATCCTAAGGAAAGGAGAGGAAGATTTAGGATCAAAGGCACCCATGAGTCTACAACTTCTTCTAACCGGAATGTTATAAGTAGGACTAGTGGTAGTAAAGCTCATAAACCAATGTAATGCAAATGAACTAAACTAAAGACACATAAAGCATGAATATAAAATCTAATTAGCATGCAAGATCTAACACAAAGGAAAAATCTAATACTAACAAGATAAAAAGGATAGCACAATAAGGCATCCAATTCCAAAATAAGAATACAGAGGAATCTAACACCAAAACAGAAAGAGGGTAAGCTAGATGGGTTCACCAAAATGAATAGAGGTAAAATGGATTCAACCCTATTCAAATGTATATGGGGAAATATGAGATCTATTCTCAAACCCAAATTCCCCAAAGAAGAGATCCAATTTGATCAACCAAAAGGTTAATACACAATTGAATCAATTTGTGAAGAATATGGAAGAGAGAGAGAGAGTAAATCCAATATTTCCTTATGGAGGAAGATATATATATTATGTTTGGAAATTTGAAATAATTGAAATACAAATACTAACCTCAAATTAGGGTAGATCTGGAAAATGTTGAATTCTGATGTCTATGTACACTTTCAGGAAAATTTGAAACCTGTCCTGGATTGGAAATGCTGAGACAAAGAAAACCCATAAATCTTTCTCCAAGATGGCTCAGCTCAGGTTTGACCCTCATAAAATGTCAAATACTACATTATTTATTTGAAGTTTGATTCAAATTTTGTTCATAGATCTTGGAAGTTTTCCGAAAAGGGTATCCAAATTCACTCTCAAATCCAAAATTCCACACCTATACCTGCAAGAAAATGGGGGTTTTTGTTGTACAGGGGGTTTGCCTTGGTCAAACCCCAATTTAGGAATTAACCTTGAAATTGAATTGAAATGTATTGTGTTAGTCCATTTTCCAGTCAGTGCAAAATTCTTTGAAAAATGGCCTCTTCCCTGCAAATGTATTTGTAAAAGTGTCCTACCCTGTGTTCTTCGATGTTTCACCTTGCCCCAGTCCAAACACACATACTAATTTGCAAAATCCAGAGAGATATCCAAGTTTTAGGGTCTGCAGGAAACATAATTTCACAATCTGCCGAAGTGTCGAAAACACACAATGTTTTTGAAAATCCACGATGTTTTCGGTCTGTGTGAAAACCTTCATTATTTTTGACCCTGTGCTTCCTGTTTTGTGCACTTGTCTTCTGGTGTAAAAAACTCTGAGTGTTTTCGATCTTTCTCTGTGTCAAAAATCTTGTGTGTTTTCGACCTTGGTCCTAACTACACAGGTGTGATGTTTGGTGGGGCCCAATCCTTGCAGGCTCTATGTTGCTGATTCTCTAGGTTTTCTAGCAGTTACATCTCCTATCCAGCGACCTGGCGACTGTGTTGTCACATTATCTCTGGATATCTGGCAGTTTGTGGCTAGCATCCAGTGACTCAGCGGGTGGTTTATCGCATTGTCGCTGAATGCCTGGCAGTCATGTGGCAGTCTTTGTTCTTCATGCTTTAGCATGGTTAAAGCTTAGACAAGACCTGTAGACATTGCTTGTTCACCTAGTGAAGTTGTGCGATTTTTATCCTTCAGGCTCTTGCGACAGCTGTTAGATTTTTCTTGCATGGTAGAGATGAGGGTCCAGATCTGTGCATGTTCTTATTGGTTGTCGCATGGCCACATGTCAGAGTTTCCTGACATACGATCATGTAACTGCTTGCCACTTCTCCGCATGGGTCCTAGTTCTTCCTATTGTTCAACTTGCCTGGCAGTTAATTTCTCATTCCGTGACCTGGCAACTAACTGTTATCTCCTTATCACTTGATTCTGGTGGTTATTCCCTTAGCACTCAGTGACTTGGCTGGCAATTTTCTATGCTTCATTCATGATGTCACGTAATGGTGGTGGTCTTATGGCCTTGTCACATGATCGTAAGGGCCATTTTCACAACTTGCAATCATGCGAAAAGGTTCTTCCTTGCTAAGGCTCGGTGGTAGGTGGTGATGTGGTAGTTCATCGGTGGGCCCAGTTGTTAGAGCCCTTTCGATCTTACAGTTGCTGCATGACCATAAGGAATATTCTTTCCCCTTGCGATCATGTGACAACCATCTGATCTGGCAGTGTTTAAAAGAGTTGACGGGTGGTGGATCCATTTGCCAAGTGGGGTGATGTGCTTGATTTTCATTGGCTAGCAAGTGCTGAGGTGGATGTTCCTGGTGGGTCTAATACTTACGGGCAGGCAGCGGTTGGAGTGTTGGCGGGTTTTCATTCGTCCACGAGGTGATGACTTGGTTTATGTCAAGGGGGCCCATGTTGAAAGCTTTAATCTGACGGTCGGCATATGATCGCAAGGAATATTCCAAGCCTTTGCGATCATGCACCATTCGTCAGATTTTATGCCATTTTGCTAGGTGGTGCTTAGTTGTTGTGTTCCTATTGGTCGACGTGGATGTGCTCGGAGGTGGGGCCACTATCAGAGGGGTCTGTGACAAGGATAGATCTAACGGTTGGCATAAGTTCTCATGTGATTTGTCAGAGCCATGAGCTCTTACACCAGCCATTCATTTCAAAGGCTTATGATATGTGGGGTCTGTGTTTGCAATGACTAGGCAAATGGTGGTGTGACATGTGGTAGGTGGGCCTAGGTCTAAGGCTTGGTAGATTTTTTGTGGGGCCAATACATGGTGTTAACCAGTTGTCACATGTTTGCATAACCCATTTCTAAGTTATGCGATCATACGACTAACTGCCAGGTGTCGCGGTTGCGGAGTTAGGATGGGTCCACTGTGTGGGTCTTGCCGGCGTGCCCAGTTTTGATTGGTCGGTGATTGGTGGCAGGGCCAAGGATTTTTGTGGGTGGTTTGCGGTCGGCATTGCACGGTTAAGAAGCTATCATCGCATGATCGCAAGGGCTATCTTTCGGCCATGTGATCATGCGACCAAGCATAATTTTGAGACCGGTTTTCTGTGGCGGTGAGGTTTCTGACTGCGTAGTTGTGTGACTAAAGATTGTTGCAAGGTTACCGAGCCTGCGAAGGGAGATTGATTAGACAGCAGGGATATAAAGTTGGTAAAGGTTTAAATGATGACCGCTGATGTGCTGGGCGCCAAAGATGTAGCCGTTTGATTTTGAATTCAAATTTTCTGAGGGTTTCCAGCAACCAGAAAGGACTTGTTTTAAATGTCTTAGCGGCCTGATTGGATTTGTTTGGTGTTGCGATTGGGTCCAGGGTCTATGTGATTAATTGTAGAAGTTGATTTGGTACTTGGTGAAGGATGGTCTTGGCTTGAGGTGTATTTGCAGTAAATTTTGTGACCGTTTCCAGTAGGTTGGGTGGGTTAAACCCTAGCCCTAGCTGTCCTTAGCTTGTTGCATTCTCTCTGAGAATTCCAAGGTAGCTAGGGGCATATGTAGTCAAATTTTTGACTTGGAAAGGGTTTTGAATTTTGTCAGTTCTAGTGAAGGGTTTTGTTCTATAGATTTTTCCTTCTCTCTGCATATAGGGTGCTCTGTTTCCATTGCTGGTTTAGAGAAGACAATACATATTGTAACAGATTTATTTTATGTATGAGGATATGATATACTCTTATTGTACTAAACTATCTCCATTTGAATCCTAAATGCATTAATCATACATCAAGGGTGTTTGATTTTTCTATTTGCATTACCTAAGTGTTTGCAAGTGGAGTTATCTTCGCAGAGGTAACTGGTTCAGGGTTAGTGTTTATGCATGTATGAGCTGAGATATCAAAGATAGGTCATGCTTGTCTTCCAGTGGATATCGGTCAATGTATTATCTGTTCATAGGTCTTTTCTAAGGGGAGGGTTAAAATCCTTTGATGGATAATAACATGCTTGAATGCATAAATGGGTGTTAAGTTGAGGTTTGGTCATGGTGTGTGATTGATGTCAGGCATCAACACATTAAGCATATTGTGTTCTTGTTTCATAGCTATCTCTTGCAGTAAGGTATTTGACTCTGTGGCCCATTAGATAAGGCACTGGTCTATCAGGGACTTAGGGCATCTCAAGGGTCCTTTCAATCCATTCAAATCATTTCATTTCTATCCCACCCTTTCCCTTTACTATTGTTAGGATAGGTTTTTGGCTTTCAATCTCACTCCATGCAAATAGGGCTATTGCATGAGACTTTCTATCATTGGGGTATAGGATACCTATAAGAGATTGATTGCTATTCCACATTAATCTATCTATAGGCCTTTGGTTTGTCATGAGGTGTCTTGAATGTGTAGATAAGGCAATACCCACCTGAGTGAATGTGGAGCTCAAAGAAGAAGGAGGATTTCTCTTTATCCTCATCAATAGGTTTGTTTTCCTTGTCAAGCTTGAGTGCCTAACTAGTGTTCTAAGCCCAACTATTTGATTCAAGCTTGGTCCTACAAGGAGAAGATCCAACATATTGTGCATAAACAAAGTAATTGAAACAAAATTACCTCACTTATGTTGAAGTCCTTGTAGAGGATTTGAATCCTCAAATCCACAAGTAGGAATGAATGTAGGATGTCTCCAATCAATGGTATTTGATCTTTAACACCAATCTTAATTTAATCTTTGCATATGAGAAAGCTTGCATGAATGGAGAAGAAGGGACCTTCAAGGGGGCTCCAAAGAGATTGAATCCTTCAATGGCTAAACAATGTATCTCCTTGATGGATGGATGCTTGAACACTTGAATGCTTGAAGACTTGCTTGCACTTGAGAGCTTGAGCACTTGAGATGTGAAAGATGGATGTGAAAATGAGAGAGGAAGGCCTCCTTTTATAGTGAACTAGGGCACACTCCTTTAGAGGGGACACCTTGGAGAATTAAATCCCAATTAGGTCCTAAAATTTAGAAAATATACTTAGATTAAATGCAATTAAAGGATTTACCATCCCGAAACCTAAAATGGCCGACCTGAAGGTGGGAAAATAAATCTCCTGAAAGCCTGATGCCCAAAAATCAAGGAAATTGGAGATTTGAAGGAAGGTAGAAAAATTGAGGTTGGACCTGACCTAGTCAAGTTTGACCTCGACCCTGACCCTGGTCCCAGATTGACTCAAAACCAAGTCAGGAGGTCCTGGTGATAGCCAGAAACCTAGAACTGATGCCAGAATAGGATAGAATGTCAAGGATAGACATAAAATCCTATGATTACTATGATGAAGGCCAGGAGGATCTATTTCTACATCCTACCTAGAAAATAGAGCCATGGAAGAGGGAAAATTAGTAGAATCCTTAAGATCCTAACCCTAATTTCACCTAGAATGAAGAAATCAAGTGCAGGGAAGAAGTGGAAAGCAGGGAGAAAAGCCAAATACATGAAAAGACCTGATCAAGGTGCTTGAAATGACCCCAAACCACTTACTTGGAGGGATAAACACTCTTATCATGGAAGTGCTTCCATTTTAAGATGATACAAAAATGAGTTTGGATTAAAGATAAAGTGTCTTAGATCAGATAAAGGAGGAGAATTCACCTCTGATAGATTTTAGGCATTCTACAAAAAACATGGGATAAAGAGATAGGTAAATGCTCCTAGAACCCCTCAGTAGAATGGAATTGTAGAGAGAAGGAATAGGATCATCCTTGACACATCGTGTACCATCATGATTGAAGGAAAGGTGATACAGACCTATTGGAGAGATGTGGTCAATACTGCAATCTACACTATCAATAGAATTAAATTAAGGCCAGACATAGACAAGACACCTTATGCGCTATGGTTTTGGAATGTACCTATAGTCAAATAATTCATAATCTTTAGAAGAAAGTGCTACATCAAGAGAGATGAAGCAATTGGCAAGTTTGATGCAAGAAGTGATGAAGGTATTTTTCTTGGTTACTCCACCAAAAGAAAAACTTATAGATGTTTTAACTTGAGATTAAAGAAGATCATTGAAAGTGATCATGTTAATATTGATAAAAAGTTTATGATTCAAGAAAGATATCATGATTATGTACCTATGATTGAAGAAAAACCTAGACCTACCATTAGAAATAGTTCTTGATGAAATGTTTGATAGCATTGATGTGTTATTCAATGACCCTGAAACAAGGGAAGAAGAATCTCAGAAGTCTAATGAGAAATTTAGTCCTAATGTTCCTAAATTCACATCTAGATATCATTCAAAGAAAGACATCATTGGAGATCAGAGAAGTAAAGTCATGACAAGATCAGAAGAAAAAAGTTCCACAGCAAATGAAGAGGTATGTTTACTATCACAAATTAAACCATTAAGTGTTGAAGATGCATGTAATGACTTAGATTGGCATGAAGCAATGAAAGAAGAGTTAGATCAGATAATTAAGAATGATACATGGGAATTGGTCCCTAGGCCTAGTGATAAGAATGTGATTGGAACCAAATGGATATTCAAAAATAAGATGAATGAAGATGGAACAGTAGTAAGAAACAAAGCTATATTAGTATGTAAAGGGTATGCACAAAGAGAAGGAATTGATTATTCAGATACATTTTCCCCTATAAGAATATTGGAAGCCATAAATTTGTTTCTAGCTTATGCTACATTCAAGAGCTTTAAGGTATAACATATGGATGTTAAGTCAACATTCCTGAATGGAGAGTTGAAGGAAGAAGTATAAATTGAGTAGCCAGAAGGATTTACTTTATTAGACATACCTGATATGGTATGTGGATTGAAGAAATCCCTCTATGGACTTTAGCAAGCCCCTAAAGCATGGTATGAAAGACTTGATGGTTACTTGACTAAGATTGGATTCAAGAAAGGAGCAGTAGATTGTAACTTATTCATAAGAGAGACATCAAATGGACTATTATTAGTTGCTATATTTGTTGATGACATTATTTTTGGTGGTAATGATAAGCTTAGTGCATAATTTTCTAAGGAGATGTGGAGAGAATTTGAAATGAGCATGATTGGTCCTATCAAGTACTTTTGGGATTGAATGTATAGTAGACAAACAAAGGTATATTCATAAATCAGACTAAGTATGTGAGAGATCTTGAAAAAATTCAAGATCGATGATTACAAGCTAGTAAGTACCCCTATGATAATATGATGCAAGCTTTCAAAAGAAGATGATTCACCAACAGTAGACATAACCTTGTATAAGTCTATGATTGTTAAAATTATATATCTTACTCAAACCAGACTAGACATTTCCAATGCAGTTGGTGTTGATGGAAGATTTATAGTAGAACCTCAACAAATTCATCTCATGCTAGTAAAAATAATATTCAAATACTTGTGGAACCTTAGATTATGGTTTATGGTATCCTAATTCAGAGAATGTAAAGCTTCATGTGTGTGTGTGTGTGTGTGTGTATATATATATATATATATATATATATATATATATATATATATATATATATATATATATATATATATATATATATATGCAGATTGGGCAGGATGCGTGGATGATAAAAAGAGTACCTATGGAGGAGCTATATTCCTTGGAGATAGACTTGTTACATGGACAAGTAAAAAGTAGAATTGTATCTCTCAGTCAACATCAGAAGTAGAGTATGTAGCAGCAATATTAAATTATTCTACAATTATGTGGATCAAGTAGATGATAAAATATTTTGGTATTCAGATTGACTACCCTATTATTATTCATTGTGATAACACTAGCACTATCAATATGTCAAAGAACCCTTTGATGCATGCAAAGGAAAAACACATTGAGATAAAATATCACTTCCTCAGAGAGAAAGTAGCAGAGAAAGAAGTAATGGTGGACTATGTGAGTACAAAAGATCAACTAGTAGACATATTCACAAAGCCTTTACCTAAGGATACTTTTGAGTATCTCAGGGAGAATTTGGGAGTAGTTCCCTTCTCTATATTTGATTAGAGATAGCAAGAGTGCATCAGTCCGCAGTGACTGATGAAAGATTAACTACTCTACCTCAGGAGTAGTATTGGTGCTTAATATTTTTGGTGCCCTCTTAGCATTGGTAAAAAATTTTCATTGCTGCATTCCCCTTTTCCTGGCCTCTACTTCCTTTTTAACCTATTTTCTGGCAAAACCCTAGGCAAAAATTCAAAAATCTAGCCATTGCCATGAAAAACCCTTGTTTTGTCTCACCCTGTTCTAATTTTGTGTTACCTTTTTGTGCCACTTAAGAATCCCTTAGTGCACATGGTTATTTTTCTCTCCTACTGTTCGCTGAATCAAATAATACTTTTTCATGCCTTATAAACTTTTTGGTGGTTCAGCGAAAAGTGTTCGTGTAATCTTTAAATGCCTAGTGGTCTTATCTTTCTATCCAGTGACCTGGCAAGCACTGTTATCTTTTTCCCTTAGTCGCTCCTTCACAAAATAGAAGTGCCCTACAGTGAGATTCCAGATCGATGGTTGGCATATAAGCGCATAGAATCTTTTAAGCCCTTTAGATCATGTACCATTCATCTGATCCTCTAGGTGTTCTTGTCAGAGATTAAGGCAGGTCCACTTGCAAGGTGTGCTAATTTGGCAGTATCTGATTGGTCCATGAGTTGTTGAATCAACTTTTGTCAGAGGGTCCTATTATAGAGAATCTATGGAGTAGTATAAAAAGTTGATCCAATGGTTTTCGTAAGATTTTGATAGAATATGTCAGAGGTATGCGAAGATGAGACAATCGTTGATCTCTCTTCAGGTGGGCCCAGCTTCTAGTCTAAGGTTTTTAACGATTCGAACAAGTTTTTTGGTGGCACTAATAAAGTCTTCTATGTCTGCTCATTCGCAAAGCTTTTGGTAGGGTTCTAAAATCTTTTAGCGATTCAATGAGTACGTGTTCGTTGAATCTCTAGATAATGTAGCAGTGTTTCAAGTTTTTTAGCGAATTGGCAAAATGTCTTTGGTCGCTAATTCCCTAGATGATCAGTGGGCCCTCAAATTTTTATGTATTCACTAGTTCACAAAGAGTAACCTGAGTTTAAGAAGGGACTTTGCGATTCATTGAAAAGCTTTTTTCATTGAATCATTTGATCTAGCATGGGTTAAGTGATGTATTCTATGACTTGGAGTTTCCCTGCAGTCGCGTATTCACCGAGTGGTTGAAGGGTTAAGTGCTTGCTGAGAATGGTGGGACTAATTGGCATGTGTTGCTAAGGTGTCAGGTTTTGATTGGCCATGGTTTTTAGGTATGCAGACATGTCAGTGGGGCCAAGGATTTCCAAATTTAGTGGGTTCTAACGATGTAAGAGCATCAATGGTCGGCGTATGATCTTAAGGGATTTCTCTGACACTTGCGATCTTACGCCCACCATTGATTTCATATCTCATCAGAGCATTGTCAGGGTAGGGAGAGATTCTCCATCAAATAGTTGTCTTATGATCTAAAAGAATCTTTTGGCTCTATACGAACTTTAGAAAACCGTCGATCTTCTTGATGCGGGCCTAGTAAGTCTCTTAGTCTTTTTGGTGGATCTGATAAAGGGTTAGCGGTGCCAACAAAATCCAAAGGTTTCACTCTTTCATGCAATAAAATGGCAGTGCTCTTAATTTTTTAGTGATTTGGAAAAGAAGCATTCATGTAGTAGCAAAATAAACTGACAAAGAGGAAAAATGTTCAGTGAACTGGCAAAAGTCCTTCAGTCGCCCATTTGCCAATTAAGAACCAAGGTTAAGTGTTTTCCCTTGTTCGCTGATTCACTGAAGTTAAACATGAGCTAGGTTTTCATTTCATGAATAGGAAATTTCTTTGTTGCATGGTCACTAAATGTAAACCAAGATTCCTATTAGAGGTAAATCATAAGGACCATGAAATATCAAGATCAGACAATCATGATATAAAGTTGATTCAAGTTTGAATGTTGACCACCGATTTGCTGCTAGAGCCATAAAGTAACTGTTGGAGTTTGAATTCAAATTTCCAGAGGGTTTCCAATGATAGAAAGGACTGGTTTTTAATGCTTTCATAGCCAGATTTGATTAGTTTGGTAGTCCTGACTATTGCAGTGTGGTCCAGCGAGTGTGATGATTGATTGCAGAGAGTTTTATGCCATGGGGAGAATGAACAATGATGCTTGAGGCATGTTTTAGGGGTCAAATTAGATGAATTTGCAAGAGTTTCTTGATCTTCAGTACATTTCTAGAGGATTTACCATAAGTGAAGATTGGATTTTGGATATGATTGCTCAGGGTTGCTTGGTTTTCCCTCCAATGTATTAATTTATGATATGTTTGAATTGTTTGGTGGGTGGAAACCCTAACCCTTACCATGGTTATTCATAGCTTGTTGCATCCTGACCTGTTGGGGATTCCAAGGTAACCAGTGGTATATAGTGTTGATTTTATGATTTTGTGGGGGTTCCAGTTTCAAAGTTTAAAATCAGTCCTGATTTTCTGGTCCCAAGGTTTTGTAATAGCTTTTGACTCAGTGTTTGTTAATGAAAGAAGAAAGTGGTAGGTCTAAGGTGTAGTTTGCAAGCAGGGTGCTTTGTAGTTCATTGTATATAGAAAAGGAATTCATCATACTTAATACAATTATCTGGTTCTTATCTCTCCTTTGTGTCAAGTCAAGTAAGCTTTGAGTTTTCTGGCTCATAACATATTGTTTGTATGTATGTATCTTTATTCTTGAGTTCTAATCTAGGATTGGATTAAATTATGCTCTAGGTCGGATATGAGTTTGCCCCTTGTCTATATAAGGATGATTTGTAACTAGTAAAGATTAGGATAAATGTATTTATGGCTATGAATTCTTAGGTATTCTCAAATTTGTGTGTCTTTGTGTCTAAGGACTCTTGCCTAATGGATGAGGCACTAGCCTAAATGAGTATCTCTTTTGTTAGCATACACTGGTTGAAGTTATTGCATCCTAAATGTTGAAATCAATAACCTTTTCAAGCTTTAAGTCTTTGGTTGTGTGGTTATGTTACCCTATAGTAATGGAGAGTCAATGAATGTGAGGTTAGCATTTAGTACTCTCTTGCTACCAATTTGTTGTTTAGACCCATTCCTTGGTGTGTGAAGTGTAGTTTTCATTGGGTTAGGTGCACCCGCCTTGGTTTTGTAGAGCCAGAAGTGAAGAGGGAAGTTTTGTCCCTATAGTTGGTCCAGTTACTCTAAGATCCTTATACATTTTGGAACTAACCACTCCTAAAATCTATCTGAGGGTATATTGGTAGCCTAAGAGCATAAGCATCCATTTTGGACACCAACAAGATGGCGACTCTACTAGGGAAGTGTTACACAAGTCTATAAAAACCAGTAGGTTATCATTGGAAAAAATAGGGTTATTTTTGTCCCTTGTCTTGTCATCTCATTTGGGTACTTGTTAAGTAAGGAAATAGTATTTTTAAGATTCCCAATATACTTGGGTGGTGACTCAAACATCTCTGTAGCAGTGCTAGTTAATAGATTTTTATAAAATGAGTTACAGAGGTACTAGGTCCCAGAGAAAGGAGAATCCTAAAAACATAATGGAAGAAGGTATTCCAAGCACTTCTAAACCTAGTTAGACAAGGGGAGGAAAGAAGAAAAGAAATGTTTCTCATACTTGGAGAAATAAAAAGGATACAAGACAAGAAACTCAAACTAGGCCTAGTCAAGAAGAAAATATTTCAGAATATGAAGAGGTTGTTGATTTGGGATTGAACCAGTATGAGGATGAATTTCAAGTGGGAGATGATGAGTCTGAGACTACTCTCCTAGAATCAGAAGAGATCTTTGAGGAGGTCTATGAATTGGAAAGAAGAGTCCAAGAACAAGTTGCTATCAGACAACAAAGAGAAAAGGACAAAGAAGATAGAGTAAGACAAGCAATGATAAGGGTTGATCAGCTAAAGAGGTAGTTGTTAGATTTGGAGGCAATTAATTTTGTCCCAGAGCCTGAAAGAGCAGAAGAACAGCCTATTGTGTATAAAAAACATGAGATAACTAGGCCTAGAGATAAGGGAAAACAGAAAGCTGTTGGAGTTCAAATCAATGAACAAGTTCATGTGGAAGACCCATTAGAGCAAGAGTTGAGATTAGATGCAAACCTTGAGAAGGCTAGAAAAGAGAAAGAAATGTGGGCTAAAGAATTAGAGAAAGCAGAGTTGGAGGCCAATACTGTAGAAATGAGGAAGAAGATTGATTTCCTCAAGCATACCTCCAGACCTTCAAATGCTACTATTTCCTTTTTGGGGCAAGATGGAAATCATGGTAACCTTGCAAATCAGACAAATGGCATTCCCGGTGCTGCTAAAATTCATGCTGGTTCAAACATAAGGACATCTACATCTCAAGGAATGGACCCACCTCAAGGAGTTCCTGTTCATGAAAGGTACAAATAGCTTATCTTTTTTGGTATTCCTAGTTGTCCTAATGTATTTCATGATGAAATTAGAAAGAAGCTCCCTAAGTTTGTTGGGAACAATGTCATCACATGTGAGGAACATCTAAATTTTTTTATGGATTTAATAGATGATTATAATGTTGAGCCTGATGATGTTGTAATGAAGTTATTTGTACAATTTCTAACCAAGGATGCTAGGGATTGGTTTAAAGGATTGCCCCATGCTAGTATAGGATCTTGGAATGAATTTAAGAATTGTTTCAAGGAGCATTATGGAGATAAAATAAATGAGGGTTTTATTTTGAATGAATTCAATAACATAAAGAAAAATTAAAATGAGGAGGTTCTTGAATTTAATATAAGATTCCAAAAGGCTATGCATAGGCTCCTGCAAGTTATTAGGTTAGATGACAGAGTGTGTCTTGTGACATACTTAAATGCTTTTGATGTAGAGATGGGTTATCTCTTAAGGGATAAGAACCCTAGAAATCTTGGGGAGGCTTACAAGTTGGCTATCAACATAGAGAGTAATAGAAGAATATTAGGAAAATTAGGGAGAAGAGATGATTATAGGCCTCAAGTGGAAAATAAGAAAGAGATGGGAAGGTCTGCTAATTCTAAGTCAAAGGAGAAGGATAATCTAAACCATATTCTAAGTGCTTTAGAGGATCTAAAACTTGATGAAAAAGGAAACAATAGGGTTGTAACAAATGACCGACCTATCTCAAGCAATTTTAGGAGGAAACCAAGAATGCAAAATTACCCATACAATACTCAGTGGAAGGATGGCAAGCCCATTTTTCTAGTTAAAAGGGATAGGCCTGATGATAGGATTCCTAATCCTTTACAAAGAAATTTAGTCAACATGAATGATGATGTCCCATGGTGTGTTGTTTGTCAATCTCCTCATAGTCCAGAACATTGTGTTGTTGCTCTGAACTTATCTGAGAATCAAGAACAAGATGAACAATATGATCAGAGTGGTTGTGCAATGACTTCTTCACATGCATGGGATGAGGTTGAGTCTACTAATGAAGAGGAAGAAGAATTTGATGATGTTGGATGTGGTACAGTGAAGTGTGAGGAACATGTTTCCTTAAGGAGGCCCTCTGATGAAGAAATTGCTCAAATCACTAACATGGTCACTCAAGCCAGGAGCAATTATAATTTGAGAAATAGGACAGTTGGAAGCGCAAATGGTAAACCTGGTAGCATGTTTATCAAGAAATCAGAAAAAAGTACACAACAACATGAGGAGAAGGAGAAAGATGTTGGTGTTGTTAGTAAGGTTAAAGTTAAAAAGAAGGTGGGACTTGCTGCAGTACCTCAAGGTAAAGCAAAGACACCAGAGATAGTTGTTCCTATACCTCAGAAGGGTGATGAGTTTCTACACAAAGGTAAGTCTGATTTGACTGTCCAAAAGGTAGAAGATAAAGATGGCACTATGATTAAGGATGACATGGGTAACCATACATATGTTCCCATAGATATGACTAAATTGCTCTCAAAAATAACTATCAAGGTTCCATTGTTAAAAATGATGAGAATAGAAGAGCACAAGGTCAAAGCTTTGGATTGGGTAAATGGTGCCTCTTCTATAAAATCCAAGAAATGAACAGAGGTGACAAGCATGTGGCTTCTTTAGAAGACACTTGACAGTAAAAATGAAGAAATTATCTCTAAGATTCCTCAGAAATATTTGGATGCAAATGTTGTAAATACTACATCAGGGACAGTGGATCCTTTTTTCTTGTCCCTTATGATAAATGGAAATTTTTTGAAGAATTGCATGATTGATTCAGGAGCATCAAACACTATCATGCCGGCAGAGATCATGAAGTCATTAGGACTAAAGGTTGATACACCTCATGGGAGATGCCAGGCTATGGACTCAAGAGAAGTGTCAGTTATTGGTACCATAAAGGCTTTGCCTTATAAATTAGCAGCATTTCCTGATAAGCAACTAACTATGAGTGTTCTTGTAGTTGATATCCCCCCTCAATATGGAATGTTGTTATCTAGAAAATGGAGTTCTTATATAGGAGGAAGTATTCAATGTGACTTGTCTTTTGCTACTTTTAACATTGAAGGAGAAAATGTGAAAGTTTCAAGGGAAGCTAGAACTCCACATATGATTGAGGAGGATGAAGCTAAGAACATGACTTGCTTTGTTGACACTAACATTAGTTCTTTCCAAGTTTAGGAGAGAGAGTTGCAAGAAAAGGTCAAGCCTGTCTTCCTGGCTGATGATGAAAATAACATGGCAGAAGGTAATGTCTTATGGACTCTATATTTTGATGGAGCAAGTTCAAAGGAAGATGCTGGAGTAGGAGTGCTATTGATATCCCCAAGTGGTAAGACTTTTAAGTTTTCTTTCACTCTCTTGTTCCTTTGCACAAATAATGTTGTTGAATATGAGGCCCTACTATTTGGTTTGAGACAAGCATCAAAACATGGGATCAAACATCTTAGGGTGATTGGTAACTATGAGTTAATATTTTCTTAGATTAGATCAAAGTATGCATCTAAGAATCAAAGGCTGAAACAATATAGAAATGTTGTTTGGGATGAAATTGAAGGTTTCAGTGCCTTTGGTATTGATTGGGTGGATAGAAGCCAAAATAGGATGGCTGACGTATTGGAAAACATAGCATTAAGGCTAGAGGATATTACCTTTGTAGGGATATCCACGATTAAGTGTAAGTCTAGGCCTTCTATCCCAAACAATGTTGAGAATTGGTAGGTTTTCTCTGATGATCATGATATACTAAGGTTTTTGCAGTGTGAATCTCATTTTGATGGTCAAGAAATGGATTTCAGCACTTATGTTGACATCAGAAATGGAAAAGAGAATGTTCTTCAGAAAGAAGTTTTACAATTGAAATCAAATAGGATCCCAAGGGGACTGGTTGCTCTTGACAGAGCATTTGATGATAAAGAAAGGACTTGTTTTCCTAAATTTTTTGATAAGATAAATGATTTGGAGGAAATAAATTTAGGAGCAAGTCAAGTACCAAAAAATGTTTACATAGGTAAATGTTTGTCTCAAAAAACTAGGAATAATCTGATTGATCTTCTCAAAAAATTTAGACATGTCTTTGTATGGTCTTATGATGATTTGAAAGCCTATAGAGAAGATCTATTCCAGCATGAAATACCATTGAAGGAAGGAACTAAACCTTTTAGGCAAAAATTAAGGCCTATGAACTCTACCTTGGCACCAAAAATGCAAGATGACTTAAAAAGATGATGGATGCTGGCATTATCAAGCCTGTCAGACATTCTACTTGGGTGTCAAACTTGGTTCCAGTCAAAAAGAAGAATGGTGACATTAGGTTATGTGCTGATTTTAGGAATTTGAATGTCAATTCTTTGAAGGACAATTATGGTTTGCCTAATATGGAGAATATTCTGTAGAGGGTTACTAGATCAGAGTTAATATCCATGATGGATGGTTTCTCTGGATATAATCAGGTCATGGTCAAGGAGTCAGAACAGTTCAAGATTGCATTCACTACCCCTTGGGGAACATATGTTTATGTTAGAATACCCTTTGGCCTAACAAATGTAGGAGCTACTTTTCAAAGACCTATGGATGTGGCCTTTGCAGACTTCATAAACAAATTCCTAGTGGTGTATTAGGATGATCTCACAACATATTCAGAAAAGGAACGTCAGCATTGTGAACATCTTGAGAAGATTTTTATTAGGGCTTTGGAGTATGAGATTTCTTTGAATCCAAAGAAGTGTTCCTTTGGTGTTGTGGAAGGCAAGCTCTTAGGACATATTGTGTCCAAGGATAGAGTGATAATTTACCTTGAAAGGGTTATGGCTATAGATAAGCTTTCACCACTTAGAAATGTTAAAGGAATACAATCTTTCTTTGGGCGGGTAAATTTTCTAAGGAGATTTGTTACAAATTTTATAGAAATCAGTCTCCCTATCTCTAGGGTGTTGAAAAAAGAGGCAAAGATTGAATGGAATGAAGAAGCAGATGAATCTTTCAAAAATATCAAAAAGGCCATTAGGGATGCTCCAGTTTTAAGGACACTTGATTATGGTAAGCCCATGCAGATTTTTTCTTTTGCTTCTTGTCATACAGTTGCAACAGTTTTATTGCAAAAGAATTCAGATGGATATGAACAACCCATATCATTTTTTAGTAAATCCTTACAAGTAGAAGAATTGAAATATGATATTACTGAGAAATAGGCTTATGCCTTAGTCAAAGCAATCAAGGCTTTTAGATGTCACCTTGTAGGAGCTAAGGTGGTTGCTTATGTTCCTAGTGCTGCAGTTAAGGATATATTGGTGCTGTTAGTGTTTGAACCTGCAGATTAGTCAATTACTCAAATAATCCCAATGGCTATAACCAAGCAAGTTACAAACTACTAAGGTATTAAGGTTAAGACCTTCTTCACTTTGAGTAATATATACTCAGGCGGGTGTACCTCTATCAATTCAATGTTCAACTGAGCTCTGAATTGAGAACTTGCTCCTTCACTGCTTTGTTACTGCCTTCAAAATTCAACTCAATAAGTTGCTAAAACTCTGAGTATAACCCAAATTATCCTGATACACAACATCATGATGTGGACTATATAAACAACAACACGAAACAATGGTTTAAGGATATTCATCCTTCTTCCTTTTAGAGTTAAACTCAGGGAAAGGTTAACCTCATTTATTGCTTCTTCAAAGCATTGAAATACATATTTATGAACTTGTCATAAAATGACTCAAGTCTGGAAATTATGCATATAAAGTAAAATTTCAGTCAATTATATCTTGGATGGTAAACCAATGTAAATGGATCTAAAACCAGTCCCTTATCCGCTGGGCATCAGAGTCAAACTCTACCTTCACATATATTTATTAAAAAAAATACAATGAAACTCAAATGATATGCCTAACATATCATTGTTCCCATTCCTACACCTGTCATCAAATCCACGTATAGATATTTAATTCCCAGAGACCTCCCCTAAGATTTTACTCTTTCCTTGAAAGAAACTTAAGCTCAACCCCTACATTCACCTTGTGAAAGATGTACTTAAACTGCCTTACAATCTAAATGCATAAGAAAACTAAAACACTCCACATATAAAGAAAATCAAATGATAGTAACAAAGCTCCAGTGTATTGTATTAATTGATCAAATGCATTGATACAGTCTTCCTTGATTTCAAGAAAATAAGGTTCTATATTCTGGACCTCTCCTTTACAAAAAACATTTTCCAACCCTTAAGAATGAGCAAGAATTCCTATATATACTGATCAGCCATCCTAGAATCCTTCAAAGGATGCAACAAGCTTCGGATGGATATCAAAAGATCTTGTACTAAAAACAAAAGACAGTACAAACAGAAAGAAAGAAGACAAAAAAAGTAAGGCACACTTTCAACTGTCCTTAACAACTTTCACAGGTGGCCCCTTTGTCTGTAGATACTTCAGAGCAGTTACTAAATTTGTTACATGAATGATGACCGCCATTATAGGCTAACCTACATCATCCTTTGTCTGGACATGCTCTCCCTCATATTCTGGATCAGGGGCCAACTGCATCTTACTCATCTTCTTCTTCTGAAAGGACAAAATGCTAGAGTGGATATTTTCTTGTTACCATTTTCCAAACTGTTTTCCCTTTGCCACATGTTACATAAATGCTTGTTTCTTTAAAGATCTGGGGTGGTGGCATCTGTTGCATCCTCAGATGATGTGTCTTCTTCTCTACTTTCTTCTGACAAAAGTGTTGTTTCCCAAACTGAAAAAATATCCTCAGTAGGCCAATCAAAAGCTAGAATTTCATCCCTTTTCGGTAAGATTTTCTTCCATTTGGTCACTACTGGATGTACTTCAGTCATTACCTTGGTAAAATGTACCCTAGCATCCTATAGCATTTCCATTGTTTGTACAAAAGGAAGAGTATCCTTAGTGTGTATAGCATCTTCTATTTTGGTCAACATTTTATGTTCAATTTGCTCAAACCATTTTCCCTTTTCTTTTATTGTTCCATCTGATCTAACTAGACTAGGAAATATCTAGAAATCACTTTGAAAATATCTCACCCTTAGAAAAGCTACCTTCCTTTTGACCTCCTCTCTTTCTACTTCAAAATCCAGGAGGGCCTTAACAATTTTGTAAGTACTAGCTAATTCGGGGTACTTGGAATCATGGTCTTTAATTGATCCAATTAAAGTTTTCAAAATATTCTCCCTAGGTACCCATGTATCCAAAATTTGGCCTACTGTATTCCCTTCTTTATCAAAAGAAAGAAAAATGTCAGACAATTGCTCTGCACACTTATAAATTTCTTTGGGTCTTACATTTCTAACAAGATGATGAATAGTATCTTGTACTCTTTTCTCAAACTTTTTCTTTCCTTTCATCTCTGCATCATCACCACTTAGGGAAGGGGGAAGAGGAGACATAGGAAACTCAATGATGGGACTTGATGAGGAAGGACCAGTAGCAGAGGAAGAAATTTGCAATTGTTGTTGTATATGGACTGGACTTCCTTCACCCAACCTTTTCCTTAAGTCATCAATTATTTTGTCCTTTTCAAACATTCCTTGTCTCAGCTCTCCATATGCCCTCATTATTTCTTCAAATTTTCTTGTTAACTCCTCTTTCTCTTTAGCTTCACTTTCAACCACCTTCTCCGCAAGATGAGTTGTTGCTACAACCATTTTTGATGCTTCTATTGCTGAAGTATCCATTACTCTCTTGACTATAAGACCACCGGAAATATTATCTTTAATCAATTGCTTTCCTTTATTTTTCTCATCCCTTTTCAGTGACCATATAACCAAAGCTTGATGGTCATTGCTGAATGCAACTCCTTTGACAGCCTGCTCTACCTCTTCCCTGGTTTGGTATGCAGGTGTAACTTGTTTTCTGATTGCATCAAGGAAAATTGCATCAGCTATATCCCATTCAGGGAGGACTAATACTCCTGCATTCTTTACCATTATTCTTCCCTGTTCTGGAGTAATCTTTTCAAAATTATCTGTCATTTCCTTCCTGGTTTCATCTTCAATAACCTTAATATCAACATCAGGGTTTTCTTTATGTTTCCTCTCACAGGTTTCTTCAAATTTATTGATATTCATCTTCCATAAAAATTGCAAAAAGGCCCTGGATTTCACAAAAGCATCATCAGCCAAAAATTCTTCACATGCTAACTTGATGATGGGATCCAACTCTGTTCCTGCAAGTTTCCCTGCTGTTAAGCCTAATTCAGGCTCTTTTGGTTGCTCAGGAATTCCTTCATTTATTTCATCACGAGTCATGAATATTTGACCCTGAGATCCCATTTGTTGCACTTGCTCTATGATTTCTCGATCATCTTTAATACTTAAAGGAGATTGTGAAGGAGAGTATTGATCCTGTGGATCCTGTGGCCTCTCCTCTATCCTCTGTTTCTTTGTGGGAGGTGAAAAATCCAAGATGTCCTCATCTGGCTGATCCTGTGTTAAATCTATAATTTCCTTACCCTGCTTTGATGAAGAAGAGATATCTGCCTTTTCTTTCCTCTGCTCTTTTATTTTAGATTCAGGGACAACTATACCATAGCTGGTCTTTTCTTGCACCATATACTTGCCAAGAGGCAAAATCTTTGTAAATACATTTTTTCCCAACAATGCCTTAGCCTTCTCAGGGTTTTCCTCCATGGCTCTTCTCTTCTTTTCTTCCAGAGTTTTAAAAATATCTTGGAAACAACCCATTAGAGTGTCTATTCTCTTCCCCATAGGACTTATACTACCTATAGGGTCATATGTAGGATCGAATTGTTTTACAAAATCAAAAGTTGTCTTATACACTAACCACTTTTCCTTCCTAACTTCTTGATCTTGTAATCCTGGGGTATTCCTAATGATGTCTTCAGGGAAATTGAAAATGTGGTTCACTGCTAAACATCTGACCTTTCTTCTGAACATATCATTGTAAAAGCCCTCTGGGTCTATTGTCCTGGCAATTGTAGTAGTCAAATGATAAGGCTCCAAGATCTTGTGCATATTGAGCCATCCACCTTTTGTGATTATAAATTGAGGGGCAATTGTGATATTTGGGAATAGAGTTCCTCTACCCTTAGCAATACTATTTTCCTCAATGTCCCCCAATTGCTTGAAAAATTCTGCAATACCAATCTTGAGAGGAACTTGGAAAGACAAAATAAAAGGAGTTCCTTTATAGCCATATAATCTAATAACAGTTGAATAAGGATAGAAAATAAAATCACCCTAATTATGCACAATGTTGAGGTCCTTTGCAAATTGGAGTGGCCTTACAATTTCAGCTAGGGCAGCAGGGACTCTAGGACTGTCATGCACAAAGAATAATTTTAATCTTGCTGCAAAAAACTTGTTAAATTGTATGTAACTGCTATCCTTTCTGTCCCATGTCATGTTTGAATTCCACAACTGCACGGGCATATCTTCTCCATTTCTTTTCTTAGATAGTTCCATTTCCTTTTCAAAATAATCAGAACCTTTAAACAAAAACATGTACATCATAAAAGAGTACCAGCAGAAGAATCTACTAACTTTACCCTTTTGAATCCCTATTAATCCATCATGGATTAAATCAGCAATGACAGGGGCATAATCAAAAGTAACTGACAAATGTGGGTGCAACACCTGGATTACCATATACATCAAGTGTTGTGGCATTTTCTCACTTGCATCTTCCCCAAGAACTTGACACAAAGACCAGTAAGCACCTCTTGCCAAAACATCAAAATACTTCATTTTAAACGGCTCCTATGCACCTAATCCTGTGACAATCATTCTCCCAATTCGGGTACTAAAATCCTTTACCGGGCCAATTCTAAAGACATGCTTCTGTGCCTCATAAACCTCGCCTAATTATTTGAAATCAATCGGCTCCAAGATAGGTGAAGGGTCTTTTAATTTGAAAATAGTTCTAATTTCATCAGCTGAAATTGTTAACAGTTTTTGCCCTCTAACACCTCTAATCTCTTTTGTGATAGGGTCATAATTCTTAGCAATTTCAGTCATTAATTCTGCATCCATAAAAACTCCTGGCACTACAAGCTTACCCAAGTCATTTTCCCATATGTTACAAGCGGGAACAGGAGTATTTCTTTGACTAAATCCAACTGTAAATAATGTGAGCCCAGTAAAGTCAGAAACACCACTTGCATTAAGAAAACCGACCTTAGCATCCTTAATGTAATTTCCTGTGTCATACAACCTGTCCACTACTTTCACCCTAGGCTCTCTTGGTGTTAGTTGTTTCACACTGGTCAAATTTACTTTTGAACTGGGAAACATTTGTAACAAATCTTCATGAAGACCCCTTTTCAAATAATCAGTTTCACCAGAGAGCTCTTTTCTTGGTGGCATTTTGGGATTTGAAACTTTTAACGTACTTCAGCGCAAAAGAAAAATGGTGACAAAGCAACTCTTTTTAATCAAACAAGAAAGCACAGAAGTAACCAACCTTGTTTTATCAACCCAAGAACATGAGAATTAATTTCTGCAACTCAATTTGCCGAGCTCTCTACAAATCTCTTATATCTTTATAGTTCTCTGAGTGAAACTAGATTCTAAAATATTTGCAATCACTTCACAATTATTTCGGCACTTTACCTCGCATGATTTAGTCATTAATTCTGTGGGAGATGAAACTATTGCTAGCCTGGACTTGCCACCCACTTCACCTTCAATTTGAAATCTGGCCGTAGATTTTTCTTGACAGACGATCGCAAAATTTAGTCGCATGGTCGCATAGGCTTATTGGAGGCTAATACGACCATGCGACTAGCCTTCAATGTTACATCCCTTCCGGCGGTGATCCCTCAGCGGTTACCCCTTTTCAAACACATGCTGGTCGCATGGTCACATAGGCTTGTTAGAGGTTAACACGACCATGCGACTAGCCTCCAAACTTTATCCACTAGCACTCAAAGTTAAGCATGAAGCTCAGTCGTATGGTCGCATAAGCTTGTTGAAGGCTTATGCGACCATGCGACTATGTTTTAAAACACCGCCAACCTTTAAGAAACCGCCAGCCGTTAAAATACTATTGGCTGAGCACCTTCACCCATGGTCCCACCACTTGCCGCTTCATTAATCGCAAGATTAAGACTTAGTCGCATAGTCGCATAAGGCTTTAACAAGCCTATGCGACCATACGACAAGACTTTAAAACACCGCCATTTTGAAAAATTTCTAAGCACCAAGGACATAGGATAAAATAATTAAATCAATGGGCTTCTTGACTCAAAGAAAAGGATACTTAAAGCACGTGCTCTCAACATGAACTTAAGTGAACTTTCAAAAAGTAACCTTCAAATAGAAAGCTAAGAGAACGGCTTAGGGCTTATTTAAAAATGGCCAAGTTTTAGGGTTTTATATTTTGAAGAATTTGTGCCTTCTCAAGAACAAGACCTAAGACAAGAAATTCTAACAAGTTTGTGACAAAATTTTGAAAACATTCTGACATCTATAACCACAAGATTAGAAAAAGGAAGCAAGAACCGAAAGTTGGACAAGAAATTTAGAAAATTAAGAAGATACCCAACAGGTGCAACAAGAAGTTTTAGGGAAAAGATGTAGATGGATCAATAGGATCCAAGAATTTAATATTGATATCCAGATTACAAAATTGGTAAGAGGATTAGGTCTTGCAAAATTAATGGCACAAAGCAATTTAATTGCAAATCATGTGAATATGTTAGAAGAAGAACAAAGGCCCTACATTTGTGATATGGATCATTATGATTGGTACAAAGATGTTATTGGTTACTTGCAAAAATTGGTCCTTCCCCCTGAGATGGATGAAAGTAGAAGGAGAACTATCAAGTTGCAATCTACAAGGTATGCCATTATACATGGTAAGTTATGGTGGAGAAGCAATGAAGGAGTATTGCTAAAGTGCATAGACCATGAGAGGTCTGAGACTCTGTTAAATGAAATGCACCGAGGTGTGTGTGGAGGACACTATATGGAAAAGACCATAGCTCACAAGATCCTTAGGTCTGGATTTTGGTGGCCTACAGTTTTTAAAGATGCCCATTAGTTTGTAAGAAAATGTGATGCATGTCAGAGATTTGCTGGAAAGTTGAAGTTTAATGGGAATTTGCCACTCTGACCTGTTGCAACTCAGGCCCCTTTCCAAAAGTGGGGTATTGACTTTATTGGGGAGATTCCAAACAAATCTAGTGGTGGAAATTCTTATATACTGGTGGCAATAGACTATTTTACCAAGTGGGTTGAAGCTATCCCCACTAGAAAGGCAACTAGCAAAGTGGTGGCAGATTTTATGATGCAGAACATCCTTACCAGGTTTGGTTGCCTAGAGGTAATTGTGGTTGATAATGCAATGTGTTTTAGATCATAGGAGTTTAGTGATTTCTATCAGCAATATGGGATACACATTTCATTCTCTTCCCCATATCATCCACAAGGAAATGGTCAGGCTGAGTCCAGTAATAAAAGTCTAATCAAGATTCTCAAGAGGGTGTTGGACAGAAATAAGAAGGCTTGGGACTCAAAGTTATGGTGGGCACTATGGGCTGATAGGGTAACTATTAAAAAGGCCATAGGTTGTGCTCCATTTGATTTGGTGTATGGAATAAGTGCTAGATTACCTCAAAATAATTTATTGTATATGTATAAGTTCATCCAGGCATATTATGAAGATTTGAGTGATGAGATGAGAGTAAGAATGGATGAACTGATCCAATTGGAAGAGGTAAGGAGAGATGCACATGAAAGAAATGAGGCATTGCAAAGGCAATGTAAGAATTTATTTGATAGGAGGGCTACTCAAAGGAGTTTTGAGGTTGATGACCTTGTCTTGATGTGGAATGCAAGGTTAGAAGATAAGGGGAAGCATGGAAAATTTGATCCAATTTGGTTGGGCCCTTATCTTATTGAAAGAAAATGGGGGACAGACTCTTATGTCCTGAAGGATTTAACTAGTGGTACTTTGGAATTTCCTGTTCATGGACAATTCCTAAATTTTTACTTCTCCTAAAGTATCTTTTCCATGAATAGTAGTTTAGGTTTTCCCCTGTACAGTCATCTATTTTTGCTTTTTGGGTCAAAATTTTGAGTTGGTCTGCTCTTCCAGGAGATTCTAGCTTGCTCGTTGTATCTGTAGAAGATACATGTCCCTGAGTATGAGCCATTGTTAGCACTAGTAAAAAAATTTCATAGCTGCATTCCCCTTTTCCTAGCCTTTGCTTCCTTTTTCCCCTATTTTTTGGCAAAACCCTAGGCAAAAATTCAAAAATCTAGCCATTGCCTTGAAAAACACTTATTTTGTCTCACCCTGTTCTAATTTTGTTTTACCTTTTTGCACCACTTAAGAATCCCTTAGTGCACATGGTTATTTTTCTCTCTCGATGTTCACTGAATCAGATAATACTCTTTCATGCCTTATAAACTTTTCAGCGATTTAGTGAACAGTGTTCGCATAATCTCTAAATGCTTGGTGGTCTTATCTTTTTATCTAGCGACCTGGTGAGCACTGATATCTTTTTCCCTTAGTCACTCCTTTGTGAAATAGAAGTTCCTTGTAGTGAGATTCCAGATCGGCGGTTGGCATATAAGCACATAGAATCTTTTAAGCCCTTTAGATCATGCACCATCCGTCCGATCCTCCAGGTGTTCGTGTTAGAGATTAAGGTGGGTCCACTTGCTAGGTGTGCTAATTTGACAATATCTAATTAGTCCATGAGGTGTTGAATCAACTTTTGTCAGAGGATCCTATGCTAGAGAATCTGCAGAGCAGTATAAAAATTTGATCCAATGGTTGTCTAAGATCTGATAGAATATGTCAGAGGTATGCAAAGATGAGACAATCGTTGATCTCTCTTCAGGAAGGCCTAGCTTTTGGTCTAAGGTTTTTGGTGATTTGAACAAGTTTTTTGGTAGCATCGATAAAGTCTTCCATGTCCACTCATTTGCAAAGTTTTTGGTAGGGTTCTATAATCTTTTAGTGATTCAGCGAGTACGTGTTCGCTGAATCTCTAGATAATGTAGCAGTGTTTCAAGTTTTTTAGCGAATTGGTGAAATGTCTTTGGTCACTAATTTGCTAGATCATTAGTGGGCCTTCAAATTTTTATGTATTTGCCAATTTGCGAAGAGTAACCTGAGGTTAAGAAGGGACTTTGTGATTCAGCAAAAAGCTTTGTTCGCTGAATCGTTTGATCTACATTGGGTTAAGTGATGTATTTTGTGACTTGGAGTTTCCCTGCAGTCGCGTATTCACTAAGTGGTCAAAGGCTTAAGTGCTTGCTAAGAATGGTGGGACCAATTTCCATGTGTTGCTGAGGTGTCAGGTTTTGATTGGCTGCTATTTTTAGGTATGCAGACACATTAGTGGGGCCGAGGATTTCCAAGTTCAATGGGTTCTGATGATGTCAGAGCATCGACGGTTAGCGTATGATCTTAAGGGTTTTCTCTAACACTTGCGATCTTATGCCTGCCATTGATTTCATATCCTGTTAGAGGGTTGTCAAGGAAAGGAGAGATTCTCCATCCGATGGTTGTCTTATGATTTGAAAGAATCTGTTGGCTCTATGTGAACTTCAAACAACCATCGATCTTCTTGATGTGGGCCCAGTAAGTCTCTCAGTCTTTTTGGTGGATCTAATAAAGGGTTAGCAGCTCCAACAAAATCCAAAGGTTTCACTCTTTCACATGATAAAATGGTAGTGCTCTTAATGTTTTAGTGATTTGGCAAACAAGTGTTCACGTAGTAGCTAAATAAATTGGCAGAGAGGAAAAATGTTCAGCAAACTGGCGAAATTCCTTCAGTCACCCATTTGCCAATTAAGAACTGAGGTTAAGTGTTTTCCCTTGTTTGTTGATTCATTGAAGTTAAACATGAGCTAGGTTTTCATTTCACGAACAGGAAATTGCTTTGTCGCATGATTGCTAAATGTAAACCAAGATTCCTATTAGAGGTAAATCATAAGGCCCGTGAAATATCAAGATCAGACGGTCACGATATAAAGTTGATTCAAGTTTGAATGTTGACTACTGATTTTCTGCTAGATCCATAAAGTAACTATTGCTGTTTGAATTCAAATTTCCAGAGCATTTCCAGTGACAAAAAGGACTAGTTTTTAATGCTTTCACAGCTGGATTTGATTAGTTTGGTATTGCTGACTGTTGCAGTGTGGTCCAGCGAGTGTGATGATTGATTGCAGGGAGTTTTATGCCATGGGGAGAATGAACAATGGTGCTTGAGGCATGTTGTAGGGGTCAAATTAGATGAATTTGCAAGAGTTTCTTGATCTTCAATACAGTTCTAGAGGATTTACCATAAGTCAAGATTGGATTTTGGATCTGATTGCTCAGGGTTGCTTGGTTTTCCCTCCAATGTATTAATTTCTAATCTATTTGAATTGTTTGGTGGGTGGAAACCCTAACCCTTACCATGGTTATCCATAGCTTGTTGCATCCTAACCTGTTGGGGATTCTAGGGTAACCAGTGGTATATAGTGTTGATTTTGTGATTTTGTGGGGGTTCTAGTTCAAAGTTCAAAATCAGTCCTGAGTTTTTGGTCCCAAGGTTTTGTAATAGCTTTTGACTCAATCTTTGTTAATGAAAGAAGAAAGTGGCAGGTCTAAGGTGTAGTTTGCAAGCAGGGTGCTTTGTTGTTCATTGTATACACAGAAGGAATTCATCATACTTAATACAATTATCTGGTTCTTATCTCTTCTTTGTGTCAAGTCAAGTAATCTTTGAGTTTTCTGGCTCATTACATATTGTTTGTATGTAAGTATCTTCATTCTTGAGTTCTAATCTAGGATTGGATTAAATTATGCTCTAGGTGGGATATGAGTTTTCCCCTTGTCTATATAAGGATGTTTTGTAAGTAGTAAAGATTAGGATAAATGTATTTATGGCTATGAATTCTCTAGTATTCTCAAATTTGTGGGTCTTGGTTTCTAAGGACTCTTGCCCAATGGATGAGGCACTGGCCTAAATGAGTATCTCTTTTGTTAGCATACACTAGTTGAAGTTTTTGCATCCTAAATGTTGAAGTCAATAACCTTTTCAAGCTTTAAGTCTTTGGTTGTATGGTTATGTTACCCTATAGTAATGGAGAGTCAATGAATGTGAGGTTAGCATTTAGTACTTTCTTGCTACCAATATGTTGTTTAGACCCAGTCCTTGGTGTGTGCAGTCTAGTTTTCACTAGGTTAGGTGCACCCACCTTGGTTTTGCAGAGCTAGAAGTGAATAGGGCAGTCTTGTCCCTATAGTTGGTCTAGTTACTCTAAGATCCTTATACATTTTGGAACTAACCACTCCTAAAATCTATCTGAGGGTATATTGGCAACCTAAGAGCATAAGTATCCATTTTGAACACCAACACACCCTTTGCCATTGATGTCAAAGGGGGAGCAGTATATTGTCATGAAAAACATAAAAAGAAGGAATATATAGTAATAAAAAATAAGTAGAAAGGGAGAGTAAAAATATAGTCATGGGAAGTAGTATAGTTGAGGAAATGGAGAATATTGAAGAATATTACAGTAGTGGAGGATACTTCCTTGGGGGAGTTTTGTTGAGGAAATGGAGAATGTTATAAAAGAATTGGACATTTGGATTGGTGGTGTTTTTCATTCCATATGTTGTCACCAATGCCAAAGGGGGAGATTGTTGGAGATTTCCCAAAAAGTCAATGCTAACTGTATATTTGTCATTGAAGACAACATATGGTGAGCAACATGCGTGGAAGTCTTAAGCATTGACTCTTGAGCATATATTGCATGGATATGTTATCAGCAGTATTCCTGATAGAATTACAGGTAGAGATCGGTATGAGATTCATAGTATGGTTATCATGGAGCCTTGCACGTTTATATGTATGATGTAGACATATGTATGAAGCTATTTTCATGGACATAGAGTTTGATATGTAGTAGAAGTTAAGTTATGATGTTCACAATTGACAGTCACAGTTTCCTGAGTTTATCCAAAGGAGCTGATAGAGATTATATTGGTAAAGTAGTTGCACCTATCATTTTGGTATGCGCACTTGGATCAGTGTTGGTTGGAGAGTTAATAATGTTTGGTTAAGAGCACATGACATAATTCAACATGAGGAGAAAGTATCAATTAATTTGGTGGAGCACACAGTGTGAAGTAATGTGTTCACTCATATTGAGTTGGACAGGTCCCAGTTCATGTTGCATGCTTAGTAGAGCCGAAAAAGATGTTATTGGAGATTTTTATTGTTTCTCTAATATGATTTCAAGGTGGTTCTAATAAGATGACTTGATTATATCATTTAGAGGAAAGATACTTATAGGGAGTCATTTTTGATTGCTAGGTATGGTAGACAGTTGAAAGACAAGAGTATAGAAGAGAGTGCAAAGTATTGTTCAATTAGTAGAAGGTCTATATGACTTAGAAGAAAGTGTATGCTATTCATTGGAACTGATCTAGACAACATTTCTACACGCAGTTCACCAAGATCCAGATCTAGTGTGTATTTATTAAACCGAAGGTTGCAACCTTCACCCCTTTGAGAAGTGTGCTCCCGAAGAGTGCCTCCTCACCCCTAACAGGGTTAATTTTAAAAGACTCCTAATAGGGTTTGACCCTTAACCAGGTCACTATACTTAATGCATTGTAAAGATCAACTGCTAACAAGGATCTTAATACACTAGTGCATATTATTTGTGGGTGTCAATTCCCACTGGGTTTTTACCTATTTGGGTTTCCCCATAACCAAAATTATGGTGTTGTGTTACGTGTTATTTCATTGTTTTTATGCTTAATATTCTTATATACTTAATTGGATAAAGAATTGAAACTTGTAGATAACTGATTCACCCCCCCTCTCGGTTATCTCTTGGGACTATTCGTAACAATTCCTAATTTCCCTCACCTACCACATGGGAGGAAATACCTCAACCAATAGGAATTAAGGGTTGGACTCAAATAGATTAAGCCAAAATTGAATCTCAATCACTCATAAGGTGAGAGTATCTTGACCACTCATTTTGTCTCATTGTCCCAAGCTTTGAGGACAGCATATTTAAATTGTCCTCATATTTGAAACCATGGGTTTAACCTTAACTCAATCATGATCAAATTAACTCACCCATATGCTTGTTAAAATCTATAAATAGAGGGATACAATCATGAGAAAAGCATCCACATATCTAAGAATTGCATCCAAGTTATTCCAAATTTGAGCTAGAAAGACATTTTAGGCATAATTAATCATAGTTTCTCTGAAATAGGCTTTATTTGTGTAATCATCTATCATTTTCTCATTTTAGGACTATCACTAATGGAAGCCTATTGAGAGCTTATCATTAGCATTCTTAATTAGAGAGCTATATGATGTTTCTTGGCTTTATTTACATTAAAATAGTTTACTAATTGTGGTAATTTAGTTTATTTTTATTTAAATATTGTCAAACTAATCCTATAAAGGTACTTCTTGTACACAAAATGGGCACTATTTTGTGTACAAGAAGTACCTTTATGGGATTAGTTTGACAATATTTAAATCAAAATAAACTAAATTACCATTAATAGTAATCTATTTAAATGCAAATAAAGCCAAGAAACATCCTGTAGCTCTCTAATTAAGAATGCTAATGATAAGATCTCAACAAGCTTCCATTAGCGACAGTCCTAAAATGAGAAAATGATGAATGATAGCACAAATAAAGCCTATTTCAAAGAAACTATGCCTAATATTTCTTAAAATGCCTTTCTAGCTCAACTTTGCAACAACTTTGATACAATTCTCAGATGTGTCGATCCTTTCTCCTCATTTTAGCCTTTCTTTTATAGATTTTTGCAGGCATAGGGGGTGGAGTTACTTTAATCATGATTAGGTTAAGGTTTAGTCCATGGTTTCAAATATGGGGAAAATTTAAATATTTTTTCCTCAAAGCTTGGGATAATGAGACAAAATGAGTGGTTAAGATGCTCTCACCTTATGAGTGATTGAGATTCAATTTTCTTTTGATCCATGTGAGTCCAATCCTTAATTCTTATTGGTTGAGGTAATTTCCTCCCATGTGGTGGGTGACAAAAATTAGGAATTAATTGAATTGATTTCTTTAGCCATGTGTGCCCCTTGAATGGGTTGATTTGATTTTAAATGAATGATATAGTTAATTTAATTAATTGCATAATTAATTAATTTATCTTTAATTGATTTAATTATATTATTTAATTTTTAATTATTATTGGATTTTGGCTTGATTGCAATTAATGCTTTAATTTTTCCTTAGTTGCTCACTTGATTTGATTTTTAGGTGTCTACAAATACCCCTCTTTGAATCAATGTGTGAAGCGCATTGGTTCAAAGAATGTTTGATGTCCTGCTATCATTATGATGATGGATCTTTGATATGATGCCTGATTTGACTTGATTCGCTGATTTTGATGCCCCACTAATGAGTTTGAATTTTTTTGCATTCAATCTTTGATTTACTTGATTTGAATTGATATGATGGCACGCCCCCTTGGAAAATGAATTGAAATGATTTTTGGATGATTTGGTTGAGATTGGGAAATTTAATTTATTTCTTGATAAAATCAATTTGAAAATGCCCTGGTTATGAGAGAATTTGATGAGAAAAGATTTGATCAATAAAATGTTATTGATGGTTCAGATAAGTTGATGATGTTAAAATCACTTGATGTCAGTCAAAATCACTTGGTTGATGTTGTATTGATGTTAATGTGATAAAATAGGTAGGTTGATGGATTGATATTTCACTCTCAAGATATAGAGAGACAAAATAGTAATTTTCCTTCCACGAGATGTAGAGTTAGGAGATTTGATGCACTCAAGATGAGAAAATTGATGATAAGATAACTTGATTGATGTTAGATGATCAATTAGATGATTTGACTGATTGATATGTGATTTGATATTCTTAGTTAGCTATTTTGATGATATGAGGTTGATTGGATGTTCTCATGATGCAAAATTAAGGATTGGTAGAAGAGAAGGGTCATCCATTGGTACAGGTGTAGGTATAAATATAGGTGATGGATAGAGATAGGCTGCCCCTAGTTGATTAACATGATCGATTATTGATGATGTACTTGATGTAGCATGGATCATTTGATGGATCAAACATTTGATGACGCCCTTTGATGATTTACATGTACTTGTATCTTGATGAGGTTGATGTACCTTTGATGATCAGATTGAGCGTGATTTTTGATGATGGATACTTCAGACATTGATGATGTTGATCAAGAATTTGATTATATTTATGGACATTTGATGATGTACCTTGATGTATTCTGATATAGATATTGATGTATCTTGATATGGTCCTTTGATGATAATAACTCTACCCCCTTTAGCTTTCCTTACATATTTTGAGAGAAAGGATCCAAATGCAAACTAATATGCAATTAATCTAACATGGATGCAACTAGTTGTCACTATTCAGAATTTGGATGCTTATTTTCATCATCGAGATTTTAGAACATGAAATTGGTACAACCCTCACTGGTTCAACCATGATGATTTGAATACCTCTTTCCTCATATTTTAACAATTGCAAGTAAATAGACAAAGAATTGATCTCTTTCATATGAAAATGTCCTCAATGATTCTTTGATGATCATGTCATTAGATGAAGTTGCATACTATTGTGAATCAACCTGACAAGAACTCAAGAAGAAATCAAGAAAACATCATGTCTTCATCATCGCTCATCTAGTCAAAAACTACATCGATTTTCTAAAAAGACATGATTCCAAAAATTTAGTAACACTTTGATCATTTTTTCTTTTTGTTTGTAGATCTGTATTTCAAAAAATTCATCCACTTTGATCCTTTTTTATATTTAATCTTTTTAGATTTTTATTTGATTTGTTGTTTGAAGATTTAATGTGTCAAATGTTGTTGTTTATATCAAGTGTTTGGATGTTTGAAATGTGATATTGATCAATAAGTTCAAGTGTAGCAAATTTTTGATTTTGATGCGATGGTTTTGAGCCAATTAATGTCTACTTTTCTAAGCTCATTGAGTTTAGATTGGTGCTCCTAGCCTGATTTGGAAAAGATGTTGTGGAGGACGATGGAGCTTTTGAGAGTTTATTTTGATTTTTTTGGATTTTTAAAATGTATTTTTGATGTTTTTGGATTTTTAAAATACTTGGATGTTTTGGTTTTTTTTAAGATTTTGATTTTTAACATTTTTTAGATTTTTTAGATTTTTTAGATTTTTTAAGATTTTTAATAGATTTTGATTTTTTTGGATTTTTAATAGATTTTGGATGGTTTTGGATTTTTAAAATATTTAAGATGTTTTTGGATTATTTTAGGAACATTTTCACCTTTTTAGAGTTTTAGAGATCTCTAGTTTTGAAACAAGATCACATTGATTTGTCCCCAATGTCTAGCAAGGTATAGGACATGAAAGATGGATTTGCAAACTGATGACTCAACAATGAATAGGCCATGATAGATGAAGCAAGTGCATTACCTGTAGGACCATCTGCTCAAGATGATCAAAGTTAGGGAAAAATAATATCACAATGTAGGCCAATGATGTGGTGTTGGATAGCATATGGAATAATGACTTGGTGTCATTACAATAGTCCAAAGGAGTGGACATATCAAGAGACTTTCTATAAAAAAAAAAATTTTGTTACCAAGGTGCCTATTTGCTAGGTTTTTACCAAGGCACTGTTTCTCATTTTCAATTTTTTTGTATTTCGAAGGGACTCGAGCCTCATGCTCTTTGAATAATCCTTGAAAAGGTATGATATGACAGGATAAGGCCGCTGAAAGTTATGATCAAAGATGTTGATAGGGTGATGGAAAGGTGATATGGTGTAGAAGATAGAGGGTGGCTAAATATTTATGTGATGGATTGGATAAGGGAAATGGAAGGATAATGAATGAGAGGATAATAAGTATTTCTATGTGTGAGCATGAAAAAGAGAATGCAAGAATAATGAATAGGAGGATAATAAGTATTATCAAGATCAACATCGAAACACACTTTGAAGGGTAGTGGAATAATAGAGGAAAAAATGGGTGAAATAGTTGAAGGTATTGAGGTAGAAGAGGATATGAATCTTGGGATGTAAGGACACAAAATGGATGGATAAGATGGAATATGTTTAGGAGAATGTGGAGTGGAAGCCTTTGGAAGCTTGAATGTCAACCTTGATTTTTATTTTATATGTAAGTCCTTCAAAAGTGACTTTGGAATCCATATTTTCTTTGATTTTTCTTTCCTTTTGGATGCTTTAGAATGCATTTCTTCAATGAGGGATTTAGGAACTCACATTTTATTTGATTTTTGTTTTTTCTTGTTGGACCTGTATGGTCTCTTGAATATTTATTTTTTCTTTTCATTCACATGTTGATCAGATTGGATATGGTGTTCTTCATACATGAGTGGATTCTTGATTTTATGATTTTTATGTTGCACATGCAAATTTCTTCCAAAAGACTTGGTATTGGTGGATGAATAAGGTTGATATGGATGTTTCATATGGATGGCTGTTTGGTTTCTCAAGTATGTATGTCTTTTTTAATCTTGATAGGATATAGGGTAAGTGGATTGTGGGATAGGGATGGTACGAAAGGTTGACGGAGGGATATAGGGACCCAAAATGGATTTGGAGGATGTATAAGGTTTCAAATTTGTGATATAGGGACCAAGGGAAGATTTTGAGGATGTATAAGGAATATGTTTATGTGTAAATTGAGGTAAATGAGATGTGGGAGGGATATCAACATCTTTATTTTGAGCTACATGGCCAAGGATTTCATCTTTTGGATTTATCTTTATACCAATAGGATTATGAGTATCTTTCATAGGAGCAATTGAAGTTTGAGGTAGATATGGAGGCTTATGAAATGTGGATGTTGGGGTACTTCTATCTTGACAAGGATCTTTGGATAGCCTAGGAAGAATACTTTTCTTTTAATTTTCAATAAGTTCATTAGAGATGGAAGGACTACCTTGATCTTGCTTAGGAGATGGGTATGATATAGGAGGTGAAGGAATATAGGGTGTTTGAGATGAAAGGATATTTTCTTGAAATAAATGAAAGGGTATGAAGGGATCATCATGAGACTCTTGGGATATGGTACTTTGGTCAACTATAGGATAAGGAGGGATATTTGTTTGATCTTGATCCTTAATAATACTTGTTTCTTTTCACTTTGGAGTAGTCTCTTGACATGGATCCACTTCTAAGGACAAGGTAGGAGTTTGGATCTGCACATGGGACTCTTGAAGGGTTGATGGAGATTCATTTGAAATAGGCATGATAGGAATTTTAGCACATGAAGACTTGGGGTCTATAACCTTTGAATCATGGAAGAAGTTTGTAGAAAGATGTAGGTTAGCTTGGATCTCTTTTAGAGGTAGCCCTTGGGGGTATACATAGTTATCATGAAAATAATTAGGTTCTTGATTTGATGGAGGAATATTGGATAGCTTTTCTTCTTTATGAGATGGATGAACGGGGGAAGATGTGGAGGATATAAGAGAACCATTACTAGGTACGTGTTGATAATTTTTATCTTTCTTGAGATCAGTAGATATTAATTAGATGGGTCATTAGGATTTTCAATTTTAATTAAATCATCATCAATAAGATCTTGGATTTTATGTTTCAACTCCATGAAATCTAAAGTTTCATGTTCATTATGTCTATGATATGCACAATAGTTTCTCAAAAATATAAAACCACATGAAGTGATTTTAGGCAACGCGATGAGATCATTTTCAAGGAGTTTTTCCAAAGCCAATTCATGTGACTGTCCCAAAGGAGTAAATGATCTCTCCAATGGACATTTAGATGTACTTGTATTTTTCAAAGAGATGTGATATTCAAAACACTGATGATCCAATTTTTTGTTATCATGTGAGGAAGATTGTTGAGATAAGACTACTTTTTCTTGATTTCCTTGATCAAAGTTGGGATTATCTTGATATTGTGAAATAGGTTCATCATCAAATATTGGATTACCATTAGGATGTTCTTGATCAAATATAGGGTATTCATGATTTTGTTTTTTATCAAAGATTGAATTATCAAAGATATGATGTTCATAATTTTCTTCTTGATTAACGATATAATTAATCTAAGATTTTGGAGTAGCCCTTTTGTCTAAAGAATATGTAGACATGGATGTAATATTAGGATCATAAAGATAAGGAAACATTGTTCTTAATGAGGATTTGTTGGATGATGTATCCCTTTCTTTTTCCATATCTTGAATTCTTGTGAATAGAATATTCTTTTAAATTTTTGTTGTTAATTGATTTTTTGGATCTTAATGGATGTTTTCTTTTTGTAATCATAGACCTTCAAGAACAACAAGTAAAAAAAATGATTATATCAATTATCACAAGAAAGTCTTCCAAAAAATGTACCTAAGATAAAATTTAGTTTTTAAACATGGCTCTATTAGGTAGGCTATCTAATTTAACAACGCACTAGTAAGGATTCCATTCAAATAAATATCAAGTCTCATCCCACAATAATTAGGGGCATCCCACCACCGGTATATTGGAGTTGTGTGTAATCCCAAAGGACTACTCGAGGAAGTTCAATTCTTGATATCATTTTGTTACTCACCCCATTAAGGATGAATGTGTTTTATTTTAGAGTGGGTCAGATTATTACAGCAAAGGAAATTGTATCCCACTTTAGGCTTTCCCTCTCACCGACCCTGTTAAGGAAAACTCTCTGGAGGTGAGTCTGCTAAAGTTCTAGCATGTTCATTTTAAAGAGAATAAATGAAGTGAAGGATTAGGTCTGGGAGTTTGATTCACCAAAAGGTGAAGAACATATCCCTACTATCTCTTACTTCCAAACCTAATTAACAATGTTCAATTTTCCCAAGCCTTCTAATCTAATGGGATTTGAGTGTTTCTACTCTCCTCCACAAACAATAGGCTTCAAATTAAGTGTTTGTTTATTCCCTAGTCTTTCTTTTAATCAAAAGATCTAGTAGGTTTGGCATTTTGATTCACTTGAAAAGTGAAGAGTGTAGGCCTACTACTAAATCCCCCAAACAATAATAGGCTTTTAATTACTAGATTCAAATTGAAGTGCCACAATTTAAACAAAATGTAGAGGGATGAAGGTTTACCTCTTTTCGAAGCTAGAAAAAGATAGGGGCATTTTTTATTTAATTTTTCATTGATTAACTCACCTAGTGGTGATTGTTCTAGCTCCTTTGCATCCCCTTTGAAATTGTTAGTCCAACACAAACAAGCAAAGTGAAGAAATTCAAGTAACTAAGCCTCCTTTTCAAATTTAGCAAATATGATTCAAGCATGAAAATCTAATTTAAGGAGATGAATTTTGATTTATATGAACCCACAATGTGAAAATATCTCTCAAAATCCTTACCTTCCTGCTTGGAATCCTCCAAAAAGTTGTTTATATAGATCATTTTCTCTCTTTTTAGCCTTTTTACAATGGCTTTATCCTCCCTCTGAATTTGAGCCTCTGGTTTTTGCACCTTTGTATGCTCTGTCATCAGAAAAACACATAGAAATCATTTCAAACTATCAGATTAGTCAAATTTGCAAAACAATTATACGCACTACAAAAATGATTAAACACACTATTTTAAATGATTAAACTCGTTGCAGGAAAATTTGAAAGCGCTATTACATAATTTAAATGCTTATTTAAAGAATTAAATGTGCATATATAAAACTTTGAAAGTGCTGTAGGAATGGTCAAATGCGCTGTGGAGTTAGGGAAAAAGCGCTGAAAAAAATTAAGACAAAAGATAGAAGTGATCAGATGTGCTATTTGGCCGTGCAAATACATTGAAATTTTTTTTAGATGCGCTAGTTAAAGCCTCAGACTTTCTTTTTCTTTGCTCAAACACATTTTTTAAAACCTCATACATGTTATTTCATTTGCAAAGTAGAGAATTCAAACATTAAATCCTAGAATTCTACATTTTTTTCCAAAATTTAAACAATTGAGGCCTAATGCCCCATGGTGGGTGCCATTTTATGTACATGAAGTACCTTTATAATATTAGTTTAACAATAATTAAATCAAAATAAACTAAATTACCGCAATTAGTAAGTTATTTAAATGCAAACAAGGCCAAGAATCATCTTATAGATCTCTAATTAAGAATGCTAATGATAAGCTCTCAAAAAGCTTCCACTAGTGATAGTCCTAAAATGAGAAAATGATGAATGATAGCACAATTAAAGCCTATTTCAAAGAAAGTATGCTTAACTATGCTTAAAATGTCTTTCTAGCTCAAATTTGCAACAACTTTGATGTAATTCTCAGATGTGTGGATCCTTTCTCCTGATTTTAGCCTTACTTTTATAGATTTTTGCAAGCATAGGGGTTGGAGTTACTTTAATCATGATTAGGTTAAGGTTTAGTCCATGGTTTCAAATATGGGGATAATTTAAATATTTTGTCCTCAAAGCTTGGGAAAATGAGACAAAATGAGTGGTCAAGATGCTCTTACCTTATGAGTGATTGAGATTCAATTTTCTTTTGATCCATGTGAGTCCAATCCTTAATTCCCATTGGTTGAAGTAATTTCCTCCCATTTGGTGGGTGAGGGAAATTAGGAATTAATTAATTTAATTTAATTGATTTCTTTCACCATGTGTGCCCCTTGAATGGGTTGATTTGATTTTAAATGAACTATACAATTAATTAGATTAATTGTATAATGAATTGATTTATCTTTAATTGATTTAATTAGCTTATTTGATCTTCAATTATTATTAGATTTTGGCTTGATTGCAATTAATGCTTTGATTTTTCCTTAGTTGCTCACTTGATTTGATCTTGACCATTTTTAGGTGTCTAAAGGTAGTAATTCATATAAGCAGTGGTTCTGTCTCTATCCCATAGATCATTCCATCTACTGACTCTGTCTCCTTCCTTATCTTCTCTATTCTCTAGTTCATTCCATCCAATATTGTCTGTATTGGTCTGAGAATCTTCTTAGTTACTGTTGACTGAGATATGAACATTATTTCATCTTTCACTACCCAGATTGGCATTATTGGTGTCTCTGATGTTAGTTATCAAGTAAGGAGGATCACCATGAGAGGTAACTCTTTGGATGTCTTTTAGAAAAAGGATCATGGCCCCTTCCTGCATAAGAGTTTGAAATATTTCTCTTGGGACTTTATGTTAGCTTATGGTGGTTGATCAGGAAATTATTGTACACTTTTCCTCCTGCCCTCATCGGGGTTCACGGCTGGGTCGGGCCTCGAGCGGGGGGCTGAGGGTGCAGCCCCTGAGGCAAATTTTTTTGGGGCCGACATATTTTCAGCTATTTTTTGGCCAACATGTAGTAACTCATTCTAACCCTAAAGCGGAAAAAATATTGTATAATATGGCTTAGGGTTAGGGATTTCATAATGTATGATTTTAGTACTTGTGGTGGAATTGGGTTGTAAGGGATTACAGATTGCAATTAGGTTGTAATCACTGGATAATAAAATATTGGACTCATTGTTGGTGGATGTAGCCTAGGGATTGGGTGAACCATGCTAAATCTTTGTGTCTTCTGTTCTTTTTTGTGTGGTTTATTATTTTCTGATATTTGTTATATTTGCATGTAATTGCTATTCCTACCTTCTTATTCCTAACACTTAAATAATGGCTTTCACCTATGTCATGATAGAAAAATATGTAAGTTTTGGGTTAAACTCAGTAAGATCTTGCCTTGTTTCTTGGAAGATGTCCTCATTTCTTTGTTAAAGAAAGACTATTCCTCCATTTAAAATCATTGCCAAAGAAAATAGACCAAATATTATATGCCCAATGACACTCAAACAACAAATTCTCAAAAGATTCAACACAGTTACAAGCAGAGAAAAGGATGACCTTTTTGAGACCTTGAGACACAAAGGAACCAACAACAAGTTTTTTCAATAGTAAAATCCACTTGAAACAAGCTTTTTTGGGCTCAACATGAGACTGCCATAACAACTCAAAGACAAAATGCCACTTATTTCCTAACCAATTCAAGCCCCAGGCTTGATTGATTTCACCAAAGATACTCTCATCATTTTGTTAGAAATAGGGAATACCGAGAGGGGGGGTGAATCAATATTCTACAAACTTTTACTTTTGCCCAATTATGGATATAGAAAATTAACTTGATGCTTGCAAAACAAAGTAAACTAAATAATATGCAAAGCAATAAAGCAAATGAACTCATAACACATTATTTTTTCTCGAGGAAACCCTAGCCAAGGGAAAACCCTAGTGGGGATGATACCCACAAGAGATCCACTAATCAAAACTATCTTGTTAAGGATGTTGACCCTCTTAGAAGTCTATTACATGCATATAGTGTCTCTGGCCTGATTAAAGGACTCTAGGCCTTGTTAGAAGCCTCAACCCTGCTAAGAGTTGGTATACAATATTAAATGATTACAAGATGAGCTCACTACCCAAACATGTAATGTACAATGATATCAGATTACAAAAGGTAAGGTATATAACCTTTCACAACTACTGAATAGCTTTAGCTTCTTTTCTATCAATATCTTCTTTCTTTACAACATATATCTTCACATCATATCATTACATTATCTTATCGCTTTTCTATATCTTCTTTGCATTACATAATTCTTACATTTATATAAGTTATTAAGAATAATAACTTTTACAGTCGGCTTTACAAAGCTTATACTCTTTTCAAAATATAAAACTAATTCTACTTGCCAAGAGTTAACATCTAGGATGTCATCCCTTGTATGGTTAAGTCATTATTTTTATAAACAAAACAATCCCTTAACTATTTACTTGTTCTTCCTTCTAACTCTGCTCAGTCGGCTCTAACTCTGTCTTTGGTAATTCTACAATAACTTCTTCCATACACGTCATAAAAACTTGCACTTCTAGATGTGTCTTTGTCATACATATAATTATCCATGTTCAAGTGTGCAAGTATTGAACCTGCTTCTATCAACATCGCTATCCAAAACTGTCTCTGGTTAGAGTGGAAAATACTACTTATACTTAGATAATTTTACTCTGTAGTCAAGCATAAGTGCTTTCTATCATAGGCAGTGTTTATATTGATTATATGTTTCCATAATGACAAAAACTTGATATCTAACTCAGCCAAATTGCCAACAATCTCCCCCTTTATCATTGGTGGCAACATATAAGAAAATTGCCTAAGTCATACAAAAACTTAAAAAATGTGGCCATAACAAAAATTCTTCACTATCCTTATATCTCCAAATATCTTATAAAGTCTATACTCCCCCTAGGAATATGCTTCCATATATACTATACAAAAATTGTCTATACATCTTACAATTTTTTGCTATCACTCCCCCTTTCACAACAATGACAAAAAATGGTGTCAAAACTATTCAATAAAGATGTTTACCTTTGAATTCAAGATTGCAAGGCTAGTAGGCTTGCAACCCAATCTACAAAATTTGTCTTTATAATTTCCAATTCCTTCTCCCATGTTTTCTTAACAGTGTTTGAAACGCTAAGGAGTGCACATAAACCATACGATGCTATTTCACATGCCTTAAGGTTTGCATAGTGAAATTTCTCATAGGATGTCTTAGAGGTAAGACATTCTTCTAATTGACTCTCTAGAAAAATTATATTGATTGAAACATGCTCTCTTAATAGAGCAAATCTTCTCAATTTCATTTCCTTTTCTTCGCTTAGAATCCTTATATCATCATACAATTTGCTTATTTTCTTCTCAGTATTAGATATCTTCACATTCGGATTTGCTAAGAGATTTGTTGTTGTCTGAATTTCTGCCTCTTTTTCTTTTATCTTCTCTACTATATTAGATACATTATCTTCTGATTTTGTGCATTGTTTCTACAGATATTTTCCTTTCTCCAAACTTCTTCTCAGTTCTTTTATACAAATGTCTAGATTATCAATGTCATTTCTAATATTCTGACATATATCCTAAAATATTTTTCCTTCATAGGCTACTTGTGCTTTAACTATAGCCATGTCTAATAAATTTGTGAATTCATTGTCAAATGCCTTCACAACTTCTTTTGCTTTGACTTGTGGATCAGCCTCATTGATCTGACTGGTTATAACATTCTACAATTTTTTTGTTACTTTAATCAATGATCCTTCAAGGCTTTTAAATTTCTTGTTTTTGCCAATGATTTTATTCAGAGATGAGATCAGCTCTATTTGATCATCATCATCTACTTCTTGTCCAAGATTAGCAAAAATTGATCTAGTTGGTGGCTTCTCTGTTGCTACCTTAGGTGTAGGACTGATCATTTCTTGTTCCTCCTATCCTGCTTCCTCTGTTTCATCTTGTATTTCTGCTTGATTCTATTTTCATTCTTCTTCTTGTCATGTTTCCTTTTCTTCCTTATTCTCTATCATGTCCTATTGCTCCATGGCCGAATTATCAACAATGTCTTCAAGATTACTAAACGGATTGTCTCCACTATCCAAAATGATGTTTGTTCCTTCCACATTCATTGATTCATCTACAATGTTGATTGATGGTGGCGGTGATGGTGTAGGACTTTTCTATTTCTTAGCTTCCAATGCTTGATTTGGTTCACTTGTGTGATCACTAGGGCCTGAGTTCATTACTTTTATAATTTCTTGTTTAGTTTCTTCGTTAATTTCCTCATAATTCCCTCCCATTATCAAGATGGTTCTTCTCTTCATCCTCAAATGAGTATTAAGATCTTTCAAAATTTCTTTGAAATGATCTTCATCTTTAATGTCACAAAGCTTCCTTACATAGTTCTCTCTTATCTTATTATCTTCTTCAGTAGCTCTTTTCTTTCTATTCACTAACTTCTCAAACAATTCATTAGTAATCTTTCCTTGAATACTATCAAACTTCTTATCAGCCAAAATCATATGCCTGACAATTGCATTTTCTAGGTTCAATTTCTCAGAATAGTTGTACATCTCATAATAATTATTCATTTTAGAGAAATATCCATCATTAATGATTTGAGCATTCACTTTATCTATCTTTGGTTTCCATTTCTTCTTATTAACTCTAGTATCTTCATCATCCTTTACTTCAAATACTTTTCTTTGTACTGGGGTAAATATTTTTTTCTATCTCTTTCTTGGCCCACTTGCCATTTCCTTTACTCTTTTACCTGGTGGAGTGGTGGAAGTTCTAGTTGATTTCCTTGTTTCCTATGCCTCTTCAAATTTTACCACTTTCTCTAAATTCTGAACATTCTCCGTTTGATCTCCAACTAATGATAGGGGTGGAATAGACAAAACATTTTTTTGTCCAATGTCTCTTATTGCTGTTGCAGTCTTCTTCACAATTAGGAATTCATCTTCTGTCATTCCAGTATCCTTAAGAATTTTCTTAATGGTACTATCAACTCTCCTTTTAGCCAACTTTTCCTCATGCAGAGACTTTGCGGAGTTAAAGTTCTCCTCATAGGTCCCAAATCTAGAGCTGTTTACATCCATCTTGCTTTTAAGAAATCTACTTACATACTCTTCTACTTCAATTTCTGAAACTTCATATCTAAGAGGATCTATAAACTCAACTCTCAGTTCAACTGCTTCAATAAAGTTAAAATCACTGTCAACCATAAATCATATTTCACTCTTGTACTTATCTACAATAGCTTGTGGAATCCTTGACCTTTTCTTCATCAGGTTCTGAAATGTTTTGATTACCAAGGTTGCGCTCTAATTAACCTTGTCAATAGTGTGTCTCAAATACACCTTGTTCATTCTATCCATAGTGGTCCTATTATCATTCCAATCTTCTCCAATAGTATATGGAAATCTTCTCAGCAAATAGAAAAATATGTATGTAATCAAAGATGAGAATCTAAACTATGAGTTCTTAGTTTTCTTTATCTTTTCAAGGTTCTCAAATAATTGAATTCTCAAAATTTCACACATATCTACTTGAACTTTATCAACGCACATCAAATATGTTGCATGAATCATTCCAACTGCCATGTCATCTTCTCTAGAGTTAGAACAAAACTTAGATGTTAAGATCTTCCACACATATCTAACATCATCTTATAATATCTTGTTGTTTACTATCCCTCTACCATTATAGGATGACTTAGTATTGTCCAATATTTTCTTCTTCACATTTTTTCTCATTAAAGGGTATGACACCAGTTTTAGACACACTGGTTACCTCATGCACTAGGTCTGCAGTGATATCTATGACTTTGTCATCTAGCTAAAACTTTCCATTGTGAATTTTTCTTAAAATGATTTTGGTACATTCATCATCATCGAATTCATATTGTAGTGAGTACTTCACAATTTCATTTTCTTTCAGATGTTCAAACCCTACTTTCAATGACATATCCTGATTTTATAATTTCTCATATTCCTTAGTCAAATTTCTTTAACTAAGGGTTTCAAGTTTACATCTTAAATAACCTTTAACATCTTCTAAATGTAAAACTTCATCTGATGCGGATGACAATGCAAGACTAGGGTCTTCTTCCAAGGGCTCTACTAGTTCCCTTTTGACTCTAGGTCTAACAGTATACCTTACATGATGAATAAGTGATACATCCATGACTTCTACAAAATCTTTTAATCTGCTTGATATATTTGCTTAGTAAAATACCTCAATTTTGTGATTTAGGGCTTTGTGTAGATCCGGTGCAAAATTCTTTACCAAATCCTACAAATTGACCTCAATCACCTTTGTATTGATCTCCTTATCACTTGTAGTCACTTTAATGATCAAATAATATCGATCATAAGCTTTTAACCTTTTAATCTTTCAAGATTCTGACATCGCATTCAATTCATTTGCTGCTTCTTTCCAAAAAATTGTTCCTATTTTCTTGCAAAACTTCATACTTCTTGTGAACTTGCATACATTCATATTAGCTCATGCGCTCTTAGCCATAGCATCATTACATCACATACTACCTTACATTAATTGTGCAAGACTCAATTCATTATATACTAACTTCTACATTATCCTAAGTTCCTACTCTAATGCATTCTTTATGAATTAAGTACTTTGAGATGGGTTAGGAAGAGATTCACACTTACTATCAAATACTTCACTTGTCTAATTACCTTTTGCACCAACTGTGTCTACTTTATCTATGGCTTTAACGAAAATCACATCTTCTAAATTACTACAACATCCTTTCTGACTATTGCTTGCATTCTCATTTCTCCTTGTATAACTTCTAGGATCATGGTTTCTCATGTTATTCATTCTGGAAAACCTTGCTGTATGACCAAATTTGCTGCATATCTAGGAAACTATTTCATTATTTCCATATCTCAATCCTATCTAGTTGATTTGTGATTTGCAATTCCTGGCAATGTGTCCAACCTTGCTATATCTATTCTTCAAGATTTTCTTTTAGCTTCTCAATGAGGTTCTTTGCATCATCATATTTCCCTTTCAGAGTATCTCTTTCTTCAATAAGAATATCAATCCATTCAAGAGCTTCTTCAAGATTCTTCTGTAGTTAATCCATATCCATAGAGATCTTACTCAAGTTGCTAGGCTTTCTTAGAATAACTTTCTTTTGAGTAACTAAGCTCTGATACCAATTGTTAGAAATAGGGAATACTAAGAGGGGGGGTGAATCAGTATTCTAGAAACTTTTACTTTTGCCTAATTATGGATATAGAAAATTAACTTGATACCCACAAGTGATCCACTAATCAAAAGTATCTTGTTAAGGATGTTGACCCTGTTAGAAGTCTATTACATGCATAGAGTGTATCTATTTTGATTAAAGGACTCTAGGCCTTGTTAGAAGCCTCAACCCTGCTAAGAGTTGGTATACAATATAGAATGATTACAAGATGAGCTCACTACCCAAACATGTAATGTATAATGATATCAGATTAAAAAAGGTAAGGTATATAACCTTTCATAACTGTTGTCTATATCTTCTTTGCATTACATAATTCTTACATTTATACAAGTTATTAATAATAATAAATTTTATAGTCGGCTTTACAAATCTTATACTCTTTTCAAAATACAAAACTAATTATGCTTTCCAAGAGTTAACATCTAGGATGTCATCCCTTGTATGGTTAATTCATTATTTTGATAAACAAAATAATCCCTTAACTATTTACTTGTTTTTCCTTCTAGCTCTACTAAGTCGGCTCTAACTATGTTTTCGGTAATTCTACAATAACTTCTTTCATACATGTTGTATAGACTTGCGCTTCTAGATGTGTCTTTTTCATACATAGAATTATCCATGTTCAAGTGTGCAAGCACTGAACCTTCTTCTATCAACATCGCTATCCAAAACTATCTTTGGTTAGACTGTAAAATATTGCTTATACTTAGATAATTTTGCACTGTGCTCTAGCATAAGTGCTTTCTATCATAGGTGGTCTTTATACTCATTATATGTTTCCATAATGACAAAAACTTGATATATAACTCATCCAAACTCCCAACACATTTTTAAGAATTTATAGATTTGTCTGCAAGAAAAGTTACCCAACAGAGTGTCATCATTCCATCTAATATACCCCAAGGTTTGAATAGAATCCATATAACGCCCGGGAAACCAATTTCCAATAGCCTTGGGAATGAGAGTTTATGTCTTTTTATGAGAAATAGAAATTTTATATCTATTACTTAATTCATTCTAGGATAAAATACTGTTATCAACAACAATATCTCTGATAAAACAAATACCTTTACTGTGCCAAGATTTTGTAGAACAACATTAGGTGAGGGCTAAGGGCTTATTATTGAGATAAAAACCCCACCAAATTGATCTATCCAGGATCGAAAAGGAAGGATTCCCCCCTACTTCATTTTTAGGATAAAGGAATGGTTTGACATATGTCCATGTCTTCCATAGGGAATTGAACATTTTAGATCCAAATACTCTCTCCTCAAAATCACCTAACAAGATATCATAAAAAGGAACATCTTCCCATGCTTTCCCTTTTTTAATACTAGCTTTGGAAATATTATTTCTTATAAGGATTTTCCATGGTTCATCACTAGAAATAGCATTGATAATCCATTTGGATGCTAAAGCCATGCCTTGTTTTTTAAGATCTCTTATGCCAAGTTCTTATAGGGATGAAAAGGTAATTCATAGGGATGTAAAGAGAATGAACATGGGCACAAAGATAATTCATCATACAATACATGAGGAGGCCTCATACATGTCCACTCCTTAAGTTTCCAATCTAAACTATAGTGGAAACATAAGTAAAAGAAGAATAAGGATACCTACCTTCAACAACAAGGATATATCCTTAAGAGACAATGTATGCATAACCACAATGAAAGAGGCATGACTCTTTATAAAGTTAAGGAAAGATATTTGTGTAAAAGGATATTTGCAACATCTGGAAAGAGATCCTAAAGAGGAAGAGGCCTTCATTTAAATATATCTAGCCCAAGGAGTTATTAAAAAATAACGTCTTTGAAACCAAGAGGGGAAGGACAACAAGAATTCACATTTTTAGCCCCCTAATTGCTCAGTAGGAAAAATAAATTCTTGATGAAGGATGACACACTTCAAGCCCCCAAGTAAAGGGTTTGTTTATGATGGAGATACAATTCCAAACAAAGAAGAGTTCATGATCAAGGACACACACCTCTTGTATAAGAGAGAATTCATAATGTAAACAAAAAATTCCATGTAAGATTAGACATCACTTAATAAAAAGACACCACTTCACTAAGGAAAGTGGATCCTTAGAACAGATAAAAGACAGTAAACCTTCTGACGCAAGGGTAGGGAGGTAAAGGCAAAATCAAGGTTAATTGAGACTTCTTAAACCCAAAACATTCCCTGTGAAGAGTTACACATGGAAGGAATATGAAAACCACATTTAATCAGTAAAAACATAATGGATATGAGGCAAGAAACTGGTACAACACTGGTGCAATTATAATTCTTTCAACATTCCCGACTGTGAGGCCTTCTGAGTTTCAACCTTATACAAAGAAATTATGAAATCAAAATCATAGCTCACATAGCAATCCTCTAATCTACTATCCTCCAACTAGAACTACATTTTCCCCTCCTCTACATCAACCCAAGCTCCAAATATATAGCCGGCAATGCCACAAGTCAGTCAGTCAAGCATTTAATTACATTATAGATCCACTTAGGAGGAGAAACCAAAACTAAAGATAGAAATAACAAAATACAATGCAATATTGAATTTATGTCCACACATGATCCAAGAATAAATCCCCAACCATGCAAGCTCCAATTTCCCTGCACAGAACCGCACAAGGCAAAATACCACATGTTTCATGAGAGAAACTGGTAGAAAATTGATGCCCAAGGAAAATCATGATAACTTCCAAATCAAAATGAATTAGGACGTGTGATCTTAGGATAATTCTCCAAATTAGGTCCACATTACTAAAATAACTTCATAAGGCAATAAACCAATAGAAACATCAGTGACAAAATAAACATCAGACTGGTACAAGAAACAAGAAATATTTTTGGTAATGAAAGATTTCTGAAGACCCAAGATGCTCCTGCATCAGACACCTAGGGTAAAAAAAGAATTGATGTCCACATCAAGAACTTCTCATATTCTGACCTGAATCATAAAGATCCAATTTAGCTTGTGTAATCCATGAACTATCTTCAACTGGCTTGTCTTTCCACTAAGCTAGATATTCCATGTAGTCTTTTCCTCTTGTACTCTTTCTTACTCTACTATTCAAGATCTTCTCAATGTTGTCTCTATTCTTCTTAGGATAATATAAATTGTCTTTAGTCTCATCATTTGATTCAAAGTACTCAAATATATCAGAAATGTTGAATATAGGTGATATATCCATGTCCTCTGGTAATTCCACTTCATAAGCATTTCCACTATCAAAAATTTTCAGAATCTTACAAGGTTTGAACTTCTTCATTTTCAACTTGTTGTAGGTACCAACTAGAAATATATTCTTCTTCAATTGAATCATAACCTCATCTCCTACTTCAAAAGATTTATGTCTCCTTCTCTTATCTTCTCTTTGTTTATATTTTAGCTTACTATCCTACAAATTCTTTTTAACTTCATCATGAAAAGTTCTAATGTATACTACAAAATCCTTAGCTTCAGCACTTCTCCTTGTCTCAATAGGTAAATCTCTCAACTCTATGGTTCTCTTAGGATGAAATCGAGTAACAATCTCAAATGGTGTCCTCTTAGTACTTCTATTCATAGAATTATTGTATGAAAACTCTACGTCTGCCAAAACTAAATCGCAATTAGCAGGCTTATCTCCAACTAAACATCTCAACAAGTTTCTCAAACTTTTGTTCACAACTTCAATCTGTCCATCTGTTTGAGGGTGAAATGTAGAACTAAACTTTAATTTAGTATTCATCTTTTTCCAAAGTGTTCTCCAAAAATAACCAGTAAACTTAGCATCTCTATCTGAAATAATAGATTTAGGCAACCCATGCAATCTTACCACTTCTTTAAAAATTAATTCAGCTACATGTAATGTATCAGATGTCTTTTTAGAAGGTATGAAATGATCCATCTTAGAAAATCTTTCAACCACTACCAAAATAGAATCATTACCTCTCTGAGTTCTAGGAAATCCAAGAACAAAGTCCATACTCACATCTTCCCAAGGTTTATCAGGTACAAAAAAATGTGTATACAATCCCAAATTCTAACTAGTTCCTTTTGTTGTTTGGAAAATTCTACAACCTCTAACCATTCTCTGTACATCTGTATAAATCTATGGCCAAAAGTATCTTTCTAATATCAATTTCATAGTCTTGTCAATCCCAAAATGTCCAACAAGTGCACGACTATGTTTCTCCTTTATTATGTTTTCTCTCATAGATCCTCTAGGTATGCACAATTGAACTCCTTTAAACAACATATCTTCTTGAATGAAATAATCAGTCCACTTATCACTCACTACTTGTTCCTTATGACCTTTCCAACATTCTGCAAAATCAAGGTCAGTTTCATACAAACATTTCAAATCATCAAAACCAAGTACCTCAACTCTCATTTTTGTCATTAAATTTCTTCTTCAGCTTAAGGCATCAACAACTTTATTTGACTATCCACTTTTATGCTTCGATGAAAAGGAAAAATTCTACAAGAACTCAACCCACTTCATATGTCTCTGATTCAATTTATTCTGACTTCCCAAATACTACAAAGATTTATGGTTAGTATACAACACAAAATATTTAGGCATCAAATAATGTCTCCATTTCTTCAAAGCTTGAACAATATCATAGAATTCCTAGTCATAAACTAAATATTTTCTCTTAGCATCATTCAAATTTTCACTAAAGAAATCTATAGGTCTTCCTTCTTGACTTAAAATAACTCCTATTGCACTTCCACTAGTACCACATTCAACTTGAAATTTTTTTCTAAAATCAGGCAAAGAAAATGTAGGTAACTTTGCAATTCTTTGTTTCAATGTTTAAAAACTCTTTTGTGCTCCATGTGTGCATTTGAAATCCCTTTTATCTCCTCTCATAGTTTCAGTCATAGCATTACAAATAGAACTGAAATTTCTGATAAACTTCCTATAAAAACTTGCCAATCCATGAAATGGTCTTACCTCTCCAACATTCTTTTGTGTAGGCCAATAAAGTATAGCTCTTACTTTCTCAAAGTCCATCTTCAATCCATCAGTTGAAATAAAAAAACCAAGGTACACAATCTGTTCTATCATAAATGAACATTTCTTCAAATTAATCAGCAACTTTTCTTCCCTCAATCTCTACAATATTTGTCTGATATGCTCAAGATGTTCTTCCTTACTCTTACTAAATATCAAAATGTCATCAAGACACACAATTACAAACTTACCCAAGAATCTTTTCATAACTTCATTCATCAGCCTCATGAAAGTACTAGGTGCATTAGTCAAACCAAAAAGCATAACCAGCCATTCATACAAACCTTCATTTGTCTTAAAAGTAGTTTTCTATTCATCCCCTTCTCTAATTCTAATCTAATGATATCCACTTTTCAAATCAATCTTTATGAAATACTTCTCTCCACTTAAACTATCCATTATGTCATCCATCCTAGGCAAAGGAAATTTGTACTTTACTATTATCTTGTTTATAGCTCTAGAATCAGTGCACATTCTCCATTCTCCATTATTTTTTGGTGCTAACATAGCAGGTACTGCACAAGGACTCAAACTTTTCCTAATAAAACCTCTTTCAATAAATTCTTGCACTTGTCTATTCAACTTAGTCTTTTCATCAGGTGTCAACCTATGTGGTGCTTTATTAGGCAAACTATCTTTAGGTATCAAATCCATACAATGACTTATACTTCTCATGGGTGGTAAACCATCAGGTACATTATTAGACATGATGTCATGAAATTCAGTCAAAAAAGGTTTAACCTCAGGTGCATGTTCTAACTCATCTTGTTTCTCAATTTTCCTTGGAATTAAACAAAAACAAACATTGTGTTCTTTCATTTCTCTTGCAAACTTTTTTCCATCAACCAAGTATACTCTGACTATAGTACAATGACCTTCATCAAACTTCTCTACTAAAGGAAACAATATTTTTTTCTTTCAATCCATCCAAATAGTATATTGATTCAATATACCATCATGCAAAGCTTTCCTATCATACTACCAAGGTCTACCCAAAATAATATGACAACAATCCATAGGCATAATATCACACAAGACTTCATCATGATAATTCCCAATTTTGAATTTAACAAGGCATTGTTCACTTACAAGTAGTTTATGCTCCTGTTGGATCCAAGAAATATGGTAAGGCTTAGGATGTCTCAATCTTTGCAACTGTAATTTTTTAACCAGCTCTTTGGATGCCAAATTATCAGAACTTACACTATCAATGATTACCTTGCAACATTTTTCAGCGATCTTACATCTGGTTCTAAACAAACTTTTCCACAAAATAGGTTCCTCATTAGCTTCTTCATTCCACAAGATCCTTCTTAGCATCAAGTTATCACCATGTTCAAGTTCATTAGTCATTTCCTCAACTTCTTCACAAGCCAAATTTTTTATGACATTACTTCCAATCTTCTTTCCAGAGTTAGTACATTCAAAAGCTCTATGTCCTTCTTCACCACATTTGTAACAAGTACCTCTAAACCAAGATTTATCTTCTCTTTTCCCACTATTATTATTCCTAGAGTAACTAGTATAGCTATCCCTAGAGCAATTACCTCTTCTACCAGTAGGTTCATCTTTCCATCCTTTATCTTGCACTCCATTGTTAGATCTGCTACTTTCTCCATAAGATCTACCTCTACTTCTCTAAAATCTACCACCTCTTCCTCTCTGTCTTTGTTCATGTCTCTTTGTTAATCTCTCTTTTGCCTTTAAAGCAAATTGGTATGCTTCTTCCACACTATATATTTTAACATAGCTAATCTCATCTTCAATCGATGTCCTTAGACCATTCAGGTATCTAGCCACTTTCTCAACTTTATCATCCACATGTCTAGATCTAATATCCAATTTGTAAAATCCCTCAATATACTCTTTCACACTCATGTCCTTTTGTCTCAAATTTTGCATCTTTCTCATAAAAATAACTTGGTAATCAGCTAGAAGGAACTTCTTCTTCATCTTTCCAATTTTCATCCATGTCTTGATCTTTTCTTTTCCTCTCTTTTGTCTCTGAGTTTGCAAATGATCCCACCAAAGAGATGCATGACCTTTCAACTTTTTGACTGCTATCTTAACCTTATTATTATCAGCAGTACCTTCATACTCAAAATATTTATCCATCTCAAAGATCCAATCCAAAAGTCCATCGGTCTCAAGTCTTCCATCATAGCAAGCAATTTCAACTATAGGTCTAGAGTTAGCCTTAGAAAAAACTCTCAAGAGTCATTCCTCATCCTGCTCAACTTCAGGTTTAGGATTAGGTGTTGCTTCTTCTTCATCACTAACATCTTCAAGATGTGTGCCTCTTCTCTAGGCTGTCTCTATAGCATCAAGCCTAGTTGCAATCTTCCTCAACATATCCATGATAGCATTATTATTTCCTCTGCCTTGAACCATCTTGACAATTAGGTTCTAGCAAGATCATAACCTTCTACAAGTTATAATTCAAATCTTAGATCTTCCACCCTACAACCAATCCAATAAGGTTCTCCATAATCCAATCCATAAGAAAGAACTTCACTCTGATACCACTTGATGCAAGGGCAGGGAGGTGAAGGAAGAATCAGGGTTAATTGAGATTGCTTAAACTGACAACATGCCCTACAAAGAGTTACACGTGGAAGCAATATGAAAACCACATTTAAGTAGTGAAAACACAATGAATATGAGACAAGCAACTGGCACAACACTAGTGCAATTATATTAATTCTTTCAATATGCCCGACTGTGAGGCCTTCCAGGTTTCGGCCTTATACAAAGAAATTATGAAATCAAAATCATAGCTTGTGTATTAATCCTCTAATCTACTATCCTCCAACAAGAACTACCTTTTCCCCCTCCTCTACATCAACCCAAGCTCCAAATATATAGCCATCAAAGCCACAAGTCGGCCAGATAGGCATTTAATTACATTATAGGTCCACTTAGGAGTAGAAACCAAAACTAAAGCTAGAAATAACAAAATATGATGTGAAGTTGCATTTAGGTCCACACATGATCCAAGAATAGATCCCCAACCTTGCAAGCTCCAATTTCCCTACACAGAACCGTGCAAGGAAAAATACCACACGTTTCATGAGCGAAACAGGTGAAAAATTGATGCTTGAGGAAAATCATGATAACTTCCAGATCTAAACAAATTGGGATGTGTGATCTTAGGAGAATGCTCCAGATTAGGTCCACATCACTGAATTAACTTCACAAGGAAAGAAATCAACATCAACATTGGCGACAAAACAAACATCAGACTAGTATAGGAAACATGAAATATTTTTGGTGATGCAAGATTGCTCAAGACCCAAGATTCTCCTACATCACCTTCCCCCCCAAGGATGAAGACAAGGAAAGAGATAAAAAATTATTTGTTAAGTGAATTTATCACAAGATGTACATGAAGGAATAGGGTATAGACAAGAATAAAGAATTTTGTACCAATCAACTAATATACAATAGATGAAATTAAAGAAAATAGGCCTTTCCCCACATATGTGAAGTCAAGGAAAGGAACCTATTATGTAGTTCACAAAGAATGATTGAATATGAAAAGACAACATGATAGAAAATAAAGAGCCCCTAATAACTTTGACTTACTAAGATTTATATGGTGTAGAATAATATAATAAGTGAAATGAATGCAAGTGTATGTTTTTTGTAACAATAAGAAAAAGTATAATATCTCTTGTAATAGGAATTGTACCTTTATCTAACAAATTTTGAATAGATTGTCTATAAGGAATAAATAGTAATAGAATGAGTATTACTATGATGTGTACTATCTTAAAAAGTTATCACCTATGATTGGATGCTTTATTATAACCTATTAGACCCCATTTTGGTGATTTCAATATCTGAATGTTTATTATGCTTGATCATGGAAATTTGATTCCTCTTTTCCCACACATGTTCACTCCTCCCAACCTCCATATTAAATTTTGGCTCATTTCTCATGGGACATGTCACCAATGGTGTCATGTCCCTAGGTTTTAGGGCCTAGATTTTACTTGGGGATAAATGCAAAGGTTTTCTCAGGGAGTAGCTTTTTTGGTTGGCCTAGACTAATTTTGAATCCTAAAATGATGGATAGAGTATAAAAAATCCTATCTATCCTTATATTGATATCCATTATTAGGTGCAAGCATTTACTATCAAGTTTTCAAGAAACCAAGAGCAATTGAGAAATTGGATTTGAGATTTGAACATAAACACCCAAGATCAAGTTCTCCAAGTCTCTAATTCTTCAATACCATCTAAGCCAAAGGTAATATTCTCCAATTGAAGAAATTTTATCTCCAATGATGACCAAGTAGAGGAACTCTCAATCAAGAAAGAAGATCCATCCTTCCATCCATCTTTTGTCTCCTTCTTTACAAGTGGTTATCAAGCATATCCACATTCAATATCTAGGAGGTAAATTCATATATCCATGCACTTGTGAGGAAATACTTGATTATACATCACATTTCATGCTCAACTTTTTAGATTTCAAGAACATTCAAGCATCTTTATGGGTATGAGAGATTTCTACATCCATCCATGAGGTTTTATGCAAGGTGAATCAATCATTTATATTTTTCCATACTTTCCTTTATGAAATTTCATTTCATTTCTAGGGTTTATTCCTAAACCAAGGTTTGACCAAGGAAAAACTCTTTAGAAAACCTTTTCCCCATTTTTGTGTATGCAAGAACATGTTACAAGGTTTTCAGACAAGATTTGGGTAGATCAGGAATAGTCAAACAATTTGTGAAAATTATGATGAGAACATTGGGTACAATTCACCATTCTCATAATGTCCCATGTACATGTCACCATTGTCATCATGTCCTTGGTATTTTAAGCTCAAATTTCAGCCATGGGTCAAATCTATTTTCTAGTTTTCGTTTCTATGAATTTTTTCTAATTGTTTGTCTATATCAGTCTGCTTTTACTAGTTTTTCAATGAGTTTCTTAATTAACCATTTGAATTACTAGATTTCCTCATTCTCATTTGATCAATTACATATTTTAGAGAAGGATCACTATCACACTTACTGTTAGAGTCTCCTCTTGAACCTAGTGGTGCATCTTCCTTCTAAAATATGCACTTGATGAAAATGGGAAGTGATTTACCTATCTCTATACATTGCTTCCTTTTTCTTTATGTACATGATGAAAAATATAATACTCATTATTTTTATTTGGTTCTTGATTTTTTGGAAATTATCAATGTGAAAATTTAACATTTTGATCATCTCTAATGACTTGATAGATTCTTTCAGGTACAAGACAAACTATCTTCCATGATATTTATTGGTAAGGGAATAGACAAAGAGAGAGGTTTAGGATTTAATGTAAAAGAAGCAATATGAATTGAAGAAGAATGCAAAATTTTGGTTTGGGGTACAAATCCTATACCATTTATAGTGATTTGTGTAGGAGGCTCTATAGGGACCATTATACCTTATTCATAATGTCAAGACCTTGTCCACTATAAACTGGTTGAGAACCATATGTCATAACCTATATTGTAATTATCCTTTAGTTGGGAAGGAAAATGACTTTCATCTTGAGGTTTGTGAAAATGTGTAGTATAAGGAGGAAAAATATGGTTGGTTTCTTTAGGGAGATTAGCTATCCTATCATAATTCACATCCTCATTTGGTTGAGAAGAAGAAGAGGGTTTAACAAAATCTTCATTCTTACTTAAGGTTGTCCTAGGATATAAATCATCAAGAAAAAATTTCACATTAGGATCTAGTTGAAAATACTTTGATAAAAGGAAGAAGTTGGAATAAGAGTGTGATCTCTATCTTCATTCAGAGAAATGATAGGGTTGTTTAGGGAAATGTTATCTTTTTCAACAAAGACCTTTATGAAATTAAGTTAATCCACATATTTCATGTTAAGAGATTTATGATAAAATTACATGGAATATGGATGAAGGTATTGGAAATTGATCTAAAAGAAGGAAGAATATTGGAAATTATCATGATGCCATGTGCAACACTACCATGAAGAGAAGTAAGAAATATGAAATGAAATAAATTATTATCTACTTTATTTAATTGATTAATGTAAGTAAGGAGAAACATAAAAATATGAGAGAAACAAGATAATCCAACTTAGTGAATTCCATAATTAAAATGAAAGGTACAAAAATTTGATATAGGGAAAAGGAAAGCTACCCAAATCAAATCTAGGAATGAAAATTAGAAGTGGATATGTTATAAGTTGGGTTCATCAAAATGTAATATAAGAAATGGGGATCACCATAATGTAAGGAAGGGAGAGTGATAATCTGATTTACTTGTTAATGAATTAGGATCAGTTATAGAGAATGATAATAGTCTTTTCTTATTGATTCATGATTGTATCTAAATTTGCAACTATGATATATTATTGCAAATATTAATATGTATAAATATTTGTAGAATATATTATTCTCATATGCTTGTTGTGATATACGATTACAATTGTTATTGATTATCATTCACAACAACCACTAATTATATATATATATATATATATATATATATATATATATATATATATATATATATATATATATATATATATATATATATATACATTATGAAGAGTCATGACCATATGTGGCTTATGCCACGTAGGGTCATGACCCTACATAACACAATAACCAATTAATACTTATCGTGCTTTGTTAATATTAAGTCCTGATAATAATTATGTTAAGTCCGGATAACAATTATGTATCGTATCATGGATACAGTAATATGCAATGCAATGTATATTATCATATCCATTGTACAATACACAACATAGTTAATAGTATCGAATACATACTGACACACTCGGTTACCTTGTAAGAATTGAATGTTACTCGGTTACATTCTATCATTAGTTGACAATATTGGCAACATTGGAAGCAATCTTGACCCACATAAGCTTGGTTAGTGGGAAAATTAATTTATGGCAGGATAAAAGAGAAGAACAAAAACAATATTATGCAAATAAATTATCTTATGCGGACATAAAAAAAGAAAAAAAATCACAAAAGATGACATTTGCAAGCTATTTAAAAAACCAGGGGACGCAGATACTCTTAGAACATCAACAAGGAGGTTCCCAATTCATTGGTGCTTAAATGAAGAAATTAAAAATAATTTTTGGGAGAGATGGTGGATGGTCTTTGATTCACCTCCTTGTAACAATCATGAGGTTCCTATATATTTCTTGAGGAAACTCTATTGCAAGTTTGTACTCAAGGAGGTGCCAAATTATTTTGACTATCTAGATTCTCAGGGTAGAGGAGGGGGGTCATCATTTGATCAAGTAGGCCACATCGTGAACCTAACACACCTAGGGCTCCTCTTGGCAAGCCACAGGTGGATCATGTTACTATTCCTTCTATTGTGAAGGAACATGTAGAGGCAGACACACTAGGCATGATTAATGCTCTGACACAGACTCTCATTCAGTGTGCCACTCCTTTAGTTGAGGGTGACCATGGTCAATCCTCAAGGGGGCATATTTTTTGGTCATGTGGATGGTTGTGCACATTTGGTACTGGTGAGAGACAGGAAGAGGATCCTAGAATGATGACTAATAGCTTTTTAAATATGACATTTGGCATTGACACACAGGGAAATATTTCCAAGTTCATTAAATTGCTTTGATCATATTTCATTTATAAAAGAATAACTATTTAATTTAGTATCTATTGATTATGATGAAAATTCAAGGCAAGAGTGTCAGTGGCGGTGGCAGTGGAAGTGGCAATGATCCTCATGTCCCCTTCTACACATCGTCGTCAATTCCACAAGTATGTATTGAATAAAACATTTTAATTAACATATTTGATTATTATGTAATTATATGAATAATTGTATCATAACTTATTGTGCATGTGCATTAGACATTCACTAGTGGATCATCGACGCTCACAATAGATAGCGAAGGGAATCATGCCACTTTCCTTGAGGTATCTTTATTTAAATGTTAATTTGATTTAATTGATTATATTTAATTAATAAATGAATGAATGACTAAATTACTATATAAATTATGATCAAAATCCAGAGGCATGATGATCACATTCTTTCACCTAGGTTTGTGAGGTCACCATTGAGTCCACAGGTATATATGTAATAATGCATTATAATTAACATGTTAGTAGTACATTCTTATATGAATGGTTAGCTTATAATTTTCCATGTACATGTGCACTAGTTGAATGTTGGAGCTTCGACTTCGACACCACACACTGGAGGACATGGTGGAACCTTCATGGAGGTATCATTTACTCATTAGTAGGGTTGTAAAAAATATATGTAATCTTGATAACTACATAATAATTTTTTTGTTTCATTTTCAGTTATTGACATCAGAGACTCCTCCTTCTATCTGTGATACTTTGGATTGTGGAGTAGCTACATCAATAGCTAGTTCTAAAGCACTAACTAAGGTATGAAAGAGATCATGACTTAATTTTAATTGTTATTTTAATAGTTTTTATTGAATTTTATAATGATATTCATGTATGTATTTTAATTATTATTTTGATCAATGTTGTAGGGACTTATTACTCCAGATCACCAGCATCCACCTTTGGTGGATGAACATAGTGACTATTTGCTAGTGGTAAGCGAATATTCAATTTTATGTCATTGTATAATTCAATTTTGATGTATATTAGTTATTGATGCTTAAATTTTTTTTATCAGCTTGAGCTATAGAAGAGTCTAGACAGGAGGAGAAGTGAGTGCACTCAGAAGACTATAGCATCCACTACATCTCCATTGACGCGATGATCAAAGATAGCTTGGGATTTGTTTTCTTCCCCTGGCAGGAAAGGACTAGATTAGGGATATGGATTGTATGCCTATATGGCATTAGTAGACATTTTTTTTTTATTGTATAAGTGATACATTGTACATCCATTTGGCTTTTACGAAGCCAATTTAATTGTATTGAATATATTCAATGTATGACATTATTGGACATATATATTTGGCTTCATGCCCTATGAATATTTTTTTATTTATGTTTTACATATGTAATTCATGTGTTTGGTGTATTGATGTATACTAATTTATGTTTATGTAGATGTCTTATGCTTTTTAAATTTCCCATGTGCTATAGTTATGCTTGTATGTTTATCGATGTATGTTTAACTTGCTGACTATGCTACAAATTCCAATCACTATCCTCAATAATAGTCAACTCCTTGATTGTAATAATAACAAAAGTAATGAAATGAATGCAGAAATGTATAAATATAATATAAGGTAATATTTATACATCACAACCTATCCAAGATCATGTGGAATCAAATATTTATATTCATTGGTGTGTTCCTTGTTCCATGGGATAGTCACAATATAAAGACATGGCCTTGAATAGGTGAGGCAACATATGGCAAGGTTGTCATCTATTGACCCAAATACCAGGCCTATTTTGATATGTGGGTACCCTAATGTTGGAAATAGTTCTTTTATTAATAAGATTACTATGGTAGATGTGGATGTGCAACCTTATTCTTTTAAAAACAAACTTCTAATTGTCCCCTAACTGACTGATTGTTAATCACAAACACTAGAATACATATTTTCACTCATCCTACTGCTCACTCGGAGTGGTCAGTGGTGTTTGAAGGACCGTGTGTGACAAAAAAGGTTGTCAGTAGCATTTATCCAACCATTCAAAGTTGTTGGAACAAACGGTTCGATGCTACGACTGACGGTTTGAAAGATACGCAATGTTGGCCGTTAACTGAGGAACACTATGTGTTCTGAAATCGACTGAGAATGTGTTACCAAATATAGAAAATTATGAATCTCTAAAAACTAAGATAGGATATTGTAGGCCTTGGAAACATGGTCCCATAGAACCTAACAGATCGATGCTACCTCACATGAGCTCAGAGATATGACTCCGCCAAGATCGTTGATTTCATGCTTAAGCGACCTTGAGGGACACTTTGGACCAGAGTCATCGGTGGGGTTCGAATGACTATGTGTGCCAAATGAGGTTTCCCCTAGTGTTTACCTGACCATTTGGAGCTGTTGGAATAGACAACTCCATGCTACAACCAATGGTTGGAAAGTACACAATGTTGGCCATTTGAACTGAGGAACGCTGTGAGTTTTGACATCAACCAAGAATGTGTTTCCAAATATAAAAGAACTTGAATATCTAAAAATTGAGACAGGCTATTGTAGGCATTAGCAACATAGTCCCTCAATAATTGATAGATCGATGCTACCTTGTGTTAGCACCTTGAAAAATTTTTATGGCTTTAGGTTTTTCCCCCTAATCTCTGCGGTTGTTTTTAGGTCTCTGGCATAAACCCTTGGTTCAAATTTTTGAAAAACTAGTCGTTACTTTAAAAACCCTTTGTAATGCTCTAGCCCTATTCTAATTTTTTGTTACTTTTGTGTCACTTAAAATTCCTAAAATGCACATGCTTTATATTATTGGTCGGTCCCCCTTTAATATTTCCTAAGTCTTTACTCTGGCGGCCTTTAATATTTCCAAAGTCCTAGTGATTTATATTTTCCTAAGTCACCCATAGTATTTTTTCCTAAGTTCCACCCTTTAAAATTGTGTGGTTGTCATTAATTCACAAGACTGCAGGTTGTTAGAAGGTTCTGACATGCGATTACACAACTTCATGACAGCTGTCCCGGTGGGCCCTATTGTTTTTCCTTGCTGGCGGTTAAAGAGTCTTCAAGATTGATGGTTGTTGCCATTTCGCTGACGGGAGATGTGTGGGCTTTAACATCATGCCTTAACAATAGCCATCCGATCTCCTAAAGGATTAAACTATGGGTCCATAATGACACGTATGCATAGTTGGTGATATTTGATTGGTCCATGTATTAACACATTGGCAGTTGTCAATGGGACCTAGTTTTCAGATGCATTAGAGGGTCCTGACATTGTCAGTCGATCAACAAGGGGTGCATGATCTTATGGGATGTGTCAGAGGTTTAAGATCATGCACCGACTATCGATTCCACCTTTCTCAGAGGGGATAAGCATGGTGGGTGAACATGCCAGGTGTGCTGATATGGTAGGCTGTGATTGGTCCATGTAGTATGACTGGGCATGTTGTTAGTGGGGCCAAGTTTTTTGAGGTTTAGTTGGTTCTGATAGTGACAGAGCATCAATGGTCGGCGTGTAATCTGATGGGTTTTTTCTGATGCTTGCGATCTTAAGATAGTCATTGATCTCTTTCAGTGTTAGAAGGTTGTCAGAGCAAGGTAAGATTCTTCATCCGATAGTTGTCTCATGATCTAAAGGAATCTTGAAGGTCTATGTGAAGATGAGACAACCGTCGATCTTCTTGATGTGGGCCCATAAAATTTCCTCATTCTTTTGGCAGTTCTGACAAATAGGTTTAGCGACCTGATAAGATTTCAAAGGTTTTCTCTCATTCACGAAGAAAAAGTAGCGGAGTTCTAAAAGACTGGCGATTCAGCGAGTGTGTATTCACATGATCACTAAACTATTTGGTAGATAGATAAAGTTCTTTGTGAACTGATGAAAGCCTTTAGTCGCCAATTCGCCAAATGTAGCTGGGATGAGTTAAGTTCCTTTGGTCACCAGTTCACGGGGTTAAGTGGTGAGTTAGTGTTTCACTTCACAAATAAGAAAATGCCTTGTCGCATAATTGCTAAAAGGTAACCAGAGGGTGGCAGTTGGGTTAAAGACATAAAGACCACGAAAAAGAAGGATCTAATGGCCACGACTTAAAGTTGATTTGATTTAAAATATTGACCGTTGATTTGCTACTGGCGCCATGAATGTGACCGTTGTTTTTCAAATTTGAATTTCTGAGGGTTTCTTAGTGACAGAAAGGACTAGAATTGAATGCTTTCATGGCTGGATTTGATTTGTTTGGTGGCACTTTCTGTTACAGTGTGGTCCAGGGTGTTCCATGATCATCTGTAGGGGTTTGTACTATAGTTTTTGTGCTCGAGGCGTGTTGCAAGTGGCTAAATAGGTTGACATTTTGGGCATTTTTGTGGTTCTCAGTACTTTCTCAATGAGATTATCATGATTGGAATCACTTTGAGATTTTCTTTCTCCTGGTTACTTGGGTTTCTTCCCCTGTAATAAATTTGTGACCGTTTCTAATTGGTTTAGTGGTTGAAACTCTAACCCTAGTTACCCGAAGCTTGATGCATCCTCTTTGAGGATTCCAAGGTGAATAGTGGTGGTATATATTTGAAAAAGTGATATGTTGTAATGGTTCCAAAACTTTCTTTTGGTCCCTGGTTGTCGATGGTATTATACTAAGTAAGGAGAGCTTGGATTTTGGGTCTTTTTCCTCAGCATTTTGTTGTCTTCGTAATGTATTGATTCTGAACATTAATGAGAATACACTTGAATTCCTGTCTCAGATCTTTGATTGTCTTCTTTTTCTAATTGTGGATTCATATATATATTAAGGTCACATAGTGGATTAGCATATGGTAAACAAAGAGTATTGTGAGATCAGCTTGGAGTTCTTATCAAAGTTAGGATTAAAGCCTTTAGAGTGATTTCAGTGAGTTCATTGTTAGATTGGAATTTGATGATCATGTTTGGGGCTGAGGGGAGTAATAGGAAAAGCACTTACTCTGAGTTCATGTGTATTTAAGTTAAGGTTTTAGGTTGACATATGTTATTAGGTGACTCTTTTCCCTAGGATAAGGCACTGATCTATTCTTTCGAAGCATTCCATCATCATCAATCACACACACATTCAAATGATAAAATCTTCAATCAATTAGTAAGGGGTATAGTTGTATATTATTTTGTGATTCCTTTGAAGAAGTTAATCAAGGGTACACCCGCCTGAGCATTAAGGCTCAAAGTATAGGAGGATCTCTTTTGATCCTTATTAATTGGCCCTCTTCCTTGTAGACTTTGAAGTGGTGATAGAGTCAAAGTTATATTAAAGTTATCCATCAAAGTATAAATCTACAACTTGAAGATCAAAGGGAACTCCCAAAAAAATGGTGACTCTGCTGGGGAGAGTCTAGAGATAAAGCTATAAAGTGCACTCTTGTTTTCCTGTTGTACTTAGTTAAAGATTTCCCACTTTGGTGGGTGGTGACTCAGAAGAGGTTAGAACCAGTGTCATACTGCAAATCATGGACAAAAGGAGGAATATTAGGTCCTTTGTCAGAAAGAATTTGGAGGTCACTCTAGAACAATTGCCTAGACAAGAGAAGAAGAGCTGGATCAGAAGGAATGGTGAGTCTACTAGTGCTCCCATGAGAGAACAAAGAAATACCAAAGGTAGAGCACCACATGTTTCCTCAAGTGAGGAAGGTTCACAAGATAGAGTTTCTAGATCAAATGGTGGTCACTCTGAGGATAGATTTTATGATACCCCAGAGGCTATATTTCAAGACAAGGGTCCATTGCCTGCAGGTTAGGATGAACAAGCTAGAGAGATGGGTTTGGATGTTGATTTAGATCTTGATGAAGATAATTTTAGGAGGGAGTCCATGAGACCAAGGTAAGTCCATTTCCCATATCAAAATCTTACTGATATGGATGTGTCATCAAGTTTTGATGACATTATGGTAGACCCAGATGATTTAAATGCACTAAGGTTATAGTTGGTAGAACAGGATGCCATACATAAGAGGTTACAAGAGGAGAGAGAAGCTGAAAAGGTGAATGCTCTGATAGAAAGATAGTCTCTCCTTAGAAAGATTAATGAAATGAAGGAGAGAAACAAGATGCTTGCTTCTGCTCCTAAGACTTTGCAACATGATGTCTTTGGTGACCTTGAGGCTTTGAGGAGTGAGAAAGAGCAGTTACTTCAAGATCATGAATTTGATCAGGAGGGACCTATGGTTAGACAGGTTCAAAGTTATGCTTCCCTCCCTAAAGATAAAGATGGGCATGAGATCACTAGGCATACTATGGTTATTAATGAGAAAGGAAAGCAGAAGATGGTGGGACATCAAACAAGAAGATCATTGACAATACCAGGGGTCCCACCACTCAATTCAAATAAGGACACATAGATAGAAAGAAGAAGAAAATAAGATGAGGACCTTGCAAGAGAATTAGAGAAGGCTGAAATTGAAGCTTCCATTGCAAAAAAGAGAAGAAAGATCCAGTTCTTGAAGGCTTCATCTGCCAATACTCTTGGTCCATCTACTACTGAACTAGGTATGCCATCTATGACTACCACTATTCCACTTAGTAATGCTACTAGTTCAATTCCTTCTTCATCTGCTAGGATAGGTGTTGATCCTAAACAACAATCAAATGCACAAGTAGATGGAAATGTAAATGCAAATGTTGATCCTAGGGTTAACACTAGTTCAAGTTTTCAAACAAGACCTATGCAATTAGAAGGCTATAGGCAAATTAGTTTTGATGGAATTCCTGGCTACCCGAATGCTTTTCCAAATGATATAAGAGATAAGGTACCTAAGTTTGCTGGTAATAATGCTATTAGTTGTGAGGAGCATCTTAGGTTATTTATTGATATGATTAATGATTATGAGGTAGAGCATGAGGATGTAGTTATGAAATTATTTGTTCAATCTTTGGTGGAGAATGCTAGAGATTGGTTTAAGAGACTTCCTGATAAATATATTGATACCTGGGATTCTTTTGAGAGATGTTTCAAAGAGCAATATGGTGACAGGCCTAATGCTAGTTTCATGTTGAATGAATTTAATACCATAAGAAAAAATCAGAATGATTCTGTAGCTGAATTCAACATGAGATTTTAGAAGGGTATGCATAAGTTGTTCCAAGTTATGCGGTTAGATGACAATGTTTGTCTAACTACATACTTCAATGCATTTGATGGAAAGAGGGGATGCCTATTGAGGGACAAAGAACCAAGAACTCTCAGAGATGCTTTTAGGATTTATGTCAATATTGAGAACAATATGAAGATATCATGGAAGTTGGGTGGGAAGAGAGATGACCCTAAGTTGTTTGGGGACAGGAAATACAAAAAAGAAAATGATAAGAATGTTGGAACTAGGAGGCAAGAGGAAGACAAATTGGATAAGGTGCTCAATTCATTGAAGGATTTTAAGGCACCTAAAAATAGGAACATCAGTGCCCCTACCAATGAAAGGCCTCAGTTCAACAACAATTTCAATAAGTAGAATAGATTACAGAACTACCCCTACAACACCCAATGGAAGGATGACAAGCCTATTGTCCCTGCTGCAAGAGGAAACAATGATAGAGGTGTCCCTGACCCTCTACAAAAAGCTTCAATAAATGTCATGGAGGAGATACCTTGGTGTGTTGCATGCTAGTCCCCTCATTCTATAGAGCATTGTGTGGTTGCACATTCTATGGCTGCAAATCAAGATTGTGGCAATGAGGAGATAGATCAAGAAGAAGATCAAGATGATGTTGGATGAAACATGGCTACTTCATATCTAGGATATGAAAATAATTCTAATTTTGATGAAGAAGCAAATGTAAATGTGAAGAGACACAATTAGGCCATTTTTCATCAAGAAGTTTTTTTTGATAGTGAAGACATCGATAAGAAGACATGTAACATGAACTCTTCTTCTGAGCTAGTAAGTTTAAGAAGACCTTCTAGAGAAGAGATGGATAAAATTAATGCAAAAATGATTGCCCAAGTGAAAACTAGAGGCATGGTGGCAAGGAATACAAATGAGAAAGCTGTAGGAATGTTTATAAAAAGTACCAACTCTAGAGAGCCTAATGAGAACAAATCAAAAGGTGATCACATGGTGAAATTCAAGAATGTAAAAGGTAAGAATTGTGAGCCTAAGTGAGTTGTAGTTGAAATATTTTCTAGTGAGATTGAAAATATAGTTAACACAATGGCTAAGATTGAAAAAATGAGGGTGGCCAATACACCTAATGTATCAGATAAGAAAAAGGATACTAGGGCAGTGCAAATTGAGATCCCTCCCACTGCTCCTATTGATATGTTATCTGTATTGTCCCAAATTATAGTTAAGGTTCCATTGTCAGAATTGTTGAGGATCCCTGAACACAAAGACAGAGTTATTGAGTGGGTAGATAATGTTCACAATAATGATTTTTCATGCAATGGATCTCAAGATAAAGCTTTGAAAGGTGTTGTTGCTCAAGGAATTGTATCTCAAATTCCTCCTATATATTTGGATAGTTCTGTCAATGCTAGCCTTGAAAACATTGATCCATTCTTTTTAAGTGTTCTTGTGAATGGAATGAAACTAAGAAATTGTATGATTGATAGTGGTGCCTCTAATACTATCATGCCTTTCAAAATCATGGAGAAATTGGGCCTGAAAGTTGATACAGTTCAAGGTAGATGTTGTACAATGGATCAGAGGGAGGTACCAGTTATTGGGACTATCAATGCAATGCCATATAGGCTGGCAGCATATCCAGAGAGAGAGTTAACAATGAGTGTTTTGGTGGTGGACATCCCTCCTCATTATGGGATGCTACTATCTAGAAGATGGAGTGCTGCCATGGGTGGAAGTTTACAGTGTGATCTGTCCTATGCCACTTTCAAGATTGATGATCAATTTGTCAAGATTGATCAAGAGCCAAGAGTATGCCACATGATTGAAAGGAATATTGACAATGAGACTACATGTTTTGTGGATACTGATATTAATGCTTTTATGGAAGAGATCCCTAAACTTGAGAAGGAACCTATTTTGTCACCTATCTCCGTTGAGGTAAGTGTCAATTCTGTGAAGGGTGATTTGTGGCTAATGTACTTTGATGGTGCAAATTGCAAGGATGGAGTAGGAGCAGGTATTTTACTTATTTCTCCTGATAGAAACACCTACAAATTTTCTTTCACAATGAATTTCTTTTGTACCAACAATATAGCAGAATATGAGGCTTTCTTGTTAGGACTGAGGTTGGCACAAAAGCATGGTATTAAGTGCTTAAGTGTTTTTGGTGATTCTGAGTTGGTGGTGTTCCAAGTCAGGTCAGTATATGCTTCCAAGAACAAGAGGTTGAAACAATAAAGGGAATGCAATTTGGGATTTGATTGAACATTTTGATGCCTTCAATATTGAATGGAAGGATAGGAGTAATAATAAGATGGCTGATTTGTTAGCAAATATTGCAATCAATCCCACTGATATTACTTTTGTTGGTATCTCTAAAGTTGAAATTCAGGCTAGACTTAGTATACCAGATAATATTAAGAATTGGCAAGTTTTTGATGATGATAATGATATCTTGAAGTTTATGAGTTGTGAAGATTAGTATCATGGTCAAGAATTTGATTGTTCAGCCTTGGTTGAGTCTATAGAAGGAAAAGAGGTTGTCTTTGGCAATGAGGTTATTCAACTTAGAACTAACAAGGTGCCCAAGGGGCTTATTGTTTTGGAGACTATCTTTGACAACCAGGATAGTGTTCAAAAGAATATGAAAAGAGAAGATCATGCTGATCTAGAGGAGATAAATCTTGGAACACATGAGGCACCTAAGAAAGTATACATTGGTAGGGACATGTCTCACAATGTGAGAAAATCTTTGATTGAATTATTGAGGAAATTTAGGCATGTTTTTACATGGTCATATGATGACCTAAAGGTTTATAGGGAAGACTTATTTCAGCATATCATTCCTTTGAAAGAAGATGCTAAACCTTTTAGGCAAAAACAAAGGCCTATCAATCCCACTTTGGCACCCAAGATGCAAGAAGAGTTAATGAAGCTAAGAGATGCTAGAATTATCAAGCCTATAAGGCACTCTTCTTGGGTTTCAAACCTTGTTCCTGTGAGAAAGAAGAATGGTGACATCAAGCTTTGTGTGGACTTCAAGAATTTGAACATCAGCTCATTAAAGGATAACTATTGCCTACCCAATATGGAAGCTATGTTGCAGAGGGTAACCGGATCTAAATTGATGTCTATGATGGATGGTTTCTCTAGTTACAATTAGGTGATTTTAAAAGAATTAGAACAATTCAAGATAGCTTTCACTGCACCTTGGGGGACATATGTTTATGTGAGAATGCCTTTTGGTCTCAAAAATGTTGGTGCTACTTTTTAGAGGGCAATGGATGTTGCTTTTCAGATTTTATAAATGATTTCCTTGTTGTATATCAAGATGATTTAACTACCTATTCCAAGAAGGAAGAAGATCACTGCACTGATTTAGAAGAAATATTTGTGAGTGCTTTGGAATATGGCATTTCATTAAATCCAAGGAAATGTGCTTTTGGTGTCACTGAAGGTAAGTTGCTTGGCCATTTGGTTGGCAAGCAAGGAGTTAGAATTGACCCTGAGAGGGTAGCAGCTATTGATAAAATTCAGAGACCAAAGAATCTTAAAGGGATTCAGTCCTTCTTTGGTCAGGTCAATTTCTTGAGGAGGTTTGTGACAAATTTTGCAGAGGTTACTAGACCTATTTCTAAGATGTTGAAGAAGGGATCTGCAATCAATTGAGAGGGTGAGCCTGATGAGGCTTTCTAAAATATCAAGTAGGCTATCAAAGATGCACCATTTCTTAAGGCACCTAATTATAATGTCCCAATGCACATCTTTTCCTTTGCATCTTTTCATACTATTGCTGTAGTTTTGTTACAAAAGAATAAGGATGGTTTTGAGTAGCCTATTGCATTTTTCTGTAAATCTTTGTAGGCTGCTGAATTGAAGTATGACATAAATGAGAAACAACCATATGCACTTGTCAAGGCAGTCAAAGCTTTTAGATGTTACTTGATGGGGGCAGTGGTGATTTCTTTTGTGCCGAGTGTAGCTGTGAAGGATATTTTCTCATAGCAAGAGGTGTCTAGAAGAAGATGTAGATGGATCAATAGGATCCAAGAATTCAATGTTGACATCCAAATTACTAAATTGGTTAGAGGACAAGGATTTGCAAAACTGATGGCCCAATCCAATCTTGATGCAAATCAGGTAAATCATTCTAAAATTGATTATACATGTGATATGGATGATTGTGTTTGGTATCAAGATATTATCTACTATTTGAGAAATATGAAATATCCAGTAGGAATGAATGATAATCAGAAGAGGACATTAAAATTACAAGCCATAAAGTATGTAATTGTGAAATGTAAATTGTATAGAAAGAATTTATATTGCATACTGTTGAAATGTGTAGATGAAAATCAGGCTGAAGTATTGTTGAAAGAGATGCATGAGGGAGTTTGTGGTGGGCATTATATGGGTAAAACAACTACTCATAAAATCTTGAGAGCAGGATTCTAGTGGCCCACAATCTTCAAGGATGCAGAACAGTTCGTAAGGAGGTGTGATGCTTGTCAAAGGTTCTCTGGTAAGCTAAAATTTTTAGACAATGTTCCATTAAAACCAATAGAAGTACAGGCTCCTTTCCAACAATGGGGAATTGATTTCATAGGGGAGATACCAAACAAGTCAAGTGGAGGACACTCATGGATCTTAGTTGCCACTAATTACTTTACAAAGTGGGTAGAGGCTATACCTACAAGAAATGCAACTAGTAAGGTGGTAACTGATTTCTTGTTGAACAATATTGTTACAAGGTTTGGTTGCCCTAAGAGAATAGTAAGTGATAATGCTATGTGCTTCAAGTTTGCTGAATACAAGGAATTCTGCAAAGGTTTGGGAATTCAGATTTCTAATTCCTCACCTTATCATCCACAAGGAAATGGTCAAGCAGAATCTACTAATAAGAGTTTGATTAAAATCCTAAAGAGGATTGTTGAAAATAATAAGAGAGCATGGAATTCAAAACTACCATTAGCTTTATGGGCTGAAAGGGTAACTATGAAGAAGGCAATTGGTTTTGCACCATTTGACCTGGTATATGGAATACATGCAAGAATGCCTCAGAATAATTTGTTGGAAATGTATAAATTTGTGCAATTATATGATGATGACATAGATGATGAGATTCAATTGAGAATTGAGGACCTCATTAGGTTGGATGAAATCAAGAGAGAGTGAGTTGCAAGGAATGCCAAATTGCAGTTGCAGGTTAAGAATTTGTATGACAAGAAGACTATTGATAGGAAGTTTGAACCTGGTGATTTGGTGTTAATTTGGAATGCTAGATTGGAGGATAAAGGAAAACATGGTAAATTTGATCCAATCTGGCTAGGGCCATATCTAATTCATGAGAAATGGGGCCAAGATTCATACATTGTGAAAGAGTTGAATGGTGAAGTTTAGGAATTGCCAGTTCAGGGACAATTCTTGAACAAATACTTCAATTGAAGGCATTCTATTTTCCATGAATAGTAGTTAGGATTGTACATTCTATAAATTTTGTAAAAGGTTGCTTGCCCCTATCCTATTTTGTCCTGGTCTATAGGGTGTTGGTCCTATTTCTCTCTGTTGTCAAGTTTTCCAATGGGATGGTCTACTTTTACCAGTGATTCTAGATCCTTGATATGCCTTCAGGAGGCATACATCCCCAAACAGAGCCACTGTTAGAACCTTGAAAAAATTTCATGGCTTTAGGTTTTTTCCCCTGGTCTCTGCAATTATTTTTAGGTCTCTAGCATAAACCCTTGGTTCAAATTTTTGAAAAACTAGCCATTACTTTAAAAACCCTTTGTAATGCTCTGGCCCTATTCTAATTTGTTGTTAGTTTTTGGGTCACTTAAAATTCCTAAAATGCACATGCTTTATATTATTGGTCGGTCCCAATTTAATATTTCCAAAGTCTTTACTTCAAAAGCCTTTAATATTTCCAAAGTCCTAGTGATTTATATTTTCCTAAGTCACTCGCAGTATTTTTTCCTAAGTTCCACCCTTTAAAATTGTGTGGTTGTCATTAATTCACAAGACTGCAGGCTATCAGAAGGTTCTGACATGCGATTACGCGACTTCACGATAGTTGTCTCAGTGAGCCCTATTATTTTTCCCTACTGGCAGTTAAAGAGTCTTCAAGATCAATGGTTGTCGCCATTTCACTGACGGGAGATGTGTGGGCTTTAACATCATGCCTTAACGAAAGCCGTCTGATCTCCTAAAGGATTAAACTCTGGGTCTATAATGACACATATAAATAGTTGGTGATATTTGATTGGCCCATGTATTAACATGTTGGCAGTTGTCAGTGGGACTTAGTTTTTGGATGCGTCAAAGGGTCCTGATACTATTAGTCGATCGATGATGGGCACATGATCTTATGGGATGTGTCAGAGGTTTAAGATCATGCACCGACTGTTGATTCCACCTTTCTGAAAGGGGATAAGCACAACAAATCCACATGCTAGGTGTGCTGATATGGTAGGCTGTGATTGGTCCACGTAGTATGACTGGGCATGTTGTTAGTGGGGCCAAGTTTTTTGAGGTTTAGTGGGTTTTGATAGTGACAGAGCATCAACAGTCAACGTGTAATCTAATGGGTTTTTTTTGACACTTGCAATCTTAAGACAACTATTGATCTCTTTCGGTGTCAGAAGGTTGTCAAAGCAGGGTAAGATTCTTCATCTGACAGTTGTCTCATGATCTGAAGGAATCTTGAAGGTCTATGCAAAGATGAGACAACCATTGATTTTCTTGATGCAGGCCCATAAAATTTCCTCAATCTTTTGGTGGTCTTGACAAATAGGTTTAGCGGCCCGATAAGATTTCAAAGGTTTTCACTCATTCGCGAAGAAAAAGTAGCGGAGTTCTAAAAGACTAGCGATTTAGCGAGTGTGTATTCGTGTGATCGCTAAACTATTTGGCAGACAAATAAAGTTCTTTGCGAATTGATGAAAGCCTTCAGTCGCCAGTTCGCCAGATGTAGCTGGGATGAGTTAAGCTCCTTTGGTCACTAGTTCACGGGGTTAAGTGGTGAGTTAGTGTTTCACTTCATGAATAAGAAAATGCCTTGTCACGTAATCGCTAAAAGGTAACCCGAGGGTGGCAGTTGGGTTAAAGACTTAAAGACCATGAAAAAGAAGGATCTAATAGCCACGACTTAAAGTTGATCTAATTTCAAATATTGACTGCCAATTTTCTACTGGTGCCATGAATGTGACCGTTGTTTTTCAAATTTGAATTTCTAAGGGTTTCTTAGCAATAGAAAGGACTAGAATTAAATGCTTTCATGGCTGGATTTGATTTGTTTGGTGGCGCTTGCTATTACAGTGTGGTCCAGGGTGTTCCATGATCATCTGTAGGGGTCTGTACTATGTTTTTTGTGCTCGAGGCATGTTGTAGGTGGCCGAATAGGTTGACATTTTGGGCATTTTTGTGGTTCTCAGTACTTTCTTAGTGAGATTATCATGATTGGAATCACTCTTGGATTTTCTTTCTGCTGGTTACCTGGGTTTCTTCTCGTGTAATAAATTTGTGACCATTTCTAATTGGTTTAGTGGTTGAAACCCTAACCCTAGTTACCCAAAGCTTGATGCATCCTCTTTGAGGATTCCAAGGTGACTAGTGGTGGTATATATTTGAAAAAGTGATATTTTGTAATGGTTCCAAAACTTTCTTTTGGTCCTTGGTTGTCGATGGTATTATACTGAGTAAGGATAGCTTGGATTTTGGGTCTTTTTCCTCAGCATTTTGTTGTCTTGGTAATATATTGATTCTAAAAATTAATGAGAATACACTTGAATTCCTGTCTTAGATCTTTGATTGTCTTCTTTTTCTAATTGTGGATTCATATATGTTAAGGTCACAAAGTGGATTAACATATGGTAAACAAAGAGTATTGTGAGATTAGCTTGGAGTTCCTAACAAAGTTTGGATTAAAGCCTTTAGGGTGATTTCAGTGAGTTCATTGTTAGATTAGAATTTGATGATCATGTTTGGGAGTGAGGGGAGTAATAGGCAAAGCACTTACTCTGAGTTCATGTGTATTTGAGTTAAGGTTTTAGGTTGACATATGTTATTAGGTGACTCTTTGCCCTGGGATAAGGCATTGATCTATTCTTTGGAAGCAATCCATCATCATCAATCACACACACATTCAAATGATAAAATCTTCAATCAATTAGTAAGGGGTATAGTTTTATATTATTTTGTGATTCCTTTGAAGAAGTGAATCAAGGGTACATGTGCCTGAGCATTAAGGCTCAAAGTGTAGGAGGATCTCTTTTGATCCTTGTTAACTGGCCCTCTTCCTTGTAGACCTTGAAGTGGTGATAGAGTCAAAGTTATATTAAAGTTATCCATCAAAGTATAAATCTACAAGTTGAAGATCAAAGGGAACTCCCAACACCTCACACAAGCTCCAAGATATGACCCCATAAAGATTGTTGATTTCATGCTTAAGCAACCTTGAGGGACACTTTGGCCTGGAGTCATCGGCGGGGTTCAAATGGCTATGTGTGAAGAATGAGCTTTCCCCTAGCATTTACCTGACCATTCAGAGCTATTCGAATAGACAGTTCAATGGTATGATCGATAGTTGGAAAGATACGCAATGTTGGCTGTTTGAACTAACGAACGTTATGCATTTTGACATCGACTGAGAATATGTTTCCAAATTTAAACAAAGTTGAATCTCTGAAAACTAAGATAGTATTTTATAGGTCTCGGCAACACAATCCCATAGAAACTAATGGATCGATGCTACCTCACATGAGCTCTAAGATATGACCCCACAAAGATCATTGATTTCATGCTTAAGTGACCTTGAGGGACACTTCAGCCTGGAGTCATTGGCGGTGATCGAATGGTTGTGCATGGAAAATGAGGTTGCCACTAGCATTTACCTAGCCATTTGGAGCTGTTAGAATAGAGGATTCATTGCTATGACTGATGGTTGGAAGGATATGCAACATTGGCTATTTGAATTTAGGAACACTATGTGTTCTAACATTGACCGAGAATGTGTTGCCAAATTTAAATGAAGTTGAATCTCTAAAAATTGAGTTAGGCTTTTGTAGGCCTTAGCAACATGGTCCCATAGAAACTGATAGATAGATGCTACCTCACACAAGCTCTGAGATATGACCCCATAAAGATCACTAATTTCATTCTTAAGGGACCTTGAGGGACACTTTGGCCCGGAGTCATCGACGGGAATCAAATGACTGTGCATGGTGAAGGAGGTTACCACTAGCTTTTACCCGACCATTCAAAACTAATGAAACATATGGTTTGTTGCTATGACCGATGGTTGGAAGGATACACAATGTTGGCCATTTGAACTAAGGAACACTATGCATTCTATCATCGACCAAGAATGTGTTGCCAAATTTAAAAATGGTTAAATCTCTAAAAACTGAGATAGGATTTTGTAGGCCTCAGCAAAATGGTCTGATAGCAACTAATGGATTGATGTTACCTTGCATGAGCTCTGAGATATGACCTCACAATGATCACTAATTTCATGGTTAAGGGACCTTGAGGGACACTTTGGCCTAGAGTTGTCGGTAGGGATCAAATGGTTGTGTGTGGTGAATGAAGTTTCCACTAGCATTTACCTAGCCATTCAGATCTATTGGAATAAATAGTTCATTGCTATGACTGATGGTGGGAAGGACACGCAACATTGGCCATTTGAACTAAGGAATATTGTGTATTCTGACATCAATTGAGCAAGTGTTGCCAAATTTAAATGAAGTTGAATGTCTAAAAACTGACACATGCTTTTGTAGGCCTTAACAACACAGTTCTATAGAAATTGATGGATTGATACTGCCTTGCATGAGCTCCAAGATATGACCCTACAAAGATCATTGATTTCATGCTTAAGCGACCTTGAGGGACACTTTAGCCCAGTGTCATCGACGAGGATGGAATGGCTGTGCATGGTGAATGAGGTTTCCACTAGCATTTACCAGGCCATTCGGAGCTGTTGGAATGGATGGTTTGATGCTATGACTGACGGTTGGAAAGATACACAATGTTGGTCATTTGAACTAAGGAACACTGTGAGTTCTAACATAAACTAAGAATGTGTTTCCAAATTTAAACGAAGTTGAATCTCTAAAAATTGAGATAGACTTTTGTAGGCCTCAGTAACATGGTCTTGTAGCAACTGATAGATCAATCCTACCTTGCACAAGCTCTGAGATATGACCCCATAAAGATTGATGATTTCATGCTTAAGAGACCTTGAGGGACACTTTGACCTAGAGTCATCGACATGGATTGAATGGATGTGCATGGTGAACGAGGTTGGCAATATCGTTTACCCATCCATTTAGAGCTTTTGGAACAAATGGTTTGATGCTATGACCAATGGTTGGAAGGATATGCAATGTTGGCTATTGGAATTGAGGAACACTGTGCATTTTGACATCGACCAAGAATGTGTTGTCAAATTTAAATGAACTTGAATCTCTGAAAACTGATATAGGCTTTTGTAGACCCTAGCAACATGGTCCCATACCAATTGATAGATCGATGCTACCTCATACAAGCTCCAAGATATTAGCCCACAAAGATCACTGATTTCATGCTTAAGCGACCTTGAGGGACACTTCAGCCCAGAGTCGTCAGCGGGGATCAAAGGGCCGTGCATGGTGAATGAGGTTGCCACTAGAATTAACCCAGCCATTTGGAGCTATTGGAATAGATGCTTTGTTGCTACAATCGACGGTTGGAAGGATACACAATGTTGGCCGTTTGAACTCAGGAACATTGGTGTGTTCTAACATTGATCGAGAATGTGTTGCCAAATTTAAATGAAGTTGAATCTCTAAAAATTGAGATAGGCTTTTGTAGGCCCCGGTAACATGGTCTCATAGCAACTGATGGATCAATGCTACCTTGCACGAGCTCTCAAATATGACTCTGTAAAGATCACTAATTTCATGCTGAAGTGACCTTGAGGGATACTTTGTCCCAGAGTCGTCGATGGGGATCAAATGACTGTGCATGGCGAATGAGGTGGCCACTAGCGTTTATCCATCCATTTGGAGATGTTGGAATAGATGGTTCATTGCTACGATTGACAAGTGAAAGGATACGCAATGTTGGCCATTTGAACTAAGGAAGACTATGCATTCTGACATTGACCAAGAATGTGTTGCCAAATTTAAAAAAACTTGAATCTCTAAAATCCAAGATAGAATTTTGTAGGCCCTAGCAACATGGTCCCATAGCACCTGATAGATCGATGCTACCTAAAATGAGCTTTGAGATATGACCCCACAAAGATCACTAATTTCATGTTGAAGTGACCTTGAGGGACACTTCACCCCAGAGTCATCGGTGGGGATCGAACGGTTGTGTGTGGTGAACGAGGTTGCCACTAGTGTTTACCCGGCCATTCAGAGATATTGGAACAAACAATTCATTGCTACAACCAATAGTTGGAAGGATACACAACATTGGCCATTTGAATTGAGGAACACTATGTGTTCTAACATTGACTGAGAATGTGTTGCCAAATTTAAATGAACTTGAATCTTTGAAAACCAAGATGGGCTTTTGTAGGCCCTGACAACATAGTCCCATAGCAACTGACAGATCGATACTACCTTGTAAGAGCTCTGAGATATGATGCCGCAAAGATCATTGATTTCATTCTTAAGTGACCTTGAGGGACACTTTGACACTTTGTCCTGGAGTCGTCGGTGGTGATCAAATGACTGTGCATGGAGAATGAGGTTGCCACTAGCGACCTGGTCATTTGAAACTATTGGAACAGATGGTTCATTGCTACAACTGATAGTTGGAAGGATATGCAATGTTGGTTGTTTGAACTAAAGAACACTGTGTGTTTTGTCATCGACTGAGAATGTGTGATGTAGAACCCACACTCTCATATTCAATCATTAGATTCTTTACAATAGATTTTTCACTTGACTCATCCATCATTCTTAGCTCAAGAATCTTCGTGATGGGCCTAGATTTTAGATTTCTCATCATTTCAACAAATAGTTGATATCTCCCTGTCATGTTTAAATTCTCAAAAAATGATCTCCAAATATGATTAGCATTTCTTTGACAAGTACGCTTGGGAATCTTGTCAGGCATTTCTTGCAAAATGTTAGTATCAATATCAATCAAATATTTTGGCTTTCTATAAATAATTCTAGGAGCATCAAAAACATTATGTGTGAATTGTGTACCATCTTGAGTGCCTTCAACATGAGATGATGTTGTGCCTACACCTTGGGATGTAGATAATGGTGTGCCTTCAACATGAGATGATGTTGTGCCTACACGTTGGAATGTAGATAATGGCGTGCCTTCAACATGATACAATTGTGTACCTCCACTTTGGGATGTAGACAATGGTGTGCCCATAGCTTCGAAAGTAGACAATGTTGTGCCTCCACCTTCGGAACTAGACAATGGTGTGCCTTCAACATGATACATTGGTGTTCCTCCAACATTGGATGATGATGTCTCTTGAACTAGGGAGCTCATAGATGATGTCCCCGCATCTTCCTAATTCAATTTTCTTGTTGCGTGCAAGTTTCTCATTCATTGTCTTTTTGTTTCCAATTCCAATTCTCTCTTACTTTGTATTGAAGTTTCATGTTCCTCATCTAAAGAAAAATATTCTTGTATGGTATCTAATTTTTTTTTTTCATAAAGTTGTCTCATTCTTTCCATTTTCTTCTCTTTGTCTCTTTCATGCTCTTTCGGTGTTAAATTCTTTTCTCGTTTACTTGGCATGATGATGATTTCTACATATGAATTGATTACAATTTTAATTTTATAATATAAATGTAAAACAATAAGTCAAATTATAACATAAACCTCTTATAATATGAAAAATAATAATATAAATTTATTCCAATTATATCAAATTATGTATTGAACAAGTATATATCATACCAATTATAAACCAAAACACTCTTTATTCACATTTGACATGTAAAAAGAAAAAACTTACCTCAATCATTAAATTTCGGTGATAATAATTAACTTTCACATTTCGATGTTGATTTTTAAACAAAAAGATGGTGCAAATTGATACAATATGCTTCTTTTTTACTATCAGCACCATGAAAAGTGAATACTTGTCAGATAACATGCAAAACTCAGACACCATAAGAAAAAGTGGGCCTCTTTCATGAGATCCTTGGCAAAGAAGACCATTTTTTTTAGTTTTGCATAGCACGAGCATGCTATAGGGTGTGCAACCTATACAAAACAAAAAAGTGTTATGCATACTCTTAAATAGGACGTGCGCCCTATGTAAAAAAAGAAAAAGGGAGAAAAGAGAGAGAGAGTAGGAGAGAAGGGGAAGAAGAGAGAGAGAGAGAGAGAGAGAGAGAGAGAGAGAGAGAGAGAGAGAGAGAGAGAGAGAGAGAGAGAGAGAGAGAGAGAATGGGAAGGAGAGAGAGAGAAGGTCAAAGAGAGTGATAAGAGAGAGAGAGAGAGAGAGAGAGAGAGATTTTGAAGGTGAGAGAGAAGGGAGAGAGAGAGAGAGAGAGAGAGAGAGAGAGAGAGAGAGATGTTAGAAGTAGTAGTTGTTGTTGGACCAAAAGATCAACCTGTTAATACCCAATACAACCACTAGACTTATAGAAGACATAGGAGGTGGTTAATCCATGTCATGAATCCTGAGGGGAGCACTAACCATTTTTCCAACAATCTCCCTGTCAGTGTTACTTGAGGGGATTCAAACCTATCACCAAACTTTGATACCACTTGTTACAAGTAGTAGTTGTTGCACCAAAAGATTGACCTGTTAATGCATGATACAACCACTAGACTTATAGAAGACACAGGAGGTGGTTAAGCCATGTCACAAATCTTGAGGGGAGTGCTGACCATTTTTCCAACAAGAGAGAGAGAGAGAGAGAGCACTCTCTCTCTATCTCTCTCTCCCTCCCCCATACTCTCTCTCTACACCTTCCCATCCTCTATATTTTTCCTTCTTACCATCTTTAACCCCTTCTCTCTCAAACACGTACATATGATCTCTCCCACCCCCCCCTCTCTCTCTCTCTCTCTCTCTCTCCTCTCACTCTGACTATTTCTCATCACTATTTAAATCTATGTCTTAAATAGGGTGCACACCCTATTAGGCTTGCACACTATTGAAATCTATGACTTTCAAAGGGTGCACGCCCTATGAAAGTCATATATTTCAATATTGTGCTTTCCCTATAGGGCGCACATGCTTTGTAAGGCATTGGAGTATACCAATCCTAAGGCTTGGATTTTCCTTAGAGATCCAACCCAAAGGCTTGGACGATTGAAATAGGCCTGATACGTATTTTCTAGTAGACACAAAAAAATGACATCTTTTTTGTGTGCTCCTTGTCAGGTTTACTCATGGCTCAAGAACGTAAAAATCAGACGACCTGATATTGGAGATCTCTCTGTTAGCTATCTAAGCATATAATTTTATTTGAATTCTGATTATGTTAAGTTTTTCAACTCTAAATTCTTTTGTGTGTATGTCTACTTTTTGTAAAAAACCAACATGTAGTATTTTGGGCATAGATTTTGGCTCGTTCATAGAATTTTGCAACAAGTTACATTTTTAGAAACTAGACTCCATTCTACACACTTTTAAAAAAGAAATTTTTTATTTTTGATTAGTTTTAAATGATTTCTACGAGGAGAACATAGAAGTTTCATGTTTTGAGGTTGTGTGCACTTCATAAATTCATAAAAAATTATACATTCATTAAAAGGTTACCAAAAAATTCCAGGATAAATTACATGGTGTTAGCTAACTTCTCACTATAGAGATTAAAAAAGTTTAGAAAAAAAAGTTAACATTTTAGGGGGAGCACACCAGATGCTATGTTAAGTTTTTTCCCAAAAAAAGATGACTTTTTGTGCATATATATATATGTGTGTGTGTGTGTGTGTGTGTAGGTTTTATTTATATGTTTTGATCTGAATGAAGCTATTTCTCAACACTCCCTCTTAGAAAGACAGGATCTGAACAACACCTCTTTGAATTGATTATACATGAGTTACATTTCAGAGAAATGAAATTTATCTGATCTCTGACACTTCAGGACAATAACTAAATGAAGTTTATCAAATAACAACCTTGATCCTAGGATGACAATGAAGTCTCCAATATCATAGGTATAATTTTGGACATACATAGTCCATCTTGATACACAAATCATCATGACATGTGACACATTTTGGGACAACAAATCAATGTAGTCTATCATGAGAATGAATCAAGAATCTCAATATCATGATATCCGACACAGTCCAGGACAAAAAATTAATGGAGTCAACCATGATAAGATTGTTATCACAACACCCAGTGATCATAATTTTAGTAACAAGATATTTGGTACATTCCAGGACAACAACTTAATGTAGTCAATATTGATAACATGTCAAACTATTGTTGAGGTCATCACCTAACAATCGTAACCTTACACATATATTATATGAAAGCTCATCACCTTTCATAACACATAGATATAGTTATTTCAATATTAAAATATTTATGAATATATTCAAGTACATATGTTTGAGATTCAATCTCAAAAATATTCAACTACAATTTAGTCATACCAAGTTTACCTTCGAAGTATTCTATTTTCAACTTTGCCAGGGGCTTGGTGAAAATATTAGCATTTTTCTCTTCAGTGTTGATATACACCAACTTGATAACATCTCTATCAATCATATCTCTTATATAATGGTAAGGTATCTCTATATGCTTGGATCAGCTATGAAAAACTGGATTAACTCAAAGTTTGATGTAGCTTTGATTATTATAGTGAATCACGATGGGATTCAAGGGTTTTCAAAATAGTTCAACTAGTAACTTCCTCAGCCATATTGCTTCACGAGCTCCCATGGAAACAGCCATATATTCATCTTCAATGGAACTTTGAGAAATTGTAAACTGTTTCTTGTTGAACTAGGATATCATAGGTTATCCAAGACTAAAACAACATCTTGTAGTAATTTTATGATCAATAGAACTGCATGCCTAGTTAGAATTAGAATAGCCTTGTAGTTTGATTTCAACATTCTCATACTTTAGGCAAGTCCAATAGTGCCACTGAAGTATCTCAAAATATGCTTGGTAGTCTTAAGGTGAATATTCTTAGGGTCACACATGAAATGACTTAACACATTGGTAGAATAAAAAATATTAGGGTGAGTGTTCACCAAGTACAAGAGGGATCCAACAATTTTTCTATAGTATGTAGGATCTGTAGATTATGAATCTTTTGAATCACTTTTAAGCTTATGAAGATTTGTTTCCATTAGAGTAGATAATGCTTTACAATCCATTATTCCAAATTTAGTCAAGATATCAGTGGTATATTTTCCTTGATTTAGAAAAATAAAGTTCTCTATTTTCCATGCTTATAGACCTAGGAAGTAGTGTAGAAGGCCTAGATCTTTCATATCAAATTCAACTACAAGGTCTTGTTTACATTTTTCAATAAGATGATCTTCGCTTGTTATTAACAAGTCATCAACATAGAGAACTAGAATAAACATATCACTATCTGATATTTTGAAGTATTTGTTATGATCTGCTTTATTTTTGGAATATCCTAGCTTGGAGAGATAATTGTCTATCCTTTCATACCATGCCCTAGCAGCTTGTTTAGGGCCATAGAGATATTTCTTCAGGTTGCACACATGGAGTCCCTATCATGACTAGAAAAAACTTCATGTTGTTCTATATATACTTCTTCCTTAATTTCACCATTCAAGAATGTTGTCTTTACATTTGTTTGGTGTATCTTCCATCCTTTAGATGCTGTAATGGCAATAACGGTTCTTACAGAAGTATATCATGCAACTAGAAAAAATATCTCTTTGTAATCAATTCTAGCATTTTGGGAGGACGCTCTTGCAACAAATATGCCTTTTTTTTTCAATACTACCATCTGATGTATAATTAATTTTGAATAACCACTATGAAGAGACAACTAATTTGTCTTTAGGTCTAGGTACAACATCCTAGACATCATTTTTTTAATATAGATTAGTATTCTTTAATCATTGCATCTTTCCAAGCTTGAAATGATAAGGCCTCTTCAACGTTGAAGGTTTAGATTTTGTGACCTCAGTTAGGAGTGCAACATAGCATGTTTGATTTCTTCTTTTCTTATTCTCTCTGAAAATTTCATTAGGTTCTATGTTGTTTTCTTCAATCATCTTTCTTGACCATAGTGTCCTTTTCTTGTTATTAGGAACTTCAATATTTTCAAAATTCATTGTTGGAGGTTCATTATCTTCTATGATATTCTCCCTTTGATTCTCAATTGTATGATTTTCATCTAATTCTTTGATTGAAACATCTTCTATATTTAGAGATAGTTTATACGTAGTATTTTCTTCAAATTTTACATCTCTACTAATTTCAATAGATCATTTTCCTGGGATATAGGCTCTGTATCCTTTAGTGGTTTCACTATAGGAAACAAATATGCCTTTCTTCTTGGAGGGATCTAGAGTGGTCCTTTTTTCTTTAGGAGCATGGATGTATATGAGAGAACCAAATATTCTTAGATGACTTAAGTATGCCATTGGAGCAATCTTAGGTTTTCTAAGAAAATTTTATTTCTGGTCTTTTCCCTACCTTTTCTGTGTCTCTACAAGTGTCTTTACCCATTTAGGGTGTTAGCACTTCAAAATTTTCATTACAAATTTTTATACTTTTAAAAAATTCTAAAGTATTTACGAAGAGTGCCAGATTCCCCTTTGAAATCTAAGAAGCCCTAATTAATTATCCTTTGGGAAAAAACCCTAGTATTTCTTCATTATAAGTAAAAACCCTAGGTTGACCTTCTGTTGTTCTATTCAGTCATTACTTTTTGGAGATCACTAAAGTCATTTTAACACGTGTTATAATATTCCTCTTGGTGGGGTCTTTTTCCTAAGTCTTTATCTACATATCCCGACACTTTAATTTTTCCTATGTCTAAAGGTTAGTGACCTTTAATATTTTCCCTAAGTGTCGATGATAAAATTTTCCTAAAGTTTTGACACTTTATCAAAATGCTTATCTCACATTTTAATCTAACGGTGGTCACATAGCCACAAAGATAAGATGTAGGGAGATTAAACATTGTGGCATTGCAAAAGCCCTTGATTTGGTTTGATAACTAAGCGTCTATGTTAGGCGGGACTGGTTACCTTGGCTTTATCACAACCGTCTGATTATGAAGATCTATCGGTGTGCATTCACTAGGCCCAGTTAATAAAAGTTGTAATGAAATGACATCTTTCTTTTGATCTGACATTGGTCATGTTACCACAAAGGAAAAGTGCTTGAAAGATAGTGCTTGCAGAATTGCGACAACTGTCCAATCTTCCAGCAGGTAAGGACTAATGGTGAAGTGGGTCTGATGCCAAGTGTTGTAGATATGTTTGATTTTCACTGGTCACGAAGGATGGTGATGTGGAGGTTGTGAGTGGGGCTGATGGTTTCAACATGTTAAAGGGATGCCATATGTAAGTTAATCTAACGGTTTTCACATTGCCATGAAGAAAAGATGCATGAGGTTTTAACCATTGTGACAACATGACAGTTGTTGATTCTCTCTTAAGTAAATATCAATAGTTTTGATTTAAGGACCTATGAAGATGGTGGGTCCAGTTGCCAGGTGTTGCTAATGTGCCTATTTTTGATTGGTTACCAGGAAAAGGTGATGTGGTCAGTTGATTTTAAAAGGAATAGTTGACTATTTCCAAATTATGAGAACCGTCTTATGTGTTGGGAAGGAGATGAATCGACGGTCACATTTTAAATTTGATCAGTTGGCCGTTGCTTCCAATATTTGAAATGATGGAGGGTTTCTTTCCTGGGTTTTTTATAGTGGACCAGAATATGAAGAAGCTAGATACCATTGAACTAGGAGTAGTAGAAGAGGAATGAATTACTCATGGCACCTGATCCTTAATACAAAGAGTGTAACTATAATTCATAGAATGATGTATGTTAGCCTCAAATGGAAGTTATCATTCATGTAACAACCTAATGCAGTTACTCAGAAATATCTTCTAACGAAGGTGCCACCTATGAAGATTCAGTATGATAAGAATCAGCTTTTTGTGGTTTCTTGTCATAATGTAATGTACTTTTGTCTGTAGTGAAAGTCACTATCCTAGCTATCTGAATCTTGTTGCATCCTTTCTCCAAGGATTCCAAGATAGCCAGTGGTATAAATAGCAAGTTTTCTTCTTTTGTAGAGGTGGTGAATATTTTTGTAAAAGAAGTTCTGATAATAGTACTTTGATCTTACAACTCTCTGTCAAGAATGTACTGATACAATAAATATCAATTAAATATACTGGAACTCCTTTGCATATTTTGACTGTCCTAGCATATGAATTTTGAATTCTTGTATGTATTAATTTGTGAGGAATATTGATACATTGTTTACAAGGTAGATATTGGGGTTGAGCTTAAGTTCCTTTCAAGGGAAGGGTAAATCTCGAGGGAGATCTCTGGGAACTCATAATTTGTATAATAATTTGATAAAATGATGAGTAAATGGGAGAATGATATATAAGGCATCTCATTTGGGTTCTGGGATATTTGCTTTGAGGGGTTTTCTATTGATATATGTTTTTTGACTCTAATACCCTAGGATTTAGCACTGGTCGCATTTTCACCATCACTTAATCAAGTAATCAATTCATTTTAAGTTTTTTGTATAATATAAATGTCTATTGTCTATGTTGAGGACATGGATAACTATTGTCATGCTTTAGAGAAGCATATTTGAAAGGTAAACCTACTTGAGCTTAAGGCTGAAAGTGAAGAAGGTTTTTTTTAACCTTAGTACCTTAGTGTTTAAATTTTGTTAGATGCATCTGTTGGGAAGTGTTAGAGTTATATATCAGAGGTATTTGATTCTTTTTTATCATCTACAAGTTTGAGGACTAACAAAATTGGTGACTCTACTGGGGACAGATAGTGCACAATGGACTTATTACATTTTGGTTAACCATCTATTGTTTTGTTGCAGACTAGTTTATAAATTTCTATCCCCACTTGTTAGTGGGCGGTGCCTCTAAGATCTATGTTTATCAGTTGTCGGTACAGTGGTAAAACCTCAGTACATCTATTGTTGAAAATATTATGAGTCAGAAAAGATTCACTAGGTCCTATTATAAAGATCATCCAGAGACTAATATGGGTGATGAACTCCATATGCCTAGTAGAAAAAAATGGTCTAGGAGAGGTCTTTTCAATCCTAGTTCTCCTATACCTTCTAGAGATCGAATTCCCACACCTATTCCTAAAGAGGCCTCTTCTTCTTGTGATGATCCTAAACTTATTAGGAAAACCAAACCTAGTGCAGTCAATCCTTCTTAGGAAGATGAAGCCAGAGACATAGGTTTTTTCCCTACAAGAGAAAGTCTAGATCCTCCAGAAGAAACCTCTACTGCAGAGACTACTTCTTATGATTCTAAAAATTTGAGGGAGGAAGTAATAGCCTTTAGGAAGAAAGAGCGGCAACAATTGTTATAAATTGCTAATAGAAGCAAGGTGTGGGAATAACAGATCTATGAGTTACTCATGGAGAGACAAGATCTCATGAGAAAAACAAATAATAATGAGATCCAGGCTAAAAGCCTAAATCAATATTTTTAGGGTCTCAACTATGAATTATTTGGTTATATGGGAGCTCTGAGAAAATAAGCTGATGGTAGTAAGCCTAATCCAAAGAAAGATGAGTTTGAAGAAGGCCCTGTCCTAAGATAGTTGCATCCATCAAAAGTTAAAATAAATGAAGATCTCAGAGATGCTACAGAGGAACCATATGAGAAAGGAAAATAAAAGGTGGTTGGTATAAATATAAATGAACCTAAGAGGAATATTGATATTCCTAATGTTGTGTCCCAGGCCAGTTTAGAATTGGAGAAGACTAGAAAAGCTAAGGAGGATTTAGCTATCCAGCTAGAAAAAATGGAGTTGGAGGCTACTGCGAATGAAATGAGAAGGAAGATTACTTTCTTGCATGCTAACATGAATACAACTCCTAGTAGCTCAGTCCCTATTACTATAAGCACATTACCAATAAACCAACATTGTAGTACAATTTCCAATGCCCAAGTTTCAATTCCTAAAAAAGTTGCACCTAGACTAGTTCAAAATACCAATCCAACAATCCCATTGATTGGTGGCACCATGGGAAATGTCTCCTATCAAATTATTGGAGGAATACAAGGCCCACAAAATTTCCAAAGAAGACCAGTTCACTTGGATAGATACAGATCATTTTCCTTTGATGGTATCCCTGGTCAACCTAATGTCATCCCAAATGAGGTCAGAGAGAAGATCCCTAATTTTACTGGAAATAATGTTGTTACATGTGAAGAGCATCTAAAGTTTTTTGTAGATAAAATTAATGACTATGAAATTGAACATGAGGATATTGTAATAAAGCTTTTTGTTCATTCATTAATTGAAGATGCTAGGGAGTGGTATAGAGGCTTGCCTAAAAATAGTATTGCATCATGGGATGAATTTGTAAGGTTTTTTAAGGAATAGCATGCAGAACATGTTAAATCAAGTTATATGCTCAATGAATTCAACAATATTAAAAAGCATCAAAATGAGAGCATGGCTGAATTCAATGGTAGGTTTCAAAAGGAAATGTACAATTTGTTGCAAGTCTTAAGACTAGATGATGTAGTTTTCTTGACCACATATTTTAATGCCTTGGATGGAAAGATGTCCTATCTTTTGAGAGATAAAAGTCCTTATAATCTAAGATATGCTTTCAAATTGGCTATAAATATTAAAATTAATAGGAAGGCATCTGGTCAGATGTATAAAATGGATGAAGGAAGGTTGTGGAAGGAAACTAAGCCACATGCTGTAAGACCAACCAAGGAAGATGATAAGGTTGACAAGTTGTCAAGTGTGGTCAAGGATCTCTCAACCAAGATTGAAAAGGGTGGGAGGAGTTATCAGGACACTAGACCATCTTACCAAAGGTAGGAAAGGTTCCAAAGGTTACATGATCATCCTTACAAGACAAATTGGAAAGATGGGAAACCTATTTTTCATAACTATGATACTCAAAAGGGGAGGGATAACCCTGATCCTTTGAAGAAAAATGTAGCACATAATGTGGAAAGAATTCCTTGGTGTGTAGATTGTAACATGCCTCATTAACCATACTAGTTTGTTGTAGCTCATGCTTTGGAAGAAGAAGTTGATAATTCACATGCAAGAGATTATGAAGAATCTGAAAAGCCCGCAGTTAATATGTTTAACACTGAAAAGGTGGAAGAGCTCATATCTTCATATGATGAAGAGATTTGTGTTGATTTTGATCATAAAAGAAGGATTCTCCCAATTTATGAGCAACGGGTGTTTACTCAATCCGATTATGATGAGTTTGATAGTGATATATGCAAAACTAATATGATCATATCAGAATTGGATAGAGCTCATTGGAGAAAGCCCAGTGAAGAAGAAATCAGAACTTTAACTATGGCTACTATTTCTTAGGAAAGGTCCTCATACAATTTGAGGAATATAAGAGTGGATGTTGACCAAGGGATACCTAGGTTAGTTCTTGTCAAAGATGATTCTCAAAACAAGGTGCTTCCTAGACCAAATGTTGTCAAAGGTAAAGGTGGTAATAATAGGAAAGAGGAACCTATTCTTGAGGGTAAAAGGAATGAGGAAATTTCCATAGACATAAAAAGGAGGATTGGTAAAGAAAAGGATACTTCTGATCTTTCTACTGACCCCCCTACTTTTGACATGAGGCATGCCTTGTCTCAAATGAAGGTCTCTATTCCCCCATTGAAATTTTGAAAATCAAAGAGCATAAGACAACTACTCTAGTTATGATAAATGAACAAGTTGTTGATCCTGTTATATTAGAAAAGGGAAATTCAATGGATAGACCTGAAATAAAAAAAGATATTTCTAACTTTTGTGTTGGAAATATTGTAACACAAGAGCCATCTTCCATTGACCCTTTCTATGTTACACTAATTGTGAATAACTTCTTGCTAAAGAATTGCGTGATAGACTCTAGTGATGCAGCCACTATGATGCCCTACCATGTCATGAAGGAATTAGGATTACAAGTTGATACATCCAACGACAGGTGTTATGCTATGGATAATAGAAAAGTTCCTATGGTAGGAACCCTAGTGGGGATAGAAGTAAAAATTGTTTCTTTCTTTGAGGCCACATACAAGATGGATTTGGTTGTAGTTGATACTAAGCCCCATTATGGCATGCTTCTATCAAGATAGTGGGCAGTAACTGTGGGAGGAAAATTGTAGTTGGATTTATCATATGCCACTATTCCTATCATTGGAACTGAAGTGAAGTTATATAGGGAGTCACATTCCTCAGTAATGGTTGAGATGGTTACACCTGAGGACTTGAACTATTGTGTTGATATTGACATGGAGAATTTCATGGTAGAAGACATAGTACCTCAATTGAAAAATATTGATCCCATAGTTGATGAGTTGCTACTGCATCAAGATTGACTGAGGCAAATGTACTTTGATGGAGGATGTTATAAGGGAGGATTAGGAGCTGGTGTTTTTCTTATATCCCCATTAGGTACTACCTTCAAATATTCATTTCTATTGACTTTCCAGTGTACTAATAATACTGCCGAATATGAGGCTTTGATATTGGGTTTAGATGTTGTTATAAAACATGGTATAAAATACTTACAAGTCCATGGTGATTGCCAATTAATCATAGCCCAAATCAGATCTAAATATGCTGCCAAAGATGATAGGTTAAAATAGTATAAACATGATGTATGGGATAGATTAGAATTGTTTGATGATTTCAATATTCTTTGGGTGGAAAGGTCAAATAATATTATGGTAAATTTCCTTGCTAATGTTGTATTAAAGAAAAATGATGTTACTCTGACTGGTGTATCAATGTTAGAGATCAAAAGTAGGCCTCCGGTGCCTGAAAATGTGTATAATTGGCAAGTCTTTGAGGATGATCATGATATCCTTAAATTCATTCAAATTGTAGATCAATATGATGGGAAAAAAATTGATTTTAATAACTCACAGTAGTTTGTTGATGGAAAGGAATGTGTCATGGGAAATGAGATTGTTCGGTTAACCTCAAATCATATTCCTAAAGGGTTGGTTGAACTAGAGGGCATGTTTAAGATCAATGATGGGTACATATCACAAAAGTCTAATGCTAAGATTGAGGATCTGGAGGAAATAAACTTAGGTTCAGAAACATCCCCTTAAGTGCTATACATTGGAAAAAAGTTGAGTAGGGAAGTAAGGGAAAATATGATAAGGTTATTGAAAAAGTATAAACATGTGTTTTCCTGGTCTTATGATGACCTCAAAGCTTATAGAGGAGACTTGTTTCAACATGAAATCTCTTTAAAAGAGGAAACTAAACCTTTTAGGTAGAAACAAAGGCCTATTAATCCCCTACTAGCCACTAAGATGCAATCAAAGTTGACCAAATTAAGGGATGCTAGCATCATTGAGCCTATTAGGCATTCTTCATGGGTTTCTAATTTGGTGCCAGCTAGGAAAAAGAATGGTGACATAAGACTTTGTGTTGATTAAATAGGAATTTAAATGTTGCTTCACTAAAGGAAAATTATGGACTACCAAATGTGGAGGCTATGCTGCATAGAGTGACTAGTTGTGAATTGTGATCTATGATGGATGGTTTTTCAAGATACAACTAGGTATTAGTCAAAGAATCTAAACAATTCAAGACTGCATTTACTAGTCCCTTGGGAACCTATGTTTATGTATGTATGCCTTTTGGTTTGAAAAATGCTGGAGTAACTTTTTAGAGGGCAATGGATGTTGCTTTAAAAGACTTGATTAATGTCCTAATGGTTGTGTATCAAGATGATTTGATAGCTTATTCCAAGAGGGTTGATGATCAATGTAATCACTTGGAAAAGGTTCTAGTCAATGCTTTAGAGTTTGGCATTTCATTGAATCCTAAGAAATGTCAATTTGCTATTACTGAAGGAAAATTGCTAGGACATATTGTGTCAAAAGAGGGAGTTAGGATTGACCCTGAGAGAGTTGAAGAAATCAAAAAGGTCCCTCCTCCAAAGAACCTTAAAGGTGTGGAGTCCTTTTTAGGACAAATCAATTTTTTCATGAGGTTTATTCCTAATTTTGCAGAGTTGGTTAAACCCATAGTTAAGCTTTTAAATAAAGATGTAAAGTTTGACTGGAATATTGAAGCTCAAGAGGCCTTTGAGAAAATCAAACAAACAATCCAAGAATCTCCTGATTACTCTAAGCCTTTTTCTTTGTTTTCTATTGCATCTTTTCATACCATCGCAACAATTTTATTACAAAAAGACGGGGAAGGTTTTGAGCATCCCATTACTTTCTTCATCAAGTCATTGCAATCAGTTGAGTTAAATTATGAATTGATGGAAAAGAAGTCATATGCATTGGTTAAGGTAGTCAAGGATTTTAGACCTTATTTGGTTTGTGCAAAGGTTAATGCATATGTCCCCCATGCTATAGCAAAGGACATTTTGGTTCAGAGTGATGTCATAGGAAAAAGATGTAAATAGATCAATAGAATCTAGGAATTTGACTTGGAGCTCCATATTACTAAACTTGTAAGGGGTCTAGGACTTGCAAAGTTAATGAAAAAAGAGAATATGGACCTTATACAAGTAAATAATGTTTCCATTGGTGGAGGAACAATTACTAGCATTGAGATGCAACCTTGGTATACTAACATTGTTCATTTTCTTAAGAATGCTAGTTGCCCATAGGAATTGAATGATAATCATAAAAGAAGCCTTAAATTGTAGACTCAAAGGTATGTGTTGTTGAAGGGTGACTTGTATTGGAAAGACAATAATGGGATTTTTCTTTTATGTTTGGACAAAGGGAAATCTAAATTTTTTTAAAAAGATATGCACTCTGGACTGTGTCGAGGGCATCATTCAACTAGGGCTACAACTCATAAAATTCTAAGGGTTGGTTACTATTGGCCTATCCTGTTTAAGGACACTCATTCATTTGTCCGAAAGTGTGAGCCATGCCAAAGGTTCTCAAAAAAGTTGAAATTATCAGGTGCATTTTTACTAAACCTTATGGTTGCAGAAGCTCCTTTTTCTATGTGGGGGATGGACTTTATTGGAGAATTTGTTGAGAAATCTAGTGGAGGACATAGTTGGATATTGGTTGCTACTGATTATTTTACTAAATGGATTGAAGCAATCCCAACTAAAAAGGCTAAAAGCATAGTAGTAACTGAGTTCTTGATGAATAATATAATTATTAGACTTGGTGTCCATGTTAAGTTAGTAATGGACAATGCCATGTGTTTTAGGTCACAAGAATTCACTGACTTTTTCTTAGAAATGGGTATAATTTTGTCATACTCATCCACATACCATCCACTGGCCAATGGGCAAGTAGAATCTAGTAATAAGAGCATTCTACAAATCTTGAAGAAAACATTGGAAAAGAATAAAAGGAGTTGGTATGTAAAGTTAAAGTTGGCATTATGGGCAGATAGGATTGCAGAGAAAAGAGCTATAGGGAAATCTCCTTTTGAGTTGGTGTATGGTATGAAATCTAGACTTCCTCTGAATAATTTGTTGCCCATCTACCAATTTATGCAAGAAGAAGAGATGGAAATTAGTGATCCTCTACAAGATAGAATGATCCAATTGGTTGAATTGGATGGGACAAGAAGGGAAAGTCAGAAGGAAAATGTGAAACTGTAGAAAAGGATGAAATATCTTTTTGACAAAAGAGAAAGTGTTAGAAAATTCCAGCTTGGTGATTTGATTCTTCAGTGGAATGCTAGGGCTGAAGACAAAGGAAAGCACAAGAAATTTGAGCCCTTGTGGTTAGGACCATATTTTATCCATCAGATTCATGAAAAGGATTCATATTTCTTGAGAAATATGGATGGTGAAGAACAAGAATTGCCAGTGCATGGACAATTCCTGAAGTATTTCTTCAATTAAATTTCAAGCTTTTCCATGCACAATAGCTCTCTAAATATGTATAGGTGTGTTTGTTTCTATTGTGTGTTTGCTTCTTGTAGCACATTAGTGCTTTGTGGTATTCCACCCAGAGTTTCTTGGTTACTTGCTATGAACTTGCATTCAAGCATCCTCAGATAGAGCCACTGTTGGAGCAATCTTAGGTTTTCTGAGAAAATGTCATTTTTGGTCTTTGCCCTGCCTTTTCTATGTCTTTGCAAGTGTTAGAAAATGTTGTTTTAAATTAATACATACAAGACCAGAAATGACATCTTCAGATTGATAATAGCACCTCTCGAGCTTTTTCGACATCTTCAGATTATTAGCAGTATCAGGTACATGCATTTTTCTCATTTTTTATTGTAAATTATATGTTTTATATTTATTTTAATTAGTTATTTGTTTTAAATAATTTTTTATTTGTAGAAATGTTAGAAAATTGTAGTTAAATATTAGAATATGTTAGAAATTGATAGTAGAATGTTACAAAATTGTAGTTAAATATTACAATATGTTAGAAAATGATAGAAATATTAAAAATCATAGTATAAATGTTACAATATGTTAGAAAATGGTAGAAAATCATAGTAGTTTGTTAGCAATTGTTAGAAAATATTTAGAAAATATTAGAAACCGTAGTAGAAATGTTAGAAAATATTTAGATCTTATAGAAATTATTAAAAATATTTATTTTTAAATTTCAAGTTTAAAGTTAGTAAATATTAGGAATCTCTCTCACACACACATGTACACACATTTTTAGTAAATTTAGTAAATATTAGTTAGTTATTTGTTTTAAATAATTTTTAGTTTGTAGAAATCTTAGAAAATCATAGTTAAATTTTTGAAAATGAACTAGGAGTATGTTAGAATATGTTAAAAATTGTAGTACAGTAAGTTTCTAGGACCCTTATCCCTCCCTTACAACATATTAAGACACTTAGGATCCCTTAGGAATATCAAGATCTTATAATACATATTAGGACGTCCTATGACCCATTCATGTACATGTTAGGTTCCATTAATACATACAATGACTCATTGTTTCCCTCAAGGCTCCTTAAGACATATTAGGATGAATTAATGTAACCTATGATCTCTTAGGACCTATTATGATTCCTACAACCACTTAAGACATTCTAGGACCATTACTTATCGCTTATGACATCTTAAGACACATAGAACCCATTATATATCTTAAAATGTCCTAAGACCCATTCATCTATCTTAGCTTCTGTTAATACATATGTGAACCCATCGTTGCATGCAAGAACCCTTAAGACATACTAATATCAATTAATGTAGCCTAAGATCCCTTAGACCACTTATCACATCTACGACCCATTAACATTATTGGACCATTATACATCCCTTAAGACATTTTAAGACATATATGACCCATTAAAATCATCAAGACCCATTAAAATATCTTAGGTTGTCCTAGGACACATTTATGTATCTTAGATTCAATTAATATCATACGAGGATCCACTAATGTAACCTAGGACCCCTTAGGACCTCTTATGTTACCCGCAACCCCTTAAGACACTCTACCTAACCCTTATCCATCCCATACACTATCTTAAGACATAGCTAGGACCCATTGTTTCCCTCAAGAAATATTAAGACATACTATGATCAATTAATGTAATGTAGGATCCCTTAGGACCACTTATTGCACCTACGACCCATTAACATTCTAGGACTCTTATCTGGATCCCTTATGAAATCTTAAAACAAATATGAAACCTTAGGACCCCCAAGACCCATTAAATAATCTTAAGATGTCCTAGGACCACTTCTAGACCACTTAGCACATCTACAACCCATTAACATTATTGGACCATTATACATCCCTTATGACATTTTAAGACATGTATATGACCCCTTCGGATCATCAAGATCCATTAACATATCTTAGGTTGTCGTATGACACATTTATTTATCTTAGATTCAATTAATACATATGAGGATCCACTAATGTAACCAAGGACCCCTTAGGACCTCTTATGTTACCCATGACCCCTTAAGAGACTCTAGGACCACTTATTGCACCTACGACCCATTAACATTCTTGGACTCTTATCTGGATCCCTTAGGACCCCTTAGGACCTCTTATGTTACCTACAACCCATTAAGACACTCTAGGACCCTTATCTATACCTTAGGACCTCTTATGTTACCCACAACCCCTTAAGACACTCTAGGACCACTTATTGTACCTACGACTCACTAACATTCTATGACTCTTATCTGTATATCTTATGAAATTTTAAAACAAATATGAAACCTTAGGACCCCCAAGACCCATTAAATAATCTTAGGATGTCCTAGGACCACTTAGACCACTTATCACATCTATGACCCATTAATATTATTGGACCATTATACATCCCTAACGACATTTTAACAAATATATGACCCCTTCGGATCCTCAAGACCCATTAACATATCATAGGTTGTTCTATGACACATTTATGTATCTTAGATTCAATTAATACATACAAGGATCCACTAATGTAACCTAGGACCCCTTAGGACCTCTTATGTTACCCATGACCCCTTAAGACACTCTAGGACCCTTATCTATACCTTATGACCTCTTATGTTACCCACTACCCCTTAAGACACTCTAGGACCACTTATTGCACCTATGACCCATTAAAATTCTAGGACTCTTATCTAGATCCCTTAGGACCCCTTAGGACCTCTTATGTTACCTACGACCCCTTAAGACACTCTAGGACCCTTATCCATAGCTTAGGACCTCTTATGTTACCCATGACCCCTTAAGACACTCTAAGACCATTTATTTCACCTATGACCCTTTAACATTCTAGGACTCTTATCTAGATCCCTTATGAACTATTAAAACAAATATGAGGACCCATTCATGTATCTTAGATTCTATTAATTGATATAAGGACCCATTGTTACCCTGAACAACCAAGTTAAGACCTATTAATACCAATTAGTACATCCTAGGACCCTTAAGACCTAATAAGACCACTTACTTGACCTAATAGGACCTATTAATACCAATTAGTATATCGTAGGACTCTTAAGACCTAATAAGACCACTTACTTGACCTAATAGGACCTATTAATACCAATTAGTACATCCTAGGATCCTTAAAACCTAATAAGACCACTTACTTGACCTAATAGGACCTGTTAATACCAATTCATACATCCTAGGATCCTTAAGACCTAATAAGACCACTTATGTGATGTAATAGGACCGATTAATACTAATTAGTACATCTTAGGACCCTGAAGACATAATAAGACCACTTATGTGATGTAATAGGACCTATTAATACCAATTAGTACATCCTAGGACCCTTAAGACCTAATAAGACCACTTACTTGACCTAACATGACCTATTAATACCAATTAGTACATCATAGGACCCTTAAGACCTAAGAAGACCACTTACTTGACCTAATAGGACCTATTAATAACAATTAGTACATTCTAGGACCCTTAAGACCTAATAAGACAACTTATGTGACATAATAGAACCTATTAATACCAATTAGTACATCCTAGGACCCTTTACGAGTATTAGTACACTCTAGTATTGTAAATTTAAGTATAATTTTATATATTTAGATATTTGTTTCCATTTTACACACAGTTATAACATGTAATCTAGTAATTAATTGTTAACACTTAGCTTTCATGTGTTATGTATCTAGATGGCCACTCAGAATGCACCTGAGACTCCTGATATATAGACCATTTTTCATATTACTGACACGGAGATGGATCGACGTAGAGAGTCCATCTGTACATCTTCAGAAGATAGTATATATAGAGATACTCGTGTCAATATATTGACCAGTTTGGAGTAGATGACTAATAGATTGAGGTCTCACTCCTCCTTCACAGCTCAGGTAGTTGAGACTATTTTTCAAGAGTTGAGGGCTAAGGTTTCGGGTGATGTTTCTTTGGAGATTGTTTAGAGCCATGTCCCCAAGGAAACCATCAAACGAGATTTTTTCCCACATTATGAGGGGAAGGCCACTGTGAGGGCATATCAGGTCACACGGTGTATCATTCCTAAAATAGCATGCATGATATACCCTCGATTTCTTGCAGTACATGGTTGTTATCCTAATAACGACTAGATTCCTTTATATTTTGCACAACAGTTGTACATTGAGTTCCATTTGGGACTCAAGGCCAACTAGTTAGATCTTCTAGCATATTATGGTTAGGGGTGTGGTAGGGTTGCAGATCATGATTAGTATTGTAGGGTCTATTGATTTGTATAGCCTCATCAACAACTGGTTGGGCATTGGACTTCGACAGTGACACTAGTGATGGCTGCTATTGCAGATAGACTCATCATTGCTTCTCAGAGGGGAGTAGTAGATAGTATAGGACAAATTTCTACAGCCACATCCATCACTTTAGATTCAGTGGGTAGATACATTTTGACTAGACTAAGTAGAGTCAGATCATCTTATGAGGCTTTGTATAGTACTACTACAGGTGTGACTGATGAGACATATAGAGCTGTAGGTCATCATAGTCATTTAGATATGGCCCTTTACTTTATGGAGGATCTCGTGTAATCCTATTCTTATATTGTTGACCTGTAGAGGATCCTAATACATTCATTCAGGGATGTCATCGGACTTGCACAGGGTCCTATTGTCCCACCGACAAAGGATGCACCATCTAGTCAGGCATAGCATAATGCAGAGCGCTCAGCACCCACAGATCACTCTACAGCTACAAAGCCAAGTATACAGGTTGGAGATGTACACATCACCACTGAGGGCCTAGACACATTTGATGAGAAGTTTTGTGGGTTAGGTCAGGTGGACGTTGGCACTAATGTTGGATCATTTATGGATATGTTATTGCATCCTGATGGTTCAGGGTCTACATCAGTCCCCTCCCATCTAGTGTCACCCCTACACTCCTCATTACTAGATAGGTTCAAGACTGAAGGTGGTGTGGGTGATGTAGTTTTAGTTGATGATATGATGGTACAACACGCTAATGATCCTCTTGCTCATGAGATCTAGGTATATAAAGTTTTCTTTTCTCTTTTCTTAGGAGTTTTAGTGAACAATTAATTGTAGATGTGTGTATTGATGTTTCCATTTAATGTATAATATTTTGCAGGCATAGTTAGCAGAGCATGTTACCTCTAGTGTGGGCTCAGAGCATCTTTATATGAGAGATCCATTTGATGTGACACCTAGTAGTGGTTAGGTAAGTTTTAGATATATGTATCTTTAAGCATACATGTGTACACATGTATTTATATATTTCAAGTACTTTACATAATATATACTATGCACATGTATATAACCAATTGTTGTACTCAATTTGTAGGGGTCAGTTGCTGCTTCACAGCTAAAGGATGCTTTTCATAGGAGAGATCTAGTAGATGTGACACCTAGTATTGGTCAAGTAAGTTTTAAAAATATGTAAGTTTAAACATGCATTTATAATATTTTAATTACTTTAGATTATTATTATATATACATGAATTTATATTCGTAGGGATTAGTTGCTACCTCATAGCCAGAGGATGCTTGTGGCAGTCACTCAGAGGGTCGCTCTATTCGCATGCACCTAGATGACTCCCTACTTTAGGACATGTTGCAGTTATCTTTTATTCGAGACTCATTATATATGTCATTAGTATATGTTTGATATTTTCATTTATGATTTGAGACATATATTTGATTAGAGACATATTTGATTAGATACATATATTTGATTCGAGACATATATTTGATTAGATGATATGATTTGATTTGATTAGATGATATATGATTTGGTTAGATGATTTTATTAGATGGTTTTATTTGATTAGATGATATGATTTGATTTGTTTGATTTGATGATATGATTAGATGATATTATTTGATTAGATTTTATTAGATGGATGTAGAATTAACACATGTCATAAGTAATCTAACTAATTTCATCATTTTTTAGTGTATTAAGGGGAGGTCTTAAGGGGATCTACAATTAATATCATAAAAAATAACAACTTAATACATATAACTAATGGACGATAACTATTCTAACTAATTCTACAACTAACACACATGTCATAAGTAATCTAGCTAATTTCATCATTGTTTAGTGTCTTAAGGGGATCTTTAACTAATAAGCATTCTTAAGGGGAGGTCTTAAGGGGATCTAGAATTAATATCATAAAAACTAACAAGTTAATACATATAACTAATGGATAATAACTATTCTAACTAATTCTAGAACTAACACACATGTCATAAGTAATCTACCTAATTTCATCATTTTTTAGTGTCTTAAGGGGGGGTCTTGAGGGGATCTAGAATTAATATCATAAAAAATAACTAGTTAATACATGTAACTAATGGACAATAACTATTCTAACTAATTCTAGAACTAACACAAGTCATAAGTAATCTAACTATTTTCATCATTTTTTAGTGTCTTAAGGGGAGGTCTTAAGGGGATCTAGAAATCATAAGCATCATAAGAAGTATCATAAAAACCATTGATAATCAAAGCATAGATAATATCTTTAACTATTATGCAATATATAATAATAATTGAATAATTAAAGTATACATATAAAATTCTATATATTAAAACCATTGAACCATCAAATAGGTCCATCATATATCAACAAATTAACATCCATCATATTTTAAATATATAAAAAAAGTATAATGAAATTTAATCCAGAGATATCAAGTATGTCCTAACACATGAAATAGGTATACATATTATACTTTTTAGACCAACTCAAGTGGTTCAGATCTTTCATGGAGAACATGTAATATTCTCTCATGATCCTCACTATCTAGTCTCCACTTATGACGTCCACGTTGAGATTTAACTATATGAAGACAAATGGATGTGGAAACTACTAGGTGACTATATTGAAACACCTTATTGTCTGGTTGGTAATCAATAAAGTGAATACCATGTTGAATTACTTTTATTTTCTTGAAATATGTTCCCTCTAAAACAACTGAACCTGCAAGTCACAAATTTTAACAATATATAAATTTAAACAAACTAAATTTAAAATTTGTTAAAAGGCTGAAATTTAAAATTTACAAATTGTGTTTAATATATTGATGTAAAGCATGTAAAAGCCTATGGGGAACAACATTCCATCACTTTCTTCAAGTTCAAGTAACTTCATCCTCTCTGCAGTACAACACAGTAAATAATAATGAACTCCTACATTTCCACGCTTAGAAATCACTACAAAGACATATTCTGCACAGTAAATTTATATATACATGTGTGAGATCTTAAAATTTACTTAGTTCAATCTATAGATCTATCTATATATTTATACATGCATCTCAATGTACCATATAATGTGAAATATATATTTACCAATTTTGACCAATCATGAGATATGACCGTAATCAGTAGAAATCAAAGGGACATCATCAAAGTTTTCATCTTCATCTCTATCAAATGTATTAGTAACAAGTAGTGGCACTAGATTCCATGCACCTACATATCCACAGTCTTGATTGATACATTCTTCATAATTGTCAGCAATGCAGTGACAACAAAAGCATGAGTAGTCCCTAGTGTTCAACATCAAAATGCGACAATTCATACTCATAACTAAATGCAAAGATCATGTCTTTTCTATCCTATTGCAATCATGCATAATTTTTCTATCCACACTTGAACATTTATGCATATATAATTTACATTATATAAATATAATTTGAATAAAGAATATCATAAAAAATTTAAACACTTTCAAATAATTTAAAAATGTGTGCATACCTTTTATCTCCCAAAATTTTCTATGTGGCACCGCCTGAGTCAATCCTGATGACGTGTCATTCTCATTTGGTGTGAAATGTGTCTTGCACCATTCAACCACATCATGTGCATTTTTTATATGGACTCCCTTATAATTCATTTGATACTTTTGTATAGCACATTTGATGCAAGCTCCGACACCATCATGTTCACCTTTTCTATGTCTACTCTCAAAGAAACTCCAGACATGTGGTATGTTTTCATTATGATGATATCTACATAGTGCATAAAATGGTCTTGATGATTTGAATTATGCAACACATCCATCTGACAAAACATAATGTTTATCAATTTTTATACCTCTTTCTTTCAAATTTGCAAAAAACATCTTGAAGCAGTGTTCTACATAATGAATGTCATGCTCTCTATCATCACTTATATAAAAATGATATTCCTTCTTGATGACCCATGCTTCAAATGTGCTTTGAATACCATCCAAATCTAATTGTGCGTGTCGATAACACACATGTACCATAATATTAATTTTCTCTAAAAAATAGTATTCCAATTGAATTGCCTTTTGATGAACAAATGAATAATTTTACGCAAAATCAACAACTGATACAATAGTTCCAAGTGGGCAATTGTCTCTCGGTGTTTGGAATTGTTGTGCTTTCCACTTTGCAGAAAAAGTATGATGAATGTAGGGTTGAATCAAATTTTTGAATTTTTCCATAAATACTCCAACATTTATCTCCTCTTCAACATATTCTAACCTTTTGGATTATTTCCCAAATTTTGTTCCATTCTTTACATATTTGTAACTCTTGCAATTCACCATCTTTGTTACATCAATATTTTTATTTTTCAAAGGAAAAAGAGATAAATCAGCACATGTTGGACATATTCCTTTTATGGAATTTATTTGTCCAGCTACATCATCTCTTTTGTCACATAAAATGGATGAGATGAACTCACTTCATCTAGTAGGAGGAGCATTTTCAAAACCATAAGTGTCTTCTACAAACTTTTGAAAAACCTGGTAGTGGAGATCAAATTCAATATGATAACGACAACAACAAGTTTCAAACACTTTGTTTGTCCTGATATAATATGGCTTCAATCTTTCAAATAATGTTTGCCCAATCTTTATATTAGGATTTGAACTACAAAATGACACATACATTTCATGTTGTGTTGTGTCCAACCAATGTTTCGTATGATATTCATATTGATTACCTAAAATTCTATGCCTGATAACATCTCTACTGTTTGATGAAGGACGTGTGTTATCATTCCAAAATAACATGACCAAATTTTTTATTCCTTCATCAATCCTATCAGAACAAGGAGCTCTACACATGATTGACCAATTGCCTTCCAAGGTGCTATCATCCAAAAGTATTCTCCTATTAACATATCGTGATATTATTTTCCTATTAAAACCAAACTGAGATGAAACTGAAGATATCTATTTTTTTTGTCCCATAGTGTTACCTACAATGGATGTCAACATAACTTTTCTTGTAATGGTCTTATCTTTAGTTCGAGATCCCTTCCCTAGCCAGTTCAAACCTTTCCTAAGATTTTTAATCATATCAGTTTGCATGTCAACAACTTTTCTCTTCTTTGATGTTGTGTCTATACCCAATAATTTTAATGCCCCTTCCAAATTTTTGTTTATAAGTACAAGTGAAAGCAATTGAGTTTGTTCAAATGTTTTAAAATGATCAAATTTAACCAATATTTCTCTTTCTATCATATTCATTGATCTCTTCTTAGCAAGACTTAAGGGTTGAACATTAGCAAGTGATCTCAAATTCTCCACATCCATTACAAGTAAATGATCTAAGTTTCTATAATTAATATTTCTCTTTACAGTTTGAGCTAAATTTAAAAGTTCATCCATACTAGTAGGAGCACGTGATCTTGACCCTTCTCCAACATCAATTGTTTGAGCTTCCATAGGGAGTGATCCCAACCCTTCTTCAATGTGCAATTCTTTGACTTGACTTGACCCTCCTACTCTAGCTTGTCTTTTAGCTTCTTTAGTTTTATGATAATATGTCAATGCAACTTCACAATTTCTTTGTTCAATACTAGGTGACCTTTTTCTAGAAGATTTACTTTGTCTTCCCTTCTTGTTCCCCATTTCTTCGAGCTCCAAAAAATGTCTTCCACAAGATCATCAATAAAAATTCTCTTCTTCAAAAAATACTTTAATCTAATATTTCTCCTCTCCAAAATTATGTCTTTGAAAAAATGGAAATAGTGCAATCCTCCTCCGAAAAATGCTTTCAATAATAGAAAATGCAAATTTATTAATTGCAATTTGGTATAAAATAGAAAAAAAATGTTTTAGTTTTATACCATTCTAAATTTGTTTTACAAAATAAACTCACTAGCTGACTTTGCTCGAAGTACCTACTTCGCACAAAGTAGCTAAAAAAAAAATCCAGCGGGGTGTTTTTTGCCGGACTTTTCACTTGGGAGGCTTCGTGTGAAGGGAGTCTTCATGTGAAGACCCCAAAACTGAAATTTTGTCCTTAGAAAATAAGTGAACTTCAAAAAATGGTCTTTCAAGGCCTAGATCAAGGACCAAACAAGATGGTTTTTTCAAACATGTGATGTCAAAAAATGCTATTCGAAACAAGCTTTCTAACAAATATAATTTTAATATATGTTGAGTTCATTATCACTTTTAAATATTACTTTAACTAAACATAGGTTGTTTGGTCATTCAACAACCTGTCTCTTCAAGACTTTGGGAAAATAGTAAATTATTAAAAAAAATTTATAAAAAATATGTAGGAAAAGCATATTTGTGTTACCTTTCTATGAAAAAAATAATAAATAAATTTTGATATACACATATCAAGTTAGAGCGATCCAAGTGACCTTATGTCTAAATTACAGTTACTGTCACTTTAGAACTTAATAAACTATGAAATATTGATGCAAAATGAATAAAATCAATTGCATCCTTTAGATATTGAAATTACAAATATAATCTCGAAAGAATTACATCGTTATCATATTTTAAAAAAAAGTTATGCTGATCCAAGTGACAGTAACTCCTTAAAAACATAGTTTTTTCACGCAAACCACTTTTTAAAGGAGAGGGAAAAATGAATTTCAATGAATTTTAATTGTTTTTAAAAATATATATTTAGAAACTAGAAAGAAAATTCTAAAAGACTCTAGTTTACATCATCTTCAAATTCCTAATAGTTTTGCAACAATAGGTGTTCGGAAGTGAAGTTTTTTCTCAGAATGTTGATCTTTGTGTCAAAGTTGGCCAAAAAGTGGGACTCACTATTGTGGGACCACCCCTTAGCTTAATTTGCATTTTCACCACCACTAAATCAAATAATCAGTTCATTTTAAGTTTTTTGTATAATCTGAATGTGTATTGTCTGTGTTGAGGACATGCATAATTGTTGTCATGCTTTAGAGAAGCAGATTTGAAAGGTAAACCTGCTTGAGCTTAAGGATCAAAGTGAAGAAGGTTTTTTTTAACCTTAGTACCTTAGTGTTTAAATTTTGTTAGATGCATCTGTTGGGAAGTGTTAGATTTATATATCAAAGGTATTTGATTTTTGTTTATCATCTACAAGTTCAAGCACTAACATATGGTTTATTCTCTGTAAAAACATCTTTAGGTTTTATATTTTATAAGATTGAATGAGGGCATCTATTTTGAATGTATATGACTGTGTTTGAGGCTTCAGCCCAGAATGACATATGTATATCCTGATCATGCATCATGGCTTTGATGGCTTCAATGATGGTCCTATTTTTTCTTTCTAGAACTCCATTTTGTTGATGATTATAAGGTATAATACACTCCCTCCTAATCCCAACAGAAATGTAGAATTATTTAAAGTTTTTAGAGATATATTCACCTTCATTATCTGATCTTAGATTCTTTATTTTCTTTTCGGTTTGATTTTCTACTAGGGCTTTAAATTCTATGAATTTCAATAATACTTCATTTGATTGTTTAAATTTTAGGAAATATATCTAGGTTTTCCTACAGAAGTCATCAACAAAGATCACCTAATAAAAGAACCCCCCTAATGAGGGTGTTGACATTGGACCACACAAATCAGTGTGGACAAGTTCTAGTACAAATTTTGATTTATGTTCACTTGAAGAAAAAGACCCTTTTGAGTTCTTTCCTAGAGCACAACCTTTACAAATTTTAGTATGTTCAGATTCTAGATGAGGTAGACCTAAGGTGATCTTCCCTATGGTAGGTAGGGCACTATACTAAAGATGATGTAATATTCTATGCCAAATGTCATTACAATTCGATACTTCATGACTTAGTGCATGTTTTTTATCATTACAAAGTTTGTATAAGCTACCATCTCTTGTTCCTATGGAAGTAACATTCATAATGTTGGAATTTTTAGGCCAAAGTAGAACTTTATCTTCATGAAAGGTGATGTGATATCCTTGATTAGCTAGACCTAAAATAGAGACCAAATTTCTATTTGACTCCTAGAACTTGTGACCCCACAATAGTGGGTTACACTTTTTTAGAGATACTGATTTTTGCTGAAATAATAGATTTTTGATAAAATATGATGATTTAAGCCTTGAGAGGTTCTATTTTCAGGATTTAATTACAATTGGATATCTCAAAGCCTCTTAGATAAAAAAAAACATAGATATAACATCTATACTTCTCATTCATACCTATAATGGAGTCTCCTTCACACCTATTAAAATGCTGACAAAAAATCACTTCGAATTTATCTTTTGGAAAATCAAATGAATCCATTTGAAAAAACTATCTATGTAGTAAGGTACTAATGAGAAAAATCTTTCCAATGATTATAATGTTAATATATATTAATTTTATTATGACTTTGTATTTTTAGTTTTACTAAACATAGATATTTCACCGTATGTCTACCTCTATGTTTGATGCTTATGGAAAAATAGTAAATGAGAGAAAACAAATTCTAAAAAATATCTATGCCCTAGGTATTGAAGTTATCTTTCTATAAAAAAAAATAAAAATGAAATTGGACAAATACACGACAAGTTATAAGGTATGTAGTCAAGGTATGTCAAAATTATGGTTTAGTCAACTTCAAACATTAATAAAATATGAAATAATCATAATAATTTCATCAAACCAATTGTATGCCCTCCGTATGGATGTTAAAAAACTAAATTCGAAAGAATCACATTAATATCTATTTTAGAAAAAAAGTTATGCTCTATGAAAACAGTGTAACTCTTTGAAAATTATGTTTTCAGCAACATACCAGTTTTTGTGGGAGAAAGAAAAAAACATTCAAATCAATTCAAAAATAAAAATAAAAAATATATTTAGAATCTAGACAAAAAATCCTAAAAGACTCTAATTTACTTCATCTTTTGATTTCAAACAGTTTAATGACAATATGCATCTGAATATGATTTTGTTTTTCAAAATGTAGTGTTCAGTGTCCGTTTAGGCAAAAAAGTGTAACCCACTATTGTGGGTTCACCCACTGTAGTTGTAAATAGAATATCGTTTAATTGTAATGTAACTCTAGTTTTTAATTTAATTGAATAGGTCTTAATTCATTTCAGAGGATAGGTGGAGTTATCACCAATTGTGACCTCTTCAGTTGAGTGTTCTTGAAATGTTTTGAATTGATCTCTAAACTTAGTTATGTGTCTTGATGCTCCGATATCAATTATCCAAGTGATTTTATTTGAGTTTAGTTCACTTGATAAGGCTAAGAAAATAGAGAAATTTCCACTTCTTTGACTTCAACTATGGTTGCTTGAGTGTTCTTCCTTTCCGGAAAAAACCTATGAGTGTGTCCAAACTTATCACACTTGTAGAATTGGACCTTAATATATCTCTATTTTTATGACGTTGATTATTATTTCCTCTCTTTTGTTTAAAATTATTTTTCCTTTTGTTTGTAGAAGTATGAAGAGCTTGAATATCTCCCTCTTTATATGAACCTATCCCTCTTGAGATTAGTCGAGATTCTTCTTGAGTGCAATCATTTCCAAGTTGATCAAATTTAGGTAGTGATGGTTGACCACTAATGCATTGGATAAAATATTCCCAAGAGATTGGTAACCCTCTCAGGGAAATTAGGGATGGTTCTATATCATCTACATTATTTCCAATAGTAGAAAGTTGATCTCTCAATTCTGAAATTCTCAAAAAATATGATGTAATCGTTTCTCCTTATTCATTTTGATGTTCATGAGTTGCTATTTTAAGGTAAGAAATCTACTTGCATTGTTGATCTCATATGAAGATTGAATGGTTTTGAATACTTCATATGCTGTAGATAGTCTAGCTATGGTTGGAAGAATGTGATGTTTAACAATGTTAATAATTATTTTCTTAGCCTTGTTATTACATCTTTTTCATGTTGTTTTCTCTGGTTCATCTTTAGGCATACTTTTGTCTTCTTCTATATATGAATCCAATTTAAGTTCTTGAAGGATTTCAATTATTTAAATTTTCCATGAGACGAAGTTGGAGGTGCCTTTGAGTCTATCCTCCACTCTAACACAGTTCACCATGATTGTCCTTCCTTCAATTTGAATATACGACTGAAATTGTGAATCAAAATTTTACTATCTTTATTATTCTCTATTAGTTAGGCTCTGATACCATGTTAAGGAATTAGGATCAGTTATGGAGAATGATAATAGTCTTTTCTTATTGATTCCAAATTGTATCTAAATTTGAAACTTTGATATATTATTGTAGAGATTAATATGTATTTACCAATTTAAAATGAAATCCAGAAACTATAACTAAGCTACAAATTCAATTTGATGCTGATCTGGAGGGACTATGTTGATTGGGCGAACTTAATCCTAGGTATATGTTGATTGGGTTGACATATTCCCTACACTTTTTTATGATTTTAATTGCTGACTGTAACGAAGATCCTGCACTTTCTAGATCTAATCCTAAAACTAGCGCCACATATTTTTGCACCCAAATTAGAGGAAAATTATTATGTAGAGAGGGGTTTACCTCAGTCAAACTTTGGTTTGGAATCAATCATGAAATTACATTAAAATTTAAAAGCAAATCATACTAATACAAAGAGGAGGCTAGATCCGAAACATACATTGTCGTATACCTTGGCGATGCATTGCTTCTTTGATTGTGAACACAAGTGTTCATGCAATAGCTTGATTCCAAACAAAACTCTAAAAGGAAATCATGAAAGACATGCCTTATACAATTAATAATGTATTTTTCCATAATATTGATTCAGAGAGGAAGAATGACTTAAATTCTTGAAAATTTGGATGCTTGAATGCTTGTGAATGAATGTTTATGCTATGTTCTTTTTCCTTGATGGTGATCTCCTCTACTTGGCCTTTAATGAGGGACATAAATTTGCTAACACAGAGAAGATTGCCTTGAAAATGTCTGGAATTCTTGAGATGATGGAGATCTTGATCTTGCTCATGAGGTATTCTTATTCTTTCTCATGGTTATCGATGCTAAAACCCAAATAAGGAGAGGTGGGTTACTTATATACTCCTCACAAACATTTTAGAGCTCAAAACTCGAAGAGGGTTGACAACAATTTGGATTTCTTGCTTAAATTTTAAGACAAACTCGTAATTTAAATTTTGAAGCAAATGTTAGGGAATAAGTTGACTAGGTTGATTTGTTCCCATCTAAAAGCATTTAAATTTGGCCCACGGGTCCTTATTGCGGAGGGGATGCCGAAATGGAAGGGGGAATTGGGGCTGGAGTACTAGAAATTAATGCAAGAGCCCATACATGAAAAAATGATGCCAAGCTAAGTAGGGAATTGCATAGTGATGCAATTCTAGGATGGTACACTTATAATCTATAAAATGGTTACTTTTTTTTTGGTTTAGATCCATGCTTATAGATGGATCTGACATGTAAAACTAAACTTGGAAATGTAGAGGTGATCTAGTAGGAAATGAAAAACTATAATATATTTGCATTAGTTCAATATAGATTTGAAAATTTGTTAGTTTAGGGTCATGTTTTTCCAGATCAAGCCCTTAAGTGGATTGATTTAATGATTTTCACAAAATGATTACTAAAATAGGAGGGCATGCACTATGTATTTGAGAACTTGCTAAATGAGGGTCATATTTCCTTGATTGAGCCCTTAAGTGGATTGATTCAATGACTTTCACACAATGATTTAAAAAATCACTAAACATGCACTATGATAAGATGACGATGCAATTAGGTTTCTTTGTGATTTTGCTATGATACTCTCATGTGGATTCTCTTGTAGTGACTCCTCAATCTCCTAGGTGATTTACAAATAAATAAGGAATTTTTTAAAGACAACAAAACAATTCATACTATTCAAATAAATATGCATGAGGTTGACTGACAAAGAGAAACAAAAAGGTCTACAAAGATTCAAATCTAGATTTTAAATGTTAAAGGTTCAAGGTTTAACTCTATGTAGGTGGAAGTGACCTAGGTCAATTTTGCACTTTAGGTTTGATCAAAGGTGATGGCGAGGAGGTCCATAGATTAACACATATTTATAGAGCTAATAAGAACATGATTCAATGCAAGAATATGTCACTTTAGACTTGTTATTAGATTAATGATACTTTAACCAAAGTATACCCAAAACATAAGAGAAAAGAATATGATAATTTAATTTTCACCATTAAAATCATAGTACTCTACCAACTCATTCATTTATTTATTTTCCAAAAAATCAAATATTTTTAAAAACTTCAGATCTTTTTTAGATATTCCATATACTTACAGTTTTGATCTAATTTATTAATAATAATAAATTAATACAATAAGTAAAATGACTTTAGTCAATAAAATAAGTGTATAATTCTAATCTAATTTATTAGAATAATAAAATAACATAAAATAAAATAACTTACTAGTCAATAAAATATGTTCATTCATTTTTCCTTTAATTTTTACGTCTTAAATAATATCCTCTTATGCTACCTTAGATGCTAATCCTCCAATAATAATAAAAAACATCGGCATTAAAAAGTAAATGGCTCGCTATTCAAGAAAGCTTTTATTGTAATGAAACCGTATTTGGCGAGTAAAAAACAAAATGCCCTTTTCAGTGTTTTCGAAAGTGGTTTGACTTCTTGTATTAGCTTTAATCAAACAACAACGGTCAAGTTGCAAGAAAGGAAGAAAACAGACTCGTATGGTTTATCCTTCTGCACGGCCCAAGCGAGATGCATGATGCAAACTCGGCAAGATTAAAGCGGCTTAAGGCATTTTGATTTTAGAATTTTTTATCCTTTTGAAAATGTCTACACACAAAATCTGAGAGGAAGAGCAGTTTTAATGGATTTGAGGGCTGCAATGGCACATCAATCATCAGAAACAACGCAATAAATTGTAATAGAAACAGAAAAGGATATTCCGCTACAAGAAGGCTTTCGCAAAAGAACATCTAACAATTTGACGCGTTCTTAGAGCAGTGGCAGCACCATTGACAGCTCAATTACGAGCTCAGATACGGCAGATGACGGAAAATTTGACGGTAATGTTCGTAAGGAGAAGGCTATCTATGACATAACAGCAAATGGTGCAAGCGATTCTTCGCGGTATGTTAGCAGTGATGTACAGTTTTCACTTCGCCCTTCTTATCCCGCGCACAGGAAGCTCAAAGAGAGTCCTCTCAGCTCCAACGCCATTTTTAAACAGGCAAGTACTTATATCTTTTGAAGTTTTTTTTAATTATCTTGTTATTGTTTGTTTTTCAATTTTAAGCCCTATGTGTTGTCTATTGCCTTCATTGTTAGGTCTTAATGAAGAGTTGCAGTGTTTTATGAGACAAATTAATAGTGCTGTTTAGTCTTTATTGTTCATTTTCAATTTAAATCAGTTCTGTGGAACATTTGTTTGAGTTTTAGAGTTAATTACAGTGGTTTAACATATAGCTTGATCATGTTGGTCAATATTTTCAGCTATTTTGGATCTTTATTTTATAGGTAGAGATTTAAATAGGGACCACATATACTAAATGATAGGAAAAATTCTTCCGCATGCCAAAACCACTGCATCTTTATCCACGGGCAAGATGTTTATGCTAGAAAGACAAACGGGATTTTCATCAATTTTTCGAAAGAGCACTGACTTGGATATTTATGGATCTGGAACTAGAAAATACTATGCAATTTACTCCAGAAGAACATTGCCATTTGATGGCTTAATATTGTTTAAGCTATCTCCAAAGATGGCATAATATTGGCTGAGAAACACACCTTTTCATAGCCAAGGGTTCAAGTTGTAGCAAGTTTCGATGTCAAGGAAAGTGCAGGTGACAAGTTTCGATGCCAAGGAAAGTGCAGGTGACGATGTTGGGGGTTGTAAGAATCCTATTATCCTACACCTACTGGTGCTGAGTTAGGGCCATTTACTTATCGCAGATAAATAGGCCATTGGTTTTCATTCGTACCTTGCTTGTATAGATAGTTATCCCAAGGAGTTGTAGATTGGTGAAAAGCTTTGTTTTGTTCTTTTCATGGGGTCTGTTAGCGGGCAATCTGGCTCTACTCTTGTCAATATAAAAGTTTTTCTATGTTCAGTTGGTGGCTATTAGTGGCTATTAGAGGCAATTTTTGATGTTCCGATTTACTTGGTTGTTGTAATTGGTATGGCTTTTATCTACTTGAGTAGGTGAGGTTCCCTATAGAACCATCAACTTACCAATCAAAAAAACAATTGTAAGCCAAAGGGATCCACAAAGCACCCAAACACTGATTTGCATTAGCAATTCATGACATAATAAAATTGGAACATATTTCCAAAGCAGTTTGTATGGCATAACTTGCATTATTCTAGATAGACTACATCAAATGTACTACCCATGACTGGCTGGACATTCGACATTACTTACATTAAGAAACCTTAATGTTCTACCTAGCAGAGGTTAAAATTGATGTATGCCTTTTCTACGAAAGAGACAGGTTGGGCTTGCATCTTACCCTCATGGCACATTCTCAATAGCATATCATAATTTAGGTAGGAAGATATAAACTAGCTGAGTTCTTTACTAATTTACAGTGTCCACAAATTAGATAAAATAGAAAGATAAAAATGTAAGTCTCAGACTCCACCAAGTCACTCTTCATGAGAATAACATGGGGTTAGACTCATTTTGAACCATCCAGTCTTATCTAACTTGAGTGGTAGACCAGTGTTACTTCCATGCATCCCAAATTTCAGTAAGAATATATTTTGCCAGGAAATTGCAGGCATAGAAATTAAGCAAGTCATATTCTTGAAGGAACTCTTGATGAAAGTTTAGTAATGGCAAAGGGTATCATCAATATTGCTCTATAACTTAGTTACAAAAACTCAAAAGGAAAAAACTAAACAGAGATGACAATAAGTCACATTGCCAGAAGCTCATAACTCTAGATAATATGGATTATAACCATTAAGATTGTGTATATCTGGAAACAAGGCACGCCACTGAGAAAGATCATACCTTTCCATGAGAACCTTCACCAATCAGAAAAGAGGGACTGAAGTTATTGTTTGCTTCTTCAAGCTCTTCCATATCAAAGGGTTAGTACTATGGGAGACCCAGAGCACCCAGTCTCGTTGTTTGAGATATATATCCTTTCATAAAAAATAAAATTAGTTAAAGGAAATCCACATAATTTTCTCTATTCTACAATTTATTCTTTCTTCTTGTTATTCCAAATTGATTCCTCTAGGATAAGCTTATCATCTTGATGTAGTTGAGTTCATCTTTCCTCTCCAAGTCCTTCAACAAAAACTGCCCCTGGTCCTTCAGAATTGTTTTTCCATCCTTCACTTCTATCATTTTTAAAGTGGTTTCAGAAACATGCTCATGACAATTCATTTCGTTTTCAACTGAAGTTTTGAAGTTTTGCATTTTCTCTTTAACAACAACAGGACCAAAAACTATATAGAGTTTTTCTTTTGAAGTTGTCCCATCATAGCCAGAGATGTCTCTGACAATGTTCCCAGCATGTGGTGAACAAGAAATGCATGTTCCTGTTTCAGACACAATATCACCACAAGGAGCAATTACATTGCTGGGAGAATCAGATTTCCAAGAGGTAGAAAGGGGAAAACATTTGATTCTTCTGTAATGTGTTGGCAACACAATGCTGTATAAGCTTCAAAACCTGACACATTTGCCAGCTTCAAGCTCGCCTGACTATCATTTACTATAGCTTTAGTAAATTCATTATCAATGCTGAATTCACAATCATCGTTAGGCTGGTCATTGGCTTTGGAATTTCTATATGAAGAAGTTTCCAAGTTGGTTATACCACAGCCACCACCATTACTCTGATTTGCCAATGTCGTTGCATCATCATCTGCAACAGGTTTACCGATAGAAGACATGTCTGGTTCAGTTTTGCAGCTATTTATTGGATTGGTAGTGACTAGCGTGTTCTCAGAGTGTTCAATTCCTTTTGAAGAAGTATCCATAAAATAAAAATTCCAGTCTGTATCATGTAAGAAATTTGTTTCATGCAACATTTTTCCACTTCCAAGGAATCATGAAAAAGGACTGGATTGTCTGCAATAAAACAAAATAACAGATTCATATAAAAAATTGAAATTGAAAAAGAAATACAATAACATTTCGATATAGAAAAACATTAATCAGGTCTTTGTCCTTGTATCAGCAAAGAGACGTTAAACTTGTTTTTTGTGATTTCAAGCCAGATAAGCAGCTTTATTGACTTGCATTTTCATCCAATAAACAATGGTTAGATTATAAAATTTGATAATGGCAAAATTTGTGGAACATAGACATCTTAGCATTAAAAAAAGGTGAAGTTATGTAGCTTTTTCAGAAGGCCCTTATCTCTCCATCTATATATAAATAGAATGTGAATGTGAAGATAATTTTTTAAGCCTCTTCCTTCCTCTCCCTATACAAATGCACATCAGTGCACACATACAAACAGAGTACATATACATTCATACAAGTCTATATACATGTACTGTTGTACATATATAAACACATGCACACACAAACACAGATTATTTATCAGGGCTCATGGGGATGCACCCGTAGGGATTTGGGTGATGTTCATATAAAAGTATACACTATATGCATACTTCTCTATCATTCATAGATGCATAAGCAAGTCTAGATCAATGAAATCCAAGGATATGTCTAGGTATGATAGAGAAGTATATAGGACATAAGTGCCCTAGTAGCTAGCTATGGTGGGAGTGACCCAAATGAAAGTATAAACTAGTATTTTCTCAGTTATCTACAATTAAAAATAACCAACGTATAAACTAGTAGAGGTATAATCTAGGTGGTGTTTGAAGCTGACTTAAGCGATGGGTGGCAATGCCTCTAAGTTGCAACTTAACATGCAATTTAGAGATTTAAGTGGCAATCTGTCTACTCAACTTATAGACCAAAATGCATCTTTTGAAAATAGGGAGGTCAAGGCATGTACCGTCATTCTAAGAATGTTTTTGTATTGACTGACATAAGAATGATTTTCACAATAAGGAACTTAAGATTGATTACCGTCGTTCTAAGAATGTTTTTGTATCAATCGACATAAGAATGATTTTCACAATAAGGAAAACAAAGCATTCTTTCACTTAAGATTGAATATCAATTTATCACATATATGTCTTTATAACTCAAATGTATCAGAAGTGCACATATATCTGTTGTTAACACAAATACATTGATGGTAGCATGCTACTAGTCTGCCATCAAAACACTTTATCCTTCAGTTGTCCTCTTTAAGATATTCAGTTTATTCGTCGAACAATCTGTAGTTTATTTCATTGTAATGTTTGTTTCATAGTGTTTGGTAAGATTTTCTATGGTAATTCAGTTTATATATAATACAATACGTGTATTACATTTATTTATAAGATTTGGTATAGTAATCCATATTAAAATTTATCTGCTATAAGTTGAAGGAGAAATACGATGAATAGGAAAGTCCTGAAGTTGGATTTTCAACATTCTGTAAGGTGATCCTTTTTCTTATTTTATGAATTAAAAGGAAACAAGAGATTTCTTTGTGGCAAAATCTTTCATGCAAAAAAATTAGTTATATATACTAGACACACAGAATATTGGCACCAAAATTTACAACCCTTTAGCCAAAGAATAGAGTGGCCAAAGCCCTTCCATGTGAGCTAGTTAATTATATAGAATTTATGTAGCCTACCAACTATTCATGTAACTATGTCAACTCACTTGGATATAATTATCACATGTGACACAATTTCCTTCCTTGCCTTGTGTAACATAAGGTGTAATTCCCTGGTCCTAGAGACAAAATGTCTGAGTTTCTGATTGTTAATTTTTAAATAGCTAGATTCGGATTCTAGCTAATATTTAACTTAACTTAATATTTTAATTTATATATTTAATTTAAATTTAAATAATAATATCAATTAAGGGCTAGGCCCTTTACAATGTTTAAATGTCTATAGATGTTACTTAATGGCGCTAGATTTATTAATTCAAGGTCGGCCTTGGAGGCCAGCCTTACCTTGTAATTATTATTATCTCATATAAATGAGGCCTTCAGCTATTGGAAATGATATTCAAGCTAGCGAAATCTATCTACTCCATAAGCAAATTTCCCCTGATACAATCTGCTCCAACAACAAACACATATTGTCCATTGTGATTTCCTTACAATAGCAAGTGTTTGATGGCATGATCGATGTCCTAGGCTACTAGTTCTTTCATCAATGTATCCATGAAGCAATCTGAGCAAGCAAGCAATAGACCTCATCATCAAGTATATACCTAAGATCTGATTTAACTGGGCACACACCAGGCCACATAGACACCGTGCTGCATCACTCACATCAGGGCATGCATACAAAAGGCTTAAATCTAATTGAATCTAGACTATCACATTGAATCAGTCTTCTACATTTGATTTGCTTCGTGGATCGGGGATCCTCAAAAAATCCACTACGATGTTATTGTAAGGCAATTTGAGAAGAAATAATTAATTGGATCTGAATGCTGGGTTTTTCCTCCTAGAGGTTTCCCATGTTAGTATATTTCAGATTCTAGCAAGGATATATCAATCTATAGAGATCTAACAAAACTAAGCATAGGATAAAATATAATATACATAAGTAAGTACAGATAGTACCTAGATTTGAAGGAGATGACTTCAGATCTACAGCTTGAAGGATTTAAAGTTGCCCTCCAATAATCTACCAACATATTATATCTAAGATATAATATCGATCTGTATTTAGCCTTGCTCTATAATGATTTCTTCAAATCCCATGAATATGATTGTTGTCATAAATCTGAGATATATGAACAATTGTTGTTCAAATATTACACAGATCTGAGACGTATTCGCCCTAAATTGCAAATAGAACTTGCACTCCAAGGGCTGGGAAAAGATGCACACAAGAGTGATGCCTAAGAGGATGCCGCATGTGTTGAACCTGCATTAAAACATTCCAATTAAATACTGAATTTGCTACTCCTGAATAAGCTGGTGAAGATCGCATAATCATCTAGGGAAAGTTAGCACATGATGAACACAATTCGATCATTACTCATGCCATTCGCTTCTTGAAGGTAGGAATCACATGTTATGTTTTTGATATGATCTCCTCCAAGAATAGATCTCTATTTATATGTAAATGGAGGGCCTCCTCAAGAGGCGGACTTGGTTAATTTAAACAATAAATATATTTCCCCAATAGGCCGACTTGGGCTCTTACCAATTATTATTTAAATTAAACAAATTAAGCATATAAAATTGATTTTGTTGATAAACAATAAATATTAAATATTCCCTAATATTTAATATTATTATTTATGCATATCAAAATTTCCAAGTTGTTATATATTTGTCGTAAAGGCCAAAATTTCAACATCCCAAGGTAAATTATGTTGTGTCTCTTGTGTCTTCCTATTTTGATTTGTTTAAATTACTGTTTTGATTTAATTTACATCTGATTACTTAAAATTAACATGGTATTAGAGCCTAGTTCTTACTAATCATGCTCAGATCTAACCCATTATACATTTATTTTTTTCTCTTCGTTGCTATTTTCAAAATGGTGACAGGGCTCAAGGTAGAGGACAGATTGGAAGGAGTTGTAAATTTTACATCATGGAAGGTTCGAGTGCTCCTTTCTCTAGAGGAAAACAATCTACTTCAATTCGTGCAAGGGCGAGCTCCTACTGAACCATTTGATTCAGATGAGTTAAGTCAATTTAAGAAGAATGCAGTGAAGGCAAAGAAAATTCTGATTGACTCCGTTAAAGACCATCTTGTTCTAGTCATCTCCAGGATGTCTTCAACACGTGATATGTTCAAAAAACTTGAGGGTATGTATGAGATCAACAATCTAATTAAGGCACTCACCCTAAGAAGGAAACTTCTTCAAATCAAGATGGACAAGGGAGAAACCGTAATGAGATTTTTCACGAGGATCACTGAATTAAGGGATCAGATTCAAGCTATGGATGGAGAAGTGGTGGACAAGGACCTTGTTATGCTAGCTCTCAATGGCCTACCTCATTCTTGGGAGCCATTCATTGAAGGTTTGAGTGGTAGAGGTATTCTTCCTTCCTTGGATTATCTTAGAGCTAATTGTATTCAAGAAGAATCTCATTTAAATGCTCGAGGATTTAAAATTTCTTCCTCTTCATTAGATAACCAAGTTCTTGCAGCTCAATCCTTTAAGAAAGGTGGAAATTGGAAGAAGAACAACTTCAAAAGGAACAACAATTTCAGATCTCAAGACAACAATGATCCAAGGAAGAGACCTAAGGATCTTTCTCACATTCATTGTTTCAAATGTGACAAATTTGGTTACTATCCAAGGAATGCAAGATTCAACCAAATCATCAAGAAGCACACATCAATGAAGTTGATGATAAGGAAAAAAAGGAAGACATTCTTTTCATTTTTGCTTTATCTAGTAATATCCCTACTGTCAGTGACACTTGGTTGATTGATAGTGGTGCTTCCAAGCATATAATAGGTTATAAGAATCAACTTACAGATTTGACTGAGAAGGGATCAAATATTCACGTGGTCATTAGGGATGATGCTCAATACTTCGTAAGAGGTTTTGGTAACACAAATCTCAACTTAGATTCTGGTATTTCATTGCAGTTATTTGATATCTTATTCATTTCTAGAATTAAAAGAAATTTGATCTCTATTTCTACTCTAGAAGATAAGGGATATCAAATTGCATTTTTTGAAGGTAGATTTTTAGCCTGGCCTAAGAAATCTAACATCAAATCTTCTAGAGTAATTGGTAGAAGATTTGAAAGCCTCTACAAGCTTTTAGCTCATCCATTTTAGGCTCTTATTAGTTCTTCAGCTGAGTCTAGTGATCTGTGGCATGGTAGACTTGGTCATCTTCATTACCATGCTCTTCCTACTCTTGAAAAGATGGTCAAAGGTATGCCTAAACTTAGTCATGTTCATGATGATGTATGCAAAGGTTGTGCAATAGGTAAAAACATTAAAAGTTCATTTCAGAAAAGTGAATCTAGATCTGAGGAAAAGCTTGCTCTTGTCCATTCTGATTTATGTGGTCCAATGTCAGTTGCATCTTCTAGTGGCTATTTTTATTATGTCACTTTCATAGATTATTTCTCTAGGAAGACTTGGATTTATTTGTTAGGGACAAAAGAATCTGATGAAGTTCTAACTAGGTTCAAAGAGTTTAAATCTCTAGTTGAAAATCTTTTTGGTAAGCGAATTAAGATTCTTAGATCTGACAATGGAGGTGAGTACACCTCAGGTGTCTTTCATGATTTTTGTGTAGAAGCGGGGCTCAAGAGAGAGTTTTTTGTTCCCTACAACCCTCAGCAAAATACAATTGCTGAAAGGAAGAACATAACCATTATTGAGTTAGCCAAAGCTATCACTAGTAAATTTTTTCCTAAATTTTGACGAGAAAAGGTCAAATTTTCTACAACAATTGGTCGAATAGACAACTAAAACTATCGTCAGTCTTTTTTGGTCGAATTGTCTACATGGTAATTAATCGTCAAAATTTCAACCAGACTAATCGTCGAATTATCCATTGCAACAATCCCTTGGAAGTGGAAGAATAAAACCACCACCTCAACTGAGTCAATTAGTATGAAGGTCAAAATTTTGACTTTCACTCAGACCTTTAACGTCGAACTATCCACGATGGTTCATGGAAAAGACCGTCAAATGCATAGCATTCTGGTAAAAAATAATAGTGTTGAAAGGTTGAAATTTTGATGAAGACAAAATTTTGTTTAAAAAAAAATTGTGGTGCACCATTTCAATATATTCCTAGTTTTAGTTGAATATATTGGTTGTCTATAATTAGCATTGTAGTCTCAAATGCAACATGAATTCATAATATGTGTGGGATTTATGGTAACTAAAATATAGCATAAATTACAGTCCAATGAGATGAGATCAAGAGATAAAAATATTAGGAAAGATAACACATCCAAGTTATCTTTCCTAATATTTTTATAGATCCAGCATACATACATCCACAGGGAAAATAGGATTATAGATTGAACATGGGTTAAGAGAGGATGCAAAGTGCAGTTGGAACGGATATGAATGAATAAGGGAATTCAGGCAAGGATATGTAGTGAAAATGGAAGAAACAATTCTAGATATAAACAAGGAGGAATGAGATTCAAGGAATGGAATAAGCACTTCTATTCAATGAACAAAGGGAGTGGAAACGACATTTGCCAATCAATGATAAAACTATTCAGTCAGCACTATGCAGAGTTAAGTAATCACATATGGTAGGAAATGAGAACCAGGCATCTCTAGTCGACAATAAAGAAATCTCTGATTGCTTCCAAGAGAGGAATCAATCAACCATCCATCACCTTATATAGTGGGCAAGGAAGAGGGACTTATCTACAATGAGCAAACATGAGAGGTTCAAAGGGGATCCGAATGGACATCTGCCATTCATTAAAGGATCAATGGGGATATGGAATCATAAATATTAGAGAATTGACATTTATCTCTAATTAAAGAATTAGAGATTATAAAATATGTTGATAATCATTACCAAGGAGAGATCATTGGCTTAACAACAAATTGGTATTCATAGATTATCTAGGGAGTAATGCTAATTAACAAAATATTAGAACTGAATTCAATGCAATCAAAGGCAACACATTTTGGGCCACAACTCACCAGATCAGACTGGTTCTAATACTCCCAATAGCCATAGAGTAATATAAAAGAAAATGGGAAAGATGTTTCCAAATATTTAATTCAAATTTATAGTGCTTGCAAGAGACACTAGACAACAATTACAAAGACCCATCTGATTGAAATAGTGAAGGCCACATATCCACAACTCTCATATTTTGATACAGTGCTAAGAATTGCAACAACAGTACAAAGATATAGCCAAACATGACTATACAAGTGAGGCATAATCACTCATACATTGAAGGGATAAACATCAGGTCTTATTTATAAAGAGTAGTTGCCTATTCCTGTCAATACTCACATTTGATCAATATTGATATCATGCATCAGTAACCCCAATATAACTTCAGATTTCATATGAATGGGGTCAAGTGTCCTAGTTGGTATCTTATTCTATCAATTTGAAGGTGAATCATAAGAATTTTGTAGTGTCTCCTATTGTACAAAGAAGGGACATTACAATTTTAGAGTAAATCAAGTAAGGTCACAATCGGGGACATTACATCCCAAGTTAACTCCTCAGAAGAAATGACAAAGTGTTGAAATTGGGAAAGATAACACATCCAACTCTTTGGGTATGACATACCCCAACAAACTTGGACTACTAGAAATCCCAATTGAATTCACTAGAAGAGACACCTATCAGTCATGGTATTTAAGCTGGTCACAATGCAAGAGGAACTAACCAATCAAAAAAAGAAATTTTACTCAAGTAGATTGGCAAAGGATATGCACAGATCATAAGGAAAGAAGCATCATATAAAATATTCATCACACGTTGTGGCGAAGTGCAAGACATATTTGCATGAGGACCAACATTGTGAAATAAAGTGGATAAACAACTAGAATCCTTACTTACAAACTAGAATATACACATAAGTCCTTAAGGTGCCTCCATGAACTGAAAAAAGTAAGTTAGAAACAGGAGGAAACACAGATACCAAAAGTAGAGACAACGAAGGTCCTATTTTAGTTGTGATCAACTAAGTCATAGAACTATAGGATGCGACATTAGATAGGATAGTAGAGTGAGAGAAACAAAGTCAATTCCACTAACAACACCTCTTCGCTGTCTCAAGACAATACAAAATGTTCACGGGCTAATGTTAAAAGCCAATGAAGTACTACACTCTCAGACCAAACATTAAATCCTTCAGATTCATCAAATAATTCTAATGAGCAATATCATAGACCTAATTAAAGGAAACTAAACAAAAACAATTGCTTAAGCTGTAACTTGAAAGCACTCTAATACTCCAAATTACTCAAAAGCAGACCATCATGTTAACTATACAACTAGTATTTTCTTCCTATTTTGTAATCAATGCATCCATAACATGAGTAACTTAAACCTCATCATTCCTGTCAACCAACCTTGGCTACCAAAAGGTTACCACTAGCAACACTAACTCCAACATCATGCCAATGATCATTGTCACCATGACGATGAAGACTTGGTATTGGTGGCCCAAGAGAAAGTTTGGCTTCTATAGCAAACCGGATTGTCCCAGCTGCCTCCATAGCTACTTCCAATGATTCAGTGTCTGTAATCTAATATTGCCCAACATATTTGGCCCTGTTTCCTACAAAACTAAATATTTATGTTAACCTAAAATATTCCAAGACATTGTGGGCAATTTCCAGTGTTAGCTTTAGTTTGTCAGAAATGTTGTTAAAATCTCAACGACGAATCACTGCTTTCATCATCTTATATTATCCTATAAAGTTTTGACATCTAGATGACAACCATGGCAACATATATGCAAGACCTCATAGAATAATAAATATTTTTCATTAGGTTTATAAGTGTGACCTCATAGAATTCATTATCACTTAGCATTTAGTAGAATATCAGGTCATACTTCTAGTTGACATCTTTAAGACAAATGACAATCAGGATCAAATAGCTAAAAAATATATAATAGTATTACTATTGAATATTTTTGACACAAGGACAACTAAAATATATCATCACAATTGTGAAAAAATGGATATGAACAACTTCCCATCTACAATGTGAGACCTTTTTATTTGGAGGCCAACAAGAAATATGTAATTACCAAGCCATTCTTGAAATAATGGAAATAGATTTCATGTTCACATAGATCCCAGATCATATCTCAAAAGCCCCTCCTATTAATAAATACCCCACAATATGCTTTGAAGTATACAAAAGACAATATATATCAAAATGTCAAAATGCACGTAAAATAATTGAATGGAAACTAAATAAATAACTAGAAAATGCCAGTTGAAGCATGCAAAAATACCCTAGTTCACTTTCAAAATTATACATCATATAAATAGATGTTCCTAGTTTCCTATCTAAATGCAAGAGAGCTCTTAAGCTTAACTCTTGCTGATCCTCATTTTAGGATTCACTTTATAAATTGATTACCTTTTTTGCTATTTTAACTCTATAATTGTTGAATCTTTGTTTCCTAGGTTACAAAGAAAGATCTATTAACCCTTGCTTATGTAGGCTCACTGTTCCATTTATAAGGAAGTTGGCTTTCTCATTTCCTTATATAAGTGTGTCAAGGTAAGTCTCTTTAAAGTTTTGCAAATTTGGGAAGTGTCCCATTCCTCTATCCAATTGCTTCCACTGTCACTGCGTAGATCCTGAATTGGCATTTTTGAAACACCTTTAGTTGTTGTCCTTTGGGCTCTGCTATTGCACCCTAAATATCCACCTTGACTCCTAATAGAAGAGCATGCACTACTAAATTATCACAATGGTTAAACACATGTCAAAGAAAGATGAAAGACGGTGTCATAATTTATAAGCAACCCTTCTCCACCTTTAGATCAGTGTTGATGTGAGGCCTCACCTTGAGCCTATCATAGCCATTCAGTTCTGCATATGAGATAGACATATTTTATGATTATATTTTGATGTTATGGATTTTACCGATACTCTATGTTGTGGTTTTATCACTTTAGTAGTTTGATGAACATTACATTATGATTTGGATGATGAATACTGAGTCATCAATTGAAACTTACATGTGTGTTTTTAATTCTATTTTATGATTGATTATGGTAATGAAGTTTAATTGCAAATTAAATTTTATATGTATGCAATGTTTATGTTTCAAGTTTAATTTAGTGATGAATTAAATATATTCATGATGAGATTTATGTTACTTATAAATGAATGATTATGCCTTGTGAAAACTTTGACTTAAATTATGACTGATTACTTGAGAATTATTTGATTATTAATGTTATAAAATTTCATGTTTTATTTCCTTGGACTACTAATATTGGACTTGAGTGTGCAGGGAAATAGGCCATGGTAAATTTGGGGAATCATCACAGAGACTAATGTTAAATCCGTTTGAACCAAGATTGCTTCTAGTGAGAAGCCAATAACCTCGTTGTAATGTATTTATTTTGTAAAAGTATGATGCATGAATGTGTTGATTTATTTATTAATTGTAAATGTGTTTTTATGTGAATGCCCAAGTGGTTATGCCACATGGCTTGTGACATGTCTCTTTTTATTGTGTCACTTGACACATGTGTATGTGCTTAAGGCCATGACATGTCCACTTGGGATTTGATGTCATCAATCTAGGATGGTAGCACCTTTAGGTTTTCCCTTGTAAAACCTTGGTTAGGAAGCCTTAGAGAAGGTCAAATCATGTTGAACCCGAAATCAAACTTCAAGTGCAGTTTAGGGAGGTTAAATGAGTCCTTAGGGTGTAATTAGGGTCCTTTTTAGCCACCCCACTTGATGTACCTTGGTATGGGAGTTTAATTTTTGTCTAAATTAAGCCCATAACTCATTTATGAACCTTGAAAAGTACCCCTGAAAGAAAATTTCGAAAATGGAGGGATGACAAATGAGGTCAAGCCCATACCTCTTTCCCCATTCTTGGCCTCCATCTCATTTATGAAGGGAGACAAGGAGGGATGGAAGATCTCCATGAGCCATACCTATTAATGAGGGTTTGGTGAAAAGTCTCTTTTAGTAGGAGTTTTGGGGAAGGTATTGGTTTGACACCCACTCTCTAGATTTGGAGACTTAGCTACTTTGGAGAACCTTGGAAAGTGGAAAGCTCTTCATCAAATTTCCTCCATAGCTTGGATCAAGGTTGGTCTTTTACTTCATTTTTCTTATTCTTGTTTCCATGTTGAGAGAAAGAGCTCTCTTGATTGTTTTTCCCTTGTATGCAAAATTTATCTTTTTATTCCTCTTGTATTGTATGTGTTGTAAGCTTGATGTTTTTGTGATAATGGAGGATATGTGATTCCTTAGATGTTGTAGTTTTATGTTTTCTTGTGTTGTGAAAATGTGTTTCTTTATAGGTGTTAAAAGAATCATGAGCTTGTTTGAGCATGATTTCTTGCATTGTAAATTTTGAAGTTTCATTGTTGTTCTTGAAGTTTTTTTTCCTTTTATGTGTTGTAGCATCTTGTTGAAGGACTTTTCAAGGCCATAATCACCCTTGGGAGGGAAGAGTAGCCTTGAAGGTGAAGGGAATTGTTGGGACATTCAAGAGTGTAGAGTCTCTCCTTGGATAGGAGAGAGATGAACATGGATGTATGGGCTCCATGTAGCCATCTTCATTTTATGTTTTGTTGATTGGGGGTCACAAGGATTTTGTGGAGATTATTCTTTGTGAGGAGATATGTATGATGAGGAAGCCAAGTGATGGCTAAGCTCTCATCAAGAGATGTGCTTCTCCTCTTGGTTTTGGTTCCACCTTCACCCTATGTGAGTCATGTTGTGACTCTTTGTGATATACTTGGGAGGGAGATCTCTTGTAAATTGTGTTCCTATGTTTTTGTGTTTGTGGGTTTTCATGAGTGTTCTCTTTGTCTTGTGATGGTTCCCCTAGCTCAGGGGTGGCTTCTTAGAAGCCTAGGTTGGGAGGTGAGCTCCCCATGGCCTTCCATAAATTTTATTTTCAAGTTTGTAGAGGCTATGATCTTGTGGAAAATACTCTTGGAGAGGACCTCTTGCTGATTTTGGATCCATAGCATTGGGTACATTGGAAAAAAAATTGAATCTCCAATCCAAACTTGTATATTTATAGTTTGGAATAAGTTCTTTTGTATGTTAAATGAGAGTATTTCATCTCTCCTTGTAATAGATCCTTTGATTCATATTTGGTGTTGTTGAAGCTTGAAAGAAACTTGTTTTTGGAACTTTTTGATTTCATTCAATATCAAATTTTTAGGAAGGCTATGAACTTGTTATTGTATCATGAATTCATTGATACAATGGAAAATGATTTTTTCATTTCACTGCAATATAATGGATTTGATATCTTATGATGAAGAATGTAGAGTAGTTTCCCTCATTGTTAAATAGCATTTATATTGTAATAGAAATGTGAAAACTTAGATAAGGAAAAGAGAGTTATCAAACCTTATAAATCTTGAATTAGGATCATTTTATGAAATTGTTATTTGAATTCAAGTAATGAATAAATCTCTATTCTCACCTTCTAGCTTTGCAAAATAAATTGATAACTTGTTATGTTATTTTGGAGGATAAACCAATAGTTTAGTTGCAAAAATGAATAAAATTTAGAGCTTTAAAACATTCTGTAGGAGACTATAAGGTTAAAAATGAAGTTAATTTGTGATCAACTATATCTCTTATTACTAAACTAAATCATCAAATTTAATTCAAGTGTGTAGAAGAAAATCAAATGCAACACAACTAGTCAAAAAAAAAACTAAGGAAATGGCAAATGGAGACCTACAGAGCTCTGGAAAATGTATGGGAAAATAATTCCCATACATTTCCTTGCCACAGTCAATTTAAGATTATATAAACTACAAGCTTGTATTTCAAAACAAATAAATAATAATAAAGTACTTACATCTCCACACTTTTTCATTACATCCCCAAAAGGTGGCGCAGGGGATGGGGAGACCAGACCTTGCATTGAATAAATTTTGGTTTCATTGGCCACTGTACTTTTCATAAAATGTACTTGCTGACTTTTCCCTAGCCCCTGCATGAGTTGTCCTTAGGCAATGTGATTGGACTAGTTTTTCTCTGCATGAGTTTTCCTTTATCTGCGTGAGGTTTGGCCAAGTCTTTGGGAATGGGATGGGGTGGGACCCAAACTCCCAAATCCCCATACTCCCCACCCAACTTCCCACTCCTCAAAAATAACTTGCGCTAGCTTTTAGGTATGAATAAATTCTTTTTTTTTTTAGACTTAATCTTAGGTTTTGGTGGGCCCTCCAAACTTTCCCTCCTTTATGCAAATTTCTCCTTCCCTAGAATAACGTACCATTAGCCTAAGACTTGGGATATGTGTTTAATCTAGGGTAGGGAGTAGATGTTTAGGTAGGAAGCTTAGGAAAGTTAGGGTGAGTAGCTTAGAGTAGGTTGTTAGTTTGATATGTTTAGGTTATGTAATTTAGTAGTTTGATAACTTGTTTTAATTTTGAAATATTCATTTCACTATCAATAATTAATAGTAATTCCATTAATTAATATAAATAATCTTTATTAAATTAATTGTTATTTGTATTAATTATTGTTATTATTATTATTAATTATTGTATAATTTTTTTAATAACTTATATTTAATATTATTTAATAATTGTGTTAATTAGCATAATTATTAATTAGAAAATTATTTATTAGTGATTATATTAGTTAGAGGGTAATCACTAATTAGATTTTCAATTAAATACTTTTATGCTCTAATAAATGTATTAATTGGTAACTAATATATTTAGTACCACTTAATATTTTATTATATTTTATTCATTACGATGATATTTATTTGTATTATTTATTAAATACAATAATAATTAGTACAATCAACATTGTATAAGAAAAATATGTACATATAATATGGTGTCTTTTAATATTGTAATTAAGGTTGGCAGTATGCTCCCTAGGGATGAGTAAAATGGGATAATTTTTAAAATAGAATGTAATTTAATTTCATGAACATCGAATTGGTCTAGCCATTATGTTGATAATTAAATATTCATTTGATTTAGTATCATGACAATTTATTAATTGAACCCTATGACTCAACGTAGCATAATGTTGTCTATAGACTCATTCATTCGATATCAATATAGTTAAATTTATATTTGGTACCTCCATAGACAAACTTTAATGTTAGGCTAACTTTGATTACAACTTCTCCACCTAGATAGAATCCCTTGTTAGAACTATTTCAGCTAGTAGCTTTGGGAACCAATGTTTGTAGAGAAATTGTTCTCCAGACTCTTTTCGAACTTTTGTCATGGACACTTGTTAACCCGCAACATAAACTTGGAACTATTATACCTTTCAAAAAAAAAAAGTTGGTGTGATTTTAGACTGAGTTTTTATGGGCATGATAGCTGAATCTATAAACAACAAGCAGGATCTACTGACATGGACGGTTATAACATATATGCATTGGATAGGACTTGACAGAGGGGGTTGAGGATGGAGGTAGGTTCCTATGGAGGGTGTTTGAGGATAGAGGAAGGTTTGTGACCAATTATGACATTCTTAATATTGTTGCATTCTCCCTCAAGAAGGTTCATACCTTAGTCTTTGACCTCTCAAAGCATCATTACTATAGTTTCCCCGACAATATGTAGTGCATTGTTATATATTGCACAAATACACTCACTACACACGTATAGTGAAACATGTGTCTAATTTATGGTCAAGTTCTATTGAGCTTGTAAATGTGATTTCAAAAGCACATTCTCGTGTACAGAACTAGCATGTCCACAAAACATGAATTAGAACAAGGTGAAAATCCAAAACCCATTGGTTGGGATTTCCAAAGAGAGAAGACATGAGACGATTGAGGATTGTAGTCTTCTAACAATGTAAATTTCACTTTGAAAACTAATATAAATGCTTTAGTTCTTTTCTTGTCAAGAAAAATGATCTCCTTTTGCTCTCTTAAATTATGGTATGAGTTTTTTGATATTAATGAAAAGGTGCCATCTTCTCTCAATTTTTGGTATGAGGGTATCAGGGCACATAATAAAAGCCTATGAGATTTAGTTCCTTTACGATAGGAGGTCAAAATTGAGTGGGCTTTGATATCATGTTAAAATTTATAGAGATAATAGTAGTACAAAGACAAGACACATACAAATAAAACTGTCTATATATTTTATTCAAGAAGATTACATGCTTTATGTAGTCTTTAAAGGGCACGATTTCTTCAAACTTGGATCTGAACTTGATAGCTAACTTAAACTAATTAGCTACCTAATAAAATCCAACTCTAACAAACTATGAAAACTAAAACTAACATTGCCAGCAACATGTTTAAGATTCAATTTATACATGCAATGACTTATGATTGATTGTGACATAATGGAGACTTACTACAACATGTTTTTCTTTCTAAACTCTGCTGGCAATAATCAACTCGTAGGAGAATGTGATCGCCATTTTTTTATTTCTCTTGTCCAAAAATGTTGAGTTTCTATGGTCCCCCCTTTAATGAAACAAAGGGATACGAACATTGGTTATATATTTCTAGATGGCATTTTTAATGTTATTTCTATGTTCATGTTTTGTTTTGAACATATACGAAATTCAGTATTCCATTTTTGTGTATCTGCAGACTATTAGAACTATTCAGGATGTTCCATCCTTGGAAAGCAGGAGCAACGAAATCATATTTAAAGATGTATCTTCAAACTACCCTTGACGAAAAACACTGCTCATGAAATGTAGATCATAAAGATTGATTTGATATTAGTAAGTAGCTAATGTCTGTAAATGATATTACAAAAGGAAATAAATTTTATTAGCTACCATATTTTAGGAACATCATTGATGAGTCATTCATTTCACAACCCACTCATAAATTTTAATTTTTAAAGGTAAGAATTAAGGAACGTAGAATTGTGTGAAATTTAATGTTTATTTGAGGCATATATTATTAATTTTGTTTTTGGCAAATTAGTTCAAACATTAGGTTTTTGGTATTATTCAAATAAAAAGATATATTGATAGCAATGTAAGTGTTTATTGTTATACATATTCAAACATATACTTGGACATTTTTATATGATAACAATAGCTTATTCTTTTCTATTAAATTGGTCTGAGTGTGTTGTCCTTCAAGAACAACTTGGCCTCAGGTCAATAGCATCAAAGCACCTTGTTATTGTCTATCAAATCCTAGTGGTATTGGAGTTGCTCATCTAAATCCTTCTTCAAATTTTGCATGTCTACTCACACAAGGTCCACATGGAGAAAGTAAGCTCTAGAAGTTCATGATGTTAGAATAACTGAGAGGGGAATGAATCAATTATCCAGTGTCCCAAAACAAAATGTATAATCCAAAACAATATCTTCTATTTATGCTCATCGGTAAGTAATAATAACTCTTACTATCTGTGCTTTTATGATTACCAGTCTAATACTAAAATAGTTTACCAATCAAATCCAACATGAAACATGCAAAGTATGATAACAAAAAAATATCACAATCAACACATCACACAAGAGATTTAAAGTGGAAACCCTGTAAAGGGATAAACCACCTGGGACCAGCAACCCAAAATTGTTCACTCTTCTGAAGTGAGGTCGGTTAAGACCCAACCCTGTTAAAGGTTACAAACACACTATCAGGTGTGATCTTGTTAGAGGATTTTAGACTAGAAGTTATCATCCAACCAACATTCACTATGGGGTTGACAAGATAACAATGTTCATTCTATGAATGATACATCATAAGACTTTCAGAGTCCACTCAGTTAAGAGATTTAGACTGTATACAATGGTTAAATATGTAACAGTAAAATGACCTGCCTTAATACAACTTCAATTGCAAATTACAGATCAATATTTAGTCCATTCAAATCCTTCTGATCAATAATTCACTTAAGATTCAATACTGTATCAACTTACTGTCTGTCGGTAACTGCTCTCTATAGCTTGGTAATTGCTCTGTAGCTCGGTTCTCACTAGCTAGTATGATCAGAATGCATGAAACCTTATTCACATGATAATCCTGCAGCTTCTTCTTTTTCCCTGGCCTCTTCATAAAAGAAATTATGTTCTCTTATATAGACGAGTAAATCATTTTCTTCTCCACCATCAGATTTTTCCACTTAGTCACATTCATAGATTTTGCCGCTTAAAAATTTCTTGGTACTTGTGTCAATAACATGTTTCAATCTACTTTGTTAGATCTTCTTTGAATTTTGTCAGTCATTGATCTTTGTAACAAACATTATCTATTACCTCGATGTTATACTCTTGCCAGCTCATCAATCTTATCGGCTGAACTAATCATTTAATTCATTCTATTCCGCTCGGTTAACAAAGAATGCATCGGTGAACATTGCTCAGTTAATACTGTGGTCAGTATACACTACACTCCGTCGGTGTATACTAGAAATGCTTCATTTACCGACAACACTACTTTGTGTCTTTTAGCTCTATACTTCATTATAGATGAATGCATCATAATGAAGTCAATATCATCAAGTCATAGAATCATCAATAAGTTACTCAATGTGTTCCTTATCCTCATCTGTCATGTACATCTTTCCTCATGTAGATTTCTCTGTTCTTCATTTATTTTCCACTTTTCTTCAGATGTCATGGTGTAGTAACTTACAAGATAAGTGTTGTCAAGCTAGTTAACATCAATGACAACATAATACTGATTTAATCATATTACATATCTAATCAACAACTTCTTAGTGATCTTGTAATCATAGATCCTTCAATCAGATTCCAAATCAGTTTTAGTCGAACAATCTCTCCCTTTGGCATTGATGGCAACTGAAGTAATATGAAATGTACCATACACATACCAAACATACATTCTACAACTTTGTGAACAAATGTTGTAAGTCGAATAGACTTAATATGTTTAATCACTATGTTACTAAACTGGCATTAAGTAATACATCTTTACCTTTCTGTAGTTGTGATCTTTTAAGTTCTCCTTTTCTTGCTTCTGTTCTTTGTAACTAATCTTCAATACTCTGTCTCATTCAGATTGTCTCTCCCTTAGATAATTGTTGGTGCTTGTTCCTTTTCATATTTGGTTTATCTCTCCCCTTTTCAGTTTATTTCTCCCTTTTTCATTTCATATTGTTGATCTCTCCCTTTGACAGTAATGCCAAAGAAACAAATAAACAATCAGCTCTGTAGTAGCCAAGTAACTCTTTGTGGTGTTCAGTACTTCCTCTGTATCTCTTTATACTGATAATCCAATCAGTTATAGTTCTCAACTTTAATCACAACCTTGAACATGATTCAAAGTGTGAGCTATGCTGCATCAACATGAATGATCTTCTGATAAAAGTAGGCTGATGCAACAACCAGATCACCTTAGTGACCGATAGATAGGGGACAGACCCCAAGTCTAGTCCTCAAGTATTCAAATGTGTCCTTCGGTAGGGGTTTTGTAAAAATATCTACAAGTTGTTCTTTGGATGTAACAAATTCTAACTTAACTTGCTTCTCTTGCACTTGTTCTCTTAAGTAATGATACTTAGTAGATATATGCTTTGTCTTAGAGTGCATCATAGGATTCTTTGAAATATTAATAGCACTAGTGTTGTCACAGTATATAATCACCGGGTCAGTGATTACCTCATTCATTCCTTCCAACACATGTTTGATATATGCAATGTTTGAATAGTTAGTAGTAGTAGCAACATACTCTGCTTTAGCTATAGATTGAGAAATACAAGCCTACTTTTTACTTGTCCAGGTTACAAGTCTTTCACCAAAGAAAAATGCTCCTCCGGTGGTGCTTTTTCTATCATCCACATTTCCAACCCAATCAACATCAGTGTAAACTTTCAGTTCAAACATCCCTTCCTTAGGATACCATAATCCATAATTCTCTATTTTCTTTAGGTATCTTAAGATCCTTTTTGTAGCTATCATATGTGATTCTCTAGGGTTAGGAGAAAATCTTGCAACAATTCCCATAGCATGTGCTATATCTGGCCTACTATGAACTACGTACATTAACTTACCAATCATGGATTGTTAAAGTGTCTGGTTTACCTTAGTAGTTTCATCTTCATTTGTAAATTTGCATCTAGTAGCCATCAATGTTCCTATAGGCTTGGCATCTTCCATTTCAAATGTATTTAGTACTTCCTTTATGTATTTAGATTGTGTGATGCATATCCCATCACTCTGCTGAATCACTTGTAGTCCAAGAAAGAACTTAATCTCTCTGAACATAGACATTTCAAATTCCTTTTGCATTTCATCAGGAAATACCTTGTAGACAAGATCTGAGCCTCCAAAGATAATGTCATCAACAAAAATTTCAGCAATGATAATAGTATCATCAGTATCACCTTTCACATATAAATTGTTGTTTTCACTTGTTCTAACAAATCCAATACTTAACAGGTAAGTATGCAATCTTTCATACCATGCTCTTGGTGCTTGCTTAAGTCCATATAAAGCTTTATATAATCTACATACCATGTATTTATTAGTGGGATCAACAAATCCTTCAAGTTGTTCAATGTAGACTTCTTCTTCAAGTATACCATTCAAAAATGCTGACTTCACATGCATCTGATAGACTTTGAATTTTTTATGTGCAGTATATGAAAGTAGCATTCTAAATCCTTCTAATCTAGCAACAGGTGCAAATGTCTCACCATAGTCAATGCCTTCTTCCTATGCATATCCCTTGCATACTAATCTAGCTTTATTTCTTGTGACTTCACCATTTTCAAATTCAATTTATTCTTGTATATCCACTTAGTCCCGATAACATTCTTATCTTTCGGTCAGTGTACTAAGGACCAGGTTTTGTTATTTTCTATTTTCTTTATTTCCTCCTTCATTGCATTAACCCATTCTTCATTCTCTAATGCAACTTTCATAGTTTTAGGTTCAAATTCACAAATTAGACATGTACCTTGTCTTGTTTTGCTTCTGGTTTGCATTCCAGCATGTCTGTCTCCAATAATTTGTATTTCAGGATGATGTCTTTTGACAAAACTAGCCAAGACATGATTTCTCCTTTCTTGTTCATCCTGCTCAGGGTCATTTCCTTGCTCAGTAGCTTCTTCATGTTCAACGGTTTGTGGTGCTTGTTGTATTGCATTATTTCCCTGCTGACCGGTTGTTACAGCTTGTTATGTCGGTAGATACTCTAGATGTTCAATGTAAATGAATCTACCATAGTCTTCTAGTTCCTTTGTACTTTCCTCAGTGTAAGTAGGTTTGTGACCAAACCATAGTTCATAAGGTGTTCAATTTGATTCCTTCAGTTGTACTCGGTTAAGAACATAGACAACTGTGCTAACAACTTCCCTCCAATATGTTTGAGCAACATTCTTTTGTATCATCAATGTTCTAGCACAGTCAATTATAGACCTATTCCTTCTTTCAACAATGTCATTCTATTGAGCTGTCCTTGGTGCAAATACCTACCTTTTGATTCCATGCTCATTGCAAAAGTTAGTAAATTCATCAAAGATAAATTCACCTCCTCTATCAGATCTTAAACATTTTATTTCCTTACTAGTTTCTTTTCTACCTTAGCTTTATACCACTTAAACATTTTGAAAGCTTCAGATTTCTCTTTCAAGAACATAACAGTCATCAGTCTAGTATAATCATCAACAAAAAGAATAAAATATTTATCACTAGAACAACTCTAAGTTCTCATAGGACCACACAGGTCGGTATGAACCAACTCAAGTATCTTCTTTGTTTAATAGTCTTTGCTTTTAAAACTAGACTTAGTCATCTTACCTCTCTAACATTCATGGCACATGGCATGGTCAGGTTTTGTTAAGTTAGGCAATCCTCTAACTCTTTTCTTTCTACTAATCTTGATCATGTTGTCAAAGTTCACATGGCATAACCTTTGGTGCCACAACCAAGTATCTTCATCTTTTATTAGCAAACAAGAAGACTGATCCATATTAAGATATAATAGATTACCTCTGGATTGTGTACTAGTTCCGACAAGTCTTCCTCCATCATTATAAATCTTCACCTTTTTGCTCTCAAAAGCCAGTCGATGGCCTAAGTTGTTCAGCTGAGCCACACTTATCAGATTATAGTTTAGTCCATCTACCCAATATGCATTTTCACATTGTAATCTATCATTGATCATCAGTGAGCCTTTACCTCTTACCATACAAGGTGCATCATTTCCCATTCTCACAGATCCTCCATTATATTCAACAAGATGATCAAAATTCTCTACATCACTAATCATATGATGTGTGTAGCCATTATCTATGATCCATGTATCATTTCTGCTTACTTTAGAGATTAGTGTTGTCTGTTCATGTTTCTCTTCCTCTTCTGAGTCATCTTTCATAGCAACAAATACAACTTCTATATCATCATTAGAATCAGATTTAGTTTCAATATCTTCAACTATGTAACATACATTTTTGCCTTTTTCATCTCAGTTGTCTCTGTTGTTATGTCGGTAAGCTCTGTTGACTCTTCTCCCATAGCTTCCTTCAGATTGGTCTTTGGATCTATCATCATCTTTCTTTTGTGGACATCTAGCAGTGATGTGACCGACTTCTTTACATTTGAAGCATGCTAAAGGTAGCTTACCTCTATACCTTCCTTTTCCTTTGGGAAATCTTCTGGCCATAAGTGCTTCAAGCTCATCAAGTTCATCATCGGTATTGTCATCACTATCGCAATTCTTACCATTCTTGCTAGACTTTCCAATCTTCAGAGAAGACATGAAAGAAGATTCAAAAGAAGGAACAACACTATTATCAAAGTTGTTTAATTCAAAGGTTGTAAGTTTACCAATTAGAGTGTCAAGACTGAGGTTGGATGTAGCTCTTGTTTCATGAATTGCAGAAATCCTGATTGCATAAACTGGTAGCAAAGTTCTGAGAATCTTGCTTATCACTGTTTCATCATCAATTACTCCATCAAATGCTCTAATAGCATGTACCACCTCTTTGATTCTATTTGAATATTAGACAATGTTCTCACCTTCTTTCATTCTCATTTCATCAAATCTACCTCTCAAACTTTCAGCTCGGGCTCTTTTGACATTCAGATCTCCACTATAGATTTGTGCTAATTTGTCCCACATTCCTTTGGTAGTTGTCCATGTCTTGATATCTTCAAATTCAGCATCGGTACAGGAAACAACAAGTTCCATCATAGTAACATTATGTTCATGCTTTTCCTTTAGTTGATCAATAGTTAGGGGACCAGTGGGTGGTTGCATGTAGCCATTTTGCATCAGATCTAGTGCTGAGTTCCCAATTCTAGATATGTGCAGCTTCATTCTGCTTCACCATACTGTGAAGTTCTCTTTATTCAGTTTTGGTACTTGCCTCTTATACATCTTGAGACCTTTATGCTTAAGTCTTTAAACTCTGTTCCAAGCAACGTAGCTTTGATGCCAATTGTTAGAATAACTAAGATGGGGGTGAATCAGTTATCTAGTGTCCCAAAACAAAATGTATAATCCAAAACAATATCTTCTATTTCTACTCGTCAGTAAGCAATAATAACTCTTACTGTCTGTGCTTTTACCGATTACCAGTCTAATACTAAAATAGTTTACTGATCAAATCCAACATGTAACATGCAAAGTATGATAACAAATAAATATCACAATCAACACATAACACAAGAGATTTAACGTGGAAACCTTGTAAAGGGATAAACCACCTGGGACCGGCAACCCAAAATTGTTCACTCTTCTGAAGTGAGGTTGGTTAAGACCCAACCTTGTTAAAGGTTACAAACACACTATCAAGTGTGACCTTGTTAGAGGATTTTAGACTAGAAGTTATCATCCAACCAGCATTCACTATGGGGTTGACAGGATAACAATGTTCATTCTATGAATGATACATCATAAGACTTTCAGAGTCCACTCGGTTAAGAGATTTAGACTGTATACAATGGTTAAATATGTAACAGTAAAATGACCTACCTTAATACAACTTCAATTGCAGATTACAGATCAATATTTAGTCCATTCAAATCTTTTTGATCAATAATTCACTTCAGATTCAATACTATATCAACTTACTGTCCGTCGGTAACTGCTCTCTATAGCTCGGTAATTGCTCTCCAACTTGGTTCTCACTAACTAGTATGATCAGAATGCATGAAACCTTATTCACGTGATAATCCTGTAGCTTCTTCTTTCTCCCCGGCCTCTTCATAAAAGAAATTATGTTCTCTTATATAGACGAGTAAATCATTTTCTTCTCCACCATCAAATTTTTCCGCTTAATCACATTCATAGATTTTTCCACTTAAAACTTTCTCAGTACTTGTGTCAATAACATGTTTCAATTTGCTTCGTTAGATCTTCTTTGACTTTTGTCAGCCGTTGATCTTTGTAACAAACATTATCTATTACCTCGATGTTATACTCTTGCCAGCTCATCAATCTTATAAGCTAAACTAGTCATTTAATTCATTCTATTCCACTTGGTTAACAAAGAATGTGTCGATGAATACTGCGGTTGGTATACACTACACTCCATCGGTGTATATTAGAAATGCTTCATTTACCAACAACACTACTTTGTGTCTTTCAGCTCTATACTTCATTATAGATGAAAGCAACATAATGAAGTCAATATCATCAAATCATAGACTCATCAATAAGTTACTCAATGTGTTCCTTATCCTCATCTTTCATGTACATCTTTCCTCATGTAGATTTCTCTGTTCTTCATCTCTTTTCCACTTTTCTTCAGATGTCTCGGTGTAGTAACTTACAAGATAAGTGTTGTCAAACTAGTTGACATCAATGACAACATAATACTAGTTTAATCATATTACATATCTAATCAGAAACTTCTTAGTGATCTTGTAATCACAGATCCTTCAATCAGATTCCAAATTAGTTGTAGTCCAACACATGAACCTTGATCTTACTTATCTCCATAATCTCAATAGAAGATGGCAGACAAATTGATAGCAAATATGGAGTAACAAAGGGATGATTTGGAGAAACATTATGAATGGATATAGGCTATAAGCATGAATCCAAATTAGAATGTCACATAATATCATATAAACAACAAAAACACCATAAACTTGTAATCATAGCATCATGATCATACCATCGTATCATCATATGCTTCAAGTTCAACATCAAAATAATAAAATCTCAAATGATAAATCATATATAACATCAAGTTCAAGTAAAGGAAATAGAGCCTATATAACCATATTTGTTTGTCATACCCTTTTTGCAAGGAACTCAAAAATTATTCAAATTAAACAAGTATGAACTGTAAGAGACTAAGAAAGAAGGCAAAGGTGTTACCTCACTAGGATGATAGTAATAATGAGACAAAGAACCATGAAGACTAAATCCAAGGAGACCAGATCTGAACATCCGGGTTCATTCAAATTCAAAAATTGGTTTGCTTTCATAACACTGTCAAGTCAATAGCATGAGCATTATTTTGTGTCTAGAGTGTCATCAATGTTTTTAAATGTAGAATGAAATGGTTGTAGGTATTCATTTTTACCACATGCAAATGAATTTGAGATACAGACCTATGCAATCCAATCTCCCAAGGAATAGACAGCACCACTTATCGCCATCTTTTCCAAAATAGGATTTGTCATAAAGTGATGTTAGAATAGTTACTAAAATGGCCATAAATTATGTTCTTATAGTAAAAGAATACTTTGACTTAAGAAAAAAATTACACAATATTAAAACATGACATTGTACTTTAAAAACTAAAAAGGTACCTGTAATGAATAACTTCATTTCGACTTGCTAATTGGTTGTCACTATTAACTCTAAGCTTATCTTTAAAGTTTGAGCTTCACTTGGTTCTGAGAATAGTTTAATATTCTATACTAAACAAGGCCAACCACGTGAAGGTGGAAGCTCATTTGGCCCCTCCCCCCCCCCCACCTAACATCACTCTAAATTCCCCATTAACATTTAATAACATTCATTCATTCATCCATTTTTGAAATATAACATTCAATCATTATAATCACATGATAACATGCATTAACACATAAAATTTATTAACACACAACATTCATGAATAATTCATTAACAAAAAATTCATTAACACGCAACATTCATGAATAATTCATTAACATGCAACATTCATGAAGAATTCATTAACACATCATTCATCAACATTACTAGTACAAAATTACATCCATTAAGACAACATTCTTTCATTAGCAAAAAATGTTAATTACAATCATTTCTTTTTGGGTTTCTTGCTATTTTTTTTAATCATGTAATTTCTAAGAGGAAGATCAATGTCCTTGTCATTCCCCTCTTCTACTAGTTCTAATTCCAATGCATGTCTCCTTCTCATCTGTTCAGGAACACGAGGCCGCTGCGCCAAAGGGGGGTCCGCTGCAATAACAACTACTTCATCAGTTAAATTCACACCATTTTATATTAGTGAATTACAAGTATTTATTTAAGTAAAAGAACTATAAATCAAAAAATTAATTTAAAAGAACAAAACATAGATTTTCTTTACCTGAATGTGCCACATGATCTACATGGTGATCAGTCTGAACATCCTTCGGTACTCGTTCAACATGACATGATTCTGTATCCTCTAAAATATACACAAAAAGGTTACACCAAGTTCAATTTAAGATGTTAAATTATATTAATAATTACATAATTAGTTTTAAATAGAAAATGAGCACCTCCATGGATAATACGATGCACATCAGGGGCTTCATGATGCGGCATATGATCTGTGTCATGATTAAGAGGCTAGATTGCAATGTCATGCACATTATTATCAAATAGATTGTTGCTCAAGTATTCAATTTCTAATATAATTTTTGGCATATTTACCTGTGCACATGATTTAGGAGACTCTTTGGTTAGGCCAGTGGAAGCTTGCCATAGGCGTTCAGCCACAGCTTCATATCCTTCCTTGAAGGCAATTTTTTTGTGTTCTTTCGTGGCCTCTAAATTAAAATTAGAGCCCTGCATTTTTTATTTGCATTTTATAAATAATTTTTCTCTGCAATTCATTTACTACTACTTACAATTCGTGCTTTAATTTTTGAATATCCACCAGAGTCAAGTCTATGCTGCCCATTCTTTTGCAGCCTCGCCTTTGTTGCCTTTGATGTGTCCTCAGCCTATAAAAAGTTTGAAATATGTTAGATGATATAGATATAAAGATCACTAATTAGTGCATTATTACATTAATGTACTAGTAGTTAATACAATTGCATACCTTCTCACATTTTTTGGTGTAATTCCTCTTTGAGTATCCCCTTTCTCCTTTGCATCCAAAATGAACTCATTCCAATCCCTCACTAGAATAAAGGGAGGATGCTCGTACTTTAGGTTCTGGACGAGACTCTTTCTATATGAGTCTCTCATAGTCTTAAGATGTTTGCAAGCTCTTTCTAAAATTTTCTTCTCATAAAAAATATTATTACCAAACTCATGCTCTAAATCTTTAATGAGTTGATCTTTTAATTTTTTTTCTTGCAAGTTCCACCTTTTAAGAAAAAATACAAAATTGTTAGATATAGCTAGTAAAAGAAAAGACCCGAATGAAAGGAAAAATGTTGTACCAATTAATGATATGAAAAAAAAATAGTGGGATAAAGTTAGTTCACTTATGATGTTCCACCTTGTACGTATGGTGGGCCCGAATATTTACAGTGTGAGGTCATAAAGTTTTTTATAAAAGCTATTGTTTCCTGCAAAAAATGTCATGGGATAATCAATCTAAAGCTTGTTATGAATAGGTAAATGCATATTACAATATAAAAAATAATTATTTAAAGTACCTGGAAGCTTAGGACATTTTAAAGGCATTGATTCATCATTGTCAATCAACAATGACATCTGCATAACTCCCGTACTAGAAACATGGGTAGCTCTAGGAAATGATGGTGAATTATCACCAATACATGTAGTCTGATTTGTATCTAGCATACCAGATGGTGCCACTGGTGTATCTCCTACTCCAAAAAAATAATCCACTATGTGATGCACCCAAGATTAAAGTATAAATTATCAACTCATAATTAAGACAAAACCAAATATAGAAAAACAAGGATTTACTAGCTGGACGTCCCCTTGTTGCCGACATTGCGCTCGACAATCTCGAATGGACGTCCATTGACCTCCTAGGAGGCGTCTCCTACACTTGATGACCTAAACAATACATTGTTAGCAAAGACATTCTGAAATAATAAAAGTAAGAGTTAACTTAAGAAGTTTTTGAATGTTCCAAATAAAAAATTCCTTGTAACTTGTCAACTAAAGGATTATTTTACCAGTGCCGACCAGAGCTCTACTAGTACCAGCCTCACCGCATTGTCCTTGACCAAGTTCTGGATCAGTTGGCAAAATATCTTGTAACAAGAACACATATTACATATTTTAGTTCACAACATAAAAGAGTATAAAATATAAACCTTTATTGAAATTTTGTTATAACTAAAGATTCATTACTACTTACTTCATAACGACGTGCTTGCGCTCTCAAATCAGATAGCCTCTTCATCGTCTCCTCGATTGGAATATTTGCTTCATCCAAAATTCTCATTATTTCTAAATTGATTTTTTTTTCTTCAAGATAATTGTTACATTAGGTGTTTCTGCGATATCATCATCAGAAGGGGTATTTATTGCCTCTATACTTACTGTAGGTGTTTTTCCCTTATCTTGAACATCAAATTATGATAGGAATATCAGTAAAACTATCATAAAAACTCCAAAACCATAAATAAAATAACGTAATAATATAAAAATTTTCAACTATCTAATTTGTACAATTTCAATAAGGTTTACCCTTGCTGAAGAATGGGTGGGAGGAGCATCCTCATGGCCTCTATCATGTGTGGGATCCATATTGTCCTGTGACAAAGATTAAACATAAAAACTTCAGCTAATTGAAAGCAATAAACTTAGCAAAAAAAAACTTATTAATAAAATGGTATATAGTACTCACCACCCTCATGATAGTAACTTTGTTTGTATCTATGCGATTTAAATGGTAATCTATTAGCAGTTCTTCCCCTGCACTTATTGATTTTATCGCACATACAAAAACCTAATTCCCCTCATGCACCTCAAATATGCAATTGGGTTGCTTATTAGTTGAGGAAGGTCATGTACTATTTATAAAACCCGCAATATTACCTGTTGCTTTTTGTCTCCCATCAATGTACATTGCAAATCTTTTAGTTTGATCATTTTCTTTCCATTGTATATAATTAGTTGATAATGCATACCTACGCATACTTTTGTTATATTGAACAATTTGCATCCAATCATTGTAATTGTAACATGGACCGACATACTTGAATAATTAAACAACTTTTTTGTAACATACCTTTATCCCATCTATAGAAAATAGGCCCAAACCATGTAATGAGGATGGAGCAATGCGATATATCCTCTCATTAACACAAAAATCAGTGCTAATTGGAGGTAGCTCATTGGGTACCCATTCTTTCTCAATGTGTGCGTACCGAAAGGGCATGTTGATGTCTCCTTTGGTCTCATCATCATAAGAACATGACCCCCCATTAGGAAGGAAAAATTGCATGCGTTTATCAAATTTTTTTCTAATCTTTTGACCTCTAGTTGATCTCCCTATTTTAGTCGTACTACATGAAGAAATTTCATCTACCATTCCCTCATTTCCCTCATTCGATGTAGATAGATCTGACAAATACCTATTTGGTGGGTCTTGCAATCCATCAAATGAGATATTGTCACGTGAGAGATATAAAATGTACTACGTTGAAAGTGATTATATAATTATATTTTTATACGGTTCTTCTTTGTCTATATATACATTATATGATTATATAATATGTCTATTTATAACATACGTGCTCAATGATAAATAAGAAGAATATAAGAAAATTATGTCTATTTATTGACTTATACCTGCTGATCCATGTCACTATGCATGATCCACGCCAAAGGGGTCAAATTTCTTACATATGTTAATCATTTATCTTAAGTTAGCTAAAAATTACATGATACGTATGCTACAAATAACTTAGAAGACAACATGAAAAATAGGCAACATCGTAAACATGAACAAATTTACCTTATATATGGAATGCAAGATCATCAACAGAAGGGGTGCCGATGTCTGTAGTTAATTTCCTATTTGCAAAAAGGGTGATAATCAAACACAATATAAACATTGGTAATTATAAATCATATATGTTGTAATCATTACAATTGAACACAATGAATATGTAATCATTACAATTGAAAGTAATAAATCATGTCAATCATTTCATTGATCATTTCAATTATGTCATTGATCATCTTCTTCTTCTTCTTCATCATCGTCGTCGTCATCATCATCATCATCATCATCATCATCATCATCATCATCATCATCATCATCATCATCATCATCATCATCATCATCATCATCATCGCCATCATCACCATCATCATCACCATCATCACCATCACCATCATCATCATCGCCATGATCACCATCACCATCATCATCATCATCACCCTCATCATCATCATCATCATCATCATCATCATCCTCACCATCATCTTGATCTTCATCATCTTCAATATCTTCTTCTTCCATAACATTATACTTTATCAGCCTTCCTCTTGGATCATGTCTAACAAAAAATGACCAAACCTATTTATGTGGAAGCTCTGAGTAAAACACTTTCTCACATTGGCTTGGAAGAACATAGGGCTCATCTCCAATTGGCTCAAAAGACCTTGTATTAATCAATGTAAATCCATTATCATGTTGAATAACAGTTCTATCTGGATCATTTTGATTTAGTCGTAATCTGTACCATTTGATGACAAATAGAACTACTTTGAAGGAGTTAAAGTCGCACTCAATTATATCATCCAAGATGCCATAGTATTGATTTTGAGATTGTTGAGGATATATGTCATTTCTAGATGATATATTGGTGACCTCGAAAACTACAGTTATCCCAGAATCACAAGTTTTCTTTGTGTTATCCAACTTTTTTATGCAAAATTTGTGGCCATGATAGTACATAGCTTTGTGGTGCTTGACCTACAATTTTTCAAGCGTGCAAATTATTTGCATCGTGAGTTGATACGAAACATACATCAAGTCATGATCATTAATAAATTTGTACGTACCTCTCCACCTCTTAAACCATGTGCTAGATCAATTACCATTGGCATAACATTGGAATCTTCATTACGATGAGCTTCTCTAACCAATGAAGCAACACCTTCCCATGTTAATGAGAAACTATTTTGTTGACATCGTTAAATCCATACCGTCATCCAATCGATATTTTTCACAATATACAAATGTATTGCATCCCACTCTCAACCAACTGTATCAAAAAAAATACACCAATTATAAGTAACTTATATTGAAGATTTATAAGAATTAATTAACTACAATAACATCTTAGATTTACCTCTCACTTTCGTTAATCTACCTTTTCCCATCAAGTACTACCCTTCAAATTTGTTAATGGAGTTGGGATCCCAAATACGATCTACATGGATCTTTGCTACAAACTTACAAAGATATTCACTAATGTACACCATAGTCTGGTATACCATATATCCCTCCACCATAGAACCCTCAGGATGTGCTCTCTATCAAACCAAGCCTTTCAAAAATTTCAAGTGCCTCTCAACCATCCACATTGACCTAGTTGGTATAGGTCCATACAATTCAATCTCCTCAACTTGATGTATGAGGTAGTGTTCTTGTGCATTGAAAAGAGTTGAAGGTAGATACTTTTGCATTTCACACATAAGAAGAAAAATTTTTCTCTTCCAATATTTTATATCTTCTTTATTGATTTCTTTAGATGACAACCACCTCATGTATTTTCCAAGATCATATATAACTTGTTTGACACTGTTGGTGAAGTGGTGTGGGAGAGATAGAGGTAGAACGTACTGCAATATTTGTAAAATGATCTTGTCAATATTTTATAAAAGAATACAATGAAAACTACATGGAGTATACAAATATATAGTGAATACAAAACAACATGAATTACCTTAATAAATGTATGCCAATCATGTGTTTTCATCCCTGGCCCAAATTCACTTTTCTTTGATATGAGATCATTTATGTTCGCAACAAATCCTGTGGGAAATCATATTTTTTTATGACTTCTTTTATAGCATTGCTTTGATGCTCTGACAATAACCAACTAAGGGCACTTGTATCAATCTGGTCTCCATTGTTGTTTGATCGAATGTCATTTTTCATTGCATGGTTGGATTCTTCAATGTCACTACAAATTTTGACAATTTGGTCTTTGTCACGTCTTCCATCCAAGATTTTCCATAATGTCTCTATTACATTCTTTCCAATATGCATAGGATCAAACAAATGCACAATTGGGAGTTTCTCATAGTATGATAACCTAGTAAATTGTGTAGGATAACTTTTTAGTCCTTTTGGAAGTTGGTCATTGATGCCTTGATGACATTCAAAAGCATTAATTACATCATCAGTAAACAAAACACAATATCAAAATATAAATTTGAAACAAAAACCATTAGATGGAATGACATTACCTCGATGATTTATATTATTGTATGCTGACTTCCATAGGTGAGGTGTCATTCTCCATGGATTTGATGTAGTCTCTTCTTTCCCATTGAAAAGATGTTTTTTGGTAATTCGGTACTTATGATTTCTGTGGAGAAAGTGTCTATTCTCATTGAACACCTACTTTCTCAAACTTTTTGAATGATGAGATTTCATCTTTGGACCACAAACTGGACATGCAAATTTTCCCTTTGTCTAAAGACCTACAAGATTGTGTATAATTGGATTAAATGTGTTAACTTTGTGTTGGCACTATAACATACCAAAAAAGATGTGTTAAAAAGAGAACATACCACAAAAATGTGTTAGCCCGGGGGCATCATGTATTGTCCATACAAGCATTGCATGAAATTGAAATTGCCTTTGTCCTATTGTTCTAGAGATGTCATACATAGTAACCCCATTCCATAACACCATCAACTCATCAATAAGGGGCTCAATATATACATTGATATCTTTAACTTGGTACTTACCTAGTTGCATAAACAAAAACATTACATAATTATTATGACCATTTTGATGTATTATTAATAATAAATTAATTTATCTTGACAGTAAAATTTATTTGGGTTGGGTTATTCTTAGGTCCTTTTCAAATGTAAGTTAAAATATAGGCCTGGGGGGGTTTCTGATTGGGTTTTTCTAGATTTTGGTATTCTAGAACCCTTTATTGTATTTGATGGGTCATGAATGGAGTTTTCTTTCTTGGTTCTTTCTCCGAGAGCCCTTTTGAACCAGAGTAGTTAATGTAAATATAAAAAATTTTGCCAAAAAAATAATAATAATAAATTAATTTAGATGACCATTAAATCAAAAAATACCTAGAACAATCAGTGCCAACATTATGTGCTCCCTCTTTATGGACAACCAAGGAGGTATGTTATTGTTGATAACAAAAATAGGCCACACTGAGTAAGTAGATCTCATCTCTCCAAAAGGATTGACACCGTCTGCTACCAATGAAAGCTTGAGATTACAAGGTTCTTCTTTAAAGTGTGGTCATTTTTCCTCTATTTCCTTAAATGCCGAACCATCCACATGCATTCACATAATGTCATCTTGACTTCTATTGCGTACATGGTAATCCATAAATTGTGCCAAGCTATTGCACATGAATAATCATTGCAGACATGGAATAATGGGAATATGCCGAAGAACCTTGCAAGGCACCTTTTTTGTTATTCGATTTGATTGATATCTACTAATATGACAAATAGGGCATTCTGTTGCAAATTCATGTTGTTTATGATATATAATATGATCATTCAAACATGCATGTATTGTTTGATACTCCATTCCAATATCTTTCATAGTGGCATATAATTCTCGGTATGAGTGAGGTAGGATGTTTAATGGTGGTAACAAACACTCACCTATCAACTTACAACCAAAAATATAATTTGTTAATTTAAAGAATATTAATTGCTACATGATTCACCCAATGTTAATTTTAAGGGAATTACGACTAAAATAATGAAAAAAGATGACATACCTTAGCATACATGTCATTAATATTGGATAAACCATTCATAACCTTCAAGTTCACCAACAACAATACAGTGGCAAGAAGAGTTGTTTCAGAGCCTTCATATAGGGGCTCGTGTGCCTTCTCAAGTATAGGTACATCAAGCTCTGCATCAACATCATCATCATCATCATCTTGATCATTGTGATCTTCTTCATCATCGTGGTCTTCTTCCATGGTATCATTACCTTCTACTTCTATATTCATACCTCCATGTTCCCTCATTTGGAAATCCACATTCTCCGGATTGTCATGGTCCATAACATGAAACTCAGGGATGTTGACCTATATGAAAATTATGACCTTATATTAACCATGACCATGATGTCATCATCAAATCATGTCTTATGTATTTTATAAATTATTAAAATACATACCAATGGATGAAATTTGTTTCCCCCTTTAATGTGACCATGTTTCCTACAATGTTCCTCAGCTGTTTTGATTAGATATCTTTGAGTCTTTAAGCCCTTACCAATTTTGCAAGGACAATAACATTTTCCATCACCTTTTCTTTTTAAGTTAGACCATAGTCTAGCAATTGTCTCCCTATTTTTTTGTGCATTGATATCGTTAGACATGGTCTTTTTTGAATGGAATGACTTGGTGGAAGAAGGATGATTTGTTTGCAACCTGCAGATACAAATCATTACTGAACAACCATTTTATCAACTATAATTTTCTCAATGCAAAGGGACATTTATCATACCAAATCAAAGTTTACAAATGGACAGTTCTGATGCTTTGCCATTACAATAGCAATAGAGGGTGTATAGATAGAAAAATAGTTGTAAAGAGTAGATTTAAATAAATAAAATCAGGTAAATAATTAGGGAAACTGAATAACATTATAGGACTCCTTACCTCCATATATAGGCTACTCTTAAGTAATGAAAACACAAAGAAAGCTCTCCTAATCATATGAATACAAGCATGGATTTTTTAATTTCATTGTTAACTTGAGCACCCTATTTCAAATAGAACATTATCATAAAATCTCGTAGGCCTTAATTTTTTGTAGTTTTTTAATGACATTAACATGGTAACTTTCCAAAGTTAAGCACCTCTAATAATACTCCGAAGACCATTCTTGTGGTTTACCATAATGACAACTCATTTCTTAGTTTCCTAAATTGTTAAATTGCCTCTACAAGTCCATAGTACTTCCAATACTAGTAATCTATCTACTTGTGAGATTTTCATATCTGATCTCTTAACATATTTGCTAGAAGCCCTCATATTTCTCTCAGTAAGAATAGTTGTGGCATAGGATCCTTCAACTATTTTTGGACCCTTTTTCTTGTAAACAATGACCAATCTTTCAATCAAATGCACCTTATGTTTGACGTGTGGTGGTAACTTTCTCATTGTAGTGACAAATCTATTGTTTAAATCAACTACACATGAATATGAGACAGACAATGAGGATGCACAAATAGGAATGATTCATATGTTTCAAGGTACAAAAATATCCTAGATAGACAAAGGGTCTACAAACAGTTGAAGGATCCTATGCCACAAATATTCTTACTGAGAGAAATATGATATGAAAATCTCACAACTAGATACAGCTGCCCCAGGCAAGGCAGTTTGAATAATTGGACAAGTTGAAAGGTTCCATGAAGAACCTATAATATAAAGTTGTGATTCTCTAGTTGGGACAATCATCACACTATTTAGAAGAAATATGAAGAAATAGTACTACTATCTAGGATATTTTTTTACCATTCTTTGGCACTTACTTTTAAGGAATTGACAAACAATTTTATCATGGCATACTCATTGTCTGTCTCATATTCATGTGTAGTATTGATGAAATAACTTAGATGTTCTTCCCCAATTACTACATTATTACCTTGAAACATATGAATGATTCCTTTTATTTCAACAATTGGTACAGTTTTATGGACATGGTATGACTATCCCAGAATGACAACATTTTGGTGAGTTAATTTGTTTGTGTAGAAGTATGAATGGATTGGATCAACGGATTGGAATGGATATGGGTAGAGTATAGAAGAGTTTAGAATGATGTTAGAGTTTCTTGTGGATGAGAGGGCAAAGCCATACTATGCTTAGGGGAATATTGTGATGACTGTCACAATACAATTGTAACAGGACATATGGAACTTAGTCAAACATATTGAGCACTTTAAATAAAGAATACAATGGAAAAGAAAGAGAAAATAGCTTTAAATCAAAATTTTAATTCAGTATTTTTTTTAAATGCCAAGTTACTAGCTAATTCTTTTAACCAAAACCAAATCCAAATCCAAGTGTAAGTCAAAAATGAGCTTTCCAAGTACTCATCAAATCAATATATCTTTTTATTTGAATGTCAATTTTTACTGTCTAAAAAAACTATACATGCACACCTATGATTCTCTATCAGAAAAATATGAATAATAGTCTTATGTTCTCAATTATCTCCACCAGAGTGAATGGTCACATGTTTGTTGGTTTCAATATAACACTATGAAGCTACCTTTATAATAGCTATTTATAAACACTATGAAGCTACCTTTATAATAGGTATTTATAATATTATGTGTCATGAAGTCTCTTTATCATGTAAAAATTAACTCTCCATATTGCTAGCTATTAAAATGTCAATGCCTATGTGTGTGCATTTACAGTCACACATTGCTCATCATGTATAATACCAAAAACCTAATGTTTGAACTAACTTACCAAAAAAAATTAATAATATATGCCTCAAATCAACATTAAATTTCACACAATTCTACATTCCTTAATTCTTACCTTTAAAAATGAAAATTTATGAGTGGGTTGTGAAATGAATGTCTCATCAATGATGTTCCTAAAATATGGTAGCATGAACTTTGGTATCCAATCACTTATAGCATACTAACGTATAAACCTATACAAAGAAGGTAGATGAAAATTATTATATTGCATGATTGGTATTAGTACTGTGGAAGGTACAAGAACTAGTTTTGGATTGCACTGAGACCTTTATAGTGCAATATGAACTGCTAATATGAAAATCTCACAACTAGATATAGCTGCCCCAGGCAACGCAGTTTGCATAATTGGACAAGTTGAAAGGTGCCATGAAGAACCTATAATATAAAGTTGTGATTCTCTAGTTGGGATAGTCATCACACTATTTAGAAGAAATATGAAGAAATATGAATATAGGATATTTTTGTACCATTCTTTGGCACTTTCTTTTAAGGAATTGACAAACAATTTTATCATGGCATACTCATTGTCTGTCTCATATTCATGTGTAGTATTGATGAAATAACTTAGATGTTCTTCCCCAATTATTGCATTATTACCTTGAAACATATGAATCATTACTTTTATTTCAACTATTGGTACAGTTTTATGGACATGCTATGACTGTCCCAGAATGATAGCATTTTGGTGAGTTAATTTGTTTGTGTAGAAGTATGAATGGATTGGATCAATGGATTGGAATGGATATGGGACAGTCATCACACTATTCCCATAAGCACTATGGATTTTCCTTCTCATCCACAAGAAACTCAAACATCATTCTAAACTCTTCTATACTCTACCCATATCCATTTGAATCCATTGATCTAGCCAATCCATTCATACTTCTACACAAACAAATTAACTCACCAAAATGTTGTCATTCTAGGATAGTCATTATAGGTTCTTCATGACACCTTTTAACTTGTCCAATTATGGAAACTAGCTTGCCTGGGGTAGCTATATCTAGTTGTGAGATTTTAAAAAACAAATTAGATGTTCTTCCCCAATTACTGCATTATTACCTTGAAACATATAAATCAATTTTTTTATTTCACCGGGGATTGTGCTTGCGGTAGCGGTGGAAACTTGAGTAAGCCCAAACCTATGTATAATAGAATAATAGTATCATTTCAAACTATGAATAATGAGTTTGGCCAACCCTATCAAAATTATTTGTTCTGAAAATCCTCAGCATTAAAGATGGTCTATTAATTACTTTGAATATTTGTAGAAGTTTTAAATAACTCTATTTTTCCTTTCACTAGTAATTAGTTCTTCAAGTCCCTAACTTCCCACAATTTCAACAGTTTACAATAGGGTGTTAAAATTTGTTTTCCTACTTTTAGTTATAAACCTACAGGTTACATGAAATCCACAAGTACTTACTAGAGACAATATTTAGATTCCACTCATTCCTACAGCAGTGGCCTTTCGTTTACTAAACTTGGTTAGGGATACTTTCATATGTGTTGTTCTATTTCCTGGAATGTCACACCAAATCTTCTAGTAACTTTCCCACTTACTTTCAACAATGTTGATTGTCACAGAGTCACTGTGATCTAAGTGATCACTTTAGATTACTGTAATTCTGGAATGGCCGTTCATTTGGGTGTTTTCAGTGGTCGTGATTACAAGAAGTCTTTCATGCATCCGAGATACTCAATCAGAGTTATGATTCAGTCCCATCCTCCGGTTATTCCACAACATTCTTCCCACTTTTCTATTAAACATGTATCATGCCCTAGCTAGGGCATCGGCCTTGAAGATGAGCCAGATATCTTGATGCTTATGTTATTACTAGATTATGTAATAACTATTGTATCATGGTTGACACCCTAATAGGGTTGCCCTGGATTGTGCCGGATATCATGATGTTGAAATAATAAGTATTGATCATGACTAATGACTTCTTTATGTTGTCCCGAATTATGTCGGTAATCATGACATACTATTACATTGAGAGACACAACTTAAATCCTCTCTTACTAAGAGGGAGTGTTGAGAAAATAGCTTCAATTGTATTTAAGTGTTCAAATGCTCAAAATAATATATGAAAAATTTATGAGCTTATATATATATGTGCATATCATTATTGATAAGCATATATATATATATATGCTCATATCATAAATATATATATTCATGCTGAGATCATATATGAAGGAAATACAGTCGAATGTCATATATATATCAGTCACAATCTGTATCATGACTGTGATAATAGTTATGATACCTATACATACCATGATTTATAATAGTCATGATACATATACATACCGTAACTTACATCAATTCTATATATACCAATCACGATATGTATATGTATCATGACTGCAGTCATGATACATATACATATTGTGACCTATATTGCTAAAGTCGATAATCATGATATTATCATGCATCATGTGTTAAGTGTTAAAATAGTAATATGAAATGGCATCATTATAATTAGAAGTTGATTTTTATCAAATGATTATTATTGTGGAAAGACATGACCCTATGTAACTATCTAGTCACGTACGGTAATGTCCTTTCACAATAATAACCATTCATTCTTCTACTTATATGAGATCATATCTACTATTTAGAAATTAATCATAGTGGCAATTATCTAATCTAGTAGAAGTTCAATTACAAAAAAGCATTACATTTATTCTTTATTCTGATCTATATTATTTAACATCCTGCCCTGCAAAATGTATGCAAAATTTGGAAGTATAGACAAAGGCCAACAAAATTTTTGACAAAATGCATTTAAGAATCATGGTTTTATGGAATGCCATGATTGCAGGATAATCACAAAATATACTTGCTGAAAAGGCTTTCAGAAAATTTCAAGCAAATGCAATCAACATGTGTAAAATCAAATTTGACAACTTGTCAGCATCCTTCCTAGATATTGCCAAAATGGGAGCTTTGGAACAGGGTATGGACATCCATCAAAGCATAATGATAGGGGTTTTTTACTTGCATATTGTAGTTCAAAATGGTTTGGTAGACACGTATGCAAAATGTGGAAGCATGGTAAGGTATATCATCTGTTTAACAAAATTCCTCAAAGAGACAATTATCTCATGGAATACTATGATTGCAAGCTATACACAAAATGGATTTGTTGAAAAATATTTTGAAACTATCAAGCAAATGCAATTAGCAATTATGAGGCCAAATTTGTCAACCTTTGTCAGCATTATTGTTGGGAATTCATCCAAAATGTGGAAGCATATACAAAGAACATCAACTATGAAAAAATGCTTCAGTCTCATGGAATGGGATGATTGGAGGATATGCATAAATTGGATTTGTTGAATGTGCATGATTTACCTTCCTAGGCATGTTGGCTATCTTGAGGAGACACTAAAATTTTACATTAAGGAGCCAACCAAATCTATGGTGGTTGTGCTGATGTAGATCACACACGAGTATAGGCTTTAGGAGTCTTGACAACAACATTTCTTTTTGAATTGGATCCTAAAAATGTTGTCACTTATGTTCTTCTCTCAAACGTTTATGCAGAAATGGGCTGGTAGGGTGAGGTTCAAATGATAAGGAGATTTATGAAAGATAGAGAAATTAAAAAGATTCTTGGGTGTGTTGGATTGAAGACCATAAAATGGTACATGTTTTTCTATGTAGGAGATGGACACATCCACCTATGCAGGAGATATACACAAACTTGGAGAAACTGGCTTGGGATATGAGGGTAGCTGGGTGTTTTTCAAAGGAGATTTGAAGTGCTTTCTTTTACTTTGCAAGTGGGTTTGTTACATATCTTCCTTTTAGTGTTTCTAAGTGCTTCAGCAGTGTTCAATTTTTCTATTAAAGGAGCAAGAGGGTGTTATCAAATTTGTAGATGATTTGAAAATTGTTATCAATCTAATATAATCATCTTCTAGTGTATTGAATTGAAGTTTGGATGTACTATGAGGTGTTGGATTATTCTATGATTGATCTGTGACGTGTTGGGCACGAGGTTGTGTTTTCTGAGTGATTTTGTTTCATCAAACCTGTTGTAATGTGTTTCAAAAGCATTTTCAAACTTGAACTAGAATAATATTCATCATCCATCAAGGTATTTTGTTGTTGATTCAAGTTGGGTGGGTTTGTTCATGATATTAGGCAGCAATTTTGGGTGTTACAACAGCTCTTTTATTACCAACATTTCATAACAATATTAATTCTACTCAAATAGTGTTTGCTTTGCATATGGAGGATTAATATTTTTGGATGGTTATAATGTTATTATGTTAAAGAGCTTTCATTCCTATGCATTTTATATTGTAACAGGGAATGATAGTATTGCCATTGGGATTGATCGTTATCTATTGCTGATACTTACCCTATTGAATTAGTGGACGTACCCATTAATCTTTCCCATTGAATTGATTAGATATATCTACCCCTCTATCACTATATCTGTTAAATCATACTTCTTGAAAATTAATATTAGGACACCAATGCTATTGCCATTGGATGCAAATAAATTTTAAACATGAAAGCTACCTAATGCTCTCTACAATTTCATATGTTTGTTGTTCAGATCTGTTCATAATTCCCTTAACAGTTAATTATGGAGATTTGTGAATTGTAGGAGAATGGGATATGGAAAGACTAATTTGTCCAAGATGGACATGGCTTCACATGAAATGTTCAGGACATTTTTGGCAAAGCTTGTTCAACCTCTTATCCCAACTGCTATTTTTTTTAGTTACAATTTTTTGCTTTCTAATTTGGGTTTGCCATCAACTGCTTCAGCTTGCCTTTCTGAATTTTCTATTTACCATCACCTTAGGTAGTGAGTTTAGTATTTACTAGACTTTAAGAAGGATTCTTTATGATTCCAAGCTCTTTGACTTTCTATTATTAGCTAGCTATAAGCCTGCAAGTACTGTAGTTGCACATCTTTCCTTATGTATTGGTATGCGTGTTCTACTTGGTTTTATATGTTACAGAAAAATGCATTAATTTGTGATTATTGTTTTTTGTTTCCTTAACTAGTCTATTTGATTTTCTTGATGTGTCAAAATAAATTTGACATATGAACTGTATTGTTTGCTTAGTTCTGAATCTAGGTCTCCTCTTGTTGACCACATTAAGTTTGGATGTAAATGGGAAGCTTAAATTTGAGTTTTAGCACTAAAATTGGAAATTTTGTTACTAGTCAATGAAGTGGTTAGGAAATTATTATATAACTATTTAAGTAGTGAAGATATTGAAGAGGAAGAAAATGGATTAAATTGTTTCCAATGTGAATCTGATTTAACTTAAATTATGCCTACCTATCTTATTATGATGTATCTTGCAAAGGAAAAATTGAACCTAAATTCTCCCTTCCTTTCTTATTATGATTCATCCTTGCTTTGGTCAAAATGGAAAAGGAAACATATGGGGGATATGGTTTAGTTTATCCTATCCTTCTGGCAACATGCTTTGAAGCTTCACTTGCCACAAAAAAGCAAAGCAAAACCTCAATGCACCTATATTGACATTTAAGTCTTGATACTGTTTCAAATTTGTGAGGACTATACTTATCAAACTTCTTGTTATTCCTTAGCCTCCAATATTGTTTATTGGGATCACATTTCCTACCCTTGATCCTACATGCAATTTGGAGTGCCCAAAAATTTCCCTAATAGAAGTGCTTATAGGGTAATTATTATCTATTAGCATTCAACCTTATCTTGAATACAAATGTTTGTGTTCTAATATTTTACTTATTTAAAAGGAGTATGAATATGTGTATAGTACATATTACACAAGAATATCATGCATCATCTAATAACAACCCCAGTCTTAGATGTGGGTATCATACAAAATCCTTAGTGAACTCACATAATGAAGCAACAAAAGTACATACCCTAGAAAATGGGCGTCGACTAAGCTCCTAATAAAATGCACCAAAAGACAGAAAAATAAAACTTTGGGAAATCTACAAATGGTGAAAACACTATTTTTTTAGTGATTTCTTTTGAAGACTTGCAATGCAAAGTATGCAGATCATGCACAGTTAATGTCTTTCCCAATTCCAAGCATTGAACAAATGAAATGACATTACCCTAATTTGTTTTTTCACCTAGCGGCATGGAATCTCCATGATGAAAGCACAAATTAGGGCCACAACTTCATGGCAAAGCCGACATAATGTGTTGAGTTCGGCCTGATAGAATGTCATGGGACAGAGAGGAATAAACACAATGCAAACTATTTGTATCTACCTAGCTAGACGTGTTACGACAGTCATCACATATCTATTCTCTCATGGTCGACTATGTAAATTGGGAATAATTTGAATAACAAAAACTAATAACACGAATGCATTGGAGTTACTACAACATTGCCAAAATATTAGTTAAATTTTCTATAGCATAACAACTGTATGTTCCTTATGAAATTGACTGTGTAATTTTTGAATGAACAACTTTTACAAGTTACACATGCCGCCATTACATCCAAACTATTTGCGGGTATATGTAAATATCAATTACTTGTGCTATCAACCATACGAAATGAAAAAAAACATAAATGGAATGTACTCAAAATTTTGTTTCACTTTTAACCTCAGGTGTAGGTGCACTCTTTAGGAATAAGCTCCACTCCACTACTTAGCTTAGCAATGAAAATCCTAATACACGTGCTCGCTACAACCGTAAAAGTGAAAATGAGAATTGAAATGTTCTTTTTAAGTAATATGCCTGTATTTGTCAAACATTTGATAGGCATGCTAGTGGTCGAAAGTTTGACAAACATGGGCATGGTTTTTAAAAAAACAAATTTTTCCTTCTATGCCCTGACCAACCTAAACCATTTTCATTAATGGTCAAAAATAAAGGTTGAAAAATGATGTCAAATGTACTAGTGTATGATCCATGATCAAAATCTGCAATTGTTCCTTTGGGTTGAAGCTGCTAGGACTATTGTTTACATTCAAAACAAGTTTCCTCATAGCATCTTGAAAGATATGACTCCAGAAGAAGCATTCATAGGAGTGAAACTCGACATCAACCATTTGAGGATCTTCAGAAGTCCTGTCTACATCCAAATCCCCAAGGAGAAAAGAACCAAATTTGAACCGTCTGGTAAGAAAGGTATACTTGGTAATAGTGAGAATTCCAAAAATTTTAGAATCTATATTCTAGGTCAAAGGTATATTGAGGTAAGTAGAGATGTTACTTTTGAAGAAAATATTGCATTAAGAAAATCTAAAAGTTCTTTGATTGAAGATGAAAATGATACTAACAGAAATCATGAGATGGATGTTGAGTTTCAGAGGGAGGTTACAGGTTCTCTTGATCTGATTAATCATGATGAACCTTTAGTCCCCATAGATGGTCCTAGAAACATCACCGTGAGAAAGAAAATACCACTTTGGATGAGGAACACCATTGAAGATGCTGAAAGTTTTGCTGTTCCTCCTGGCACTTTTTGAGAAAGTAGAAGGCCTCAAGCCTTCTCCAACTATGTGGCTTTAATGTGCAACCTTACTGAAAGTGAACCCACCAACGCAAAGGAAGCTATGGATCAGTTTGAGTGGAAGAATGCTATGGATGAAGAATATGAGTCCATCATCAAGAATGATGTATGGGAGATTGTGCCTAGACCCAAAAGTATGTTTGTTGTATCCTCTAAATGGTTATTTAAAATTAACCATTCTGTTGATGGTAGTATTGAGAAATTTAAAGCTAGATTTGTAGTTCATGGTTTTTCTCAAAAGGAAGGTATAGATTATGAAGAAACCTTTGCTCTTGTAGCTAGATACTCTTCTATCAAGTCTATTATAGCCATTACTGCAACTAAAGGTTAGAAGTTTCATCAAATGGATATCAAGACTAATTTTCTCAATGGTGGCATTAAAGAAGTCTATATTGAGCAACTTGAGAGATATGAGTTCTACAAGAAAGAAACTCATGTGTGCAGGTTGAAGAAAGATCTCTACGGTTTGAAACAAGCTTCTCATGCATGGTATGAAAGAATTGATAAGTATTTCATAGGGTTAGGATTTTTTAAGAATAATGCCAATCCTAACCTTCATTTCAAAGTTCTTAATGATGAGATGTTGATTTTGGTCTTATACGTTGATGACCGATTTCTAATTGGAAAAGAAGATGTAATCATTAGGTGTAAGAAGAAGTTAGCTTCTGAATTTGAAATGAAATATTTAGGACTTATGCATTATTTTCTTGGCTTAGAAGTTTGGCAAGGCTCTAATGAAAATATGTTAAGTCAAGGAAAATATACTATAAACATTTTGAAAAGATTTGGCATGTTGGATTGCAAACCTTTGTCTACATCTATGGAGACTAATCTGGAAAAGTCGAGTGCATGTGTAAAAAATTATGATTTTGCAGATGCCATAAAAAATAGGTAGTTGATCAGGTCCTTGATGTATCTAGTTAACACTAGACCGAACATATTCTATGTTGTTAGTGCACATAGCTAGTTCACAAACAAACCTAAGCATGTTCATCCGGTTACTACTAAACACATCCTGAGATATCTATGTGGCATAGTTGACTATGGGCTGAAGTACTCTTCTGACATGATTACCTTGAAAGGATTTTATGATTCAGATTGGACAGGTGATGTCATTGGAAAGAAGAGCACTTCAGTTTTATGTTTTAGTTTGGGATCTGCCATGATCTTTTGGGCCAGCAGGAAGAAGTCTTTAGTTGCCTTGAGTACAATTGAAGCTGAGTACATTGCAGCAAGTGTTACTTCAAGGGAAGTTGTGTGGCTTCGTAAGCTTCTTACTAAGCTATTTGGACAACCATTGGATCCTACCATTATTCATTATGATAATTAGAGTTGTATAAAGATATCTATCAATCCTACGTTCCATGACAAATCAAAACATGTGGAAACTCATTATCACTTCTATTGGAGCTCTAAATTTTGGGCAAAATTTGGAGTCCTATATAGTGATAAAACCCTAAAAAATGGCCTCTTAAAATCTATCCCCAATAATTAATGGAGTACATGAAATGGGATAAAAAATTACATTAATTTTCAATTAAAAGTTGAGGGATTAAGAAAGGAAGCTATGTGACAGGAACAATCAAAATTCTGTGATCAAAGCCTTCAAATAATGTTGGAATTTCGACCTGCTACAAAGATGATGCTGACAGAGGCTAAAGATGGTTGAATTTTAAAACTCTAAAAACACAACCCAGTTCGGGAAATCGAATTTCCTATCTCCAATCCAAATATTAGCTTTCCATGAGGTGTTTTGGATTTTTGGCCAAGTCCAAATCCGAAAGATAGGTAGTTATTAGTTAATTTTTTAATTAGTTTTTTCAAAAGAAGTTTTTAAATTTTAGCATAGGGTGGTGTCTCTTCACCCTAAAGGGGTGTGAAAACCATTCATCCACATATATATGTGGTGTCAAGGTAGGGAAGAAGGATGAACAATGTAAAAAACTTATTATTTTCTACTGCACTTTCTGCAATGATCTATTTTACATAAGACTTTATGGAGCATTAATATAAATTAGTTATTTTCTCTAATTTGGAGTTATGGATTTGATCGTTCCTGATTGATCAGTGGTTTGTGATTTTATCTCCAGAAGGTAAAGCTACTTTAAAACTTTATGTTTGGAAATTATTCCCATTATTTTTCAATTTGATAATTAGAATTATTAGGCTCTATTAATTGTATCTTATTGGGCTCATTAAGCTTGGTTAAATTAAATAAGACTAATTGTAGCATAATAAAATAATCAAAGACATTAAAGAGGAGCATTTAGGTGGTGTTCTTTGTCTCACTTAGTTGTACATAGGATTAAAAAGAAATTTTCTCTATTGCCCAATAGAAGAAAGGCATTGATCTATTATCCTTAAGTTGAAGTCTCTATTCAAAAAAATTACAAGCAAAAAGTAGTCATCAAGATTTATTTCAAACCAAATAATACATTATTTTAAAACATTCTTTCAAAAGCATTTCTATTATAGCATTTAAACAACATTCAATAATTGTGATACTCACAATTTGATTCCTCTCAAGTTCATTTTCCACTTTGAGAGAATCCAAAAGTTTTATATTCAGTTATTTTCTATAAAAAGCCTTTGAACCAATAGATTTGGTTAAGGTATAGGCCCACCAGCCTTAGTTTTGTAGAGTTGGAATTGTAGAAGTTCAAAGCTCCATTTGGTTGAACTTGTTAGTTGGCAAAAATGATTAGGTTTCCCAACATTGGATTGACAAATATATAGGAAATCCAAACGATCATTTTTGGGGCACGCCAATAAATTGGTGACTCTGTTGGGGAGTTGTTTGTGAAACATTACTTAGAATTTTTGGTGATCAAAGAGTTAGAATCTACTAGAGATAGAACTAGGAATCAGCTATATGATTTTTTCCTTCTTATGAAGAAGGTGGCGACTCTATTAAAAAAGATTTCAGTTGGTATCTCTACTAAGGGAGAAGACTCAGAAGGAAATGGTAGATAGTTTTTTCAAATGTATCGATCATTTCAAAGAAAACCTTTTATTCTAGATGGCATCAGGCCATTGGATTTTAGCAATTTTGATTATGAACCTAGCAAGTTATCCCCACAACTTTCAAAACTTGAGCCAAATTCCCATGGAGAATGGGATGAATCAGCACTTCAACTTTTAGATGAGTTTTATACATTTATAGAGGATTATAAAATTTGTGTAGAGGATCAGGTAATGAAGCTATTTGTCAAGACATTAAAAGACAATGCAATACAAGCATATGAATCATTACCTACACAAAGTATTTCATCTTGGAAAGAATTTGAACAATGGTTCATATATGAATTCCATGATGAAAGCAATGAAGATAACATATGTTATGAACAGTGTGAAGACCAAAGCTGCAACATGGAGGAGGATCTTAGTATGTCTCTACTTGATGCATATTTTAGTTTGGAGAGATTTGAAGGGGATTATTCTGCACACTTATTCTTGAGGATGGTAAATATTTATCAGAGGATACCTGTAACAATTATGCTTTCACAAAAAAATTTAATGAGAAAGGTCAAAAATTTGGGAATCTCACTAGATGACCTTGATTTGAAGCTTCTTTTTTAGATATTGGAAGAAGATGATGAAGACAGAGAAGAGGAGGCTTATGATCAGATTGAACAAGACCTTGTGGTTGATGGAAATCTCAGTGATGATGAAGAAGATCCAAATTACATATCCCCTTTGGAAACATTTTTGAACTTAGAGAAACAAGAAGAAGAATTTGCAGTACAATTCTTCATGAGGATGTTTAATATCTGTCAAGAAATACCTTCAGAATGCAGACCTCTATCCTCTGATCTTTTCAATAGAATGTGAGAACTAGGTCTCTTATATGATTGTCAATTTCTTACTTTTCTCAAACTTATGAATAATGAATTGGTTGTAGAGGACAATGAGTGCAGAACTAAAATAACATATGAGTCAAGTGAAGTTTCAAATTTGAATGGAGAAGACTTTTTTGGACAGTCTATGGAAAGAATTTTCCATGATGATTCTTGTATGATATTAAACATTAGTGTGTGAAAATGAGGAAGATGATTATCTCAGCATGGAAGAGATTATAGCCTTGTTAGACATAGAATATCATAAACATATTGAGAGAAATAGTCCAATTTTTTTCTCAATCCACTAGATTAGACAAGTTAATGAATCAATACATATTCAGGGCATACTAGATGAAGGATATGATAATTTCCAAGAATCAAATAATGGAGATGAAATAGAATTGCATACAGTGTATGAACAAGAGGAAGCTTTGGGAGATAATGTCAATGAAGATATTAATCTTGTTGATGAAACACTTGATGATCCAAATGAAATCTCTTAGGAAAGCATGTCTAAATTCTCTATGTTCCTAAATCCATTGTTTGAAGAGGAAGAAGAAGAAGAAGATATGTCTAATTTCTCTATGTTCTTGAATCCATTATTTGAAGAGAATTTTCTTTGCGATCAAGTCCATCAACATCACGATGAAGATAGAAAACCTAATGATAATTTTGAAGATGATGAAATCAAGATATGTGTGGAGAGGGGTATTCAAAAGGTGAAACATGTATTATTTCATCCTATGAGAAAAATTTGTATCAAATGTGTGAAGATGAGATGGAATCCAACAGATATTACAAGGAGTATGTGTATAATTTGAAGATACCTATTATCAAAGAGAGTAAGTCCACTTGGTTGAGGGAAAGCATCAACATATTTAATCAGACATATCTCAGTATTTTTTTCAAATTGATGTCAATGGAATGTGATGAAAACAAGATTTTTGATAGAGGCAAATATTGCTTTTGTATTTTGGGAGCCTGGGGCTACCAAATTATTATGATGTGATTTCTACACAGTGACTCTATAACCCAATTGATTGGCACTTGGTCTGCTTCTCCCAAAGATAACTGAATTCTCGCTATGCTCACATGGAGCATATGTCCCCAAAAAGAGTCTATTGGAGCTCTAAATTTTGGGCAAAATTTGGAGTCCTATATAGTGATAAAACCCTAAAAATTGGCATCTTAAACTCCATGCCCAATAATTAATGATGGTGTACATGAAATGGGATAAAAAATTATATTAATTTTCAATTAAAAGTTGAGGGATTAAGAAAGGAAGCTCTGTGATAGGAACAATCAAAATTCCATGATCAAAGCCTTTAGAAAATGCTGGAATTTTGACCTACTACAAAGATGATGCCAATAGAGGCTTAAGATGGTTGAATTTTAAAAATCTAAAAATAACCCAATTTGGGAAATCAAATTTCCTATTGTGAGTCCAAATCCTAGCTTTCCATGAGGCGTTTTGGATTTTTGGCCAAGTCCAAATCTGAAAGATAGGTAGTTATTAGTTAATTTTTTTATTAGTTTTTCAAAAGAAGTTTTTAAATTTTAGCATAGGGTGGTGTCTCTTCATCCTAAAGGGGTGTGAAAACCATTCATCCACATATATATGTGGTGTAAAGGTAGGAAAGAAGGATGAACAATGTAAAAAAACTTATTATTTTCTATTGCACTTTCTGTAAGTGATCTATTGTACATAAGATTTTTTGGAGCATTAATATAAATTAGTTATTTTCTCTAATTTGGAGTTATGGATTTGATCGTTCCTGATTGATCAGTCCTTTGTGATTTTATCTCCAGAAGATAAAGTTGCTTTAAAACTTTATGTTTGGAAATTATTCCCTTTATATTTCAATTTGATAATTAGAACTATTAGGCTCTATTAATTCTATCTTATTGGGCATAATAAAATAATCAAAGACATTAAAGAGGAGCAATTGATAGGAGGATTTAGGTGGTGTTCTCTATCTCACTTAGTTGTACATAGGATTAAAAAGGAACTATCTGTATTGCCCAATAGAAGAAAAGCATTGATCTATTATCCTTAAGTTGAAGTCTCTGTTCAAAAAAATTACAAGCAAAAAGTAGTCATTAGTATTTATTTCAAACCAAATAATACATTATTTTAAAACATTCTTTCAAAAGCATTTCTATTATAGCATTTAAACAACATTCAATAATTGTGATACTCACAATTTTATTCCTCTCAAGTTCATTTTCCACTTTGAGAGAATCCAAAAGTTTTATATTCTGTTATCTGCTATAAAAAAGCCTTTGAACCAACATATTTGGTTAAGGTATAGGCCCACCAACCTCAATTTTCCAGAGCTAGAATTTTAGAAGTTCAAACCTCCATTGGGTTGAACTTGTTAGTTGGCAAAAATGATTGGGTTTCCCAACATTGGATTGACAAATCCATAGGAAATCCAAACCATCATTTTTGGGCACCAACAACTTCATTCGAGATATGGTGCAAATTATTGCCATCAAGTTGAAGTACATCAACACTAATGAGCAAGTGGCAGATATTCTTACCAAGCCACTTAACAGGTTGAAGTTTGAATACTTTCATGAAATGCTTGGACTTGTAAAGATACCTAGTATTGCTAAGAGGGAGTCTCAGCTTCATTGATTATCTTGATTATGTATTTGTATTTACCACCCTCTATGAGTAATGCAAGGTGGACATTGTATTAGTTGTACCTTAAATCTTCTTTGAGAGAAGAAACCCTCTGTGGGCAATGCAAGGTGGAGATGTACTTATGTATTTTCTTTGTTACCACCCTCTATGGGTAATGCAAGGTGATGTTGTAATTGAAGTCCATCCTCCATGGGCAATGCAAGATGGCAATGTAACTACTTTTGTAAGAGCACCCTCTGCGGGCAATGTAAGCTGGCAAAGTTTTTTTCACTCTCTATGGGAAATGTAAGGTGATCCTCTTTGAGGCTTGTCCTCTTCCACCCTCTATGGGAAATGTAAGGTGGATCCATCCTCTACATCTTACCCTCATGGCACATTCTCAATAGCATATCACAATTTAGGTAGGAAGATATAAACCAGCTGAGTTCTTTACTAATTTACAGTGTCCACAAATTAGATAACATAGAAAGATTAAATTATAAGTCTCAGACTCCACTAAGTCATTCTTCATGAGAATAACATGGGGTTAGCCTCATGCTGAACCATCCAGTCTTATCTAACTTGAGTGGTAGACTAGTGTTACTTCCATGCATCCCAAATTTCAGTAAGAATCTATTTTGCCAAGAAATTGCAGGCATAGAAATTAGGCAAGTTATATTATTGAAGGAACTCTTGATGAAAGTTTAGGAATGGAAAAGGGTATCATCAATATTTCTCTATAACTTAGTTAAAAAAATTCAAAAGGGAAAAACCAAACAGAGATGACAATAAGTCACATTTCCAGAAGCTCATAACTCTAGATAATATGGATTATAACCATTAAGATTGTGTATACCTGGAAACAAACACACGCCACTGAGAGAGGTCATACCTTTCCATGAGAACCTTCACCAATCAGAAAAGAGGGATTGAAGTTATGAGTTGTTTCTTCAAGCTCTTCTATAGAAAAAGGGTTGGTACTATGGGAGACCCAGAGCACCCAGTCTCGTTGTTTGAGATATATATCCTTTCATAAAAAATAAAGTTAGTTAAAGGAAATCCACACAATTTTCTCTATTCTACAATATTTTTTCTTATTGTTATTCCAAATATAACTAGAGTTTTGTAATGTGATAAAATTGCAATGTTCTACTTTTTATTTCTTGCCAATCAAAAAAGGTACATATTGAGAGGTGTTGATAAACTAAAAATTCCAAGCATTGATTAAAAACTAATTTGTCAACTCTCATTTTATTCGAATTGATAAATGATGGTGGGAAGGGAAATTGAAGCATTTCAAGAAATTCATCCTACTCTTGGAATCAAAGGCAATGTCATACACAACTGATGATAGGATCTATGTCTTTCCTCTTTTGTGATTCAAGAATTTCTCACTAAGCCCTAACCATTACCCAAGCAACCAAATGACATATCATATATACACAGTAAATGAACTAAGTTTTATTAGACATATGTATTCCTTCCATAAATTTCCTTTAGAAGATGTAAAAGGAAAATGAAAGTGACATAGATAGAGCTTACTTGCATTAGCTAGAAAATTTGAGGAGAAGCATGTAGAAACATTTTTTCCAGTAAACTTCTTGGCGGCTTCATTGTTAGTTTTTTGCACTCTGCATATCTAAGTAACATTAATAAAAGAAGTCCCCACACTGCGAAAAATCCCACAATACCACCAATAATGCCCAATACAATAGCTATAGTTATAGTTCTTAATTCTTTCTTTGACTTTTGTGGATGAACACTAGTTGCAGTTACAACGTTTTTGCAAAATGACTCTAGGTGTTGACCCTAAGAAATGCATAGGATTTGTTTCTTTTATCTCATATTACCAAATGGGCCTATTTGGTTAGACCTACACCCAGAAATTCATGTATCCTTCAATGCCAAATCAGACCTTTAACCTTTGTATGAATACTTTGAAAATAGTGTTGGACATCCAAGTCTGGGCTACCAACCCCAAGTTCGACCTATTCTTCTTGATTGTCTGTATCATGAAACCACTTGGATTAAGCAACTCAATGCTTAACCTAGGCCAAAAACCCAACTAGTACTATTGAACACATGAATGAATTAAGTAGATGGAGATAATACAATGAACACCATACATATGGATCTCAAAATATGAATTTGAAGTCTTTGCTGCTCAAAACTTTGAGATCCTTAAGGAAAACAAAAGCTAGTCTATCTTGGTATGAACAAAAAGCTGATACCACGTAATGGATCTTGTTTAGGGAATCCATGTCACAAGAAGTGACATGGAAAAGGACACTTCTCCAAAGCTAACCTAAATTAAATTGGTTCTTTAATTGTAAAAATTGCCATGTTGATCATCACTAATCCCAAATTGGTCATCATGACAAGTCTAGTTTTCTAATCTCTCTATTGCTTTTTTCCAAGCATGTCTATCTCAAACTACCGACAAGTCTAGTTCTTATGATGCAAGTTAAATGATTTTTTAATTTGAAAAGTTGCAGCCCAACTAATCTAAGTTCAAATATACCATTTACAAAACATTACTGCAAAATTAAAGTGCGATGTAGACATTAGTAACAAGTGTTGCAGTGCAATGAAGTTCCTACCAGAATGGAAGAACAATTTTGTAGTTTTGATTTTTTACATAATGTTAGATTTGACTGGGCTATTTTGACAATGAAATGCCAAATGTATATGTGAGTGTTTTTCCTTCATGGATGATATCTTCAACACACTTGGCTTCTTTTCCACCTACATATATACAACTTCATGGGTTGATTAAAAACATTTGAACAATTGATTCAAGGTGTGGCTTGATTTATTATTATTCCCCAAAATAATTTCATTGTGCAAGAGGTATTTTCAAGAAGAATATTTGGTCTAGAGTCTTAGACAGTGCATGGATGATATTATTTACCACCATTGAATTTGGTTGGCCCCACTGCATTTGTGGTCATGTGTGCCAGAACATTTCCCTCTATGAAATAAAGAGCAAGGGATATATTTCTGAATTGTTGGTTAAACTTTTACAAGAAAAATATTATTCATGGTTTGAAAATTTTACAAGAAAAAAATATTATTCATGGTCTGATTTGGAAGGAAACTTTATCTGATTTTCCTTTGTCTAATGCTCCAATGTTTATTTGTGAATCTTGTGTGACCATTAACTTTCCTATCCCACATCTAAGTGTCAGACTTCGACATTCTACCACTGCCAGTAGTTTCGCTTCATTATTTCATCGTATCAAAGGTTTGATAAATGTTGCTCTAGTCAGAGATCCATTAAAATTAAAAATGATACATCATATTCCTGGCATCTCAGGATTGTTGTTAGACCAATAGAAACTCAACTTTTACTATTCCAAGAAGGAATGGTTTAGAAGAAATGTAGAAAATGTGATCTACAGAAGATTATGTTCTGAAAGAGGAGATTTTCCCTATTTACATTACTAATCAAAATATTGTAAGATGGATTAACTATTAAAAATTTTCTTGCTAAAGGTTAACAATCGAAGGTTTTAAGAACATGTTCTTTAAAATACCAACACCCAGACCCAAATGGGTGTTTGATTAACCCATTATCATTTGATTCTTTATTCATGGTTAATAAACAATGATTAATTTTGTTCACCCTGATGACAAATCAATGCACTGTGATTGTTTTTCATTCTAAAAGCTGCTAAGGTTGAAGCCTTTTCACCGTGATGATGAGTCCTACAGGGATAACTTAGGATTTGGTTATTAAATGTGATACAAGAGCATATTGAGGAACCTCTATCAGTGGAGATGCTAGTCCATTTGTTAGAGATAAATTTAGTTTCACCTTTTTCTAGAGGTTATAGGCAATTGTGATTATTGAGTAAAAATTTTACGAAGTTTTGAATGAGCACTATTGTGCTAGTAGTGTTTCTCAATTTTGAGAATATAAAATGGCTTAGATTTATAGAATATTGAAGACCAAAATTGTGAGGATAACATAGACAAACTAGGAGACTTTGATACAATAACGGGGGCTCTGTCTTTTTTCCCACTACCAAGATCCTCCAATTTACATCTTTTGGTGACAGTAATTTTTATATCAAACAACCATACCTTTACTCATCTCCTTGTTCAAAATTACCTTCCCACGACATCCTTCTATACACATCTTCTAGTGACTTCAATTAATTTATTAATGTAACATAACCGTGCCTTTGCTGATTTCTTATTGTACCCTGATTCAAATTGATTTTATTGTTTAGGCACGTTGTATTTGTGCACATCTAGGTGACTATGGGGTATAGTTTCATGTAGACATTTAGTTTTGATATTGTGCAGGCAATCTGCATTAATGCACCTCTCGGTGACTTTTGAGTGCAGTTTCTTGTAGACATTCAGTTTTTGTTATTTATTGAGATTGTGTCTAAGGAAGTTTCTATCATGTTTTGCATACTATAGTCCCAAGTTGCTGAGAGCCTGCTATCATTGTGGTCCAAATAATAACATCTTTTTGAGGCATTCTATCAAACATTTCATGAGCTATGTCTCTACTTGAACATTTATCATACATGTCTACCAAGGTAGTTGCAACAACAACATTTGACAAAATTTCTCCATCTTTCATGCTTTGATGGATGTCTATGCCATATTCCACAGCTTCCATTTTGGCACATACAAGGAAGATGTTGATAAATGATGTCAAGTCTGGCTTACACCTTTTCAATGAATCCATTTTGAGCACATTTTGCTGTGTGTGTGAAAATTGTACCTGAACTATAGACACAACACTTCAGTAAAACATTAGAGGTTAGCTATAATCAAAATCGTGCAAAATTGAAATCTACTCTAACCAAGTGATTTACTGCCTTCTAGTAGGTGCGAGATTAATGTTCTCAGATTTTTATCGAGATCAGTGACCTAGATGACACCTAAACGAAGGATTTGAATGCAAAACTGATATGAAATATGAATGCAATTAATCTATTTTTTTTAATATTTTCTATGCAATAATATGATGAAAACTGATATGAATCTATGCTAATATGAAAATTGATATGCAATTCTAATCTAGAAATGATATGATATGAGAATGAAAATTCTAACAATAATATGAAAGCTATGAATTTGAAATTGATCTCACAAAGCTTCGTATCCTCAAATTTATCTTTCAAGCTCCAATTGTGCAAATTCTCCAAATCTGATATGCTATGATTCCTGTAGAGTAAGTTTGCAATTTTCGAGATGAATTATGAGAGATCTGAGCCTTGGTTTTATAGAAATCCAGGGCTTTGGAGGTGCATGAGAAAAAGCCATAAATCACTCAAATAACTCAGGTTGATTTTTGAGTTAGTTTTAAATAACAGATAATTAAGTCACAAAAATCATGCAAAAGCACAATTCAACTCGAATTAGAAGTTTAGATGAACTTTAAAACTCAAAAAGATGTTGAGTTTCAAAAAGCTAACAACTTGCATTGATTTTCCAATTTGAGTTTAACTGGTGCTTGAATATGCACATGGATAATTATGATTTAATAAATAAATAAAGTGATTTATTCTCAACTTAACTGATTTTTGAAATAAAATAATTAATTTATGGGTTAATCAATTATTTAATCAAACTTTTATTAAAAACTATATTATTAAATAATGACAACTTGGTTTAATCAATTAAATAAGAATTTAATCAATTATTCATAAGATTTGGATTTATTGTCAAAATTAAATAATACAATTAATAATATATAGAATTAAATTTAATTAAATAATTAAGTGGCAAGATATTAAATCTAATTAATTAAATATGAAAATATTCAATTAATCAAACTTAGGATAAATGTGATTTATTGTCAAATAATCATTAAATTAAAGATAATTAAGATAATTAGGAATATTGCTAGGAATATTCCCCGATGCAGAATTTAAGATAATCAATTATGATTCGATGATGTTTAGATGTGCCTTAGGTTAGGACTTTGATGTCGATTTCATTTGAATTGTTGATATAGGAGGTTAATGAACTTATAGCCCATTTTTGGGGTATTACATTTTGCCCCTCTTTGAATTACTGTGTGAAGTGCAGTGGTTCAAAGATAGTCTGTGTATAATAAAGATATGAAACTGATGCGAAATTGATAATTGATATGAGACAGAAGCTGATTGATATTGATTTGATATGGAGATAATAGGTCCTGAATGACCAAAGATAATGTTCACTGTAGCAGTGATGAACTGAGGATTGCGAAAAAAAAAAGTGTCAAAATGCCTGATTCTGAACCTTAGGATTGCAAAGAAGTGAGTGACTGGTTCTAGACTCGATTGTCTTAGTAGAACTAGCAGGTATCACATCCGAACCCTTCAGTTGCTGAAGAACCAAGGAAAGAACACTATGATCTGATGGTTGCAAAAACTGATACAGTTTACAAGATTAGGAGAATACCAGATTGATATGGATCTTGATGAATTTGATATGCCCCAAGTGATGATCGATTTGCCCCGAGCGATGAGGAATTTTGATGAATCAACAACTAGACATGGTTGTTGTCTTGATTAATGAGGAAGATATGATTTCCATAAAGATATGATTTCAAATTTGATTATAGACTTTGAATGATGTGTAATACCATGCCCCCTTCGGGATTAAAATTGAAATCTGACAAGAGAAGTCAGTGTTAAATGGTTTAGAAGCATGTAAATTGATTTGTGAAGTGGTTAAACACATCTGGGAACACATTCTACATCATTTAGAGGTCCAGATGACCAAGTTTGACTAGGTTTGACCATGAGTTGACCATGGTTGACCAAGTTGAAATTTTGATAGTTTGATGTAAGATAATCAGTTAAGTTGAATACTGGATTTCTGTGATGATTAAAGGTCGAATATGCAAGTAGTTAATAATATGAATGATCTCAGATTTGAATTTTGATCCCAAAAAAGGATTCTACCTACTATTTCATTGGAGGAACCTTCATGTGAGATTCAGCTCTTGTTAGATTTGAAGATGCGAGTGGAGAATTTTTTAAGCATTGAAGTTCGTTTAGCCATTGTGAGATCATGCAACATGCAAAATGCAAAGAGACATGCAAAATAAAATGCAACCTAAGACCTAGGACCTAGTCACTGATCATGTGTCAATTTGTTATCATCATTGAACTTTTAGGTAACCCGATAAATCAATACAATGCCCACTAGCTATGAAACCATGGACATATGAATATCAATTTGTAACACTCAAGAACCAATACAACACCCACTAGTCCAAAACAACCATGGACATATGAATATTGGTTTGGTTTTCAGAATGTCAGATTAGATATAAGCACCAAGGCACAAGTGCCAGGATGACCTGAATATCATGTCCATTTTGATATAGCAATTTGTATAAGCATCAAAACATGAACGTCATGATGACCTGAATACACCTTGCATTAAAAACACATCAAGAAGCCAAGAGATTACTCTAAATCCAATGTGAATTACCCGTAGTGACCCTTTATCGTTCACATCCTTAGGTAAGATCATGTTCACAATAGGAGAAAGAAATCACTCAAAAAGATAATAGTTAGATCAAAATTCCTTGAATCTTTTGGGTATCAATGGTCGAGGTACGCATGGCCATCGAATTCGAGATAGAGGCTCTTACAGTCAGACACCATTTCAATCCAAAATTTTCAAAGACGTTAGATTTTCACATACAAGCAGAAGACAAAGAAAAGATTATGCCCTGAGTCATCACTCTCTAAATCCTATAAAGGACATCATCGAAGAGCTCAAAGGGATACAATATGCAAAAAATCTCAATGCAAATCAGTAAGCATACAAGGAGATAAAAGCATGAAAAGCACAGATTGTTTTCAGTTTGATGTTTGATTGTGTTGTTGTAGATGCAAAATCCTTTCTGGAGACAAGATAGATTTGACTGACTCAAATGAAGCTTCAAAGGACTCTGACTAGATATGACATGTATAAAGTATACTGGAGACCATAGGATATAACATTGATTGCCCCCAAGTGTTAAGCATTGATAGGATACAGACGCTTGAGCAGATTGGTGGACAAACCAACTTATTGAAAACTAGAAATGCAAAAACAAACCAGGAGATATGTACAAACTAAAGCAAGACTGAAAGCTGGGAAAGACCAAGATTGCATTGATAGATGGAGCATTTTGAAACAAGTGGTGTCTGTTTGCCGGGTTTTCACCATCTTGGTAGAGATTCTATTTTTGCTACCAAGGCACCTGTTTCTAGGTTTTCACCAAGGCACTTTTTCTCTTTTTTCATTTATTTGTACTTTTCATTTTTTCAATTTTTTTGTACTTTTGATATTTTTTGATTTTTTTTGTGAATCATCAAGGCAGCTATTGCTAGGTTTTCACCAAGATGTTCAATTTTTCAGGACTTTTTCCAATTTTAAAGATTTTTTCAAGACATTTTATGATAGATTGAATACTTTAGGCTTAAAATTTCTTCAGATGGAGAACGTTGATTGGTTCTCAGAGCTGTTCTCCTTCAGTCATTGAAAGTTGATAGGCACCAGAGCCAAAAGTAGCAGTGATGACAAAGGGACCCAGCTAGTTGGGTTTGAACTTCCCCTTGCATTTTCGATGGGATTGATTTTTAAGATTTTCTCTCAAGACCAGATCACCAACCTAAAATTCTCTGTGTCTGACTTTCTTGTTTTAGCCTCTAGACATTCTCTTTTGATATACTCTGAGATGATCATACGTTGCTTGTCTACGCTCATCTAGTAGTTCAAGTTCTTGCAACCTAGACACTCTGTAGTCATCATCAGTTACTAGACCATGCATTCTGATTCTTAGTGATGGGATTTCAACCTCAATAGGTAGTACCACTTCAGACCCATAAACTAAAGCAAAAGGTGTAGCCCCAGTAGGTGTTCTGATACTTGTTCTGAGATTGGTTCTGATACTTGTTCTGATACTTGTTCAGATACTTATTCTGATACTAGTTCTGACACTTGTTCTGATACTAGTTCTGATACTTGGTATACTTGATAGCATCTTTTTCCATTGCAAACTCCCAAGAAAGATCATATCGTACAGTCCCAATGTCTAGAAAGGTGGAGAACAAGAAGGATTGGCAAGCTGGTGGAAGAGATGGAAGACAAGAGAATGAAGGAGAATGAAGGGAAGAAATCCTCAAAGGAAAAATCCTCAATAATACCCAAGCTAGGGAAAAATTTTCATGTAAAGTGCATTTTTGGACAAGTAATGAAAGGCTAGCATAGGATAAGTCACAAAAGCATAATGCAAGAGCAGGAAAGGATGCAGTCCAAAAGAGTAGACATGTCGAGAGGATTCATAGCACTGTGTTTCACTCTCTTTTTATTAGATCAAGACCAAAGAGGAAAAGGATAGCGATAGGTGCAAATGAATGGAGGAAGATGGATATGAAGGCTAAACATGGAAGGAATGAATGTAAGATCATCATAAGATAGCTCACAAGATAGCCAAATGTTTGTGTATAGATCAACATTGTCAAGATCAAAGAGAGAAGATGGAATGGATGAAATATGTAGAAGAACTACGCATGATGCCTGATTGCCAGGTATTCATCATGGTACTTATCCAAGGTGCCACAAGGGAGTGGTTTTCACTATAGGATGAATTTATTTCTCTTTACTTTTGCTACCAAGGTGCCTGTTTCCAAGTTTTCACCAAGGCACATTTTCAATTTTATTTTTTTATTTTTTTATTTTTTTGCAAGAAGGCAAGCTTTTTAGATAATTCTCCTTGAAAGGATAAACCATGATATGCCAAGGATTCAAAATTATATGCTCAAAGATACTGATAGGGAAAGGAAGATGGAAGAGAAAAATAGAGGATAAGGTTTTATGTAAAGTGAGTGAGGTTGGAAGATAGGAGGAATAGGCAAATGAGGAAAAAGGATAGAAGGTAGAAGGATAATAAATGGAAGGACTGTGAAAGGGTAGATGGAAAGGAAGGCAAGATCAACATCAACACACACCTTGAAGGGTGGTGAGAGGATGGAGGAAACATGAATGAAGGAATACGTGAAGGAATATGGTGAATGGATAGCAGAGGTTGAGGTTTAGGCACATGGAATGAAAGAATGTTTTCAGAAGAAGATGAAGTGGAAGTCTTTGGAAGCTTGAATGTCAATTTCACTTTTTGCTCAACACTAGACTCTTTCAAGAGAGACTTTGGAATCCATATAGCCATAGGCTTTTTATTTCCTTTTGATGATCTAGAGAGAATATCTTCAATGATGGATTTTGGAACCCATACTTGTCTTGTAGTTTTTTTGTTAGTTATCATTTTTGACTTTATGTTTCCATGTCTATTAGAGGAGACATGGTGATCTTCTTTTTTTGATGGATTCTTGTATTGCTTATTTTTCTTGTATTGAACATTCAAGTTACTTCCAAAAGACTTGGGACTTGTGGAAGAAGGAGGATATGACTAGTTTAGATGGGTGGGTGGATGAAAAGGATTCAAGGGTATGCATCTACGTTGATCTTGAGGAAAGATAGGAGATGGAGGGACGTAGGGACCCAAGATGGATGATGAATTAGGAGAGTTAGGAGGGGAAAGTGAAGGGACATAAGGACCCAAGATGGAAGGCAGATGTGAAGCCCTTAGTAGTGGTGGAGGAGGTCCAAGGATGGACATGGAAGATACAAAAGGATAATCAATAAGTTCATCAGCATCTATATGACAACAAAGGATATTAGCATCTTTAGAGTGAGCATTAGAATTTTCAATAGAATCACGGACATCTTGCATAGGAGCATCTTCTTTGATATGATTGTTCAAAGCTTGCAAAGACTTAGGAAGAGTAGAAAGTGGAAATGAACATGGAGTGGTAGAATAAGAAGATGGAATACTTTGATCTTGACAAGGATCTTTGTATAGCATAAGCTCATAATTTTTTTCTTGATTTTCAATAGGCTTAACATTGGAAGTAACAACACCATTTTTACCAACCTTAATGGAAGTATCATTTTTGGAAAGCACAAGTGTAATAAGGTTATTTTGATTTTCAATAAGCTCAATAGTGTAAGTAGCATCATGATCTTGCTTAGGAGAAGACTTAAGACATGATGGAATGCATTGGAAAGGGCATGCAGGATCAAAAGAACCATGAAACAGATAAGAGACATCGTGAAAATAAGTGGATGACATGGAAGGTTCTTGATCTTGATCTTTCTTTATGTTCTTTTCTTCATCATTTTTAGAGTCCTCTTGACATGGAGCCACTTCTAAGGACAAGGAAGCATGTTGGGATTGTATGGAAGACTATTGCAAAGATGGTGGAGGACTAGCTGAAGTAGGCATCATATCATATAAAGGCTTAGGCTCTTTAGGTTTAGCATTATTGAAATTATTAGCAGCCAAGTGAAGGTTATCTTGAATTTCTTGAAGAGGTAGCCCTAGAGGATAACTATAGGTAATCATATGAAAAGTATTAGGGCTTGTGCCAGATGAAGGTTTTGTGAAAGATTTGAAAGACTCAGAAGCTTTAGGAAATGTACAGGTATTGGAGGAAGTAGGGGATGGAATGGAACCATCACCAAACAAAGGTTCAACATTAACATGATCTTTCTTGAGAAGATAATCTTTATTTTTAGCAGGAGAGTCCTTAGGAGAAGGATTCTTATAATATTGATGCTTCAAGATAGCACGATGCATTTTATAGTCCTCAGCAGTAGTAGATGGATCATAATCAAGGTATCATCCACAAAAACCATCAAAATCTCTTTCAAAATCAGAATCATATGGATCACCATCACGATCTATCCAATGTGATAGCCCATTTGTAGTAAGTAGGAACACATGATGAGGAGGACTCTTAGGAACAAAGGTGTCATAGGTATCATTACATTGTCTATCGTCATAGTCATCATAGTCTCCAAAGCTAGATGTGTAACTCCCTGTGGAAGAGGTATCATAAGGGTTATCACATTACTCAAATTTTTTTTGGGGGCATGGTGACATGTACAAGTCTTTATCAAATGGAAAAGAGTATAGAGATTCCATGGAGAACTCTTTAGGTTCCTTTTCTTTCTTAAGATTGTTAAGTTTGACTTGCATAGCATGTAGCTGCTTCATCATAGTGGTGATTAGAGCTTCTTCCTCTTGTGTACTGATTCTTTGGGACATGTGTATTGATTCTCAATGGCTACTGCTCTATTCTTGACACAATGATTTGTTCGATAGATTCTAAAATTAGGTTGAAAAAGCTAAATATCTGGCAATTTTGACAACTTTCAAAAATTTCCCAAACGACACTCTGCAAACTCGTACGATAGTGGGTATGCTGTGAAACAATAGTTGAAAAAATTGTATGATAATTGCAAGCAATATTTTGACTCTTGAGAATTTGTTGGCATGGAAACTCATATGACACTAGGTACTCAGTCATATGACAGATGGGTTGTAATGAAATGACACTTGGAAAAACTTGTATGACAGTTGCAACATTTTGACTTTGAGAATTTGCTGGCATGGAAACTCGTACGACACTAGGTACTCAATCATACAATAGATGGGTTGTAATGAAATGACACTTGGAAAAACTCATATGACTTTTGACTTCCTGAAATGATTTTTGACTCCAAAAAGGATTTTATGTCAATTTTTGCAAAATTTTGAGTTTACAGATTCAGATTGTTTGCAAATTTCAATGTCCAGATTTGAGGATTGTAACAAATTTGTTCATTTTTAGTAACCAAATAGATAAACAAGCACACAAAATAGCAAGCAAGTGATTTCAAGCATTTCTGAAAATAATGAACAAGGGCAAAAGCAACCTTACACATGAACAATCAAGTGACTTATTCATTCTAATCCTCATAAGCGCTAATTGTGTATGTTCCAAAAATGTTTTGCAATAACACACATATACCCTATAAAATTAAAATTTGGCCTCGCTAGGGTTTTTAGTAATGGTTTGACTCTGCAACTTTTATGATCGAAAGGGGTGAACTCCAATCCCGGTGCACCAGGGTTTTGACATAGTCCAAGAACTTAATCTTCGGGAGCTGCTAGGGAGATCTGACAACCCATCAATGAACCATACCCATGGAGATTTCTTCCACAAGGACATTTATATAGCGGTTATCACTACCATGGTGAAAATGGCTATTACCGCTTGAGGTTTCATCAACGCAGTTTGCCCTGTGAAGGGATTGTCCGCTATGGTTAACCCTCTCTAAAAGTGACTCACAGTAGTATACCATAAGGGGACTTGGCTCCAGATCCAAGCTTTTTGAAACCTTTTCACTTTTAACCCAAACAAAGCAAGCAGATTAATCCTACACGCTAAGACAAAGTTTTGCTTCACCAAGGTCTATGATGTCAACTCCACATGATCTATCAACCTCTTTGGGGAGAGAATGTATCAATCAATAAGAGAAGGTGTACTAACCAATTTTGATTCACCAAAGCTCATGATGTCAACCCCACATGATCTATCAACCTCTCCGGGGAGAGAATGTATCAATCAATAAGAGAAGATGCACTAACCAAGTTGAATGTGAAATGCACTAAGTATCCTCCCTACCTACAAGGATTCTATCATCAAGAAGGATTTCACTGGGAATCCAATCTTTGAAGAATCATGAATAGTGTTCATAGGGCCTAATTACTATGTGAGTACAGATATATTCCTGAAAGCAAATCTATCCAAAATTATTCAAAAGCACAAGGTGGTACACTTAATGCTAAAAGAAAATATGAGGTGAGTCCACAAAGTGGAGCACTTACCACCTCACACAAGCTAGAAATGAGTCCGCAACCTAGAAAACAAGTGAGTTCCACAAAGCACACAAGGGTTTCATAGTGGAACAATTACCGCTTCTCTCCTGTAGACCCCTCCCCTTTATGGCACTGAGATTGCAACAACAGGGTGGAATGAGGGGCCGGCGGATTAGCGAGTCCAATAACCCAAGATAGTAATCAAGATCAATCAAAAGTAATCTAAGACTGCTAATAAATACTTAAGGTGTCACAACCTAGTATCAATTATGAAAGTGTGTAAAACAAAAGCATGAAAAGAATCACCCAAGCTAGACACATGAGAAATTTATTTTAAGCCCAAATCAAAATATTATCAGCACAAGTGGAATACCTGAGATCCTCACAATGCGCTTAGTAGATTTTACCTAATTTTTAGCAATTTATGCACTTGTTACAATCAAAACCAGTAGGAGTCAATCAAAAATAGAGAATTTCAATTGTTAAGATTAGTCGTTAGTCAAAATCTGAAAACCCAATATGACAAACTCCCTTGAAAAATGAAATGACAGTTGAAACCTGATGCTGAAACTCATATGACAGTGGGTCTGTTATGAAATGACAATCAAAAAACTCATGCGACAGTGGGTCTGTTACCAGACGATAGTCTGAAACTCATACGATAGTGGGTATGCTCCCAGACGATAGTCTAGAAACTCATACGACACTAGGTGTATGATGAAATGATAATCCAGCTTCCAAATGACAGTGGGTGCCTAATGAAATGATACTCGGTCAACTATCATATGATAGTGGGTATGCTCCCAGATGACACTAGGTGTCTGATGAAATGACAGTTTGAAAAACTTGTACGACATTGGGTGTCTGATGAAACAATAGTCTAAAAAACTCATACGACACTAGGTGTCTGATGAAACGAAAGTCCGAAAAACTTCTACGACAATTCAAAAAAATCGTATGACACTATATAGATTAAAATTAAAAATCATGCTATACGGACAGTTTTGATAGAAAAAGTGTTGTAGGTCCTACTGAGAATACCACCTGAACAGGCAGCAACAGGGGAGTTCTGATAGAGAAATGATAGAAGATTGATAGAAATGAAGGGAAGCCCATTTCAGGGCCCCACGATGGGTACCAGAAAATGTGTGTGAAAATTGTACCTGATCTATAGACACAACACTTCAATAAAACATTAGAGGTTAGCTATAATCAAAATCGTGCAAAATTGAAATCTACTCTAACCAAGTGATTTACTGCCTTCTAGTAGGTGCGAGATTAATGTTCTGAAATTGCTATGAAGATCAATGACCTAGATGACACCTAAACAAAGGATTTGAATGCAAAACTAATATGAAATATGAATGCAATTAATCTATTTTTTTGATATTTTCTATGCAATAATATGATGAAAACTGATATGAATCTATGCTAATATGAAAATTGATATGCAATGCTAATCTAGAAATGATATGATATGAGAATGAAAATTCTAACAATAATATGAAAGCTATGAATTTGAAATTGATCTCACAAAGCTTCCAATCCTCAAATTTATCTTTCAAGCTCCAATTGTGCAAATTCTCCAAATCTGATATGCTATGATTCCTATAGAGTAAGTTTGCAATTTTTGAGATGAATTATGAGAGATCTGAGCCTTGGTTTTATAGAAATCCAGGGCTTTGGAGGTGCATGAGAAAAAGCCATAAATCACTCAAATAACTCAGGTTGATTTTTGAGTTATTTTTAAATAACAGATAATTAAGTCACAAAAATCATGCAAAAGCACAGTTCAACTCGAATTAGAAGTTTAGATGAACTTTAAAACTCAAAAAGATGTTGAGTTTCAAAAAGCTAACAACTTGCATTGATTTTCCAATTTGAGTTTAACTGGTGCTTGAATATTCACATGGATAATTATGATTCAATAAATAAATAAAGTGATTTATTCTCAACTTAACTGATTTTTGAAATAAAATAATTAATTTATGGGTTAATCAATTATTTAATCAAACTTTTATTAAAAACTATATTATTAAATAATGACAACTTGCTTTAATCAATTAAATAAGAATTTAATCAATTATTCATAAGATTTGGATTTATTGTCAAAATTAAATAATACAATTAATAATATATAGAATTAAATTTAATTAAACAATTAAGTGGCAAGATATTAAATGTAATTAATTAAATATGAAAATATTCAATTAATCAAACTTAGGATAAATGTGATTTATTGCCGAATAATCATTAAATTAAAGATAATTAAGATAATTAGGAATATTGCTAGGAATATTCCCCGATGCAGAATTTAAGATAATCAATTATGATTCGATGATGTTTAGATGTGCCTTAGGTTAGGATTTTGATGTCGATTTCATTCGAATTGTTGATATAGGAGGTTAATGAACTTATAGCCCATTTTTGGGGTATTAAACCTGCAGTCATGGCATTTCATATGACCACATTTCTTTGAGGCATTGTGTCAAATAGTTTAACTGCCTTGTCTATGCTTCCATATTTTGCATAGTTGTACACCAGGGCAATTGCAACTACAACATTTGACAAAATCACTCTACCCTTGGAGATTTAGGCATGTGAAAAAGTTAAACATCAAAATTTTGTTTATGTGGTATGCGTGGAACCCTCCCATAGAAGGCACCATAGTTATTAAATGGTTGTAGTTCATATAGTTTGCAATTCATTGGCAATGCTTTATTACGTTGTTGTAATTTGCAGAATAATTGATATAGTTTCCAAAGGCATCCTTAGCACAAGGCCACTTCCAGCACCCCTTTATCTATAATCAACATAATATAAAGCATGTAAAATCATTTGAAGCATTGAAGTTGAAGTAGATATTAGATAAAAGGTACAAATTACCATGGAGGGGCAAAAAGGAGATCATACAAAGAAATAACTCCCAACAGTAGAAAATTCATCTATTTTATTTTGTCTGTATCAAGCACCCTATCCGCAGTGAGCCAATAAATCTGAGGGATGCACAAAGGATTACAAAAGCTGAATTGAGAAACAGTCCCACTGGACAAATTGAGCCTTATTGCAAGATGTCATCTATGCAGCAGTAGAGATGAAGAAAGCCAGCCTTTTATTTCCTGAAAGATGAATGTATATGTCAAATGAAGCTGAAAAAAGGCAGGGGTCTAACAAATAAGTTTAAGATGCAAGTCTCTTTAAGTAACAAAAACAATTAAGAAACTTGGCTTCTCATAAAGAATACTCCACTTTCCAACAACACCATCCATGTCTCCTCTGCATGCATGCAAAAATTTCTAATATGCCAACTTCTCAACACAGTTAAACCATAATTGCCAACTGTCCAAACCATGGATTTGCTGTATAGGTTTCTGCACATTCTACCTAGTAATATTCATATGAACCTCCAACCATCTACAAGGTTCCTATCTTGATAATCCCACACCTTAATATTTGTGCCTTCTATTGCTTTGAAACATCCAAAGAACCTTTCACAACCTATAGAGCTGATTGAAAGCCCAATCAAAAAGTGATTGACAACCTATAGAGCTGATTTGAGAGATACAACTAGCAAAGGTAGAACAAATATTTAAAAATGATTGAATCTGATTGGTTTCTTGAGTATTGATTAATCATTGTTTAAATCTATATCCTCGGTAATAGTTCCTTGGAAGGAACTAATAATGTGCACAAGATAGGAATGCAAAAGCGGCAAAGATTTGTGAGATGGATTCTTCAAATCAAATATTTTGTGGGAGAATAAAACATGTGAATATTATTATGATCAGTACTATTTTTCTCATCGATCAACCAATAATAATTAACTTGAATGCAAAGACTTTGATATGCATAGTGAATGGTGTTCAGCAAAGGAGCACAGTTAAAGCAAATGTGTAAGGTGCAGATTCATTCCATAGAGCTTGGAATGTTGTTCCATATGATATTCTTGTCAAGAATTTTGAGCCACTGTGGGCAATTCTGTAGGGAAGTACTACAACTTTTTTTTTGAAAACTTGGCATACTATGAACAACCTACAGTCTGGTTTATAATTTCCCTTCCTTTTAGTAATCATTTGTTTTCAATTTAAACATTGTCTTACCATTTTAAGTCTGGGTAGTATTCAAGTTCTTATCAGAGGACTCCTCATTATTCTAGAAATCACAAACAAGCAATGGGCTTAAGAAACATGAAATACTAAAATATTTGAAAAGTTTTTTTTGATATTTAAGAGAAACTATTTAATAATTGAGTATTAAAAAAAAAATTTAATACTTGTAAAATGTAAAGGTATTTGTCATATTATAAAAAGGGGTTAATATTAAGATATGTTCTTGAGTATTAGATGTGATGTCAAAACATATTCTTGAATATTTCAATAGAATAACTACTTAGCTCACTAGAGATTTCCCCTTAGCAAACTCAAAAAAAAGCTAAAAATAGTAAATTACCTGACGGTTGTCAAGTAAAAACAATTCAAAACAAAAATGTTGAACACAAATTTAAAATAGCAATCTAAAAGTCCTAAAATGATTGAACAACCACATAACCAACTAATAATGGAATGACAATGTTAGAGTAAATCTTCCACACCAGCAGGCTATACATTGCATTGGCTTTGATGGTGCCTACCTTTTCTCTGGATCTCCTTTAAAAATACCATAGGAATCTTTTTCCTGAATTTCTTCATATGAAGGTGATATATAAGATTGGCAACTAAAAAATACCTTTGTGACCCCAGATGTCCACACCATGAAATTTTCAATTTTATCAAGTTGATTGTAGGGTAAGATTTTGAGAAGCTTCTGGAAGCATCGACTCGACCACCACCTACACACATAGACTCATTCAATTCAGCGTAGCTAAATCTCCATTCCCCATCGCAATTCATATAAATGTTTGTGTAAGAGCTTAAAAGAAGGGTAAAGATTCATCTTTCTTGTATGTCGTATGACTCATGATTTACTTAGAATAAATATTTGATGTTTTATAAAGTAAAGATTGAAAATATACATGGATTATGCAGGCTCCTAGGACATGGCGTTGGATGCTTGGATTTGTAGGGCTTCCTACCCTTTTACAATTTGTGCTAATTTTTGGTTGTACAAAAAGGTGAGAAAAAACCATGGATGATTGATTTATTTCTTGCCATTAGGGAAACAAAACATTTGCATCTTTTCAATGCCATTAATGAAGTCAACTTCAACACTACTATGGATGTTTGTGAACTAAGGGCTATAAATAAGCTATAGTAGCATCACTTTAATATGGGTGATTGCAAATTGCACCTTGTTCAATCATTAACTTGATCCAATACTTACCTAGACCTTGTGTATTTGAGTAGAAAAGAGAGGAGACTATCTCAATCCTTAAAAAAATATACCCACCAAAAGATTTTGAAAGTGAAGTTCAAGCACTCAAGGAATTTGTGGAAGCTGAAGTGGAGTTGGAAACCCTTTAGAATATTCAACTTCCTAATCTGTGGACTATGAAAGAGATATATACGGGCTTTTTGTTGGAGTGGGCCTGTAGGTATACTTTTTGCAATAATTGTGCAAGGAATAAATCTTCTTGAGGTATAAGTTTGTCAAACAATAATTGCACGTCTAGAATATGACAAATATTCCAAAAATTGGGGTGTAAGTTGTGTGATGATGAATATCACCTTCATGAAATTAAGATCTGATAGCAACAATTGAAACTAAATACAATTCAAATCTAATTAGAATTGAAACTATAATCTATAACATCTCATGGTTCTCTAGAAAGAAGTGGTAAATGAAGCTCTCAACTTAAATCCTCACTAGTGACACTTCTAAAATGAGAAATTATACTTCTACTATGCTTCTACTATGCTCATTCAATGCTTAATCTAGCTCAAATTGACAAACTATAATGATAATTGCTCTAAATGCTCTTAATTGCTCTTAGAACGCTCTCAATTGCCTATAGTAACAATGCTTTGCAAATGAAGTTCTAAGATGCTAATTGCTCTCAAAATGCTCTATATTTATAGTAATTTCCCAAGGGTAGGGAGTGGAGTGAAGTAATCATGATTATCCCTTGGTTGAGTCAAATACTTTGCTTTGTTCATAAATTGGGGGACAATGAGGGGACAATCCTTTAAATGGTCTCAAAGCTTTGGACACTTTAAATGTTTGAGTGATTTATGTCTTTTTGTCCTCAATTTTCATTGGTTGCTCAACTTTGTTGAAAGAAATTAGGAATTATTAAATTGAATTAATTAATTAAATTTAGCCATGTATGGGTAATAGGTTCATTTTGATTTTTTTGATTTAAACAACTATGCACTTACTTGATTAAAATCAATTATGTAGTGTTTTTCACCCCTTTAAGCTTTCATTTAATTATTTAACATCATTATTTGATTTTTCCTTTGCTTTAATTGATTTTGTCCAACTTTATTTAATTATGTCTATTTTTACTTGATTTTGATCCCTTTTTAATTGAATTAGTGCATTTTGATGATTTTGAGCTATTTAATGATTTTTTGCAATTTAAAAGCACTTGTCAAATTTTATGTGTCTACAAATGCCCCTCTTTGAATTGATGTGTGAAGAACATTGATTCAAAGATTCTTTTGATCCTGGTCGCTTTTAGATCCTGATTGCTGATTCTTGTTATGCCTCTGATACTAATTGATTGCTACTCCTGATATGATATGATATGATATTGATGCTAATACAAAAAAAATTTGTGATGCCCCACTAAGTTCATGATGTTTGATTTCAATTTCAATTTGATACCCTGATGCCCCTTCAGAAATTAAAACATATTAATTTCTTCATTTGAAAGATTTGTTGATGTTTGATTCATTGAATATGTTTTCATTTCTGATAATTTGATGATATACGATGCGTTCAAGGATGCCTCGGTTAGTTTGATATGGAAATATATAGGTGTAAGCCAATTTTTACCTCCAAAATTAGGTCAAAATTACTTAAATAGGTTGAAAAACCTTCTTTTACTATTCATTTTTACTTTTCTCTTTAGTGATTTTGCTCTGATCCTACGGTAAATTTTGAGATGGTGGTCCCTATTTGAGAGCATCGATTTGAGAGGTGTTAGAGATATGTGAGGCCACCTAAGTATGGACCTCCAGTAAGTTATTTCTAACCTCTATTTTTCATTTATTTCTCATTTATTAGCATTTATTACAATTTCTTATTCCATCATTGCGTTGAATCTGCAAAGTCACGCCTAGAAATTTTTTATTGTCACTTAGACCCTTTAACTGTCACATCCGTACATTCCTTTCACACTTCCATGTAGTCTAATGCCACTTGAAAAACTTTCAACCTCGCCTAGGAATAGGACATTCCCACATACAACTAGGTCAAAATGCCCCTTTTCACATACGTTATCACTTTGGAAACCGTACCAAATTCACTGTCTCTTAGGCCACCTTTTCTTGTCACCTAGCCTGATTCAATGTCGTGTAGCATAAGAACTATCACCTAACACTAAAATAATGTCTCTTGACAACTTTTTGTTGTCGCTTAGGAGGAATGTTGCCTGGGCTAATAAAAATCATGCCTGCAGACTTTTGAAAAATTTCTTGTACTTTTTTCACTTGTACTTGATTATGTCTGATGAAAAATTTGATGACTTTCGATGCTTTGAGTTGAATGAGTAGATTAGGTTTATTTCTTTTTAAAAAATGAATGAATTAGGATATTGGGATAGTGTTACCAATGAATGTGATTTGTCAATCCAAGTAGGATAGGATATTGATAGGATAAATCAATCAGTGTGAAAACCAATATGATTTGATACTATTGCTTCGTTCTCAAGACACATAGAAATGAACAAATGGTACTTGGTGTTGATTGATTGATACTTAGAAAAACTTGATTGACTTGAGATAATTACCTGATATGGTATACTGATATGATTCCTTTTTCTTTGCTAATAGGCAAACTTCCCTACCTTATACATCTAGACAGTAGCTTCTTGGGTCATTGATTTGGGCTAGACTCTTACAGATGCCAAGTTCTATGTTATTGAGTTTTCTATTTGATCTACCATGGTTTCAGTTGAACCATGGTTTACTAACTATAGTGGCAGAGTGATGGCACTCTGACCACAACACATTTCATTTTCCATATGGAGAGATGACGATCACGCTTGAGGAGGTGTATCGATTACTACGGATCCCATGCAGGGAGAGATAGTGTACTATGATTTTGTTTATGATTCTACTATCTACCGATGAGTGTTTGGGGAAAATTCTATTGATGATGGTGATACGATCACTTGGCCTCAGTTTGCTACTTTTCCTACCTTGCCAGCAGTACTGGGTGCATTGATTGGCAGTTTACTGCTTCCCGACTGATGAGGTCATGGTTTTTTTGTTAGATGGGGTAGGGTATTGGAGGATTTTCTTTCTCATCCTCGATGCTTTGATTGGGTTTCATGCATCCTTGCCCAGTTATATCATGACTTACACAAGGTAGTTTATCAAGAAAGTGCATCATTGTCAACTAGTGCAATGGTTCTTCAGTTGTGGATATGGGAGCATCTTCCCATTACTAGGCCCATTTCTAACAAGGTTTGGCCTTGAGGTTTTCCCTATGCTTTTCTATACACTAGGATGGTTATACAACATCATTTGGGTCATCTAGACTTCTGGCGATGATAGATTGATGATCTAGATCAGGTTTTATGGAGACCATACAGGGGTTTTGAGTTATGGAGGGAGGATGATGATGAGTTTCCATATATGTTTTCCCCTCATTGGATGATTGGTCACACTACTACCACTATTGAGTGCTTTTTCTTTGGCAGAGTTCTAGATAGTATGGGTGCACACAAGATATGCCATAGGGTATAGCATTGTATGCTCAGGTACAGGTAAAGAGATCGATGTGGGGTCCTCTTATTAATTTTGAGTTTTCCTTAGATTAGATTGTGGGTATGGCCTATTGCTAATGGGAGATGCTTTCTGGTGTAGCTGATGCAGGTATGTCACACAAGTTTTTTGATTGGTGGGCTCATAATAGGTTTACTCAGTTCACGGATCTAGCAGAGCCTATCCCAGGTCAGGGTGATGGAGGTGGTGGTGGAGGTGGTGGGGGTAGATGGAGGAGATGAGGAGGGTAGATAGATCCTCCTATTATTACTGATAAAGGATAGGTGAGACATGGTCATGTGAGGGATAGAGATCATGCTAGGGATCATGATGATGCACTTGATAGATAGCCTAGAGAAGATAGACATCAAAGAGTCCATAGACATCAGAGACATGCTCATGTTGATGTGGCTAGGTAGATTCCCGATGATTGGATCTTTTGGTTCATTTGCAGAGAGTAGCCTTGGCTTAGTAGGATGATGATGCAGCATAGAAGGGTCAGGTTCTGGCACAATAGGTGCCTATATAGGATCATGGACAAGATTCACAGGATGCTCCTACTATAGGTGTTGTAGTACAAGAGGTTCAGTCTTTGAGGACAGATATGTCTAGCATTGTTGGGAATTTAGATTAGGTTGTAGCTTTGATGCAGTAGTTTATGTCAACTATAGTGCAAAGATAGAGCAAAGTGAGTACTTCCTAGAATCCTCCTCCATAGGATGGTAGAGGTCCAGATGGATCTGGTGCTATAGGTTCTTGATTGCTTTGATGATATATTCACTCATGGCTAATGTACTTGTATCACATGTCATGTTTTTGATTGGACCATTTGATGTACCTCTTTTGTATGACATTGTATCTTGATATACTGAGTTGATGGATCATTGATGAACACTTTTTGATGATATATGATGATATACTCCTTGGTTCTCATTGATGAGTTGTTTATGAGATTATGTTTTTATGCATCTATATGATGTGTTATGCATTTCCTTTGGTTTATGCTATGGGTGCAGTTATCTTATTCTATGAAATAGATAAATGATGCAATGATGTATGGATTTATGATGTGGTTTTCTCTTTTCTCAATGTATGAATGAAAAGTGGTTTTATGGAAATGTATGTGGAAATGTCCCTTTTGTTGTTGAATTTTTCAATGTATGCAATTCTATCCTTAACTACATGTATGCAAATTATGTATGGATGTTTTTTCTCTTTTTCTAGTATATGGATAATGATTAATGATTAATGCTATGCATGAATGCAATAGATAATCTCATTGTCTTTGTAGTTTTGATTGATCAAGAGTAAGACGTTTGCTTAAAATCCCATCTTTTCTTTTAGTGTTTTGACTAACCAAGATTATTGATGTACCCCCTTTTTCCCTTGGAAAATTAACCACAAACAAATGCATTTAATCTAACATAATCCTAAGCTTAATCCACTTATGAAAAGGCCTGTTAATCCTAAGCTTGATCCACTTATACATAAATAAGTACTCAAACTAATAGAAAGTGGTATCATCTACCCCATTAAGCATACTAGTTGGGTTTCCAACCTTGTTCCTATCAGGAAGAAGAATGGGGAGCTGAGGTTATGTGTTGACTTCAAGGATCTTAACAAGGCCTCTTTAAAGGACCACCATCCATTATCCTCTATGGAACAAATTCTACAATGTGTCTCTGGATCTGTGAGATTTTCATTATTGGATGGCTATTCAGGATACAATCAGATCTTAGTAAATAAGGAGGATCAATACAAGAGTGTATTTACAACCAAGTGGGGAACCATGGCTTATCAAAAGATGCCCTTTGGTTTGTCAAATGTAGGAGCTACATTTTAAAAGGCAATGGATATGGCCTTTAAAATCCTCATGTAAAGGTTTATGTTGGTCTACTTGGATGACATAACTGTCTATTCTAAACATGTAGTAGACCATATCAAACATTTGAGGAAGATCTTTGAAAGGTGTAGAGAGTTTGGGATATCTCTTAATCCTAGGAAATGTGTGTTTGCAGTTCATGAAGGAAAATTATTGGGATATGTAGTATCCAAAGAAGGAATCACAATAGATCCTAAGAGAATTGAAGCTATCCTAGAGCTACCCCTACCACATAACAAGAAAAGTCTCCAATCTTTCATAGGAAGGATTAATTTTGTTAGGAGGTTCTTGCCTAACATTGTAGACTTATTAAAGTATTTGACAACCATGTTAAAGAAGAGTTCAGTTTTTAGTTGGACTAAGGAAGGGAAAGCCAATTTCCAGGCTATCAAAGAGGCCCTAATAGAAGCTCCTGCCCTCTTAAACCTAAATTTCAATAAGGATTTCATCTTTTATGCTTATGGAGGTCATGATTCCATATCTGCAATGTTGACCCAAGAAAATTTAGATCGATTGGAGAAGCCTATTGCTTTCTTTAGCAAAGGCTTAGAAGAGTATGAATAGAGATACTCTTTTGTAGAAAAACATGTACTTGCTGTGGTAAAGAGCCTTAAAAAGTTTAGATATCTATTGACCCATAGCAAGGTACACCTGAAAGTTACTCATCTAAGTGTCAAATAATTTTTTCTTTCCAAGGACCTAAATGAGAAAAGAGCTGGTTGGATCACCAAGGTGATGGAATATGACATAGATATTCAAACTACCAAGTTGGTTAGAGGAAGAGGTCTTTGTGAGCATTTGGTAGAGGAGGAAAGTTCAAAGAAATCAGAATCAATGGATGCATCTTTGGTGGTGTATTCTACAAAATAACAAGACAAGGCAACAAGTTGGTTGCCTAACATGATCAATTATTTAAAGACAGGGCAATGCTCTGGAGGCCTAGATTCAGAAAAAAGAAGGTATTATTGATTGCAATCTATTCCTTTTGTGCTGATAGATGAGGTTCTTTTTAGAAAGGATCACACTGGTGTCCTTTTAAGATGCATAGATTCAAAAAAGGTAGCAGACATCCTTTTTGAGTTTCATGATGGACCTTCTGGAGGTCACTTTTTTCCTAGGACTACTACTTTTAAAATCATGAGGGTTGGATACTATTGGCCATCTATCTTTAAGGATAGTCATGATTATGTCAGAAGATGCATCAAGTGTACCATGTTTGCAGGAAAAGAAAGGCTTGCAGCCTTGCCTCTACAACCAATAAGAATAGATGAACCCTTCATGAAGTGGGGTATAGATTTCATTGGCATGATCAATCCTCCATCTAGTGCAGGGCATAAATGGATAATTACTGCAACAAATTACTTCACCAGATAGATAGAGGTAGTTGCATTAAATGAGGCCAATGAGAGTGCTATCCTAAGCTTTTATGATGACTTAATTCATAGGTTTGGCACTCCTGATTCCATAATTTTAGATAATGCCTTAGCATTCACAGGCCTCAAAGTCTCAAAGTGGGCAGTCAGGAATGACATCTATCTAAATACCAGCTCCAACTATTACCCTTAGGGAAATGGCTTAGCTGAATCAACAAATAAGAACTTAATTAGGATAATCAAGAAGACTCTACAAGATTAGCATACTACGTTGAGGTCTGCAGTGTGGTTAGATAGAATTACCCCAAAGAAAATCATTGGTAATTCTCCTTATGTGCTAGTGTATGGAAGAGAGGCTAAGTTGTCTATTTCAACTGAATTACCAGCTTTGGACCTAGCTACTCAGTATGCCCTATTTGATGAAGGAGATCCCTTGTAGGTCAGGTATGCTTAGTTGATGGAACTAGAAGAAATCAAAGAAAAATCAATGCAAGATATGGAATTCCATTAGATTCAGACAAAGAGGTGCTTTGATAGAAGAGCTAGAGTCAGAGACTTCAAGGTTGGAGACATAGTCCTCAAGTGGGATGAGTTCAAGTCTAGGCCTGGTAGGCACACAAAATTTGACTCCTTTTGGGGTGGGCCATTTGTAATCACAGAGTTTAGGAGCTCCAATTCTTTTCAACTATCAAATATGGAGGGAGTTGTCCTACCAATCTCAATAAATGGTTTCCACCTAAAGCCTTGCTTTGAGGTTAATCCCCCTCTATAAATTTTTTGTAAATATCTTTCCCTTGCTTTGCTTCCTTGTTTTCTAGATTAGTTCTTTGCTTTTCAAGAAGTGCCTGTGCACAAGTTTTTTCCCTTTGTAGAGAATTTTTGTTCTTGTAATGACCCCCATGCCCAATGGATTGTCAAGGTCACTAGTTTCCCATGTCTAGCAGGCTGACATCTAGCAAAAATCACCAAAATGTTACCCAAATTTTCCTATACATGAAAATTTGGCAAAGAAACCTACTCCAGGGGCTCTATTTTTACCATGTCTACCATCCCTAAAATTTTCATGAATTTATCCCCTATTCTCTAGCCTCTGCAATTTATTCTACTCCCTGGTCTATAGTTGAAAAGTTTGAAAAACTAACCGTTACCCTAAAAAGCCCTAAGCCTTGTTATATTTCTATGTTACTTTATCTCGGTCACTTAAGTTCTCATATTTCCACATGCCTTTTTAAATCCTTCAGTCACCAAGTCTCCAATTCCTAATGGTTAACCCCTTAACACTCAACGATCCCCCAAGTGGTTACTGTTTCGGTTGGCGGTCTTAGATCGGTGGCCAAGTCAATATTCTAGATCTAACGGTCATCGCATGATCTCATGGCCCTGAAAGATTCAATGAGATCTTGTGATGATCGTCGATCTTCTTGTCTGTAGAGTTCATCTTATCAGTGGGACTGGTGCCACCTCATCTGATTTGGAGGCTCCTAATTTGTTGGTGGTGTCTGATTCCGCAGGTTGTCAATGGGGCCATCTTCTTTGGTGGGTTAAGTTCTAACTTAATCATGTGGTCATCATTATACCAGAGGCTCAAGATGCACTTATTTTATCATGGCAGTATGGTGATAGCCATTGATCCTTCTCCATCACCTGGCTTTTGACAGTGGGTCCTGTGTCAAAGATAAATGCTACATGTATCTCGATTGTCAGTTTCTCATTGGCCAATTAGTGTGCGACATGGAGATGTGTCAGTGGGACTAGCCCCTTTTAGTAGTCAAAGGCTCTGCAATCTATAGAGGATCGATGATTGGCATATGTTCACAATGGTTTGTGTCAAGGATTACGATCATGAGATAGCCATGGATCTTGCTTTATCTCCGGGCTCTGTCAGGTGGGTCCGATGTCAGAAAGTATGCCACCTCATCCGAAATGGCACAATTTGATTGGTTATTTGGCATGTTACATGGTGGTTGTCAATGGGCCCATGGGGTCAAGGCTTTCTAAATAAATTAACTCTCTGTAGGATCTTGCGGTTGTCGTTACACCATAGATCCAAAGTGCTCTATCGTTATCATAGCAATATAGCGATAGCTGTTCGACGGTGTTGTCAGGGATGTGGGTCCAAAGTCTACCATGTGTGATGACGTGCTTTCTTTTATTGGCTGCTGACTCCCAGGTGGCATTTGACTTGTCAGAGGGGGTTTTAAACTATTTTAAAAGGTGCATCTAGGCCATTCATTTATCGGGAGAGATTTCGCATCGATGGTTACATTTTAAAAAATGACTGGGCTAGCCATTTATATTCAAATTTAAATATTTCTCTGCAAAGGTTTTGCTAGGGTTTGTGTTTTTTAGCCATGCATGACAAATGGGTAGCTGGAATTGAAATTCTCAGGACATGGGAGATTGAGGAGATGATAACAGAGGATCTGATTGTTGGCACCATGGATTTCATAGAGTACCACGTCATGTTGAAGCTTTAATGAGTTTGGTGCCACCTATTGTAGGGTTAATCAATTTAAACCCAGGTATCAGACCAAGATCAGATTTGATGCATTCATGTCTTAGAGAAGTTGCAGGTGGGTAGATGGATAAAGGTTGATATCTGAAGGTGGGCTCAGTACCAGGATCAACACACAAGGAAAATATATGATTTGATCACTAGTTCTTAGAGATTTTCATTAATAAGTGATCAGTGTACCATTAGGGTTCGATATTTTATTATAGATTTATGTAACCCTAGTTAGGTTTTTCTCCTACCTGCATGCAAGAGATGTATATATTGTATTTTTGGAGCCTTAGTGCTTAGAGTTGGACAATTGTAAAAAGAATTTCATTTTTCTTAAGGGTCATCTATGGCATTTTTCTACTCTCTGGCTTCTACAGTTGTATTTCTCCCATTGATTATCCAAACACTACAGAGGTATTTTGTGACAATTTCTCATGTCCCTATACTTCCTTGTTTGTATTTTTTGTTATTGGCTTGAAGTATATGTATTTTTTGAGTGATATCTTAGGGTTCCTGATCCCTCTCTCTTTCTACAATTATTGTGTGTTATTATGTTTGATCTGATTTTGATGTTTTGTGGGTATACTTAAGCCCCCTAATAGTCTTGTCTCAATCCTACACCGAGTTGCAGAAGTGAATGTTTTCTTGTAGGTCATAGGTTGTGTCTTATGTTTAGGCCCTCCTATGAAATACTTATGCAAGCCTATTTAGAGAGTTGTGATCTCCTAGACTTGAGTTGTTCATTTGATTTCATCCTACATACTAAGATCCAAACCCTAGTTTCAATGCATCACCTAGTAGGTAGTTTTCTTTCAGTCATTTCCCTTTCAAGCATTCCCTCTATCCCTTTCCCTCAAAAGATTTACTTTTCATGTCTAAAAGAAAATTAAGGTGATTATCCAAGAGGAACCAACCTAGAACTTGGAGGTCTCATCTCAGTTAGCAAAGGTCCCACAACCTAGAGATGATTCCCATGTTATACTGAGTTATCAAGACCAAGAGAGCTTGAGACAAAGGGTGCAAACTTAGTGTATAATAGTCCTTACCACCCAAACTATCATAGTACATCATGTTGTCTTCCCCTTCTTGTTTGGGTGATTTTTGGGGTACTCTTGGAATGGTAGACTGGTCTCCATGATAAGGGAGCTCTTGACTCAAATAGGTCCCATCTACTTGCAAGGTTTGCTTGATGTAGTATGACCTAGTAAAAGTAGGCATGAACCTTGGAGAATAAGAATCAATATTGCTCAGGGTCTAATCCTTGTAAAATTTGAAAAAATGGTAAAAAATAGGATTTTTGACCAAACTGAAAGTTGGAGAAATAAGAGCACGGAAAAGGGTACTCAGATATATGATCAAAATTTTCTTACCCCTCCCGCAAGTACTCTTTGTTTGCCTTTTTAAATTTATGGGTGTCACTAAACTAAGCATACGCATGACTAAATGTAGCATACACATGTACTGGTATTTTGTTAGGCAACACTCTGCAGGGATGCAGGCGACATTTTCCTATTGATAGGCAATTATCCAGTTTTACCAGGCTTGTTTAAAAATTTTTTGAGTGTGACTTTACTGTGTCTACGCATTTTTACACAAGTCATAGGCATGACTGAGCCTCTGATAGGCAGGATTATTTTGTGCACAGGTGGCACTTCTTTGACCAGGTTGTAAGATTTTGGAATTTTTAAATATTTAAGATTAGTCTTTTGAAATTTCTTTGTTTGAAAATAAAAAACAATCGCAACACACATCACTTTGTCATCATGTCCCTAAAAACACTCTAGTGTGTATATTCTCCAATGTTTTTCACAAGTATAACATAAGAAAGAATTCCAAATAGCCTACCTAAAGTCAATTTTGGCTTGTAAACATGACTCTAAAAGGTGGCCTTTCTATTTTATTTAGGATTTATTGTGGATTCCGTTCAAATAGATCTTAAATTTTCATCCCCCAAGTATGTTAAGGGGTTTCCCACATGCACCAAGGTATGATTTTGTGCAATCCATGAAGATTACTAGAGGAAATTCAAATAATTCAAGATCCTCTTGTCACACACCCCATTAAGGATGTATGCATTTCATTTTATAGTGGGTTGGATCCCCATGGCAAAAGTGAGCGTATCCCACTTTGGGCTATCCCTCTCACCGGCCTCGTTAAGGAAAACTTAGGAGGTGAGCCCAATATTTCTCTAGCATGTATATAAAAAGCAAGAAATGAACTTAGGCTAACAAGTTTGGGAATTTGATTCACTTAAAAAGTGAAGAGCATATCCCTATTGTCTTTCTTTGTTCCAAACACTCAAACACAAGTTTGTTCTTTCCCAATCTCTTAACAAGGAGATTCTTAAAATTGAAGTGTTTGGTTCATTTCCCCTTTTAATTAAGCTATGTTAAAAAATGATTCCACAATTTAATCAAGTGCAAGCTTGAATAGGAGAATACCTTTCCTTTGTAGCTAGCCTAAGCTAGGGGCATTTTTGAAAGGTTTTGTCATTGTTTTTCCACTCACCTTAGCAATAGCCTCCTCCAAATGTGCTTGTCCACTAGCAAGTTAGTCAACACTAACAAACACTATGAGGGGAAACCAAAATCAAAAATTGAAGAAGAAATACTTATGAATGAATTTTATAGAGCTTAATTTGCAAATTTTCAAAGAAAACTTGATCTAAGGACTAAAAAATTCAATTTAGAGAGACAAACTTTGATTTTTATGCTTCAACAATTTTAAGATAATGTTGGAATACCTAGTTATCTTCATCTTGTGTAGTCTCAAGGACAGCTTTGATGTGTGCTATGTTGTCTTTCTTGATCTTCCTTGCTAGTGCCTTTTGCTCTTGATTGAATATGTTTTCAGGTTTCTGCACCTTTCTGTGGTTGCTCATTTACTGTTAAATCACACAAATAGAACATTAGATGAATGATTTAATCAATTAAATAGTAAATACAGACACCAGGTAATAGGCGACATTGTCCAGCTAATAGGAGGGAACAAACGATTACTAGGTGTAATTTTACATATAGCAAGCAACACTCTGCAGTGTCACAGGTGATACTAAAAGTTACAAAGGCATGCACAGTTTATTTCAAAGCATGAGCGGAACTTAAAATTGCGGAAAATGATTATTTCTAAGAAACACTTTAGTAACACTAAGCGGAATTAGAAATATTCAACATGTGACTTCTTTTGAAAAGTCGAAGCAAAGCTTGAATTTAGGTGATAGCAAAATTGATCAAAGTGATACTCCCTAAGTCACAGGCATGACTTTAAGATCCAAAGGCTGAGTACGTTTCTCTTGTAGGCATGAGCTTATGATAAGAAAGTGACTGTGCAAGAATTAATGCTGGATCAAATCTGTGTGCTAGGTGTGAACCTCCAGATAATAGGCGTAAGTACAAAGATGATAAGTGGTAGTAAAATGACTGTAGGTGTGAACAAATCTCCTGTAAGTGTGACTTCACCAATTTCCTGCAAGATATTCATAGAAAATAGAAGATACACATGCAAATTATGGTGAAAATGATAAAATGAGGCTTAGAGCCCCATGGTGGGTGCCATTTGTGTGATGATGAATATCACCTTCATGAAATTAAGATCTAATAACAACAATTGAAACTAAATACAATGCAAATCTAATTAGAATTGAAACTATAATCTATAACATCTCATGATTCTCTAGAAAGAAGTGGTAAATGAAGCTCTCAACTCAAATCCTCACCAGTGACACTTATAAAATGAGAAATTATACTTCTACTATGCTTCTACTATGCTCATTCAATGCTTAATCTAGCTCAAATTGACAAACTACAATGATAATTTCTCTAAATGCTCTTAATTTCTCTTAGAATGCTCTCAATTGCCTATATTAACAATGCTTTGAAAATGAAGTTCTAAGATGATAATTTCTCTCAAAATGCTCTATATTTATAGTAATTTCCCAAGGGTATGGGTTGGAGTGAAGTAATCATGATTATCCCTTGGTTGAGTTAAATACTTTGCTTTGTTCATAAATGGGGGTACAATGAGGGGACAATCCTTTAAATGGTCTCAAAGCTTTGGACACTTTAAATGTTTGAGTGATTTATGTCTTTTTGTCCTCAATTTTCATTGGTTGCTCAACTTTGTTGAAAGAAATTAGGACTTATTAAATTCAATTAATTAATTAAATCTAGCCATGTATGGGTAATAGGTTCATTTTGATTTTTTTGATTTAAACAACTATGCACTTAATTGATTAAAATCAATTATGTAGTGTTTTTCACCCCTTTAAGCTTTCATTTAATTATTTAACATCATTATTTGATTTTTCCTTTGCTTTAATTTATTTTGTCCAACTTTATTTAATTATGTCCATTTTTACTTGATTTTGATCCCTTTTTAATTGAATTAGTGCATTTTGATGATTTTGAGCTATTTAATGATTTTTTGCAATTTAAAAGCACTTGTCCAATTTTATGTGTCTACAAAGGTATTCCAAAAATTTGTGGGCCTCAACACTATGATGTATTATTATAGTCCCACAATAGTGCAATTAGCAAGGTTTTCTTCAAACATAGTGGCTTTGCGACTATCTCTGATTACGTCTACCTTGAATGTTGTTGGATCCATAGCCAACATTTTTCTGATTGGCAGAGTAGAGAGGAAGAAGCTTGTGATTTTCAGTGTATGTGGATGAATCTTGGCATTGGCAATGTTAGTCGAGGTTTTCCATGTAGCATCTACTCAGGCACCTATGGTAAGCAGTGCAGCCACCCAAAACCAATTTTCAGACTACATATGCCCATATTATGCATCTTTTACCATGAGCAGGGACTATACCAAACATTTGTAGGCAAAACCAAAATGTGGACATCATTTCCACAGTTCATTTGCATTACTTTTGGATTGATTGATTTTTTCTCCTTGACTTTCAAATCGAGCTCTATGATTCATCATTTCTCTTATCTCATTCTCAACATCCTTATAATGAATTGTGGAGTTTGATCTAATATATATAAACTTATATAATAAAATTTAGAAATAAGATGTACTAATTATTTATATTTTCATCAACACTTAAAATTGAGCTTTGTGTTTATGTTTTGTAGCTTCAGTTGAATAAACACTATGAGTCAATACTAGTGAAGATATGTATATATATATTTAGTATATATGAGATGTATATATACTTAAATATATATATAAAAGTATTATTATTATGTAAATATTAGAGAAATTAATATAATACTCAAGAGATATTATATATATATATATATATATATATATATATATATATATATATATATATATATATATATATATATATATATATATATATATATATATATATATATATATATATATATATATATATATATATATATATATATATATATATATATATATATATATATATATATATATATATATATATATATAATCATAATTGTCATATTAATTACATATTTATGAATAGACATGTCTCATTAAGGGACATGTCTCTTCTTGGGTCATTCTCAATATAAATGCAAGAGATTGTTGCATTTGGAAAACACATACAATGAGATAGTGCTATTATTTTTTCAATGATCCTAAAACCTTTACATGGTATTAGAGCTAAGTTGCAAATATAATAGAGTATTTTATTGATGGTGAATGTGTGACTATCTCAGAAAATATATTCTCAGTACGAGGACCATATCTCACAAATGAACTGTTGGATTTTGCTAAATTTTGGATATGTTGGTGATAAACAAATTTACAAGAATCTCACTGGAGTGATTGAAGAGTAAATGCCAGGTTCAAAAGTTATGACTCACTATGTACGGGTCTATAAAAAAAAAAAAAAATTGAAAAAGAGTGAGGTTCCTTCTTTAAAAGCCTAACCACTTGAAGGGAGATCTAATAAGATTGAATGTTGTGATAGTGTATAGAACCTTTGGATATTAAATATAGTTCATATGAAGAATTATAGTAATGTTTGAGAATGATGATATCATTCTATGAATTTGCATGATATTTTCTATATGGGCTCATGTTACAGAATGAAATACTTGAAATTTATAAAATATAAGTATTTCATGATTTATTAATGCACATAATTTTTGAGCTTGTAATTCATGCTATACTATTACTTAGTAAAATCTTGTATGCTTCTATCATTGGTATTTTTAGTTGAGATAGTTTAATGAGCTATTTGTAACCTCTCTTTGACATACCTTCAGGATAGAAGTACAAGATAATTGCATTCAAGGGACAAAGAACTTGATGCTTGCAAATGAATTGATGATTCAGACTAGATGCAAAGGGAGTTTGACATTTCAAAAGATGTCAAGAAGTTGATAAACTTGAGCTTCAGAGGGAGCACATGGTTCAGTCAACTTGTGACAATCTTGATCATATTGATTGAGAGGGAGTTCACTATTGAGGGTGAAACACTTTGAGGTAAACTTGATATAATTGATTATTATACTAATTGGTCCAGGGGCACTTAGAACCCATAAGGAGTTCAATAAACCTTTGGAGATCAAAAAGGTATCAGTGAACATGAAGATATCCAATGAAATTAAATGGAATATTTTGGAACCTATAATGACCTATAAGGTTAATAAATGTAATGCATTTGCAATAAGCCATTAAGGACCTAATAGGCCTTAGGCCAAAGGTCAAGCATTTGATTCCATTAAAAGTTTGAGAGTCTTCAAATGGTCTTAGGAATGGTAAATAAGTTTACTTAGGCCATTTGGCAAAGTTTCAATCCTTAGAAGTTTCAAATGTCACAAATTTGCAAAGTTACAAATTCAAATTTTGAAATATAACGGTTAGTAGTTAATTGGAGGGAAAGGGTTTTTATGTTAATTTGGTCTAAAATAATCTTCCAACCACAAAATTTGGTTGAACAAACTTAGAGTAGGGAGTTATAATATGTAGGAACCACGTATTGTATGAGCATAATAAAGTCCATTGTATGAACTACTATAGGAAATTGAATAGAAGTATGATTTCTTGCAAATTTGGAAGCATTTTTGTTATGATACAAAGCTGTTAATGATTGGAATGTCATTTACAATGCTTTGATCCTTATCTTTCATTACTTTTAATTCATTCATGCTCTGAGAATTCATTTTTAATCACTGTTACTCCATTTTGGGAGTGTCCTATCATTGAAATCTGGTTTAGGATAGTTTTCTTGAGTTTTTTTTCATTATGGATGTCATTCTATGAATGTAATTTTCTATTTCTCATAGAATGGCACTCAATTGACATGTATTATATTATTCTAACATTAGGAATGCAAAAGTGATTGATTTATGTGGTGATCACTATAAAGAAGACTAAGAAACTAAATGAATTTGGAGGGTAGGCTGAAGGTTAGAGAGTTCTGACCAAACAAGGGCACTATTTTATGATTGGAATTGTATTAACATGTTAAACAAAAGGTGAATCAACCATTAATTTTTTTAGAAAACCTTGGGAAGCATGACATTGAGGAAGCCCTAGATTCAAATGGTTTTGAGGGCACAAATTAGGGCTTTTGCATTTAGAAACCCCTTGGAGTCAAATTAATTTCATATTCCTTTTATTTGGACCTATTCATGACACTATGAAAAGATTTTGAGCCTGGGAGTTTGTCTGGCTAGACTTCCTTTGTAAATGCATGAGTTTTAGGCCTCAAAAATCTGAGAAACATTGTGAACAATCATATATCTCACAAGACAACCTACCCTATCCTTTTTTTATGTTAAGTTAATCCATAAAGGGTACTCCATTAGATGATTTATTTTATTGGTGTTTTGGGAAAAGTGGAAGAAAAATCCTTGTGAGTGCTACTGCAGGGCTACAAGGCAGGCTATTAGGCCTAGCTTGATGAATTTTGGAGATTTGGGTATGAAACCTTGGAAAAAAGTTTGTAAAGTCTTTACAACATTTTTAATTACATGTGTTGAAGCCATTGGACCATTCTTTGAGTCTTGTTTGAGTGTTCTTTGATATTTCACCTATTGAAGCTATCTTAGGAGCATTAAGATTGGACATTGAAGAAGCTTGTTGACCTAATCTCATTTTGTTATTTGGGCCTTGGATCCACCATATCCTCTACCACCTCTGCATCAAGTGGTATCAGATCACATTAGTAGATCTTTAAAGGGATGAAGGAACACTTTGCTAAATAAGTTTGATTATTGTTTGTGAAAATGGCCCCAAGGAATGTAGGTATTGATAGGGAGATCCAAGAGTTGAAGGAGAAGAACACAAGGTTGCAAGAGTCTTATAATACACTTTTGGCTAGACTTGAAGCATTGGAATCCAATCAAAGAAGAGTAGTAGATGAAGGTGTTGATAGTGAATAAAAGGAAGAAACCCATCAGGAAGGGGAAGAAGAAGAAGAGGAGGAACAAATAGATCCTGAAGAGTAGAGGACAATCAAGATATTGAAGGCTATAAAGAATGAGAAGCATAAGGTGAGGGGAGATATCCATATGTATGATGAAAGTTTGAAAGAAGAAGAGCTTTTGGATTGGATAGCATCAATGGATGCCTACTTTGAATGTGAAGAGGTACCGGATGAACAAAGGATCAGATTGGAGAAGACAAAGCTCAAAGGGAATGCACTCCTATGGTGGGGGATCATGAGGAGGTAGATGGAAGGAGAAGAGGTAAGCCAAAGATTGTCTCTTGGGATAGGATGATGGCAAAACTAAAAGGTAACTTTCTTCCAAAAGATTTTGATGTACAAATGCATAAGTAAATGCAAGGTTTAAGACAAAAGGACTTAGATGTTAAAGCATACACTCATGAATTTGTTAGGAATGAATGCTGAAGCCTTTGGCAGTCATTTTGTAGTAGTGGTTGTTGCATTCATGACTATGATTGTCATTGATGTCAACATAGTGATATTTTGGAGTTTAGGAGAGAAGCAAGCACAATTTTGTTTTGCACACATGTTATATTGAAAATTGAGTTATGCATAGTTGATGGTATGTTCTTTGGTGTGTTATTAACCTATGGTTAATAGTGAAAAAATAAATTAATTTATTCATGAAAGTTATAAGCATTTTGGTGGAAGTAGTATTCTAGCAGTGTTCTTGAGTAGCAATTTTTGGTAATCGGAGGATATCTCCTAACCGGGATGGAATCTGATTCTATGTAGTTAAAGGGAAGTTTGAGGCTCATTTCCAGTGATGTGGTTCATAGTGAAAAATTTGAGGTCACACAATTGGAAAGTTATTGTATCTGGAAGCTGACAGTTTTATGTAATTTTGATGTAGCGTGTTGAAATTATTATTTTATATTTGGATGCCAACTCATTTGTACTTATTTGAGTACAATATAAAGGAAGGAATGTTTTCCTTTTTGTAGATGGAATTTTAATAGTTGTGAAATCAAATTGTGAAAGTTGTGATGTGAATATATGCATGAGGTGAAGAATAGAGCTAATTCAGTGATGAAGGAAGAGTTGTGAAGTACATAGATCTGGATTTTTTATCTTGTGTAATAGAGAGTGTGGTTTTGGCATAGTTTGAAGGAGGTAACATATTTCATATTATTCTATTGAATAATCCTAAGATCTATTGGATAGTGAGTTCAGAGATCTTGCCTTGAAGCTGTTTGGGCAGTGGGTCCTTCTGTCTTCCATAACTCCTAACAGGGTTAGAATCTTTTAACAGGGATTCAAAATCTCCTAACAGAGATTCATATGTAATAAATGTATTTCATAATACTCCTAATAGGGTCCATCCTTTCACAAGGAACTTTTATATTAGTACATCATTTTGTGGGCATCATTCCCACCGGGGTTTACTCTTTGATCAAGAGGTTCCCTAGTTAACATATCTTGTGTTATTGTGTCATTGTGTGTGATTATCTTTCTATGGTTGGTTACTGCATTGATTATATGATTTAAAGCTATTGAAGTTGATATTGAAGTTGATAAATGGTTTAATTATCAGATAACTGATTCAACCCCCCCCGCCCCTCTCAGTTATCTTGGGGATCTTTGCTTTCTAACAATTGGTATCAGAGCGGCAGGTCCTTGAAAGAGAAGTTTAACAACTTGAGGAGATGTATGGTGAATTTCAAGAAAGAAAGCCCTAAGTTTGATGGAGTAAATTTTGATAGATGGAAAGAAAAGATGAAGACACATCTCTTGTGTTTAGGACCAGGTTATTGGTTGATTACAAAAAATGAAAGAACTATAATTGAAGAAGATAGTCTTGAATCAAGTTCTAAAGATGAGGTAGATCTATTCATGTGTAACATACTTGCAAGAGAAGCACTTTTATCAGCACTTCTAGAGAATGAATACAGTTAGGTAAAAGGTTTAACTAGATCTTATGATATTTGGAAAGCTTTACATTCTACTTTTGAAGGTGATGAACATGCAAAGAAAGCTAGGTTACATAATTGGATTTGTGCATTTGAAGATAAAAGAATGATGGAAGATGAATCTGTTAGAAGCTATATTGGTAGGATGTCAGAAGTTGTTGCAGGAATAAAGTCTTGTGGAGGTGAAAAGATAGAGAATGAAGTAATATGGAAGATTTTGAGAACATTGACACCGATATTCAGGCAGACTACACAAATGATTGAATAAGTGATACCTTGTACACCAAACTTTTCAAGAGAGACTCTTCTTGGAAGATTGGAAGTAGCAGAGATGAATTTGACATTATGAGGAGAACTACCTAGAGTGGAGACAACATTCAGTGCTCTTAGCATTAGACCTACTTTATCTAGAAGTACAAGTGTGAATGGAGATTATGCTAGCAGTAGCAGATCCAAATCTGATGAAGATAAGAAGATTGAAGAAGGTACTGCCTTGCTTATGAAAAGAGAACCAGATGGTAAGAAAATATTTAAATGTTAGACATGTCAAGAATATGGTCATTTTGCATCTAAGTGTCCTAAGAGAGTTAAGAAGTATAGAAACAATTTTAAGCCTAGAAGATCTAAAGAATGTTATTATGCAAATGATGAAGAAAATGAAGTAGGAATTGAAAGAAATCTGAGTGACAGTGATAATGATAACTTTGATGACTTAGGATTTGTAGCAATTAAGGAAGAAAATTCTAAATCTAATGTTAAGGAAGGGAAAGCCTTAGTTTTCCAAGTTGAAAAGAAAGTTGTGTTAGCACCTTAAAATAATTTCATGGCTCTAGCCCTTTTCTTTTGGTCTCTGTAGTTGTTTTTAGGTCTCTGGCATAAACCCTTAGTTCAAATTTTGAAAATGTAGCCATTGGTAAGAAAGGCCCAAGCCCTATTCTAATTTCAAGTTACCTTATTGGGTCACTTAAAAGTCCTAATTCTCTTACGCTTTATATTTTTGTTTGACTCGCGGTGGTTTTCCTTTTATTTTCCTAAGTTTCTATACCCTGGCGGCCTTAAATATTTCCTAAAGTCTTTAGCACTTAATTTTTTCCCTAGGCCTAATGTCCTAATGGCCTCTATATTTCCCTGGGCCTAGCTCTCTGACACCATCTTAATCCTATGGTTGTCATAAGTTTGCAAGGGTTTTGTTAGAGGCTTGTGATCTTACAACGACCGTTGATTCTCTTTTATGATGTAACCTTTCAATCCAGGCAAGTCCACTGCTAGGTAAGCATAGGTGGCATCTCCTCATTGGCCGAGATAAACAATGAAATGGTAGAGTTGTCAAAGTGACCTGTGAGTGAAGGAAAAGTTACTTGTCTACTTGCCAAATTTTGTGACGTGGTGGTCTCTCATTCATCGAGATATCCTATGAAGCACATGTTGGAAATATTCAAGACTAGCCAAGTTACTGAGAGGGGAGGGGTGAATCAGTAACTTCAAAACTTTTAACAAATTCAGATCTTAACTGTATTCCAAATAACATTTAGATCAATAAGCTAAATGCATGCATGAGTAACAGAAAGAATAAAACATTCATAACACTTTAAACACAGAGATTTGGTGACCCAGAAACCTTCCAAATAGAAAGTAAAATTGGGGTGGGGATGATACCCACAAAAATTCAATACTGTAGTATAAATTTTGCCGGTTAAGGCTTACAATGATCACTTCTGATGATCTTCCCTGTTAGAAGCAATAAGGACTGCTAGGTCCACCTTGTTAGAGGATTTACAAACATAAAAAGAAGTATGCACTCGGTTAAGAGATTTTACAAAGACTGTTAAGCCTACCCTGTTAAAGGATTTTAAGCTGATTCACCTGTTAGGATGAAATAGTAGATCTCTTACATGCAACTATACTTTCTGATTGAGATTCTTTGATGTACTGATCACCTTCTATGATAGATATATCTTTGTTGCTCCTTATACTATTGTAGCCCTTTGTAATTTGCTTATCTCTGCCTTTCTTCTCTTTTTCACACTTCTCACTTCTTTTTCACCTTGGATATGATACAAAACAATGTTTATATATCAATCCAAAATAATTATAAAATAATTACAAAGTTAGCTCTCAAACAAGCTAACACAAATATTACTCATGAGTCGGCCCAAATATAGTTACTTAGTTACTGTAAACTAACTCAGTGGCTTTCTGATACTTGGCATCCACTGCGTTACTCGGCATTGTCATGCTCTCGGTAGAAGTGGAGGCTCGGTCCATACTAACCACTCGGTTATAGTTTCAAACTCGGTATATACTGGAGACTCGGTAGATATAGTGTCACTCGGTAGAAATTGAATTCCCTGTTTACCATGCTGGCACTCAGTAAACACTGCTCATTTCATCACTCATTAATGATAACTCAGTAAGCACTGTGAATCTTAGTCTGTTTGGTAAACAATATTCTATCTACTCGGTAAACACTATCCTATCTGCTCGGTAAACACTATCCTGTCTACTTGGTAAACACTATCCTATCTACTCGGTAAACACTGTCCTATCTGATTGGTAAACATACAAAGTTTGAATAAGTGTTGTCAATAATGAAAAACATACTTAATGCCAACAACACAGTGGGGTCTCGCTCTATGATATCAGCTAAGATTCTAGATCGACATTTGGCATATAAGCACATAGAATCTTTTGATCCCTTTAGATCATGCACCATCTGTTCAATCCTCTAGGTGTTCATGTCAAAGATAAAGGTGGGTTCAAAATAACATGTAGGCACATTTGGTAGTTTTTGATTGGTCCACATTTTAATATGTTAGTAGTTATTAGTGGGACCTAGTTTTTGGCTTGTCAGAGGGGCCTAACATCTGCAGAGAATCGACAATGGGCATAAGTTCTTAAGGAATGTGTCAAACGCATGAGATCTTTAGAAAACCATCGATTTTACCTTTTTCAGAGGGGATAAGTGTAGCAGTTCCACATGCTAGGTGTGCTAATTTTCCATTATCTGATTGGTCCACATTGTGTGACTGGGATGGTGTCAGTAGGGCCTATTTCCTAGATGGTTAAAGTACAACAAGATCTTATGGTTGTCGTTATACCATTAAGATGAGATGCATGAAGTTTAGCATCGCGGTATAGTGAAAACCGTCTGATGAAGAGGTAGACAAGATAGTATGAAGTGGGTCCTCCAGTGCTGACATGCATTGATTTCATTGGTTGAGCTGGAGTATGTGGCAGACGTGTCAGTGGGCCCAAATATTTCAAAGAATGACAGTGTGGCAGGATCTACAATTGTCACATGATCAAATGGAATCTTTTTAGGCCATGAGATCTTGTGCCCACTATCCAATTTGAGGGCTTACTGATTTTGGGTCTTGTGTCAGAGATGACTGAGCATGAGCAATGAATGGTTTGCTGATAGGTGGCAAAAGGTGGGCCTAGGTGGGGGTCTAAGGTCTAGCGGTCTGGATAAATAAGGTTAGCGGCACTGACAAAATTCAAAAGGCTTCGCTCATTTATGAAGAAAAGTGGTGGTGTTCTAAATCATTTGGTGATTTAGCGAAGGAGGGTCACACAATCGCTAAGTAAATTGGTGGAGGTAAAGAGTGTTCTGTGAACTAGCGAAAACCTTTGTTCACCAATTTGTCAAATGTAACTGGGATAAGTTTGTTTTCTTTTGTTTGATGGTTTAAGCGGTGAGTTAGTATTTCATTTCACAAACTAGAAATTGCTTTGTCGACTGGTTGCTAAAAGTTAACGTAGGGATGGTAGTGAGTTAAAGACAAAAGACCTCCAAAAGAGAGGGATCTGACAGTCAAGACTTAAAGTTGATCGAGTTTTGAATATGGACCACCGATATGCTACTGATGCCATGGAAATGATCATTGTATTTCAAATTCAAATTTGTAGAGGGTTTTCTATGATAGAAAGGACTGAAATTTTTAGATTAAGTGGCCAGATTTGGTAGAATTGGTTTTGCTAACTATTGCAGTGTGGTCTAGGATGTTCCATGATCATTTGTAGGGGTGTGTACTGTGTTCTTTATGCTTGAGGTGTGTTGAAAGTGGCCAAACAGGTTGAAAATCATGACAATTCCTTCTTGTTCTGTAGTGTTCTCATAGATTGTCATGATTGAGGATCTTTTCAGGATCTTTCCTCTCCTGGTTGCCTGGGTTTCTTCCCCTGTAATAAATTCTTGACTATTTTAGTTGGTTTAGTGGGTGAAACCCTAACCCTAGTCATCTGTAGCTTGTTGCAACCTATTTTGGGTTTCCAAGATGACTAGGGGGTATATATTGTACCATTTTTTACTTAGTGAGGTTTCCAAAACTTTATTTTTGGTCCCTAATTATTATTTTTGATGGTATTATACTGAACAAGAAGAGCTCAAATTTTGTGTCTTATTCCTAGCACTTGTTTTCTTGGTAATGTATTGATCCTGAAAGTTAATGAGAATACACTTGAATTCCTATCTCAAACTTTGATTGTCTTCTTGTTTTGATTGTGGATTCATATATGTTAAGGTCACAAAGTGGATTAGCATATGGTAAACAAAGAGTATTGTGAGATCAGCTTGGAGTTCCTAAAAAATTTAGGATTAAAGCCTTTAGGGTGATTTCAGTGGGTTCATTGTTGGATTGGAATTTGATGATCATGTTTGGGAGTGAGGGGAGTAATAGGTAAAGCACTTACTCTGAGTTCATGTGTGCTTGAGTTAAGGTTTTAGCTAATATATGTTATCAAGTGACTCTTTGCCCTAGGTTAAGGCACTGATCTATTCTTTGGAAGCAATCCATCATCATCAATCACACACACACATTTAAATAATAAAATCTTTCAATCAGTTAGTAAAGGGTATAGTGGTATAACATTTAGTGATTCCTTTCAAGAAATGAATCAAGGGTACACCTGCCTGAGCATTAAGGGTCAAAGTGTAGGAGGATCTCATTGTTGATCCTTGTTAATTGGCCCTCTTCCTTGTAGACTTTGGAGTGGTGATAGAGTCAAAGAATCATTAAAAGTTATCCATCAAAGTATAAATCTGCAGGTTGAAGATCAGAGGGAAGAACCAATAAAATGGTGACTCTAGTGGGGAGAGTCTACAGATAAAGTTTTCAAAGTGCACTCTTGTTTTCCTATTGTATTCAGTTAAGGATTTCCCATCTAGGTGGGTGGTGACTCAAAAGGGTTAGAACTAGTGCTATAGATTATTGAAGATGGACAAAAGAAGGAATACTAGGTCTTTTGTCAAGAAAAATCCGGAGGTCACTCTGGAACAATTACTTAGATAGGAGAAGAAGAGTTGGATCAGAAGAAATGGTGACTCTACTAGTGCTCCCATAAGAGAACAAAGAAATACTATAAGTAAAGCACCACATGTTTCCTCAAGTGAGGAAGGTTCACATGATAGAGTTTCTAGATCAGATGGTGGTTCCTCTAGAGATAAATTTTATGATACCCCAGAGGCTGTATTTCAAGACAAGGGTTCATTACCTATAGATTAGGATGAACAAGCTAGAGAGATGGGTTTTGATATTGATTTAGATCTTGATGAAGGTAATTTCAGAAGGCAGCCCATGGAACCAAGGTGAGTGCATTTCCCACATCAGCATCCTACTGATGTGGAAGTATCATCAAGCTGTAAAGACAACATGATAGATCGACATAACCTAAATTCACTTAGGTTGTAGTTGGTAGAGTAGGATGCCATATAAAAAATGTTACAAGAGGAGAGAGAGGCTAAAAAAGTAAATGCTCTAATGGAGAGGCAGTCTCTTTTAAGAAAAATTAATGAAATGAAGGAGAAAAACAAGATGCTTGCTTTTTCTCCTAGGGTGTTGCAGGATGATGTTTTTGGTGATCTTGAAGCTCTAAGAAGTGAGCAAGAATGCTTTTTGCAAGACCATGAGTTTGATGAAGAAGGCCTTGTGATCAAACAAGTACAAATTTATGCCCCTTTTCCTAAGGGTAAAAATGGGCATGAGATTATTAGGTCTGCTGTTGCCATTGGTGAGAAAGTAAACCAAAAGATGGTGGGTGTCCAAATAAGCAGATCATTGACAATATGAGGGGTCCCACCACCTAAATCAAATAGGGAGATAGAGATAGAAAGAAAAAGAAGAGAGGATGAAGCTCTAGCTCAAGAGTTGGAAAGAGCTAAAGTTGATGTTGTTATTGTAGAGAAAAGAAGAAAGATCTAGTTCTTGAAGGCTTCATCAGCTAATGCTCTTGGTCCATCTACTACTGAACTAGGTATGCCATCTATGACTACTATTGTTCCACTTAGTAATGCTACTACTAGTTCAATTCCTTCTTCATCTACTAGGATAGGTGCTGAGCCTAGACAATAGTCAAATGCACAAGTAGAGGGAAATATAAATGAAATCATTGATCCTAGGGTTAACACTAGTTCAAGCTTTCAAAGAAGACCTATGCAATTAGAAGGCTATAGGAAAATTAGTTTTGATGGAATTCTTGGCTACCCAAATGCTTTTCCAAATGATATAAGAGATAAGGTACCTAGGTTTGCTGGTAATAATGCTATTAGTTGTGAGGAGCATCTCAGGTTATTTGTTGATATGCTTAATGATTATGAGGTAGAGCATGAGGATGTAGTCATGAAATTATTTGTTCAATCTCTAATGGAGGATGCTAGAGATTGGTTTAAGAGACTTCCTGATAAATGTATTGATACTTGGGATTCTTTTGAGAGATGTTTTAAAGAGTAGTATGGTGATAGGCCTAATGCTAGTTTCATGTTAAATGAGTTCAATACCATAAGGAAAAATCAAAATGAGTCTACAGTTGAATTCAACATGAGATTTCAGAAGGGTATGCATAAGTTGTTCCAAGTTATGCGGTTAGATGACAATGTTTATCTAACTACATACTTCAATGCATTTGATGGAAAGATGGGTTATTTGTTGAGGGACAAGGAGCTGAGAACTCTTACAGATGCTTTTAGGATTGCTATGAATATTGAGAATAATATGAAAATATCAGGAAAGTTGGGTGGGAAGAGAGATGACCCTAAGTTGTTTGGGGACAAGAAATACAAAAAAGAAAATGATAGGAATGTTGGAAGTAAGAAGCAAGATGAAGATAAATTGGATAAGGTGTTGAATGCATTGAAGGATTTTAAGGCACCTACAAATAGGAACATCAGTGCTCCTACCAATGAAAGGCCTCAATTCAACAACAATTTCAATAAGCAGAATAGATTGTAGAATTACCCCTACAACACCCAATGGAAGGATGGAAAGCCTATTGTCCCTACTACAAGAGGAAACAATGATAGAGGTGTCCCTGACCCTCTACAAAAAGCTTCAATAAATTTCATGGAAGACATACCTTGGGTGTTTCATGTCAGTCCCCTCATTCTACAGAGCATTGTGTGGTTGCACATTCTATGGCTACAAATCAAGATTGTGGTAATGAGGAGATAGATCAAGAAGAGACTCATGATGATGTTGGATGCAACATGGCTACTTCATATCTAGGATATGAAGATGATTCTGATTTTGATGAGGAAGTAGATGTAAATGTGAAGAGACACACTTAGGAACTTTTTCATCAAGAGGTTTTTTCTGATAGTGAAGACATTGATAAGAAGACATGTAACATGAACTCTTCTTCTGAGCCAGTAAATTTAAAAAGGCCTTCTAGAGAAGAGATGGATAGGATTACTGGAGAAATGATTGCTCAGGTGCAAACTAGAGGCATGGTGTCAAGGGATACAAATGGAAAAGTTGCATGAATGTTTATAAAGAGTACCAAATACAAAGAGCCTAATAAGAACAAATCAAAAGGTGATCACATGGTGAAATTCAAGAATGTAAAAGGTAAGAATTGTGAGCCTAAGGGACTTGGATTTGAAAGACTTTCTAGTGAGATTGAAAAGCTAGTTAACACAATGGCTAAGAATGAAAAAATGAGGGTGGCCAATACACCTAATGTGTCAGATAAGCAAAAGGATACTAAAGCAGTGTAGATTGAGATTCCTTTCTTTGCACCTGTTGATATGTTATCTGTATTGTCCCAAATTACATTTAAGGTTCCATTGTCAGAATTGTTGAGGATCCCTAAACACAAAGACAAAGCTATGGCATGGGTAGATAATGTTCATAATAATGATGTTGCATGCAATGGGTCTCAAGATAAAGCTTTGAAAGGTGTTGCTGCTTAGGAAATTGTATCTCAAATTCCTCCTATATATTTGGATAGTTCTATCAATGTTAGCCTTGAAAACATTGATCCATTCTTTTTAAGTGTCCTTGTGAATGGAATGAAATTAAGAAATTGTATGATTGATAGTGGTGCCTCTAATACTGTTATGCCTTTTAAGATTATGGAAAAATTGGGTCTTAAAGTTGATACAGTTTAAGGCAGATGTTGTCCAATGGATCAGAGGGAGGTACGAGTTATTGGGACTATCAATGCAATGCCATATAGGCTAGCAGCATATCCAGAGAAAGAGTTAACAATGAGTGTTTTGGTGGTGGACATCCCTCCTCATTATGGGATGCTGTTATCTAGAAGGTGGAGTGCTGCCATGGGTGGAAGTTTACAGTGTGATCTGTCCTATGCCACTTTCAAGATTGATGATCAATTTGTCAAGATTGAGTAAGAACCAAGAGTATGCCACATGATTGAGAGAAATATTGATAATGAAACTACATGTTTTGTGGATACTGATATTTATGCTTTTAGGGCAAAGATCCTTGTACTTGAGAAGGAACCTATTTTGTCACCTATCTCTTTTGAGGTAAGTGTTAATTCTGTCAAGGGTGGTTTGTGGGTAATGTGCTTTGATGGCGCAAATTGCAAAGATGGAGCAAGAGTAGGTATTTTACTTATTTCTCCTAATGGAAACACCTACAAATTTTCTTTCACATTGAATTTCTTTTGTACCAACAATATAGCAGAATATGAGGCATTGTTTTTAGGACTGAGGTTGGCACAAAAACATGGTATTAAGTGCTTAAGTGTTGTTGGTGATTCTAAGTTGGTGGTGTCCCAAGTTAGGTTAGTATATGCTTCCAAGAACAAAAGGTTAAAAAAATATAGGAATGCAGTTTGGGATTTGATTGAACATTTTGATGCCTTTAATATTGAGTGGAAGGATAGGAGTAACAATAAGATGGCTGACTTGTTAGCCAATATAGCAATCAATCCTAGTGATATTACATGTACTGGTATCTCTAAAGTTGAAATTTGGGCTAGGCCTAGTATACCAGACAATATTGAAAATTCACAAGTTTTTTATGATGATAATGATATCTTGAAGTTTATGAGTTGTGAGGATCAGAATCATGGTCAGGAATTTGATTTTTTAGCCTTGGTTGAGTCAATAGAAGGAAAAGAGGTTGTCTTTGGAAATGAAGTTATTTAGATTAGAACTAACAAGGTGCCCAAGGGGTTTGTTGTTTTGGAGACTGTCTTTGATAACCAGGATAGAGTTCAAAAGAATATCAAAAGAGAAGATCGTACTGATCTAGAGGAGATAAATCTTGGAATGCATGAGGCACCTGAGAAAGTATAAATTGGTAGGGACATGTCTCACAATGTGAGAAAATCTTTGATTGAGTTATTGAGAAAATTTAGGCATGTTTTTGCATGGTCATATGATGACCTAAAGGTTTATAGTGAAGACTTGTTTTAGCATATCATTCCTTTGAAGGGAGATGCTAAACCTTTCTGGCAAAAACAAAGGCCTATCAATCCTATTTTGGCACCCAAGATGCAAGAAGAATTGATGAAGTTAAGAGATGCTGGCACTATCAGGACCATTAGGCACTCTTCTTGGGTTTCAAACCTTGTACCTATGAGAAAGAAAAATGGTGATATCAGACTTTGTGTGGACTTCAGGAATTTGAACATTAGCTCATTGAAGGAAAACTATTGTCTACCCAATATGGAAGCTATGTTGCAGAGAGTAACCAGATCTGAATTGATGTCTATGATGGATGGTTTCTCTAGTTACAATCAGGTGATTGTTAAGGAATCAGAACAATTCAAGACAACTTTCACTACACCTTGGGGGACATATGTTTATGTGAGAATGCCTTTTAGTCTCACAAATGTTGGTGCTACTTTTCAGAGGGCAATCAATGTTGCCTTTTCAGATTTCATAAATGATTTCCTTGTTGTCTATCAAGATGATTTAACTACCTATTCCAAGAAGGAAGAAGACCACTATAATCATTTAGAGAAGATATTTGTGAGGGCCTTGGAATATGACATTTCATTAAACCCAAGGAAATGTGCATTTGGTGTCACTGAAGGTAAGTTGCTTGGCCACTTAGTTGGGAAGTAAGGAGTGAGAATTGGCCCTGAGAGGGTAGTAGCTATTGATAAAATTTAGAGACCAAATAATGTTAAAGGGATTCAGTCCTTCTTTAGTCAGGTAAATTTCTTAAGGAGGTTTGCGACAAATTTTGTAGAGGTTACTAGACCTATTTCTAAGATTTTGAAGAAGGGATCTGCAATCAATTGGGAAGGTGAGCCTGATGAGGCTTTCAAAAATATCAAGCAGGCTATCAAAGATGCACTAGTGCTTAAGGCACCTAATTATAATGTCCCAATGTACATCTTTTCCTTTGCATCTTTTCACACTATTGCTACAGTTTTGTTGCAAAAAAATAAGGATGGTTTTGAACAGCCTATTGCATTCTTTAGTAAATCTTTGCAAGCTGCTGAATTGAAGTATGACATAAATGAAAAACAAGCTTATACATTGGTCAAGGCTATGAAGGCTTTTAGATGTTATTTGATGGGAGCAGTTGTGATTGCATTTGTGCCAAGTGCAGTGGTAAAAGATATTTTCTCATAGTAAGAGGTGTTTGGGAGAAGATGTAGATGGATCAATAGGATCCAAGAGTTCAACATTGATATCCAAATTACTAAATTGGTTAGAGAACAAGGATTGGAAAAACTGATGGCTCAATCCAATCTTGATGCAAATCAGATAAATCAAGCTAAAATTGATTATACATGTGACATGGATGATTGTATCTAGTATCAAGATATCATCTATTACTTGAGAAATATGAGATGTCCAACAAGAATGAATGATAATCAGAGGAGGACATTAAAATTATAGGCCATCAAGTATGTAATTATGAAATGTAAATTGTATAGAAAGAATTTAGATTGCATACTTTTGAAGTGTGTTGATGAGGATCAAGCTAACAAGTTGTTAAAGGAAATGCATGAGGGAGTTTGTGGTGGGCATTATATGGGTAAAACAACTGCTCATAAAATCTTGAGAGCAGGATTTTGGTGGCCCACAATCTTCAAGGATGCAGAACAGTTGGTAAGGAGGTGTGATGCTTGTCAAAGGTTCTCTGGTAAGCTTAAATTTTCAGGTAACATGCCATTAAAACTAGTATAAGTACATGCTCCTTTCCAACAATGGGGAATGGATTTCATAGGGGAGATACCAAACAAGTCAAGTGGAGGACACTCGTGGATCTTAGTTGCCACTGATTACTTTACAAAATGGGTAGAGGCTATACCTACAAGAAATGCAACTAGTAAGGTGGTAACCGATTTTCTATTGAATAATATTGTTACAAGGTTTGATTTCCCTAAGAGGATAGTTAGTGACAATGCAATGTGCTTCAGGTTTGCTAAATACAAGGAATTCTACAAGGGTCTAGGAATTCAGAGGTCAAATTCCTCACCTTATCATCCACAAGGAAATGGAAAGGTAGAATCATCTAATAAGAGCCTGATGAAAATCCTAAAGAGGATTCTTGAACAAAACAAGAGGGCATGGAATTAAAAACTACCATTATTTGTATGGGTTGATAGGGTAACTATGAAGAGGGAAATTGGTTGTGAACCATTTGACCTAGTATATGGAATACATGCAAGAATGCCTCAAAATAATTTGTTGGAAATGTGTAAATTTGTGCAATTATATGATGATGATATAGATGATGAGATGCAGTTGAGAATTGAGGATCTCATTAGGCTGGAGGAAATCAGAAGAGAGTCAGTTACAAGAAATGCCAAATTGCAATTACAGGTTAAGAATTTGTATGACAAGAAGGCTATTGAGAGGAAGTTTGAGCCTAGTGATTTGGTACTAATTTGGAATGCCAGATTAGAGGATAGAGGAAAACATGGTAAGTTTGATCCACTTTGGCTAGGGCCATACCTAATTCATGAGAAATGGGGCCAAGATTCATATGTTGTAAAAGAAATGAATGGTGATATTCAAGAATTGTCAATTCATGGACAATTCTTGAAGAGATAGTTCAATTGAAGGTATCTTTCTTTCCATGAATAGTAGTTAGGTCTGTATAAATTATAAATTTTGTAAATAGTTGCTTGTCCCTATTTTATTTTGTTTTAGTTCCTAGGGTTTTGCCCTGTGGCTCTCAGTTGTTCAAAATTTTGTCTAGTAGGTGGTCTGCTATAACTAGTGATTCTAGATTCTTGTTGTGCCTACAAGAGCCACACATCCCCAGACAGAGCCACTATTAGCACCTTGAAAAATTTCATGGCTCTAGCCCTTTTCTTCTGGTCTCTGTAGTTGTTTTTAGGTCTCTGGTATAAACCCTTAGTTCAAATTTTGAAAATGTAGCCATTGATAAGAAAGGCCCAGGCCCTGTTATAATTTCAAGTTACCTTTTTGGGTCACTTAAAAGTCCTAGTTCTCTTATGCTTTATATTTTTGGTCGACTCGCGGTGGTTTTCCTTTTATTTTTCCTAAGTTTCTATACCCTGGTGGCCTTAAATATTTCCTAAAGTCCTCAGCACTTAATTTTTTCCCTAAGCCTAATGTCCTGATGGCCTCTATATTTCCTTGGGCCCAGCTCTCTGACACCATCTTAATCCTATAGTTGTTGTAAGTTCGCAAGGGTTTTGTCAGAGGCTTGCGATCTTATGATGGCCATTGATTCTTTTTTATGACATAACCTTTCAATGTAACCAGGTCCACTACTAGGTAAGCATAGGTGGTGTCTCCTAATTGGCCGAGATAAACAATGAAGTGGTAGAGTTGTCAGAGTGACCTGTGAGCAAAGGAAAAGTTACTTGTTTGCTTGCCGGATTCTATGACGTGGCGGTCTCTCATTTGTTGAGATATCTTATGAAGCACGGTGGGGTCCCACTCTATGATATTAGCTAAGATTCCAGATTGATGTTTGGCGTATAAGCACATAGAATCTTTTGAGCCCTTCAGATCATGCACCATCCATCTGATCCTCTAGGTGTTCATGTCAGAGATAAAGGTGGGTCCAAAATAACATGTAGGCATAGTTGGTGATTTTTGATTGGTCCATGTTTTAATGTGTTGGTAGTTGTCAGTGGAACCTAGTTTTTGGCTTGTCAGAGGGTCCTGACATCTACAGAGAATTGACGATGGGTGTAAGTTCTTAAGGAATGTGTCAGACACATGAGATCTTCAAAAAACCATCAATTTTACCTTTTTTAGATGGGATAAGTGTAGTGGGTCCACATGCTAGATGTGCTAATTTTCCATTATCTGATTGGTCCATGTTGTGTGACTAGGATGGTGTCAGTAGGGCCTATTTCCTAGATGGTTAAAGTATAGCAATATCTTATGGTTGTCATTATACCATTAAGATGAGATGCACAAAGTTTAGCATCATGGTATAGCGATAACCATCCGATGAAGAGGTGGATGAGATAGTATGAAGTGGGTCCTCTAGTGCTGACATGCATTGTTTTCATTGGTCAAGTTGGAGTATGTGGTAGACATGTCAGTGGACCTAAATATTTCAAAGAATGACAGTGTGGCAGGATCTACAGTTGTCGCATGATCGCATGGAATCTTTTCAGTCCATGAGATCTTGCACCCACTATCTAATTTTAGGTCTTACTGATTGTGGGTCCTGTGTCAGAGATGACCGAGCATGAGTAGTGAATGGTTTGCTGATAGGTGGCAAAAGGTGGGCCCAAGTGGGGGCTAAGGTCTAGTTGTCCAGATAAATAAGGTTAGCGGTGCTGAAAAAATCCAAAAAGCTTCGCTCATTCATAAAGAAAAGTGGCGGTGTTCTAAATCATTTGGCGATTTAGTGGAGGAGGGTTGCACAATCACTCAGTAAATTGGCAGAGGTAAAGAGTGTTCTGCGAACTATCGAAAACCTTTGTTTGCCAGTTCACCAAATGTAACTATGGTAAGTTTAGTTTCCTTTATTTTCTAGTTTGTGGGGTTAAGCCATGAGTTAGTATTTCATTTCATGAATAGGAAATTGCTTTGTCATGTGGTCACTAAAAGTTAACCCAGGGATAGCAGTGAGTTAAAGACAAAAGACCCATGAAAGGGAGGGATCTGACAATTAAGACTTAAAGTTGATCAAGTTTTGAATATGGACCGCCAATATGATGTTGGCACCATGGAAATGACCATTATATTTCAAATTCAAATTTGTAGAGGGTTTTCAGCATCAAAAAGGACTAAAATTTATTGATCAAGTGGCCAGATCTGGTAGAATTGGTTTTGCTGACTGTTGCAGTGTGGTCCAGGATGTTCCATGATCATTTGCAGGGGTCTGTACTTTGTTCTTTGTGCTCGAGGTGTGTTGCAGGTGGCCGAACAGGTTGACAATCATGGCAATTCCTTGTTGTTCTGTGTTGTTCTCGTAGATTGTCATGATTGAGGATCTTTCTAGGATCTATCTTCTCCTAGTTGCCTGGGTTTCTTCCCCTGTAATAAATTCTTTACTATTTCAGTTGGTTTAGTGGGTGATGTAATACCTCAAAATTGGCCTCAGTATATCAATCCTTCTAAACTATCAAAGTCCTATTATACTAGACAATTATGTCTTCTAATGGACTCTACTTGACTTAGTGTCAAATACAGAAAACCTTAAATCTGTATTAATCACATGCTACATTTAATATAATGGCTAAATAAACCCTATGATTGATTAATTTAAAGTCCTAGTACTTTAATTAATTAAATCTCCTTCTTCTACTAATCTAAATAAATATATTTTAATTAATTCACATTTCCCTTTTTAACCTACTTGGAATTAAATATTACATTTAATTCTATTTGAGCACATTAAATCATTTTCTTCTATTAATTTAAATAAATATATTTATCTATTTAAATTAATTCATATTTTCCTTTAACCCACTTGGAATTAAATATTACTTTTAATTCTATTTTCTTCTATTAATTTAAATAAATATATTTATCTATTTAAATTAATTCATATTTTCCTTTGACCCACTTGGAATTAAATATTATGTTTAATTCTATAAGAGCACATGGCTCCTAATTCTCACCAAACTCATCTTTCCTACCCACCCACTAAAATTAAAATAATGGTTTCTTTAACCTCTAAAGTCTTCACTTCTCCTTCTAAGTGAAAAATAACCACATGGGAAGAAATATACTTTGTCCAAATAATCCAAACTCCACAAACTCAGATTTGGACTTTGGGGTCATTTTTGGAGGCTCTTTTATGAGTCTTGGGCCACCTAGTGACCAAAATTCAACCCCCTACCCTAAGTATATCAAGTGGAGAAGCCAAATTTGACTCTAACTACCCTCTAGAAGCCTCCTAAACCCTCCAAAATCTCAATTAAGCATTCCATACGAATTTGGGTAGTAGGTTTCAATTTTCAAAGTGGATCCACCCACTCACCCACTTTGAATTAAATAATTAAAATAAGAGAATCTCAGCCCTTGATCTTCATTCAATCTTGACTGTTGATTATCCTAAAAATCCTATAAATAGGACTTCATTTCCCTTTACAAGGGGAGCCTTCATTAGCATTGTTATTATAGATCTAAGGGATCCAAATTATTCTATTCTATCTTCTATCTATTTCTAAACTACACTCTTAGTATTTTCATAGCATATCTTTCAAACATATAGTGCATTTCAAGGCATTTGGAGAGCTACATCAACCCATCTTTGGGAGAAGAAAGGAGGACATGGGAACTAAATCTTGGAGGGAGTTTTGATTACAAAGAAGTGAGTGACCGATTCCAGACCCAATTGTCAATAAGAATAACATTGGTATCACATCTGAACCCTTTAGTTATGAAGAATTGAGGAAATAGCACTAATGAACCGATAGTTATGAAAAGTTGATATAGTTAACATGATTAAAAGAATACCAGATTGATATGGATTTTGATGAATCTGATATGCCCCAAGTGTTGTGTAGATTTCAAGATTATCTCTAGAATAGAGTTTTGATTTCTAGAATCTAGGTTAGGCTTCCCAAATACCAGTCAAAATTGATTTTCAGGGGTTGAGATTAGATTGCCCTGAGCAATGTGCCTCAGTGGATTGACAAAAGAGAGATATGATGCCCCCTCAAAAAATTGGGCAGAAATTGATTCAAGGACAATTTTTTGAAAAGATTGAGGTTAGATAAGATTGATGGAAGGAATGTTAGACATAGCAAAGATGATTGGTGATGATACTTGCTTTCATAGGTGCACTTCACGTCATTAGAGCTTTATTTTGATGTTGCAAAAGTGGATATGTCATACCTAGCATAGAAAGTTAGGACGATGATCCATTTGTGTAAACAAACACATAGCAGATAGAGAGTGATCTCATCCTTCCTAAGACATATGAACAAATGCCTCAGGATCTCAGAAGATCATCCAATAAATAGAAGTTAAAACAAAGCAAGGAAAATGATTATGTACAAATTTATTATAGATTTTTAAAGTATTTTATTTTATTTTTTTAGGATTTTTGAAAAAAAAATAAAAATTTGATGTTTTTACGCATTTTTCAAGATATTTTACCCTTTTTTTTTTTTGAATATTTCCTGAGGATATTACAGAGATGCACAAGTAAGAACTTGCCCCAGCATTTGATAAGCATGTTCACAGTGACCCACACATTCACTTCATAGGATGAACAATAGGACAAAAATTCTCCTTGTATCTCCTTGTATGAAAGACCACTGGTGACTGTTGCGAGGGAAATTCTCAAGGAGAGAGATCTCAGTGATAGTTAGGCAAGAGTTTCCCCTAGGAGTTGTTGGAGTATAAGGCTGGATGGGACAAGATTCATGATCAAATGTTACTACAAGACTGACAAGGATATGTACATTAGATGAAGAAAATCTCAAGATTTTCTAACAAGATTTATTTTTTAGGAAGAAGTGACGCTGCGCTATATACAACGGTTATAAGGACAAGATGAGCTAATAGCGGTAGGGTGTGTAGGCATGAATGATTGGTATTTAGCAAGGGAAGAGGCCATGGAGAATTTACAAGAGAAAACACAACAAGTGTATCAGAGAGGAAGGCAAAGAAAGAAATATTATCAGTGGGGTGAAGAAAAGGAATTAGGCATAATGGAAGAAAGTAGAAGGAATTAAGATGATGGTGATGAGAGTTTGGATGGTAGACAAGTGAGGCCAAAGCTCACAATAAGATGGCCCCAAAGGGAGCTAGGCCCTTTGCTATTGTAGGCTACATGGAGGGAACAAATAGAAGAAGTGGGTGAGGAAAGGTAGGAGGCCACCTCTCAGGAGAAATATGCTTCATGGAGGCCAGAGCTTTTAGTAAGATGCTCGTAGAGAGACTCAAGTCCTTTGCTATCGTAGGTTGCTTGGAGGGGAAAGATAGAGGAAGCTGATGAGAGAATGCAGGAGGCCAAATCTCAGGAGCAATATTCCTCATGGAGATTGAGCTATCTGATACTCTCCAGCTTCTTCAAACAAGGTCCACAAGGTGATCAATAGAGATTGAATCCTATTGTGCATTGACTAGTACCGAGGTATCTGATATTCTCTAGCTTCTTTGAACAAGGTCAACAAGGTGATCAATAGATATTAGATCCCATTGTACAATGACCAGGACCAGAGCCAATGGCTATAGCACAAGTAGTAGTACCACAACCAGTAATGTGGCAACAATTTGTGCTGTCAGAAGACTATAATGCAATGGTGGAAGAGAGAGATGCCTTGCAACGACAACTGGTAGTAGAAGAAGAAAGGGAGAATCAAGCAGAAAGTGAGGTGACATGGTTGTAAGGTATGATAGATAGGGTACAAGAAGATAGTGCACGAACTGAAGGATCCCGTATGCAGTGGGTGATAGAGGCAGAACTGGCTAGAGCAGATCATGCCCAGGCAGCCTATGATGCATTACAGAGTAGTGTGGAAGCATCCCAAAAGACCATGATAGAGATTGACACCATGTCAGAGGAGACACAAGAGCGATTGAATGCAATGACTCAACAGGTGAACAATCTTAGACAATAGCTAGAGGATGTGACAGTGAATAGAGATCGATGGAAGTTTGTGGCAGAAGCCTACAAAGATGAGCGAGATACTACACAATGGGAAGTCACACTCCCAAGAGCATCTCAACTATTGATGGAGACTCTATCAGTGATGAAAGAGTTAGCGAAGGTTGGGTAGGAAGCAACTTATTACAAGGGATTATACCATCAAGCAGTCCCAGTGGATCAGAGGCAAGATGGAGGAATGCCATAGAGGATGGCTAGACCAATCAGAGGTATTGGTGTCCATCCACCAAGGTACAAAAGTAGTAGCAGAGGTTCTTCATCATCAAAACTTGGACAGGCAGAGTGATGACACAAGTGTTGTTTTGTTGTTTTGTTGTTTCCTTGTTTTTCTTTTTTTCTTTTTTTTTTGGTTTTGTAATTTTTTTGGCTGGGCACATGATGTGTTCCAAATGTATTCAACAGATGTATATATTTGAAGGGAAGATTTGTATGTGCCCCAAAAATTTTTGTGTTTAGATGTATGTATATGTACATATTATGATGAAATAATGATGTTTGTTTGGACTCATGTTCCTATGCATTTGTCTTCTTGTGAAATCAAATAAATGTGAAACATGTGAAAAAAATTAAGACATGTCATTTAGCTTCATGATTCTGATGAACATTGTAGTCATTTGAAAGTGCTCAACACCAATATATTATCATCTCTATGCACGTGAAGGGAAAATAATTCTTGGAAAGATATGACTGAACTTTTTCCAATGTATCACATTTATTAGATTGGACAAGAAGAACAAATTAATTATTTGATAAATAATGTATTGGATAATTATCATTACAAAGCATTTGGTATCTTTTGACACGCAAGAGTTCCTCCTTGTGCTAAATGATTGATAAGAAGTTTAAATAATGCTCGCAGTGACCCTTATGTTCACTTAGCAAGATAAGCATTTACAATGTCACTTGTAGTAGAAAGAAGTCACTCAAATAGACAAGGAGAAGAACCAACCTCACCAAAGTGTCCATATAAAGGGATTCGAGGTACACATGGCCATCCAATACAAGATGAAGGCTCTTACAGATGGACACCCCTCTTATATGAAGTCTTTAGATCATTGGAACTAAACCAACAAGTAGAAAGAAAGAAAATATTGTGCCCCCAGTCATCACTTTCTAAATCCTATAAAGGACATTATCGAAGAGCTCAAAGGGACACAATATGTAAAAAATAAATCTCAATGCAAAAAAATAAGCATACAAAGAGATAAAAGCATGTGAATCATAGATTGTTTTGTTGTTATGTGCAAAATCCTTTTTTGGTAAGGAGATAGACTGACTAACCCAGATGAAGCTTCAAAGGACTCTGACTGGATATGACACATCTAAAGATATACTCGAGGCCATAGGATATGACATTGATTTCCCCCAAGTGTTAAGCATTGATAGGATATAGATGCTTGAGCTGATTGGTGTACAGACTGACATATTGAAAATTGGAAATGTAGAGACAAAACCAAGAGATATGTACAAACTAAAGCAAGACTGAAAGTTGGGAAAGACCAAGATTGCACTGATAGATGGAGCATTTTGAAACAAGTGGCACCCATTTACCAGGTTTTCACCATCTTGGTAGAGATTCAATTTTTGCTACCAAGGTGCCTATTTCCAGGTTTTCACCAAGGCACTTTTTCTTTTTCTTTCTTTTTTATTTTTTTATTTTTTATTTTTTCAAATTTTTTTTGTACTTTTGATATTTTATTTTATTTTTTTTGTGAATCATCGAGGTGCCTATTGCTAGGTTTTCACCAAGATGTTCATTTTTTATTTTTATTTTTATTTTTTTCAAGACTTTTTCCAATTTTAAAGATTTTTTTCAGGACATTTTATCACACACTGAATGCCTTAGGCGTAGAATTTCTTTAGATGGAGAATGTTGATTGGTTCTCGGAGCTCTTCTCCTTTAGTTGTTGAGAGTTGATAGGCACCTGAGCCAAAAGTAGCAGTGATTACAAAGGGACCCAGCTAGTTGGGTTTAAACTTCCCTTTGCGTTCTCGATGTGATTGATTTTTAGGATTCTCTCTCAAGACCAGATCGCCAACCTAAAATTCTCTATGTCTGACTTTCTTGGTGTAGCCTCTAGACATTCTTTTCTGATACACTCTGAGATGATCATATGATGCTTGTTTGCACTCATCTAGTAGTTCAAGTTCTCACAACCTAGACACTCTATAGTCATCATCAGTTACTAGACCATGCATTCTGATTCTTAGTGATGGGATTTCAACCTCAATAGGCAGTACTACTTTAGACCCATAAACTAAAGTGAATGGTGTAGCCCCAGTAGGTATTCTGATACTTGTTCTATAGGCCTAAAGAGTTAGATAGATCATAAGATGCCAGTCTCTTCCTATTTTATTAACTGTACGGTGCAAGATTTTTAATAGATTCTTGTTGGAAGCCTCTGCTTGTCCATTCCCTTGAGGATAGTAAATAGATGACCAATGTTGTGTGATTTTGAATTTGGCACATAAATCATCCAAGTCTTTGTTTTTGAATTTTCCACCATTATCTGTGATTATAGAGTGGGGAATACCATATTTGCAAATGATGTAGTTCAAGATGAACATAGAAATTTGTTTACCAATTGCTTGAGTTAAGGGAACTACTTCTACCCATTTTGTGAAATAGTCTGTAGCTGTAATTATATGGGTATGTCCATTTGAAGAATGTGGATAAATAGTCCCTATAAGATCAAATGCCCATTGTTGAAAATGCCATTGTGTTGTAAAGGGGATCAAATCTCTCCCTAGTGCATGTATCAAGTTTCCATGGACTTGACACTTTTGACATTTCTTGGCATATGTAACAGCTTCTTGTTCCATGTTTGGCCAATAATACCCAGCCCTAATAAGTTTTTGAGCTAGTGTTAAACTATTGGAATGTGATCCACATATACCTTCATGGACTTCCTCTAATGCGCATTGAGACTCTTCATGTTCTAAACACCTAAGAAGTGTACCATCTAGACTTTGTTTGTATAGATCATTACCAATGATGACATATCACGATGCATTTTAGATTTAAGGGAACATTTTTCATGGTGGTTAAAGGAATCAAGAATGATTTGATCTCGAAGGAATGAGAAAAGGGGTTTGTATCTAGAAGAATCATGACCAACAACTGTGCAGATCATGCGGGTTTCTGGACAATCATATGCAGGGAATGACAGTGCTTCCACCAGGAACTCATAATGTGGCTCATGTTCTGGCTGATATAGTAGAGATGATAATGTTTCCATAGCATCAGCAGCCTTGTTCTCTATTCTAGGAATTTTCTCAAAAGTGACTGTGATGAAATACTTCTTAAGGTCATCAACCATGCATTTGTATGGAACTAGTTTCTCATCCTTTGTCTGGTATACATCATTGACTTGGTGTATAACAAGCTGGGAGTCTCCTTGAATGTGTAACTCTGTCACTCACCACTCAATTGCTATCTTCATGCCATTAAGTAGAGCTTCATATTCTGCAATATTATTTGTACAAGGAAATTTTATTCTGAATGCTTTAGGTATGGAGTATCCTTGTGATGTTATGAATAGTATGCCAACTCCAGATCCATTTTGTGTGTAAGATCCATCAAAGAAAAGTTGCCAAATCCTTGAAGATATGTGCATGATAGAGGAGTCTGGAAATTCCATCTGTAATGGTGTGTCATCAAACATTGGTGCTTCAACCAATTGATCAGCAATGACTTGACCTTTGATAGCTAAGATATTGCTTGATGTGGTTGAAGTTACTTTCACATTCTTCATTCCATGTAAAAATCACACCCTTATGTAATGTGTTTGTGAAAGGTTGTGATATATCTGCTAATTGAGATATGAAGCGTCTGATAGATTGCACCCTTCCTTACAAGGTTCTCATTTGACTGATATTTTTAGGAGGTGGCATCTCTATGATAGCCTTGACTTTAGCAGGATCTACTTCAATGCATTTCTTTGAGACAATATAGCCTAGGAGCTTTTCAGAAGTGACACCAAAAGCACATTTCTTAGGATTTAGTCTGAGACTAAAATTCTCCATTCTATCTAGTATTTTGCGCAAATCATTTAGATGTTCTGATCTTATCATTGATTTTGCTAAGGTGTCACCAACATAGTCTTCCATGGTTTTATGCATCATATCATGGAAGATAGCTGTCATAGCTCTCTGATATGTAGCACTAGCATTCTTGAGACCAAATGGCATGACATTCCAACAGAAAGTACCCCAAGCACAAGTAAAAGCTATTTTCTCTTGACCTTCTAGAGGAATCTTGATTTGGTTGTAGCCAAAAAAACCATCCATTAGAGAGTACATTTCAAAGCCAGCAGTCATGTCCACTATCATATCAATGTTTGATAGTGGAAAGTCATCCTTAGGGCATGCTTTATTTAAATCTCTAAAGTCTGTGCATATCCTAATAGATTTATCTGGTTTTGAAACTGGGACTATGTTTGATATCCACTCAACATAATCTATGACTCGGATAAATCCAGCTTTTAGCAACTTTTCCAACTCAACTTTGACTAGAAGTGCAATATGAGGATGCATTTTTTGCAATTTTTGTTTGATAGGTTTGACTCCCAGAGCTATGGAAAGATGATGCATGATTAGCTTAGGATCTAATCTAGGCATATCAGAATATTTCCATGCAAAGTTGATTTTATTTTCTGATAAGAACATAGTGAATGCTTGTTTTTCTTCTTCTGACAGAGATTGAGCTACATGGATTAACTGAGGTTCTTCTGCTATGGCCAAGTTGATAGATTGAGTTGGTTCAATCAATATTGGAGATCAGTTGTATGAGTGACTCAGAAGGACATCAAATATCTCATCCTTAGGTGCCTCTGAGAGGTTTTCACCTTTGGATGCATCTTTTGTTTTTACTATTTTATGTTCTGAGACTGCCAAATAGTGGTTTTCACCCTCAAAACTCTTTTTCCTTTTGTTTTTACTTTATTGACTGAGATATTTGATGTTTGAATCTGTCATGCTACTGCTAGATTTACTGATGGAAGTCATCATGGGTTCCACTACATTGAGGTAGCACGCAAGGGTGTAGTTAGTCGAAAAGATATGGACATCTTGGTTTGGGTCAGCCGAGCTTTGGTCTATGAGGTTAGGATGATGGACAGTCAATTTATGGAAAGATTGACTGATGGTGTTTACGCTTATGGTGTTGTCATCATTTTTTTTAACATGACTCTCAAATTCAAAGATAGTATCACTACTAAGAATGTCTAGTTCATTAATCATTTCAACGGCGTTAGTGATTCCATTGTTAGTATTAAGTGAATCAGATTCACAAGGTTCATTACTTCACTCTAAACTTATGTTAGGTGTAGGTGAGTTTTGATGACTGGCATCTATGACAGGCTCATCTTTTTCTGATTCTTCCTCCAAATCAAGAACATGGGTGAAATTGGGACGAATTCCCCAAGCATGATTTCCTTCAAATTCTAAGTGGAACTCATATTCATGGGAGTTTGTTTAAGAATCATTGTTGTGTTCAAGATATTCAGTCAACATTCTTTCAGGATCAGTCAATTTTTGTGTGGTGACTATCTTTTAGGTGTCCACTATACTGATTCTCTTTATGAGATCATCTTCAGCATCAAGGAGGTTTGTTATTTCTTTAGGTAAATGCTCATAAGGAATGAGCTCCTCACTAGTGTCAGAATCATCACTATCATATTTTTTTGTTTCTTCTTTCTCAAGAAGAGTTTCTCTTGGCTTGATTTGCTCTATGAAATGAGAGGAATTCTTGCTAAGATAGAAAGGCTTCTTCTTGTATCCTAGACTTGTAGTATCCTTATTTGCCCAGCCACAATGTTCAATGGGTGATATAAGACCTTTTCCTCTTATTCCTAAAGGTCCTTTTCCCATGTATCCCATTTGAGTCATTAACTTGCTACCCGGTCCATATGATTCTGCAGGAATCTTGTGTGATTGAGAGCCACAATTTTGAACTGTGTGGGATTGGGTCTTTTCTTTGTATAACCAGGTGAGTACACCTATTTCTTCCTCAAATTCTTGCTTGGACACTTTCTCTATGAAAAATCTCCCATTATAGATGACTTTTGGTGCTCTGATTGCTAGTTTTGTCTTTTCTGAGGGTTGTCCATAAGACTTAGGTGAAATTGGGAGAGAAGTGAGAGACAACATAGGTTCCATTCTATATTCTCCCATGTCAGTGTCTTTGATTTTGACCTGCTTCATTACATCCTCTACTTTAGAGTTAGAGGTTATGTTACTCTATGTAGTGGTGGATTCCTTGTTGTGTGGAACAAGTTTGTCTGCACTTTCTTGCAAAGCATTGCAAGAAGTTGTAATGTCCGCTAGTATAGTGACCTCAACTCCATCATAGGGAAATTTTTCACATTGGTGTTAGGTTGATGGAATAACTTGCATGTCATGGACCTAGGGTCTTCCTAGAAGAATGTTGTAGGCCAGTGGGAGATCTAGTACTTGGCAGGTGACATCTCTGATTACAGGTCCTGTTCTGATAGGCAAGACAATGGTTCCTTTTGAGGATCTTTCTTGTTCATCATATGATTTTATGGTTATCCTCTTTTTAGGATCAATAGCATTTTATGACCATCCTATTTGTGTCACCAATTTGTAGGAGCAAATATTGAGGCTAGTGCCTCCATCTATCAACACACGTTTGACACGACGGTTTTGGATTAAGACTTCTATATGTGAAGGTTGGTTATGGGGGTGACTTAATGAATTGTCATCTTCTTCTAAAAAGGAGATGTATTGAGGAGATGTAAGATGTCCAACCATAGTCTGGAACCTATCTAAATCAAGGTTGTCGAGAACATTGGATCCAAGCAAAGCTTTGTCTAGAATGGCTCTATGAGCTGGAGATATTCGAAGCAACTCAAACATAGAGATTTTTGCATTAGTGTGCTGGAGTTGTTGAACAATGATATAAGATGTAGGCCTTGTATCTTTTGGATTGGAAGATTTTGAAACAACCTTCTATTTGGAAGTAGATGAAAGATTGAAAGGTATCTTAGGGACATTAGATGAATCTAGGATTTGTCCTTTTAGATGTGCCTAAGCTTGTGATCGAGTAACTGCGTTAGCTAAGGAGTGATCTTTATCTCTTCATACAATTGTGATGACATTACAACTCTTAGAGAGACATGGTTCAACCATATTGATGACAACATTATGTCCAGGGTAGGCATAATTGACCTTTGTCCCCATATTAGGCTAAGAAGATGAAACTTCCTGACCATGTTTCAGAAATGGTTTTGTGAATGTTGTATGATCATTATTGCTCTTATGGTTGTCAATTCAAATCTCTTTAGCATCAATTTTGTCTTGTATGAGATGCTTCAAGCGTAAGCAGTTATTATTTTTATGACCCTTGCCACGATGGAAGTCACAGAACTTTTTCTCTCTCCACCACTTTGGTTTAGGTTCAGGGTCATATTGTTGGATCTCAGGCAGAGATATGATGTCACTAGCTAACAAAGTTTTCATAGCTGATTCCAAAGATTCTCCAAGAGGAGTAAACTTGCGTTTAGGATCTGAAGCCCAAGGTTTATATTCAGATGACTTTTTGTTAGCAGGTTCAGGTGTCTTTAGTTCTAAAACCTTGATGGCCTCGGTGCCAAGAGTGAAATTAAATGCTGGTGCCCCAGATGGGGCATGGAGAGTATCAACAACACCATCTGTGACAATGTCTTTGTTCTTATTCCAAAATTTGACATTTTGGTTTTTGTCCTTTGGTTTGGAATTAGAACCTATTTCAAACTTGTTTTCCTTGTAAAGGGATATGTCTCCCTTATAAACAAATACATCATCAATTTTTATGGCATTTTCTACCATCTTATCAAAAGAAGTATGATTTTGTATTTGGATGTGATAATTGAGTTTCAGAGTGAGGTTGTTGATGAATATTTCAAATTTTTCATTTTCTGGAATCTGTGGAGCATAGAGTGAAAATTTCTTCCTCCAATGTTTGAGGAAAGTGAGAAGGGATTCTCTTGACTTTCGTTTCAAATTGAAAATGTCGATCATGGTGACTGGGTGTTGGATGTTGTAGGAGTATTGCTAATAAAATAGTTTGATTAACTCCTCAAAAGTCTTGATAGTTGGAGGTATTTTAGAGAACCATTTGATAGTTTCTCCTCCCAAAGATCAAGGGAAAAGGTGCATTAAGTAAGTTGGTTCATGCATAAACTCCATGGATTGTGTACAAAATTTTCTGACATGATCTTGGGGGTCAGAGTTTCCATCATATTTGTCATATTTGGGTATTTTTATTCTTTTTGGGAATGGTGGCATGTACAAGTCTTTATCGAATGGAAAGGGGCATAAAGCCTCCATAGAGAATTCCGTGGGTGTTTTCTCTTTTTCTATCTAGTTAAGTTTGACTTGCATGGAATGCATTTGTTTCATCGTAGCAGTGATGGGAGTTTCTTCCTCATGTTTGATGATATCTTCAACATTGAAATTAGGAGGAAGTTTGGCTCCTTGTTGAGCTAGTTGTAAGAAATAAGCCTCTTTCTCTTCTCATAAGAAATGTCTCATCATTCTTTGAAAGTCATCATTGTTTTGGTGATTGGCTATTTCAGATGGTGTGGGTTCTTGGTCCTCACCATGTTCAAATTGATGACCTTGAGAGCCATGACTGGTTCCACCTTGAGACATGGTGGTATTTTGATTCTATTTTGGTATTGATACTGGAGGGGTTGGTTGGTTACTTTCATGAACTAATGGTGGAGAGGGTACAGTGTTAGAATCTTCTCCAATTTTCTTGTGTGAGGATGCTCAAGTTTCCACCATCAATCTTTGGTGGATCCAAAAGAGCAAGATAAGACAACTGATAGATGACCTGATTTAGGACAAATCAAATGACACAACCCCGTCAAGATTGGTTTGGTTGATTGGGTGATAAATGATTTGGACATAAGTGTAGGATACTGTGCCCTAGTTGTATGGGTAGATGCCCAAAAGATGGCAAACATGAGTTCACAACACCTAGTCATTGTTTGAGAATTGATTTGAGGTTGTCTTGACAAGGTTTTGACACAAGATGAGACCAAATTTAGATAGATGAATCAGAAGGCAAAATCAAGCTAAAAGGATCTCCTTGGAAAAATGGATTGGAAGCTATTACTCTCTATTTCATTTCTGACATAGGGTTTCCTAACAGAACTACGTGAAAGCTTGGGATGACTGTGTTTACTAGAAAATGATTCAACTATTTTGGATGTTTGAATGTTTTGAAACTATTTGTTAACAAGCACATGGGTTTGAACTATCAAGTAGCTGTAAATGCAGGAACTCAGTTTTTATTTGTTAAACAAGCATGCAAGATAGCAATCAGGAAGTTCAAGAAAACCATTGTTTTCAAACAATGAGCAAGGGACAAAGCAACCTTGCACATGAAGAAAGATAGTGACTTAGTATTTCTACTCCCTAAAGAACTATTTGTGTATGTTCTCAAAATGTTTTTCAATTATGTACATAGTCCTAGCAAGAAAAATTTGGTTTCTCTATGGTTTGTAGTAATGGTTTGACTCTGTGACTTTTGTAATTTCAAGTGAGTGAACTCCAATCCTAGCACACCAAGGTTTTGACACATTCCAAGAATTTAATCAATCGGAGATGCTAAGGAGTTCTGACAGCCTGACAAGAAACTAGACCCGTGGAGATTTCTTCCACAAGGACATTTATATAGCGGTTGTCACTACCATGGTAAAAATAGCTATTATCGCTTGAGGTTCCATCCATGTGGTTGACCCAATAAAGGGAATGTCCACTATGGTTAACCCTCTCTAAAAGGTGACTCACAAAAGGGACCACATTGGGACCTGGTTTGGATCCAAGGATTTGAGTTTTTGATACTACCTAAAAAGAGAGTAGAGCATAGTCCTCTAGCCTCTTCACCTCACCAAAACATAGCAAACAAGGTTCATCCGACACGCTAAGACTAAAATGGTCTCACCAAGGTTCATGATGTCAATAACTCATGGTCTATCAATATCTCTAGAGAGAGAATGCATCGATCAATAAGTCAATGACTACAAACCTAGTGGAACACAAGACAATTTTAGTATCCTCCCTACCTACAAGGATTCTCTCATTAAGAAGAGCTCCACTAGAAGCCTACTCTCTCAAGAACCACAAATAGTGTTTATAGGGCCTAATTATTATGTGAAACACTTATGCGTGGAATTGAATCTGTATTTTTTTTAGAGCCCAAAATCAAAATGTGGTTTATGAAAGTATTGATTCACACAAGCCATACACATGAGAGGTTCATTTTATTCCCAAAATTAAAATGTTGTAGAGATGTAATAGAATACCTCAAATCCTAGAAATGTGGTTCACCTTTGTGTTGTTGTGTGTGAGCAATTTGGAAACATGTAGATTTGCAAAAGATTAGAGTTAATTGACCTTAGAATATGCAAATTTGAGAGACATTTGATCAATTTTCACCCCTACTTAGCTAGATTTGAAAAGATTGAAGAACATTAGAGCATAGCTTGAAGAAATGAACTTTTATTTACTTTGAATCCTACTTAGATAAGATTCATTTGCCTTTAGGAAAATCAAAGATGTGAAGTTCTTTTTAGGTACTCCAAAAGGAAATGTCAGGATTCATGAGCATTTAGAAATTGGATTTGAAACAAGTTGAATTCATTTTAGGTACGCCAAATCCAAATATGAGAGTTCATTTAGCCTTTAGTGATTGGATTGAAAACTAGTTGCATCAATTTTAAGAGCACCAAATCCAAATGTGAGGTTCTTTTTAAGCATTCCAAAGCTAAGTGTGAAGGTTTATTTTGCCTTTAGAAATTGGAAATGGAAGCATTTGAGTTCATTTTATGTGCACCAAATCCAAATGTGAGAGTTCATTAGCTTTAGAACTTGAAATGAGATGCATTAGAAGTTCATTTTAGACCCTTAGAATGGAATAGGAATAGCCAAGAATGAGACAAGATAGTGGAAGAATGGAAGACAAGAAGAAGTGGAAGAAATAGTCCAATCTTGCGAAAATTGTTGAGGAAGCTTCCCAAGAGCTCTACAAGCACAAAAACATCACAAAAAAAAAAAACATCAAAAAGTTTAGTATTTATGTTGGGTTCACCAAAACATATGATTAGAAATTGGAATAGATTGCATGCATATGAAATAACCACAAGATTCATACAAACAAACATGCAAAACAACTCTAATCTACGCATGAGAAACAACTTAGAAAATAAAGAATAAAAATCTATCTAAACTCCCTCCAAGATTTAGTTCCCATGTTCTCCTTTATTCTCCCAAAGATGGGTTGATGTAGCTCTTAAAATGCCTTGAAATGCACTATATGTTTGAAAGCAATGCTATGAGAATACTAGGAGTGTGGTTTAGAAATAAATAGAAGATAGAAGAATTTGGATCCCTTAGATCTATAATAACAATGCTAATGAAGGCTCCCCTTGTAAAGGGAAATGAAGTCTTATTTATAGGATTTTTAGGAGAATCAACGGTCAAGATTGAATGAAAATCAAGGGCTGAGATTCCTTCCATCAATCTTATCTAACCTTAATCTTTTTGAAAAATTATCCTCGAATCAATTTTCGTCTAATTTTTCGAGGGGGCATCATATCTCTCTTTTGTCGATCCACTGAGGCACATCACTTGGGGCAATCTAAATCTCAATCTTCAAAATCAATTTTGACTAGTATTTGGGCAACCTAACCTAGATTCCAAAAATCAAAACTCCATTCTAGAGACAATCTTGAAATCTACACAACACTTGGGGCATATCAGATTCATCAAAATCCATATCAATCTGGTATTCTTTTAATCTTGTTAACTATATCAACTTTTCATAACTATCAGTTCATCAGTGCTATTTCCTTGATTCGTCATAACTGAAGGGTTCAGATGTGATACCAATGTGATTCTTATTGACAATCGAGTCTAGAATTGGTCACTCACTTCTTTGTAATCATAGGTTCAGAATCAGTCATCTTATCACTTGTTTATAATCATTGGTTCATTGTTGGTACCATTAACAACATCTCAAATCTTTGGTCGATCAAGACCCAATCTAGACATCAATCATCATATCAGACTATTCTTTGAACCACTACGCTTCACGTAGTAATTCAAAGATGGGCAAAATGTAATACCCCAAAATTGGCCTTAGTATATCAATCCTTCTAAACCATCAAAGTCCTATTATATTAGGCAATTATGTCTTTTAATGGACTCTACTTGACTTAGTGTCAAATACAGAAAATCTTAAATCTGTATTAATCACATGCTACATTTAATATAATGGCTAAATAAACCCTATGATTGATTAATTTAAAGTCCTAGTACTTTAATTAATTAAATCTCCTTCTATTAATTTAAATAAATATATTTAAATTAATTCACATTTCCCTTTTTAACCTACTTTGAATTAAATATTACATTTAATTCTATTTGAGCACATTAAATCATTTTCTTCTATTAATTTAAATAAATATATTTATCTATTTAAATTAATTCATATTTTCTTTTAACCCACTTGGAATTAAATATTACATTTAATTCTATTTTCTTCTATTAATTTAAATAAATATATTTATCTATTTAAATTAATTCATATTTTCCTTTGACCCACTTGGAATTAAATATTATGTTTAATTCTATAAGAGCACATGGCTCCTAATTCTCACCAAACTCATCTTTCCTACCCACCCACTAAAATTAAAATAATAGTTTCTTTAACCTCTAAAGTCTTCACTTCTCCTTCTAAGTCAAAAATAACCACATGGAAAGAAATATACTTTGTCCAAATAATCCAAACTTCACAAACTCGGATTTGGACTTTGGGGTCATTTTTGGAGGCTATTTTATGAGTCTTGGGCCACCTAGTGACCAAAATTTAACCCCCTACCCTAAGTATATCAAGTGGGGAAGCTAAATTTGACTCTAACTACCCTCTAGAAGCCTCCTAAACCCTCCAAAATCTCACTTAAGCATTCCATACGAATTTGGGTAGTAGGTTCCAATTTTCAAAGTGGATCCACCCACTCACCCACTTTGAATTAAATATTTAAAATGAGAGAATCTCAGCCCTTGATCTTCATTCAATCCTGACTGTTGATTCTCCTAAAAATCTTATAAATAGGACTTCATTTCCCTTTACAAGGGGAGCCTTCATTAGCATTGTTATTATAAATCTAAGGGATCCAAATTCTTCTATTCTATCTTTTATCTATTTCTAAACCACACTCCTAGTATTCTCATAGCATTGCTTTCAAACATATAGTGCATTTCAAAGTATTTGGAGAGCTACATCAACCCATCTTTGGGAGAAGAAAGGAGGACATGGGAACTAAATCTTGGAGGGAGTTTAGATAGATTTCTATTCTTCATTTTCTAAGTTGTTTCTCATGTGTAGATTAGAGTTGCTTTGCATGTTTGTTTGTATGAATCTTGTGGTTATTTCATATGCATGCAATCTATTCCAATTTATAATCATACAGGTGAAACCCTAACCCTAGTCATCCATAGCTTGTTGCAACCTGTTTTGGGTTTCCAAGATGACTAGGGGGTATATATTGTAGCATTTTTGACTTAGTGAGGGGTCCAAAACTTTCTTTTTGGTCCTTGATTGTTGTTGTTGATGGTATTATAATAAACAACAAGAGCTCAGATTTTGTGTCTTGTTCCTAGCACTTATTTTCTTGGTAATGTATTGATCCTAAAAGTTAATGAGAATACACTTGAATTCCTGTCTCAAACTTTGATTGTCTTCTTGTTCTAATTGTGGATTCATATATGTTAAGGTCACAGAGTGGATTAGCATATGGTAAACAAAGAGTATTGTGAGATCAGCTTGGAGTTCCTAACAAAGTTAGGATTAAAGCCTTTAGGGTGATTTCAATGGGTTCATTGTTGGATTGGAATTTGATGATCATGTTTGGGAGTGAGGGGACTAATAGGCAAAGCACTTACTCTAAGTTCATGTGTGCTTGAGTTAAGGTTTTAGTTGATATATGTTATCAAGTGACTCCTTTCCCTAGGTTAAGGCACTGATCTATTCTTTGGAAGCAATCCATCATCATCAATCACACACACACATTTAAATAATAAAATCTTTCAATCAGTCAGTAAAGGGTATAGTGGTATAACATTTAGTGATTCTTTTCAAGAAATGAATCAAGAGTACACCCGCCTGAGCATTAAGGCTCAAAGTGTAGGAGGATCTCATTGTTGATCCTTGTTAATTGGCCCTCTTCCTTGTAGACTTTGGAGTGGTGATAGAGTCAAAGCATCATTAAAAGTTATCCATCAAAGTATAAATCTGTAGGTTGAAGATCAAAGGGAAGAACCAACAAGCTGATTGGATTATAGATAGTAGTTGTTCACATCATATGACCGGTGATAAAGGAAAGTTCATAAAGTTTAACAATTATGATGGAGGAGTTGTTAGAGTTGGTAACAATGCACCTTGTTTGATTAAAGGTATAGGATCTATTACTCTTGATGAAAAGACTAATACTAATGAAGTTTACTTTGTTGATGGATTGAAACATAATCTTTTGAGTGTTGGATAGTTAGTGGATAAAGGATATCAAGTTTGGTTTACTGAGAAAACTTGTGTGATTAAGGATAAAGATGGAAATTTGATTGGAATAGGATCTAGAACTAGAGGTAATGTATTTCAGTTGAACCCTACTAAGATGACATTTTTGATGACTAAGATTGATGATAGTTGGTTATGACATAGAAGGTTCTATCATATAAACTTTGATAATATTGTGAAAGTAAGTTCTACACTTGAAATAAGAGATTTACCTAAGATTATGAAGCCTACTAACATGATTTGCAAGGAATGTGTGATGGCTAAGAAAAAAAAGAGTTCATTTCCTAGCAAGAAGTTCACATCTACATAAAAGTTGGAGATTGTTCATACAGACTTGAGCAGTCCTACTAGGACTGGAGGATTCTATGGAGAAAGGTATTTTATGATTCTTGTTGATGATTTTACAAGAATGATGTGGATTGCATTTTTGAAAGAAAAATCTGAAGCATTTGATAAGTTTAAGGTCATGAAGAATAAAGTTGAGAATGAATAAAAAATGAGGATTAAATATTTGAGATCTAATAGAGGTGGAGAATTTACATCTAAAGATTTTAACACCTTTTGTGAAGTAAATGGTATTAAGAGACAATTTTCAGCCCCTAGAACACCTAAAAAAAAGGTATTGTAGAAAGAAGGAACAGATCAGTGACTAAAGCAGCTAGAGCTATGTTGTTTGAAGGCGATTTGGCAAAGACATTTTGGAGAGAAGCAGTGAATACAGCTATATATATAATGAATAGAGTACAAATCAGAGTAGACACAGACAAGACACCTTATGAATTGTGGTTTGGACATACACCCTTAGTTAAGCATTTTAGAATTTTTGGAAGCAAATGTTATATTAAGAGAGATGATGATATAGGAAAGTTTGATCCTAGAAGTGATGAAGGAATTTTTCTTAGATATTCTTTGAAAAGAAAAGCATATAGATGTTACAATAAGAGAACTAAGACTATTGTTGAAAGTGAAAATGTAAAAGTTGATGAGAAGTTTAAAATTTAAGAAAGAATGCTTGATTATGAATCTGATGAAGGAACTAACCCTCAGCCTAACATTGAAACTATTGAATAATTTTTTGAGACTGGCAGTGAATTGTTGAATGAAAGTCATGTTGAAGAGAATAGAGAAGAGTCTAGAGAAGAATCTACAATTGAAGAAAGATCAGTGACTATGACACCTAATAGGTATATATCAAGACATCATCCTATTGAACAAGTGATTGGAAGTTTGGACAGAGGAGTTATGACTAGAAAGAAGGTACATTTATGTTTGATTTCTCAAATTGAACCTAAGTCTACTAATGAAGCTTGTGAAGCTGAACATTGGATTAAAGCTATGAAAGAAGAATTAGATCAGATTGAAAAGAACAAGACATGGGAATTGGAACTAAATGGGTATTCAGGAACAAGATGAATGAACAAAGAGAAGTAATTAGAAACAAAGCAAGATTGGTATGTAAGGGATACTCACAGCAAGAAGGAATTTACTATGAAGAGACTTTTGCCCCAGTGGCAAGACTTGAAGCAGTAAGAATATTTTTGGCTTATGCAGCATTTAAGAAATTCAAAGTGTATCAGATGGATGTGAAGTTAGCATTTTTGAATGGTGAATTAGAAGAAGAAGTCTACATTGAGCAGCCTAAAAGTTTTCCTTTGACTCAAAAAGGAGACATGGTATGTAAACTAAAGAAAACATTGTATGGACTAAAGTAAGCACCTAGAACTTGGTATGCTAGATTGGATAAGTATTTTTTAGAGTTGGGATTTACAAAAGGAATAGTTGATAGTAACTTATACACAAAAGAAATTGAGAATGGATTATTAGTTATAGTTATTTTTGTTGATAACATTATTTTTGGAGGAGAAGATAAAGCTAGTGACAAATTTGCTGATGAAATGAAGACAAAATTTGAAATGAGTATGACTGGAGAAATGAAATACTTTTTGGGATTACAGATAACACAAAACAAAGATGGTATCTTTGTAAGTTAGACAAAGTACTTGAATGATTTGTTGAAAATATTTGGTATGGAGAATTGTAAACCAATTGGAACATCTATGGTTATAGGACATAAACTATCTAGTAAAGATGAAACACCAGTAGTTGAGTAGAAGAAATATAGATCCATGATTGGTGGATTGTAGTACTTGACACGTACTAGACCAGATATACAACATTCAGTTGGAATGGTAGCTAGATTTCAAGCTGAACCTAAAGAATCACATTATGCAGCAGTGAAAAGGATATTGAGATATCTTAGAGGCATAATGGACTATGGATTGTGGTATGAAACTTCTGATGATTTTACCCTATGTGCATATACTGATGCTAATTGGGGAGGTAGCATTGATGATAAGAAAAGCACCAGTGGTGGAGCCTTTTTTCTTGGAGGAAGATTAGTTTCTTGGTTGAGAAAAAAGAAGAATTGTATCTCACAAAGTACAATAGAAGTAGAGTATGTAGTAGTAGCAAAAAATTGTAACCAGATAATTTGGGTGAAGCAAATGTTGAAGGATAGTGGAATTCAGTTTGATGAGCCTATTGTTATACATTGTGATAACACCAGTATAGTTAGTATGTCTAAGAATCTTGTATTACATTCTAAAACTAAGCATATAGAGATCAAGTATCATGTTGTAAGAGAAAAAGTTGCTGAGAAAGAAGTCAGATTGGAGTACATAAATACAAAGGAGCAGATAGAAGATATATTTACAAAGCCTTTGCCTAAGGATACATTTGAGTATCTGAGAGCTATGCTTGGGGTTATGCCCCAGCCTACTTTTGAATAATGATGCACTTGGTTGCATTCATCTAGTGGTTTATGGCCCTATCTATTTTTTGGATTGGATGTTGGTACTTCCTCTATGGGAGAGTATGTGTATCTGAGTTGAGTCATGAGGACTCTTGTGAATTTATTTTCTAAACAGTGTCTTTTGACATTGAGCTATTTTTTGACATAGTGATAGAATTTCTATCATTGATGTCAATGGGGGAGAGAATCATAAAAAAAATTGAGGAACTACATTTGTTGGAGAGACTGGATAGGAAAACAAAGCAAAATTTGATTGATGAAGAGCAGCAGAGCATTTGAGCAGCAGTGATTTGATTTTTGGAACATTGGATGTTTTTAATCTATGTTGCCATCAATGCCAATGGAGGAAATTTTTAGGAGTGAATGCTGAAGCCTTTGGTAGTCATTCTGTAGCAGTGGTTGTTGCATTTATGACTATGATTGTCATTGATGTCAACACAGTGATATTATGGAGTTTAGCAGAGAAGCAGGCACATTTTTGTTTTGCGCACATGTTATATTGCAAATTGAGTTATGTGTAGTTGATGGTATCTTCTTTGGCGTGTTATTAACCTATGTTTAATAACGCAAAAATAAATTAATTTATTCATGAAAGTTGTAAGAATTTTGGTGGAAGTAGTATTCTGGCAGTGTTCCTGAGTAGTGGTTTTAGGTAATCGGAGGATATCTCCTAACCGGGATGGAATCTAATTCTGCACAGTTAAAGGGAAGTTTGAGACTCATTGGTGGTGATTTGGTTCATAGTGCAAACTTTGAGGTCACATGATTGGAAATTTATTGTATCTGGAAGCTGACAGTTTTATGTAATTTTGATGTAGCATCTTGAAATTATTATTTTATATTTGGATGTTAACTCATTTTTAATTATTTGATTGTGGTATAAAGGAAGGAATGTTTTCCTTATTTTAAGATGGTATTGTAATAGTTGTGATATGAAATTGTGAAAGTTGTGATGCAAATATATGCGTGAAGTGAAGAATAGAGCTAATTCAATGATGAAGGAAGACTTGTGAAGTACATAGATCTAGATTTGTGATCTTGTGTACTAGAGAGTGTGGTTTTGGCATAGTGTGAAGGAGGTAACATATTTCATATTATTCTATTGAATAATCCTAAGATCTATTGGACAGTGAGTTCAGAGATCTTGCCTTGAAGTTGTTTGGGCAGTGGGTCCTTCTGTCTTCCATAATTCCTGACAGGGTTAGAATCTTTTAACAGGGATTCAAAATCTCCTAATAGAGATTCATATGTACTAAATGTATTTCATAAGACTCCTAACAAGGTCCATCCTTTCACAAGGAACTTTCATATTAGTACATCATTTTGTGGGCATCATTCCCACCGGGGTTTACGCTTTGAGCAAGAGGTTCCCTAGTTAACATATCTTGTGTTATTGTGTCATTGTCTATGATTATCTTTCTATGGTTGGTTACTATATTGATTATATGGTTTAAATCTATTGAAGTTGATAAATGGTTTAATTATTAGATAACTGATTCACCCTGTTGGTTGTCCTTTTGGTTTCAACTCGTAGGTTTACACTATGATCGACAATTTAATGTCACTGACTCTATCACCACTCCAAAGTCTGCAAGTAAAAGGGCCAATTAACAAGGATCAAAGAGATCCTCCTACACTTTGAGCCAAGATGCTCAGGTGGGTGTACCCTTGATTCACTTCTTGAAAGGAATCACTAAATGTTATACCACTATACCCTTTACTAACTGATTGAAAGATTTTATCATTTAAATGTGTGTGTGGTTGATGATGATGGACTGCTTCTAGAGAATGGACCAGTGCCTTAACTAGGGCATAGAGTCACTCACCAACATATATCAACTGAAAAAACTCAATTCAAACACCCCTGAATTTAGAATAAGTGCTTTGCCTATTATCCCTCTCCCTCACATACCATGACATCAAATCCTTATCTAGGCATGAACTCATTGAAACTACCTGAAAGACTTTAATCCTAACTTTGTTAGGAACTCAATGATAATTTCAAAATACTCTTTGTTTACCATATGCTAACTCACTTTGTGAAATTAACATATATGAGCCCAAGAACAAGATAAGAAGACATACACAAATATGGGATTGGAATCCAAGTATCTTCTCATTCAAATTTGCAGAATCAATACATTACCAAATAAAAAAATGCTAGGAAACAAAAACTAGATCCAAGTTCACCTTCTTCAGTACAATATCATCAGCAACCTGGGACCAAAAGACTTGGAACTCAAGGAAAATTTTTGGAACCTCTACAAAGTAAAAAATACAACAATATATACCACCAATCATCTTGAAATCCCAGAACAAGATGCAACAAGCTACGAATGACTAGGGTTAGGGTTTCACCCACTAGAGCAACCAAATCAGTCAAAAATTCAATGTAGGGGATGGAAACCGAGGCGATTAGAACAATTAGATCCAAGAATGATCTCAATTTATGAAGAATCTCATAGTAGTGTACTGGAGATAATGAATCTACCATGCTAAACAATCTGACTATTCACCTGCAACACACCTTGAGCAAGTGACTACCTACATTTTTAATGTACAAAGCTTCTACAATAAACATCAGACAACTTGCACCACACTACAACAGTCGGCACCACCAAACTAATTGAATCTGGCCACTAAAACATTCAATTTTGGTCCATCCTATCGTAGAAAACCCCATTCAAAAATTTAAATTCAAACTACAATGGCTATTTTATGGCACCAAGAAGAGAATCAATGGTCAACATTTAAACTTCAATCAACTTTAAAACATCTCCATCAGATCTTTTTACTTTTCCCGGGCTTCTTGCGCTTTGTATTTCTTTAAACAAAATTGATGGTCATCGTTATACCGTGATGCTAAAAGTCAAGCATCTCACCTCAATGGTATAGCAACAACCACACAATCCTCATGAACCTGTAGACACCTTACTCCTTTGAGAACAATAGCCCCACTGACAACATCCAGCTTGTTACTTCACCAACCAATCGAAAACCACCAAATCAGCATGACCTGGCATTAGACCCACTTACAACCTTTACGTTAGATTCCAAATTAATGGTTGTCACATGATCATGAAGTGAAAGAATATTCCTTGTGATCATGTGACAACCACTAGATCTTCAAGTGATTGACAACTTGACCCCACCCTACCACATAAGCCATTTCAATGAATCACAAGCTGCCACATTGCGAAAACTAGTAGGCAAACCTCTAACTTTTCCTTCATTCCTTAGACCTCTAACAAGTGCCACATTAGACTCCCATCGACCAATGAGAAGCTGGTGACTTGTTCCACCTTGGCATCCTGAGGACCCGCCTATCTATTGTCAACCCTCGCATCATACAGTTGTTGCTATACCACCATATTAAACATCAAGCACTTTACCTTAGCGGTGTAATGATAGCTGCGAGATGTGTCAGTACTTTAATCTACTACAAACCTTCAAGATGGGCCCCTCAGGATAGGTGGCACCTTATCACATGTTCAAAAGGGGAAGAAAGATTCCTTGCAAACATGTGACAACCACAAGTTTTTCTAAGGGTTGAAACATAGGAAAACATTACGGGGGGGACTTAGGAACTTAGGAAAAATTATAGGGGGGCCCGACATGGTGAAACCTAACCGCAAAGATGTAAAGTGATCTTTTAATTAACACAGGTGGATAAAAGGTTTTAAGTGGCCTGATAAAGTAACACAGAAAAATAACAAGGCTAGGGTAAAGTTAGGTTATATTTTGAATTTTTGTACCCAACGTCTAGTTATTTAAAAATTTGACAAGGGTTTTAGCTAGAGACTAGGAAAAACACTACAGGGTCTAGGGGAAGAGACCAGGAGCTATGAAAATTTTAATAGGTGCTAACAGTGGCTCTTGTTGGGGATGCATGCCTTCTGCAGACATGGCAAGGATTTAGATCTCTGGGAAAAGAAAACCACCTACTGGAAAAGGGCATAGAGACCTCAAAAAACATAGGGAACACACCAGGGAAACAGGAAGGGAAAATATTTACAGAGATCTACAAAATTTTTACACTTTACTTGGTGGCCCTAAGCCACCAAAAGAAAACCAATGACCCTCTTGAATCAAAAATCTAATTTTCATCTACATATGTGACCAACCACCTGAAATTATCCTAATCACCTTGTGGCCAACATACATGAATATTCATGGGCTGAAGAATGAAATTGTGCTGATCACTACCCATGTTTTTCTAGTCATAGTTATTATAGTCATACTCCAAGAAGGAACATCATTTACTTCCTCTTGATGACTGGAAACAATAAAAGGATCAAGTAATGCATCAGAAATAAAGCATATTGAGCACTATGCATTACTACAAAAATACCTGGCTGAGAAGGACATGGATCCTCAAATTTGCCTTCATACTTTGCCTCAGCCACTGAGCAACTTGGTTCCTCCATGATGTCTTCACTGACTTGATCATGAACCAAGTGAAGGTCTTCTTCACAAACAATGTGATAGGGGGACATTGGATTTGCATCATCATTTTCATTAAAAGAAGTTCTATCCCAATTATTAAAGACAAGGTCCTCAATATTGTCACCATCAATATCATATTTATCAAAAGAAGGAAAAGGATATAAACAAGAAACTTGTTCATCACTACAATTTCTATGATAGGAAAAGACACTGTCATGTCCTTCTACCTCTTCTCTTGCAGAGTCACTACATGAGGGGATCTTTGGTGAAAATGGAACATCCTAATCACTTTGAACACTAGCCTCATTATCAGTGTCAAAGGATAGATCATAGGGGGCTGTAAATCAAAATCCAAAATAGAGGTGTACCTCTAAAATTCTTCAGCCAAGAGTGCTGAATTCCTTTCACTGCTCAATGGACTTTGGACCTTAATATAATCTTCCTCAGCTTCATCCCTACTATAAACATCATCCTTGTCAGGAACAAGGATACACATTTCTAGCCTTAGATCATCTTGTGTGAATCAAGCTATGCAGGAATCATCATCTACATCATACTCAATACTCTTCCCTTCACACAAAACATCATCATACCGAGACAAGAAAACCACCCTCTCATATTGACAAGAAAAAGAATCTATAGACAAAAAGGAAATATTGCCATCCTCAGATTCATCTTCATCATTTTCATATGCAACGACCTCAAAGTCAGCTTCATAATCAACACTTTCTACATAATGAGAATCAACATCAGAAACACTAGCCTCCTCATGATCAACATCAGCAACCACCAGTCTTAGCAATCTTATGTCCTCTGTAAACTGCCAGTTCACCATTTTTATCTTTGCTAATTCATTCTTTAGAGAAACAACTTTATCAAAATGCTCAACAAACTTAGCTCTCAACACATCCCAAGAAGGGATTGAACATGAAGGCAAGGACAGGAACCACTTCCTTGCACCATCAAAAAATGTCTGCACAAGTAACCTCATAGAAATATCTTCATGTTCAATATCCATTTCACCAAAAAGATCCATGAGGTCATCTATATGCTAGCTTGTAGAAATAGATCCACTAGCTAGGAATCTAGGCAAGCATTCCTCAGCATCAGTAGGGAACTCATTAGGGGCACCTTCAATGCCATCAAAACAAAAAGGGCCTATATTCCTCCATAAGGAACTGCCCACTACTACTCATCCCTTTATGCAGTGCTCAACACTTGATAGGGAAATATTTCTTTACAACTGATTTTCATAAAGAGAAGACATATGAAAACTAAAATACCTAAAAGTTCTGCAGCAAGAACTTTGTTGACTAGAAGGTAGGGCAGATCTAGAGCTCATCGTGCAGCTCCATCAGGTTCTTTAATAGATAGAGTCACCACCTTCTTGAAGAGGAAAATATGGTACTTTTATTGTAGCTTCTTTCAATCAACCAAAACTTCACCATGATTTACACACTGTTTATCAGGAACTGCATTGATCAAATAGAGAACTCAGAGTCACCACTCAATACGCAGTGAGAAGATTTTAGCAAATGCTTTGTTTGTTTATCTGACTCTATGATCTTTAACCAAGACTCTGGGATGATCTAGCCAAGCAAAGAAGCTTGCTATCTTTTACTTCTTCCCTAGTAGAGTCCCCATTTTGTTGGTTGTCATTTTGGTTTCAACTCCTAGGTTTACAATATGATCGACAATTTAATGTCATTGACTCTATCACCACTCCAAAGTCTGCAAGTAAAAGGGCCAATTAACAAGGATCAAATAGATCCTCCTACACTTTGAGCCAAGATGCTCAGGGAGGTGTACCCTTGATTCACTTCTTCAAAGGAATCGCTAAATGTTATACCACTATACCCTTTACTAACTGATTGAAAGATTTTATCATTTAAATGTGTGTGTGGTTGATGATGATGGACTGCTTCCAGAGAATGGACCAGTGCCTTAACTAGGGCATAGAGTCACTCACCAACATATATCAACTGAGAAACCTCAATTCAAACACCCTTGAATTCATAATAAGTGCTTTGCCTATTATCCCTCTCCCTCACATACCATGACATCAAATCCTTATCTAGCCATGAACTCACTGAAACTACCTGAAAGACTTTAATCCTAACTTTGTTAGGAACTCAACGATAATTTCAAAATACTCTTTGTTTACCATATGCTAACCCACTTTGTGAAATTAACATTTATGAACCCAAGAACAAGATAAGAAGACATACACAAATATGGGATTGGAATCCAAGTATCTTCTCATTCAAATTTGCAGAATCAATACATTACCAAATAACAAAATGCTAGGAAACAAAAAATAGATCCAAGTTCCCCTTCTTCAATACAATATCATCAGCAACCTGGGACCAAAAGACTTGGAACTCAAGAAATTTTTTTGGAACCTCTACAAAGTCAAAAATACAACAATATATACCACTGGTCATCTTGAAATCCCAGAACAGGATGCAACAAGCTATAGATGACTAGGGTTAGGGTTTCACCCACTAGAGCAACCAAATTATTCAAAAATTAAATGTAGGGGATGGAAACCCAGGTGATTAGAACAATCAGATCTAAGAATGATCTCAATTTATGAAGAATCTCAGAGTACTGTATCAGAGATCATGAATCTACCATGCTAAACAATTTGATTATTCACTTGCAACACACCTCGAGCAAGTGACTACCTACATTTTCAATGTATAAACCTTTTGCAATAATCATCAGACACCCTAGACCACACTGCAATAGTTAGCACCACCAAACTAATTGAATCTGGTCACTAAAACATTCAATTCTGGTCCTTCTTGTCATGGAAAACCCCATTCAAAAATTTAAATTCAAACTACAATGGCTATTTTATGGTGCCAAGCAGAGAATCAACAGTCAACATTTAAACTTTGATCAACTTTAAAACATCGCCGTCAGATCTTTTTACTTTTCCCAGGCTTCTTGTGCTTTGTATTTCTTTATGCTAAAAATCAAGCATCTCACCTCAATGGTATAGTGACAACCACATGATCCTCACAGATGTGCAGACACCTTACTCCTTTGAGAACTGTGGCCCCACTAACAACATCTAGCTCGTTACTCCATTGGCCAATTGGAAACCACCAAATTAGTATGACTTGGCATTGGACCCACTAACAGCCTTTACATTAGATTCCAAATCGATGGCTGTCACATGATCACAAAGGGGAAGAATATTCCTTGAGATCATGCGACAACCACTAGATCTTCAAGCGACTGACAACTTGACCCCTCCCTACCGCATAAGCCATTTCAATGAATCACAAGCTGCCACATTGTGAAAACCGGTAGGCGGACCTCTGACTTTTCCTTCATTCCTCAAACCTCTAACATGTACCACATCAGACTCCCATCGACCAATGAGAAGCCACTAACTTGTTCCACCCTGGCACCCTAAGGACCCACCTATCTATCGTTGACCCTCGCATCGGATGGTTGTTGCTATACCACCATATTAAACATTAAGCACTTTACGTTAGTGGTGTAATGATAGCTGCAAGATGTGTCAGTACTTTAATCCATTGCAGACCTTGAAGACGGGCCCACTGGGATAGGTGGCACCTTGTTACATGTTTGCAAGGAGAATAAAGAGTCCTTGAGAACATGGGACAACCACAAGTTTTTTGAAGGGTTGAAACATAGGAAAACATTATGCGGGGGACTTAGGAACTTAGGAAAAATTAAAGGGGGGCCCAACATGGTGAAACCTAACCACAAAGATGTAAAGTGATCTTTTAATTAACACATGTAGATAAAATGTTTTAAGTGGACTGATAAAGTAACATGAAAAGATAACAAGGCCAGGGTAAAGTTAAGTTATATTTTGAATTTTTGTAACCAATGGCTAGTTATTTGAAAATTTGACAAGGGTTTTAGCCAGAGACCAGGAAAAAATCTGTAGGGACCAGAGGAAGAGACCAAGAGCCATGAAAATTTTAACAAGTGCTAACACCCCCCCCCCCAGCTCAGTTATCTTGGGGATCTTTGCTTTCTAACAAAATTTTATAAACTAAGTATAAGATCTAGATTGGAAGAAGATGAAGTTTTAAAGGTTGCTAGGTATCTAGGTGGTTTAAGATTTAGCATTCAAGATTAATTTGTGGCTTCTAACCCCAGAAGTGTGAAGGAATGTTACCAGTTGGCTCTTAGAATAGAGGAGAAATTGAAAAGGAAGAGTGAAAGGTAGAATAGAAATAATAGAGGAGGATCTTCAATGATGGGAAGATGAGGAAGGACAAATCAGGTTTGGGAAAAGAAGGACAAATGAACTACTTCTGAGGCAAGAGGATGACACACCCAAAGAGGTGGAAGATTTGGAGGAGGAAGAGAAAGTGGCATTTTCACAGGCAGGTGCTTTCATTGCAATGAACTTGGACATCCATATTTTAGATGCCCTAAATGGATAGAATCTGATCAAAGAAAGGAAAGGAGGGTAAATCTGATTGAAGAAGAAGAAACTCATGAACCCAAAGTAGCAAACCCTAAGGTAGGAGAATTTCTACTCATGAGGAAAGGAAGACCATTATGTTGGCATTAAGTATGTTTGTCATTAGTGAGAACACTTATTTAGACTCTGTGTGTTTACTGAGCAGAATAGTGTTTACCAAGCAGAACAGTGTTTACCGAGTAGACCGAGCTTCGCAGTGCTTACCAAGTTATGATTACCGAGTGATGAGATGAACAGTGTTTACCGAGTGCTAGCACGATAAATAGGGAATTCAATTTCTACCGAGTGACACTATATCTATTGAGTCTCTAGTATATACCAAGTTTGAAACTACAACCAAGTGGTTAGTATGGACCGAGTCTCCACTTCTACTAAGAGCATGATGATGTCGAGTAACGTAGTGGATGTCGAGTATCAGAAAGTCACCGAGTTAGTTTGCAAGAACTTTGTAACTATATTTGGGCTGACTCAGTAATACTTGTGTTGACTTGTATTTTAGCAGCCAACTTTGTAATTATTTTAGATTGATATATAAGCAATGTTTTGTATCATATCCAAGGTGTGAATAAGCAAGAAGTGTGAAGAAGAGAAGAAAGGCAGAGATAGGTGAATTAAAAAGGGCTACAGTAGTATAAGGAGTAGCAGAGACATATCTATCACAGAAGGTGATCAGTACATCAAAGAATCTCAATCAGCAAGTACAGTTGCAAGTAAGAGATCTATTGTTTCATCCTAACAGGTGAATCAGCTTGAAATTCTTTAACAGGGTAGACTTAACAATCTTTTGTAAAATCTCTTAACCAAGTGCATACTTCATTGTATGTTTGTAAATCCTCTAACAAGGTGGACCTAGCAGTCCTAATTGCTCCTAATAGGGCAAATCATCAGAAGTGATCATTGTAAGCCTTAACTGGCAAACTTTATACTATAGTATTGAAGTTTTGTGGGTATCATCCCCACCCTAGTTTTACTTTCTATTTGGAAGGTTTCTAGGTCACCAAATCATTATGTTCAAAGTGTTATGAATGTTTTATTCTTTCTGTTACTCATGCATGTAGTTAGCTTATTGATCTAAATGTTATTTGGAATATGGTTAAGGTCTGAAATTTGTAAAAGTTTTGAAGTTACTGATTCACCCCTACCCTCTCAGTAACTTGGCTAGTCTTAATATTTCCAACAATTGGTATCAGAGCTTTGTGGTTCTCAGGATAAAGTTTGACAGGTTGAGAAAAGATTTAGGACAATGGAGATATTTAGACTTAATAAAGTAATTGAAAATGAAAAGCTAGATCTGGAAATGGCCATAGCTCAACTCAAGGAAGAAAAAGAGCATTTTGCCCAATCCCTAAAAAGAAGGAAGGAACTTGCAAATCAAATGAATGACCACCAGTATGTTGAAGAAAAGGTTGAAGACTTGTTTCCTTCAACTAGCTCAGATGAAGCAAACAATGGAATTTAAAGAACTCCTAGAAAAGAATGGATCTCTGCAAGAAGAAGTAAGAAAATTGAATAGAGAACAAGAAATTCAGTCAACAAGATTTCGTGAAATCTTGGAACAAAGAAACAAGATGTGTAATACCTCTCCTATGGTGATACTTAGACTTTTTTGATTTGGACATTTTTATTATGATGGTCAGGACTATACATTTACATTTATGTTTTGTGAATGATGATATGATGGATATGCTCATTTATGGTTATCATTTATATGTTTATGAGATTAGAAAACCATCTATTTTTATATGTTTTATGGATCTAACCCAATGATTTGAATTTAACCATTATCATGATGTTTTATGTTTCATGGATATGTGTCAGATGTGTTTTCATAACTCAGGATGAAGTCATAGTTAATCACTTAGTTGAGGTCCACACGATGTATCAATCCTGGTCATCTGCTTGCATATGTTATTCTCGGAAGAGGCTGGAGATTGCACCCAGGAGGATTTGAAGGAGTGTTGAAAGGGTTGAGAGGATTGGACTAGTCTTCATCAACTGAATCTCCGTAGGACTCCAGGTTGGAATTCATCCTAAGAGTTATCTCTCCTTTGTGATATGAAAAGATGAAAATCTAGTTAAATGTTTCTCTGTATGTTCGTTGTTGATATAAATTACAAAATGTTGTGTTTCATATATATCATGGTCCCTATATTAGTGATTTAAAGAGTACGAACATGTTGAATGGATTTATTTCCTATACTGAGTATAAACAAATATTTATGCAATTATAGGAGGTTGTAGGGTTCTTAGCATTCTCCTTGTATTTCCTCTCTTATCGAGAATGTCCATGAGTTCTTCGAGGCTTTAGAACTTCTGTTTCAAACCTACAGTTTCATATTTTTCTTTGCACCACTTTCTTTGCCCAGATCTAGAACAGATATGTTGGATAGATAGGATGGATTGATGGGCCATTTCTAAAGGGAAACTGGGAGATCTCAAAACTAGTAAACTGAGAGATCACATAATATATCCACACAAGGGACTGACTTGGCACTTCCCACCTAAGGATAAAAGGATCAAAGGTGAAGTTTCTTCCTATGGAACCTGGTGATATCTCCATAACAACAACAACGATCAAGGATTTTGAGGGATAGCTCAGACCTGTGAAGCCAGGTGGAGACGATACCTTGTACCTGCAATCCTGCATCACCAAGAAGATATATATATATATATATATATATATATATATATATATATATATATATATATATATATATATATATATATATATATATATATATATATATATATATATATATATATATATACATACATACATACATACATACATACATACATACATACATACATACATACATACATACATACATACATACATATGGATATACAAATCAGATATATGCAAGCAGATGACCAGGATCGATACATCATGTGGACCTCAACTAAGTGAGTAACTATAACTTCATCCTGAGTCATGAAAACACATCCGACACATATCCATGAAACATAAAACATCATGATAATGGTTAGATTAAAATCATTGGGTTAGATGCATAAAACATATAAAAATAGATGGTTTTCTAATCTCATAAACATATAAATGATAACCATAAATGAGCATATCCATCATATCATCATTCACAAAACATAAATGTAAATGTATAGTCCTAACCATCATAATAAAAATGTCCAAATCAGTAAAGTCTAAGTATCACCATAGGAGAGGTATTACATCCTCCCCCCCTAGAGTTAGGCTTACTCCTAGAAGCCTACAAATAAATATGGATAGGCATCTCTAAGCCTAGCAGCATCTTCCCATGTGGCGGAAGAATCATCATTGGGGTCCCATTGGACCCTTGTCTACTCTATGGTTTGACCCCTAAGGGTCAGTGTCTGCTGCTCCAAAATGCGTACCAGCTCTAAAGCCAGCTGCCCATCCGCTACCTGAGGTTTCAATGACTATTCCCTGATGATTGGCTTGTCCATGGTCTAAGGTGGAAAATACTCAGTGAGTTCTTCTTGCATTGCCTATTGTAGGTTCTGAAGAGGCTTGTTTATAACTAGCTGCTGGGGTAGCCTTCTAAGGGAAATTAACTACAATGTTACCATGTTGGCCACAAGAGTAACATCCATTGTTCTTGACAAAATTCCTTCCTGCAGAAGGTGTGCTAGACTGCTGATAACTACCTTGACTAGAATTCTGAGGCATACTCTGAGATGGCTGAGGGTTTGGGTATCACTTTGCATGCTGCCAGTTGTGAGGATTGTTGGATTGAGAACCCCCACTTTTATTATTGTTGCCATTGTAATTGTTGTTGTTGCTATTGTTGAAAGACTTCCTTTTCTGGTGGTTCTGACTTCCTTTAGGAGGATAGTTTTTAGGTCCAGGTGCTCCTTGAGATGGATTACCTTTGAAACCTGACCCATCCTGGAAGGCATTACCCCTTGGCCACCTGTCTGACCTCCTAACCCCAAGGCTATATTTTGTTCCTCAAGGCAATCTTTGATGACTGCATCATTAACTGTCTGAGGTTCAAACATTTGTACACTACCGACCAAGCAACTGTTGAGTCCTCTAAGGAAGTGTTGAGTCAACATGGGTTCATCATCCTTATATCCTGAGTATGGCTTGAGTTCCAAGAACTTCCTCTCATAGTCATCTACTGACATAGTTAGCTGCCTTAGGTTGTGAAACTCTTCAGTTCTTTCCTATCTCCAGTGGTCAGATAGAAATTTGGCTCGAAAGAGTTCTAGGAATAGTTCCCATGGAAGAGTGGTAATATCTATGTGAAGTTACTCTCTCTTTGTTTCCCACCAAGTGGATGCAAAGTCTCTAAGGTGAATTACTATAAACTGAGCCTTAGTATTGCTGCTATAAGGATGCATGGAGAAAAGCCTTTCTAGTTCTAGCAACCAAGTCTGCGCGGTAGATCCACCTTGATATAAATTATAGAATGCTATGTGTTGGTCCATTTTCCTATCAATGCAAAACCTTTTGAAAATGGCCCATTTCCTTGCAATTTTTCTTGGTGTGCGCCCTTAGCCTGTGTGCTTCATGTTGTCACCTTGCTCCAGTTCAGATCGCATCTCCTGAATCGCAAAACCCAGGGAGTTATTAAAGTTTTAAGGTCTGCAGGAAATAATTTTAAAATCTGCCTAAGTGTCGAAAACCCACAATGTTTTTGAAAACTCATGATGTTTTTGGTCTCCCTGCTACCTTTTGGTCTGCATGAAAATCCTGGATGTTTTCAATCTTTCACTAAAAACCCTGTGTGTTTTTGACCTTGCATTTCTTCTCTTCTACCGACATTCCTTGTTCTTCAGTCTTAACTATGCAAGTGTGATCAGTTGGTGGGACCTAGTTTCTGGATGAGTCAGAGGATCTTGACATGTCAGAGCATCAATGGTTGTCGCTAAAGCATGAAGGATTTGTTAGGGCTATGCGAAATTGTACCGGCCATTGATTCTTCTTTACGGTGTAGTGTTTCAACCTGTGGGTCCAGGTCTGCAGGCTCTTCCTGATTGGTTGTCATATGGCTGCATGTCAGAATTTTTTGACATGCAATCATGCGACTGCTTGCCACCTATCTGCGTGGGTCCCAGTTCTTAGTGATGTTCAGCTGCCTGGCGGTTAAGCTTTTCTTTCCATGATCTGGTGACTCGCGGTTATCTCTTGGTCGCTGATTCTTGGCGGTTAGGCCCTTAACATCTGGCAACCTAGTTGGCGGTTTACTTTTCCTTAGTTGCACAATCATGTAATGGTGGGCCCAGGTCTTCAAAAGTTTCAAAATGATTGGTTGTCGCATGATCGCATGTCAGATTTTTCTGATATGCGACCATGCGACTGGTTACTTCTTACCCGTGGGGCCAATTGGTGGAAAGGGTGTGGTCCTACTGGTAGTCATGTGGCGGCCTTTGGTTGGCTATCGCATGATCGCATAGCCCAATGTTTAGCTATGCAATCATGCAACTAGTTGACACGTGTCTACGGTGGTGATGTGGTGTCTTCTAGCTGGTCCGAGGTGGTGACTTGGCTTTTTGTCAGTGGGTCTGTTGTTAGGGTGGAACAAGTTGGCATCTTCTAATTGGTTGGTGAAATGACATGTTGGATGTTGTCAGTGGGGCCGCAATTTTCAAAGGAAGTAGAATGTCTACAATTTTGTGAAGATCATGTGGTTGTCGTTATACCACCGAGGTGAGATGCTTGACTTTTAGCATCACAGTATAGCGACAACCATCGATATTCTTTGGCGATGCAATGGACCGTGGGACCACTATCAGAGGATGCTAAGGTGGTAGAGTTCTATTGGATGTAGAGCGATGATGTGGTGAAGTTGCCAGTCATGGGCCTAGTTGTCAGATTCCTTTGATCTTACGACTATCGCATGACCGCAAGGAATATTCTTTCCCCTTACGATCATGCGACAACCATCCGATCTTCCAGTGATTCAAAAGGGCAACAGTCTAGTGGGTCTGGTTCTTAGTTTGTTGTGACATGTGCACTTTTCATTGGTTGGGGAGTGGTGACATGGTGCTGATGTGGAGGCTTGTCGCATGTTTGCATAGCCCTTTTCCTAGCTATGCGATCATGCGACAACTATTTGGATGTCACAATTGTGGAGTTAAGGTGGGTCCATAGTGCTGGTGTTGCCGAGGTGTTCTTTTTCAATTGGTTGTTGACTGCTGATGGGGTTGTTGACTTTCCAAATGGGCCTACAACCATTGTGAATTAGGTATGACAGCCTGATTTGTCAGGAAGGATGGATCATCAACGACCATGTTTTAAAATGAACTGGGTGCCAAAGACTTGATCGTTGGAATTCAAATTTAAACTTGCAGATGGTTTTTGCAACAAGAGGTACGCATAATTGATGGTTTTCTGGCCATTTCTTGATTTGGTTGGTGGCATCGATTGTTGCAGTGTGGTCTAGTGAGTTGGGTGATTGCTTGTAGATGTTTTGCCATCTGGGGGAGGATAGTTTTTGTTGGCTCGAGGTGTTTTGATGGTCTGGTCAGACTGTTATTCATGATGAATTTATGATCCTAGGTACAGATTTGAAGATTTTATCTTTCTTGTGGATCATTCTTGTTTCTGATAGATTGGTGCTGATTTTCCGTCCAGTGAGTTTTTAGATTTAGCCATTGTAACCTATACCCTAGCTGTTTGAAGCTTGTTGCATCCTATCTTTGGGATTCCAAGGTAGCTAGTGGTATAAATGGTTGAAGTTTTGACTTTGTAAGCATTCCATTCTATTTGGTTCCTATGAGAAGTAGTAAACTCTGTCGCATTGTAGGAGGCTGAATAGAATTTCTTTGTATCTTTTGTAGGTTATTGAAGTGGTTGCCTCATCTCTGGTATAGACATGTACATGATTCACCATACTTAATATAATTGTTTCAAGCTTTCAAGTCTCTCCTTGGTGTCAGTTTTATGAGTTTTGGATTTTCTGGTCCATTGCATAGGGTTACCTTTGCATATGTTCTAGTATTTAGTTCTTGATCTAGGATCAAGTGAAAAATACTTTGGATAGGGCATAGATTCATTAGATTAATCTATAGAAGGATCTTATAAGTAGTGGATGGGCTGGAATAGTTGTATTTATGGCTTTGAGTCTTTGACAGTAGTTGGTTCATGTTCTATATTTGTTTTTGAGTGCTACCCAATGGATAATGGCACTGATCAAGGATTAGTACATTCAGTTGAGTCCAATGCTTGATGCTCTTTGGCTATTTCCTACATCTTTGAATATCAATCACCAGTAATAACCTTCACAAGGTCATTTTATACCCAATAGCAATTGAGATTCAATGAATTTTTGGTTAACATTTAGTAGTCTCTTGCTATCATCTACTTTGTTTAATCCAGTCCAAAGTCCTAAAATGCCATAAGCTACTAGATTAGGTGCACCTGCCTTAGTTTTGTAGAGCTAGAAGTAGAAGAGGGCATATTAAGACCCTATAGTTAGTCCAGTTGTCTTGCAGAGCTCTCATACTTGGAATTAACCACTCCTAACATTAGTCTCAAGGCATATTGGCAGCCCTAAGTGGAGTAAGCATTTTCGAACACCAACACTATGTTTCATATATATCATGGTCCCTGTATTAGTGATTTGAAGAGTAGGAACATGTTGAATGGATTTATTTCTTGTATTGAGTATAAACAAATATTTATGCAATTATAGGAGGTTGTAGGGTTCTTAGCATTCTCCTTGTATTTCCTCTCTTATCGAGAATGTCCATGAGTTCTTCGAGGCTTTAGAACTTCTGTTTCAAACCTACAGTTTCATATTTTTCTTTGCACCACTTTCTTTGCCCAGATCTAGAATAGATATGTTGGATAGATAGGATGGATTGATGGGCTATTTCTAAAGGGAAACTGGGAGATCTCAAATGGGTCGTGCTCAGATTAGGCAACCCTAGTTCCCAGAATGCCCAGTTTTACCCGCAAGCCAAAGTTGACAGTCATCTTTTGTAGTTTCTAGCAATAAGTCAGTGATGACCGAGTAAGTTAGTGGTGACCGAGTAAGTCAGTGATGACCGAGTAATTCAGTGATGACTGAGTAAGCTAGTGATGACTGATTAAGTCAGTGATGACCGAGTAAGTCAGTGATGACTGAGTAAGCTAGTGATGACCGAGTAAGTCAGTGATGACCGAGTAAGTCAGTGGTGACCGAGTAAGTTAGTGGTGACCAAGTAAGTTAGTGGTGACCGAGTAAGTTAGTGGTGACCAAGCAACCAATGTGAACCAAGAAGATTAGTGTTAACTGATGAAAATAGGATTCAAGCTTTATACAATGAAAATAGTATAAGTTTACGTACTTTAATTTCTTATACTTTAAGATATACTTGTATAAAGGGTTTAGGTACCTTTTGAATTGATTGGGATAGGTTTCAACTTCCTAGGAGTTAAGTTGTAACTTTTAATTTTTAGATTTTTAATAAAATCAGACTTAGTCAAAAACCAGACTTAGTCAAATTTTAGGCTTAGTCAAATATCAAGCTTAGAATGAAGTTCATGGAACATTATCTTTTGGTATATAGAACTTTGAGTAAATCATAAATGTGTTCATTCCTTTTTTGGTAGAGGTTATTTTTAGTGTGTTTGGATGGCTTAATAGGGTTAGGATGTGTGTAGGAAGCAGTTTAGGGCTTAGGGTTGTCTAAGAAGATCAGGACCATTCTAAACATCCTTAAACATTCCTAATTTCTCCTAAAACATCCATAAATTATCTTATTATTTTCTACTCTTTGATGCAGTCTTACAAAAGTGTTTATGATATGTTTTTACTATGTATGATGTGGTTGCGATATGTGGGTTAAGGGTAGAAAACCTAATGACACCTAGTGAGTGGCTCTCAGTGCGAGGCCGGGGCCCTAAGTGGCTAGTACCAAGATAACCAACTGAAGAGTTATTTTAACAAGTGATAATTTAATTAAAACTTATGGGAATGGGTTCAAACTTGTAAAAAGATTAAATGTGCCTCGCCCATGCCATTAGTTCTAGTAAAGGTTATGGATGGGAGTGGGAGAAGGTGCCTATGTGTAGGTATGATTGAATGGTGCTTGTCTATATGAAAGGCATTTGATTCTGCATGTGCCTACTTGGGGGCCGGGGCCTGGAGTGGCTAGTACTAGGACAACCCAAGGGGTGAGGGCTATTCGATGACACTCACTTAGGTTGTTGCTTAGAGTTTCTACCAAGCCTTAGAACCTATTTGGGGAAACATTTATACTTGGGCTTTCTTTTCATTTGTTATTTGGGAAAGGTAACCTGACCCTAGGTTTGGCCTAGCTATTCCTTCTTTGTGGACCCTGGTGTTTATCTCCTAGCATGGGGGAGTGGGCCTTTGGGTGTCCACGTGGTTGGGTGGTAAAAATTTTATCGAGGTATCTTTTGCGGATGCAGTGTTGAAGATTCATGCTTGCTTATGTACCACTTTTTGAAGAATAAAGGCTTTGTAATTATCTTTCATGATGTAAAGTTATTGTTACCTCCCGAGCGGAGATGAATGTAATGTAATCATTGATGTAATTCAAAATGATGTATTTGAAATGGGTAGACTTAGGAAAAAGGGAAAAAGGGGATGTGAACTTTATGTATAAGATGTATGTTGGAAAAGAAAATGATTTTTAGTTAAGTAGTATGATTTTAATTAGTGATGATTCACGGAAAGGCCATTGAAGAACAAATGTATTATTTGAAATGCATCAAATGATTTAGATGGTTCTATTTGATTTAAAGTTTATATTGTTCATAAAGAATGCTTAGGAATATAGATGATTTTAAATGGAAAATTGAAATGAAAGTACTATGTAGTTCTTAATAAAGAATCTTATAGTGATATGATGTAATTTGCTTTCAGAAGTATATCTTGTTGTTAGTTTACTTAATGGACTTAAATGAATCAGGCATTAGATAGAAGGGAACCTTGGGAGGAAACTAAGTTTAAGTTTTGTTCATATAATTGTTTTAAAATTTCAAATTTTTTCATAAATCATTACTTGGGTTTTTCTTTTGAACAAAGAGAATCTTTGTTCTCTTCCCCGGTTCCCTTGCGGGGCATGACAAGATGAAAGATGAAATAGATGGAAAGAACAATGAAATCCAAAATCAAACTCTTCAGCTAGAAAACCTTATTGATCAAGTCTCCAATGCAAATGAAGAAATCCTGACTCTGACATTAGAAAATGAAAATATAAGAGAGGAGCTGAGATCTAAAAAGTAAATCAATTTAAGATTGGTGAATGATCTAGACACTGAAAGGCAAATCAATGAGAGAATGTTGAAATCTCAAGAAGATATGAATTAGGTGTATAAAAGAAACCTTCATAAGAAAAAAGGAAAAGCAGGACTTGGATACAAAGAGGAAGGTGAATCCTCCAAACAAGGTACTCAAAAGAATCAGAAACTCACTTGTAATCACTGTGGAAAAATTGGTCATACTTCAAACAAATGTTGGAGCAATGGAAAAGAAAAATTCAATGGAAAATGCTACAATTGCAATCAGCATGGTCATAAAGCAAATGAATGCAAGGAGAAACCAAGATTTAAAGGCAAATGTAACAAACAAGGTCACAAGGCATCAGAATGCAGAACTAAAACACCCAATCCAGCAGAACAAATTGTGAAAGTGATATTTGGTTGGGATTACAACACTTGGTGTAGGTGTCATTAATGTGGAGAATATGGACACATTGGCATGAATTGTGTAAGGCATCACTTGAGAAAAATGTATACTAGCATAAGATGTTATACATGCACTGAACTTGGTCATATAGCTAAAAACTGCATGAATACAAATAGAGTTGCAAATGAAAAGAAAGCAAAAGAAAATAGCATCAGGAAGTAGATGAGACAAAAGTGGATTCCTAAACCTACCGAGCAAACCAGTCAAAGTAATGAAGTCACTCATGAAGAGGGTGGCTCTATCAATTCTAACTAAGTCTCCAAGAAAGCACTGGAACTATATCTTCATAGACATATTCCAAAACAGTTCCAGAATTGAAAGGAAGAAAGATCCAAATCAGTATGCAAGATACAATAGGATCAGAGGAAGGTCGGTATCAGTTACCATCAAGAAATTTCATATGGTTACCGAGTAAGGTCAGAGCAGTATGAATTTGTATGTTCGCCGAGTTGTGGAATCTTCACCGAGCAATTAATGAATAGTGGATGACAGTCTGTCTAGTTCAATGCCCTAATTCCTACGGAGCATTAATGACAAAATTTTAACAAAAATCATGAAATTTAGTTCATTCTTCACCGCGAATATCAACATATTAAGCAGAGAAATTTCCTAGTGCGATCAAGCGATTCGAAGCAAATTTGCAGTAGAAATTTTTTGAAGAATTTTCTACCAAGCTACCATGGCATCATCTAGCACTAAAGTGAAGAAAGGTTCAGAAATGTTAGTTCAAGGAGAATGGAAAGCACTAGATTCCAAACTCATGCCTGTAATTGTAGAAACCCTAGATCCGAGTGGAGCTCAATCACAGATTTGTCCAAAGGTAGTTCTTGTAAATGACATTCGCAGTCATTTCAAGTGTACAATTCAAGAGCTCAGAACCCTAGAGATAGATGTTGTTCATGATGAACTATGTGTTAATGGTGTTCTCAAACTGGAACATAACCATTTGGAAGATAAGGGTTTGACACATATCACCCACTTGCCTTGGAGTTTCCAAGTAAAATGGATTAGATATATCCTAAGCCGAGTGCATGAAGGTAAAATTTGGCTTGAGCAACCAGTGGAAATATCAAAGAAGATGATTCATCGAATCACTGGTCTTCCCATGCTTGCCAAGGAAAAATCTACAAAAACCCTAGGTTGGGTAGAGCTGGAAAAGAAAACCCTAGCTAAATGGGATGGTAGAGGTATGACAATAAATAGTATTACCGATGCAGAACTAAAATTTGGCACATATGTCATAGCTCACAAGATATACAGTTCAAGTCGATAGAATAGTGTTCCATGTGAAGCAGTTGACCTAGCTTACAAAATTGTGAAGAACAACTTGTCATTTGACCTAGTAGATTTGTTGTTGAAGCAGTTCAACAAGAATATGGAGAGCATTCACACCTCAAAGAACAATCCATGTAAGTTTGGCTCACTGTTGGTTTGTTTATTTTTCTATGCTCAAAATTTTTTCCCATCAAAAGGCATGGTAAAATGGAGAAAAGATGTGCATGTTCTTTATCAGATAAATGAGTACATTGTAGAAATGGGTGAGAATTTTGTAAACATAATGGCTAACTATTTTGAATCTTTTAAAGAAAAGATGAATAACAGATTCTAGATTCCACAAAAGTTGGTGGAAGATTATAAAGATGATATTTGTTTCATGGTTGATTGTGATAGAGTATACATTCAGGCAGTTAGGCCTAGGATTGTATGGGTGAAACCTCTTCCTTATGAAGTAAACCTTGATGAGACAAAGGATATAATTGAAGCCCTAGTAAATCAACCTATTGATCCAAAGGCCCCATACTTTGGAACATATGATGAAGCTAAGGTAAGAATTGAGCTAAGTATAAAGCTTCCATAGGCGGTTCACAAAGGCAAAAAGAGGATGGCCAAGATGCAATCTAACACACCTCTAATGTTAACCGAGGGAAAAGGAGAGGACATTGAAGAAGAAGAAGAAAAGAATGAGAGTGAAGAAGAACAAGTACCTGTGAAGAAGAAAGGGAAGGTGACAATCACTAAGGCACCTAAACAATCTACTACAGTCTTCACAAGAAAAACAAGGGGCAAGGTAGGTAAAGTCAGTGATGATATAGTACTCAAAAGGCCTCCTCCCACATTAGAAGAAAAGATTAAGGATTTGAGAGAAGGATCTAGGATTTCAAATTTCAAATCTCTCAAATATGAAATTAGATCAGAAGCAGAGTAGCAGGAAATTGAAGATGTTATTGAGAAAATGGGAAAATGGAAGTACTCACCTGATGATATGGCTTCTCAAATTCCAAGTGTTCTATTGGATAAAGTTAAGATGAGATGGTCCAATGCAAGGCAAACTGTCAAGGACATATATGATCAAACCTTAAGACAGTTGATGCCAAGTTTGAAAAATGCTGAAATAAATAAGGCATTAATAGAAAATGAGCACAAGATGACACTAAAATTTAACAGTTGTTTGATTTTGATCAAGAATATAGAGTCAATTGTGAAGAGTGAAAATTCTACTTGGAAAAACATCTATCATCTTCACAAATCGAGTGTTGAAACTGTGATAATAAAAGATATTGAAGATGATAGTGATGGAGAAGAAGAAGAAGAAGTTCAGATAGATAATGTTGAGGAAGAAGCTACCGAGGAAGGAAAGAAAAATGTTGAGGAAGATGATCTAGTTTAGATAGCTGTAGAGGTAATTGCCTCACTTCCTCACTCTCCAGCAAAATTTTCTACATCTAGCCTAGAGATAACTTCAAGTGTGATTGTGACAACACCTAAAGATGCATCAAGTGTCCAATCATCACTAGCACAGCTCAATGTATCAATGATAGAAGTGGCTACCACTTCATCCACTGAGCTTCAACCTCCATCTTCCACCGAGTTGCAGTCTCTAGCATCATCTTTAGTACCTTCTTTAGTTTTGAGTTTTTCAGCAGCAAGTACTTCAGATTCTACAGTTGTAAATGCTTCAATTTTGGGTTTATCAAGTATTCCAGTTAGCATTCCATCAGTTGGAAGTTTATCATTTATCACTGCAAGTCCTACTATGCCTACAATAATTTCTACTACAAAGGCATTAAGTACAATGACAATTGAACCTAAGGCTCAACCGAGTATAAGATTCTTGAGTAAGAGTGTAGTAGAAGATATAGATTTAGATGAGGAGATAGAAATTCCACAATTAGATTTTGCAAATCTTTCAGCAAACCAAATGCAAATAGTTGGTGAACTCCTCCAGAAGAAAGCAAAGCAAAAGAAACTAAAAGAAGAAAGAGATAGGGAATTCAAGATTATTGAGGATACCAAGAACATTTTGACAGAAGCAATAGGTGTTGAGGTTGATTCCTCTCAACACATTTTGTTGCAGTTGGCAGAGGTAGTAAACAAGTTCAATGAGGATTATTCTAGATTAGATAAGTTGCTTGAGAAGGCTGAGAAGAAGTTTGACAATAAAGTACTTGAGTGTATTGCTCAGCGAATAGCTATCAATCAAGCAGGGTTATCTTCAGTTTTGACTAGCATCGAGTCCTATTCCAAGGTAACATCATTTTTTGTCAAAGTATGTAATGTTTCCAAGTTCTCAAAGGAGATTAAGGATAAAATAAATAAGATTGATGAGGATCTGAAGGTCAGTGCACAAAAGTTGCAACTTGAACCTAGTTCAAGCTCTGCACATCACTTGACAGTCAGATTCCTATTTGATAAGTAGTCAAATTTATTGAGAGAAGATGCAAGGATTAGGTCAACATTAATAGATATTCAAAACATGATCCTTCCCATCATGGATACAATGTAGAAGCATATTGCACACTCAAAAACATTGATCCATGATAATCAGTTTTCAATTGTAGATCACATGATTGAACTCTCTACAGAAGTCCAAGTTGCAAGCCATACATGAAAGATTCTGCAAGAGAATTGGGATAGAACTCTAGCACTGATTAGCAAGGTACATTGTAATTTTCTTTCACATTTTGGCATCTCTGTGTAAAATATTTGTATATACACCTTTGGCATTATTGTCAAAAAGGGGGAGAAAGTATATAAGATAGGGGGAGATATATATGAGAGATATGAAAGGAAAGGGGGAGAAAATATATGAGAAATAGGAAATATGAGTATGAGGTGAAATAAGATATTTGTAGAGTTTTATACTGTATGGGGAGTCATGCAATGTATATACAATAGATTGACAAAGACAAATTTTGAAAAATCAAAAACAGATTCAGCATGATTTTTGTATATAAGTTTTGGGCAATAAGTGTTTTTGTCACTAATGCCAAAGGGGGAGATTGTTGGCATTAAGTATGTTTGTCATTAGTGACAACACTTATTTAGACTCTGTGTGTTTACCGAGCAGAATAGTGTTTACAGAGCATAACAGTGTTTACCGAGTAGAACAGTGTTTACCAAGCAGACCAAGCTTCGCAGTGCTTACCGAGTTATGATTACCGAGTGATGAGATGAACAGTATTTACCAAGTGCCAGCACAGTAAATAGGGAATTCAATTTCTACCGAGTGACACTATATCTACTGAGCCTCTAGTATATACCGAGTTCAAAACTACAACCGAGTGGTTAGTATGGACCGAGTCTCCACTTCTACTGAGAGCATGACGATGTCGAGTAACGTAGTGGATGCCGAGTATCAAAAAGTCACTGAGTTAGTTTGCTGGAACTTTGTAACTATATTTGGGCCAACTCAATAATACTTGTGTTGACTTGTATTTTAGCAACCGACTTTGTAATTATTTTAGATTGATATATAAGAAATGTTTTGTATCATACCCAAGGTGTGAATAAGTGAGAAGTGTGAAGAAGAGAAGAAAGGTAGAGATAGGAGAATTACAAAGGGCTACAGCAGTATAAGGAACAACAGAGACATATCTATCATAGAAGGTGATCAGTACATCAAACAATCTCAATTAGCAAGTACAGTTGCAAGTAAGAGATCTATTGTTTCATCCTAACAGGTGAATCAACTTGAAATCCTTTAACAAGGTAGACTTAATAGTCTTTCGTAAAATCTCTTAACCGAGTGCATACTTCATTGTATGTTTGTAAATCCTCTAACAAGGTGGGCCTAGTAGTCCTAATTGCTCCTAATATGGTAGATCATCAGAAGTGATCATTGTAAGCCTTAACTGGCAAACTTTATACTGCAGTATTGAAATTTTGTGGGTATTATCCCCACGCCAATTTTACTTTCTATTTGGAAGGTTTCTGGGTCACCAAATCATTATGTTCAAAGTGTTATGAATGTTTTATTCTTTTTTTTACTCATGCATGTAGTTAGCTTATTGATCTAAATGTTATTTGGAATATGGTTAAGATCTAAAATTTGTAAAAGTTTTGAAGTTACTGATTCACCCCTCCCCTCTCAGTAACTTGGCTAGTCTTAATATTTCCAACACATTACCAACATCAACAAAAGAAGATATATTAAAATCAAGATGTTTAGTCCAAGGCAAGGTATGCACTCTAATCATTGATTTGGGGGGACATAGTAATTTGGTTTTAGTTGATATGGTTTCTAAGTTGGGATTGGCATTGGTAGATCATCCTAACCCTTATAGTACCACATGGGTAACCCAAGAGTTGAATGTGAAGGTTAGTCAGAAGGCACTTGTCAATTTTTCAATTGGGCCATATCATGACCAGGTTTGGTGTGATGTAATCTCTATGAATTGTGGGCACATGATATTAGGTAGATTGTGGCAATGCATGAGGAGGACAATACATAATGGCTACACTAATACTTATATTGTTCATAAAGGAAGAGAGAAGTTTATGTTGAATCCACCATCTTGCAGGGATAAAGACAAGGTATTGATGTGTTTTGGTGATAATATTCCTTTTAATAGGCAAGGAAACATTCAAAATGATACTGGTTGGTATATGCAGTAGGGGTATAATCAAGGCTTGAATAGGATAGAGTAGGAGAGTCCAATAAATCTAAGATGTTTGGGGCTGCAATAGTTAGAATTTGAAAACTTTGAGAGCATTCAAGTTGGCTCCATCTACTATCCCATCAAATGATACAAAGACACTGGTCCAGAATAGGGGTCACAAAATTTGGTAAGTCAGATTATGGAGGATAAGTTGTAGACTATACCTAGTACATCTATTGCAACATAAAAACAACAAGTTCATGGGAGCAGATTGTCCTCTAAAGCTCTTTGTTCTAACAATTTTTTTTATGTAAATGTAGGGTATGGGAGGAACAAACTAGTGAGCTTAGGGGATTCGATTCCCTCCCTAAGGCACCATATCAATGGAGTACCGGTTCAGATTAAGACACCCCGTGCAAGGAATGATTCTTGGGACAAGAATCTTTTTCAAGGTGGTGAACATGGTGCAGGGGCACCTACAGCCCATAAGGAGTTCAATAAACCTTTGGAGATCAAAAAATTATCAGTGAGCATGAAGATATCCCATGACATTAATTGGAGTATTTTGGAGCCTATAATGACCTATAAGGTTAATAAATGTAATGCATTTGCAATAAGCCATTAAGGACCTAATAGGCCTTAGGCCAAAGGTCAAGAATTTGATTCCATTAAAAGTTTGAGAGTCTTCAAATGGTCTTAGGCATGGTCAATAAGTTTACTTAGGCCATTTGGCAAAGTTTCAAATGTCACATATTTGCAAAGTTACAAATTCAAATTTTGAATTATAATGGTTAGTAGTTAATTGGAGGGAAAGGGTTTTTATGTTAATTTGGTCTTAAAATAATGTTCCAACCACAAAAGTTGGTTGAAAAAACTTAGAGGGAGTTATAATATGTAGGAACCACCTATTGTACGGGAAAAATAGACTCCATTGTATAGACTGCTACATGAAATTGAATAGAAGTCTGATTTCTTGCAAATTTGGAAGGGTTTTTGTTATGATACAAAGTTTTTAATGATTGGAATGTCATTTAAAATGCTTTGATCCTTATCTTTCATTACTTTGAATTCATTCATGCTCTGAGAATTCATTTTTAATCACTGTTACTCCATTTTGGGATTGTCCTGTCATTGAAATTTGGTTTAGGATAGTTTTCTTGAGTTTTTTTTCATTATGGATGTCATTATATGAATCTAAGTTTCTAGTTCTCATAGAATGGAACTCAATTGACATGTATTATATTCTCCTAACATTAGGAATGCAAGATTGTTTGATTTATGTGGTGATCACCATAAAGAAGACTAAGAAACTAAATGAATTTGGAGGGTAGGCTGAATGTTAGAGAGTTCTGACCAAACAAGGGCACTATTTTATGATTGGAATTGTATTGACATGTTAAAGAAAAGGTGAATCAACCATTAATTGTTGCAGAAAACCTTGGGAAGGCCTAGATTTAAGGGTTTTGAGGGCACAAATTGAGGCTTTTTCATTTAGAAACCTCTTGGAGTCAAATTAATTTCATATTACTTTTATTTGAACCTATTAATGACACTATGAAAATATTTGGAGCCTAGGAGTTTGTCTAGTTAGTACTTCCTTTGTAAATGCATGAGTTTTAGGCCTTAAAAATCTGAGAAACATTGTGAGCAGTCATATATCTTCCAAGACAACCTACCCTATCCTTTTGGTATGTTTAGGTACTCCATAAAAGGGTACTCAAATAGATGATTTATTGTCTTGGTGTTTTGGGAAAAGTTGAAGAAAAATCCTTGTGAGTGCTGTTGCAGGGCTACAAGGTAGGCTATTAGGCCTAGCTTGATGAATTTTGGAGATTTGGGTATGAAACCTTGGACAAAAGTTTGTAAAATCTCTATAAAATTTTTAATTACATGTGTTGAAGCCATTGTAGCATTATTTGAGTCTTGTTTGAGTGTTCTTTGATATTTCACCTATTGAAGCTATCTTAGGAGCAATAAGATTGGACATTGAAGAAGCTTGTTGACTTAATCTCATTTTGTTATTTGGGCCTTGGATCCACCATATCCTCTACCACCCCTACATCACTAATGAATCATGAATGTTTTTAATGGGCCTTCCCCCTATGTAAATCATGAGGAAGCGACGACTCCCAAATTATTATCACTTGTATTTGCAGAAGTTATTGGAAGGTGACGATCTTACAATAACTTAAATCATGATATATGTTATTTATAATGTTGAAACAAATAGTGATGAATCAATGCATCAACTACATGTTAGATGTCATTAAGTTGATGATCTATGAGTTGTTTTCATAAATATATCTTGTAAAGAAAGAACTTAGTGTTAGATGTCATTAAATTGATGGTCTATAAGCTGCTTGTATAGATACTATTGGTTCTTCAAAAGATTTTACACTCCAAGATATACCAATATACTTATGACTGATATTAAGGAGGGGTTAAATCCAAATGTGGGAAATCTATAAGTAACTAGACCAACTATAGGGACAAGACTACCCTCTTCACTTCTGGCTCTACAAAACCAAGGTGGGTACACCTGATCCAATAGATACAACTCTATTTCTTACTCAATACTAGATCTTACAATAGATAGCAGTGAGAAAGTACTAAATAACAACCTATTATTCATTGACTCTCCATCACTAGGTAGAACTACTATATATAAGTAAAATAAAGTAAAATGACTAGTATTTAAATATTTTTGATTATAATGACTTCAATCATTCCTTATAAAATAAAGATAGGTCCATACAGGCTAGTGCCTTATCCATTGGGCATGCAACACCAAAAAATAAAATGAATATAAAGATGTTTCAAGAAGAAATGATCTCTGAACATAAACACAAATACCCCAACTCTTTCCTACTTATGAGAATCCTTTATACAAATCTAATGAACACATATTCCACTTTGAGTAGTATTTAATCCAACCCTAGATCAGAACTCAAAGAAAAAATACATATATGCAAGTCTTTGAAAACTTGAGAAATTCATAGATTTAAATGCAAAGGAGAGACAAAGACTTTGATATTTGTATTAAGTATAACTTGATTTCTTTGTATACAATATGTCCTAAATGGAAATCTTGCAAGACAACAACAGAAACCTGCACTTCTTCTCTATTGCTTTCATAAGAAAATGATGTAAAATATTGCAATCCTCTACTAAGGGCTAGGGTTTCAAAGTTTCTATATTTTCAACACCTAAAACTCTCAATGCCTAGAATGATCATGGAAAATCCTTTATATACAAGGAAATGCAACAAACTACCGATCATTCTAGGGTTTACAAAACTTTAACCTAAAAAATTTACAACAATGCTACTAGGTTTACAATAAATGCATTGATCAGATTTGGAGAGATATTTGTAGATAAGTTGCCTTGCTTTATGTCTTCAATTATGTCCTCAACTTCTTCCAACAAATCTGATTGCCATCTCTTCATTGTCATTCCTATAATAAATACCTCTTTATATCTCAACAACCTTCATGACTCAAATAGTTACAATCTGCAGTCGTCTCAAGAAGTAGGTGAAGTGTCTACTTTCTCCGCATGTGGAATATATTGATACCTCCACCTATTATACACCTCTTCACTTGGGAAATCAAAATTTGCAAACTTTGCATTTTTTTTGGATAATTATTCCCACTTGTCCTCTAGCTGACTGATTTCTCGCTGAATGAAATCAAATTTGGATTTGGCAGAAATCAATGTCTCAATAGTATGTATAAAAAATAAAGTATTATCGAAAGTTAAAATGTTAGTCATTCTAGCAGAAAATTCATCATCTATTTGTGCTCTCCACTTGATTAATTCCTTAAGTTCACCATTTTTCTTGAAAACTCCTATGATCAAATCACAGCTGGGGAGTGTCAACTCTTTCTTCAAAAAATTGGATTTTCTTTCAAAATCACCCAAAAGTATATCATGCTCCACAAGCTTCTTCACATTCAGATGTAGTGGTTTGATCAATGGGTCAAGATCATTTTGAGACTTGGAAAACCATCTGAATAATCTCACATTCAGAGATCTCTCAACCCATTTATCAAAAATTGGCCCTAACTCCTCCTTATTCTTGTTCAAAGCTGTGAGAAATATTTTTAATCTCCTAGCATGGTCAAATAGAATTGTGGGATTCAGATTGGTAGCAAATTGCACCAGGGCCTCTGTAACCTTTTCCTCATACCTCTGCTCTAATAAGCTTTTATCTTTCAAATGCTCCTTCCTCATCCTATGCAACTCTGACCTTTTTCTTCTAAAATGATTTGTTTCTCCAAGCACTTGTTTCTTTTCCTAGCTGAGCCTTGCATCAATATTTGTCTCTGGGAATGGTGATGGTGGAAATTCAATGATAGGACTTGACGAAGAAGCCACTACAAGCCTATCAATTATCATCAACTAGGGTGACCTGTGAACTTGTGGTCCTGACAACTCTGCAATTAATTTGTCCTTCTGGATCAGTTATATTTTGAGCTCATTGTAGGACTTAAGGATAGTTTCAAACTTAATCCTTAGCTCTTCTTTCTCTTGTGCATCCCTTTCTACCACCTTTACATTAAACTTGGTAGTCTCCAAAATGATGTTCGAGGCTTCAACACCTGAAGTCTCACCTACTCATTGTACTAGTAAATTTCTAGCATATCCTGAAGAGAGAGCCTCTCTTTTTTGTTTACTTTCTTCCCTCTTGAGGGACCACATAACCAAGCCAACATGATCATTAGAAAATGTGATACCCCTTGAAGCATGTTGTTCTTGTTTGGAAGTAGCAAGGGTATTTACCTTTCTCTTCCTAATTTGATAAAAAATGATTGCATCTATAATGTCCCACTCAAGAAGAATAAAAAATCTTGTAGTGTGGATCATAGCCCTTCCCTCCTCAGGAGTGATCTTCTCAAATTTTTTTATCATCTCACCCTTGGTCTCATTTTCAATCTCTGTTATGTCCCAATCAAGGAACTCTTCTTTCTTCTTTTCACAAATCTCTTTAAACTGATTTATCTTCATTCTCCATAAAAATTGAAAAAATGCCCTAGTCTTTACAAACTTGTCATCAACAACAAAAGAATCATGAGCCTATTTCAAAATAGGGTCAATTTTCTTACCCTCAAACTCTGCAATAGTTAAATCAATTTCTACCTCCTTAGGTGCCTCTGGCATTCCTTCTTGCAACTCATCATTTGAAACAAAGATATTTCCCTCATTACTCATTTTCACTAACTGGTCAGCTACCTCATATTCATCTAACTGTAAGGGGGATTGAGAAGGAGAATATACATCCTCTTCTAGCCTTGATTCCTCTTGTCTCTACTTCTTTGGAGAGGGTCCTTGCATTATTTGATCATCCATAGGTCTCTTTCCTCTTGAAGTAGAAGGAAGACTCTCATCTCTCTACTATGTTGGTAGGAGAACACTATAACCACTTCTCTTCTGTACAATGTAAGTTCCTCTGGGGGTCAATTTTATATACCTAGAATGACTCAGAATTTTTTTGGCTCTCTCAAGGTCTATCCTGCTTACCATGGTTTTCTTCTCATTTACTGCATGCATGATCCCTTCAAAATTCTCCATAAGAGTATCTACCTTTCTAGCCCATGGCTCAAAATTCCTTAGTGGGTCATAAGTTTTATCAAAATTCCTAATAAAATCCATAGTCTTTTTGTAGATCACACACTTTTCCTTCTTAATTTCTTGAGTTTGGAGATCAAACTCATTTCTTATGACATCCTCAGGGAAGTTGAATTGGTACTCCATAAGAGCACACCTTATCTTCTCCTTAAACATTCCTATCAAAAAACCTTCAGTGTTTGCACATCTAACCATAGTTGTAGGCATCCTATAGGGTTTCAAGACTTGGTTTAAATGCACCCACCCTCCTTTAGTGATAAGATATTGATGTGCAATTGTGATATCTGGGAAGAAAGTTCCCCTTCCTTTACCAGTGAGAGTATTTTCCTACAAGTCACTAATTTGCCTTAAAAATTTTGCATATCCTATCTTCAGTGGAACTTGATAGGGAAAAATGTATGGTTCCACCCTCCAACCATATACCCTAAAGACTATGGAAACTAGATACAAAATTATGTCACTGAAATTATGAACTATGGTAATATCCTGATAGTATAACTTTGGCCTAATCAATCTTAAAAATTCCCTTGGGATTATTGGATTGTCAAAAAAAACAATGTCCTAAGCCTTGAGGCAAAATCCCTATCAAACACAATAAAACTAGCATCAGTTCTATCCCATGACAAAACTATGGTCCATAGCTGAACTGGGAGAGTTTCCCCATTCCTCTGTTTGACAATGTTGACTATTGAACTGAAAAATTGCTCACCTTTATACAAGAACATATGCATCAGCATAGAGTACCACACAAAGGGCCTACTAACTTTCATATTTTTTATTCCCATCAATCCATCATGGATTAGGTTAGCCAAGTGAGAGGCAAAGTCAAAGATTAGTGCCAGTTGGGGATGTAGAGATTGGACCATCATAAACATATAGGGAATAGGCATATGAGTGGCTTCATCATGCCCCAAGCTTAGAGTTAAAGACTTATAAAAACCCTCTGCATGTTTACTGAATAGATCCAACCTAAAAGGCTCTAGTGTACTTGGGCTAATAACACACATTGATCCAATTTGGTCCAGAAATTACCCTAAGGGCCCTATTCTTAAGTAATCCTTATGAGCTTCATATATTTTAGTGAACTCATTAAAATCTATCTTTTCTAACCCAACAGAAGGGTCATTCAATGAGAATACTTCCTTGATTTCATCTTTTGTAATGTTGATTAGGTCATTTCCATTTATATCCTTGACACATCTAGTCATAGGATCATAACACTTAGCAATTTGAATCAGCAATTCTACATCCATAAACACTCCAAGAACTACCAACCTTCCTATATCAAATTGCCAAATGTTACGAAGGGGGGCACACAAATTCCTCTGTGAATACACTGACCTAAATAAAATAAGACCATTGTGATCATTCCCCACCCTAGCATCCCTCATCTAGTTTCCTCTATCATAGAGCCCTTCACCTACGGAGTCCCTAGGGTTTCTTGGGACTAATTCCTTTAGTCTTACTACCCCATTGTCTGAATGTGGGAGCAATTGCATCAAGTCCTCAAAAACACCCCTATCCTTATACTCTGTCTTCCCCAACAATCCCCTCTTAGGTGACATCTTAACTAGGTTTTCTCTTTTTTTTTTACAACAAGCCAACACCTAGATAAAACTCCTAAAATTACTAGCTAACAACACAATTCCTTTACAATTTCCTCAAAGCCTCAAACAATTCTTGAATTAGAAATATGACCTACCAGGTGCTTGCAAAACTCTTCTTGATATCACTCTAGAAAATAATCTAGTTTGCCAAGATGCTTTGAAAGAGGTAAAGAATGCAATGATTAGATTGGGGTATATAATGTCTTGCCAACCATTTACAATTTATCTGCATGAAACTCATTAAATTCACCATTACTAAGAATTGGTGGCCTCAACATTCATAGGACATGACCAATGTCACAGAGCAAAAATTCAAATTTGGACCGTTGATTTTCTTTTCTTTTCGGCGCATCAGACGGTCAACAAAATCAGCCACATAACCCTCTGTTACTTTCCCCAAACTAGTTCCCAACCAATGAGAATAGCCCAATTTAATTATGTGGGAAAAAGAAACAACTTAACTCAACTTTTATCAGAGAGGATAGGTGTCACCCTATCGCTAAAGCACGGGAATAAGATCCGAACACTTTTCCTTAGCCGTGTAATGACCACCATATATATTTTCCCAGCTTATCATTCTTTTACCATTTCCCAAAATGATGATCCCACCTTTCTTTTCAAACCTTTCATTAATCAGAAAACTGCCATGCTAGACAAATCAACAGGCGAACCCCACCTTAATTTGTCTTATTAGTAGAGATACTGACAGCTGCCAGATCTCCTTTACTTCAACCAATAAAAAAATAGCATGTCAACATGACCTAGCATTGGAGGACCCACTGTATAGTCGACACCTTGATAACAAGATCAAATGGTCACTGCTATACCGTGAGCCTTAAGTATCACACATCTTACCTCAGTAGTATAATGACAACCATAGGATCAATTCGAGCATTATCTATCTGAGAAGGCGGACCCCACTTTGATACATCACCCAGGACATATGTCAACCTTGAGAACTACCACAGAAGAAAACTTGTTAGAACACTACAATGTCAGAAAGGATGTTGATCAGATGCTTGTCGCTAAAGCGCAATGATTAAAGAATAGTCATCTTGACCCAACAGTATAGCGACAACCATTGATTGATCCCAATGTTTATCGGACAACAGATTTTTGAAGATGGGCCCACTTGGAAAGATGTCATCCTATCACTAAAGCACATGTTAGAAATTATGACAATCAGGAGCTCAAGATTTAACAACAGCCACAAGTTTTAAAAAGTTAGTCACTTGGAAATATTAACAAAAAACTTAGGATTTAAAGGAAATGATTTAAAGGGGACCCCATTCGACAACCTAGTGGTATAACATGTAAAGTGGTTACTTCATGAGGTGTAAAAAGGAACACATGTTTATTTTGAAAGTTAATGAGCAAAAAGGTAACGCTCAAACATAACAATGTTAAGACCAAACTAGGGTTTTAGAAAAATGCATGAGGCCAAACCCTTAGAACCATAATTCTCAAAATCTAAGAACGAGGATCAAAATTTTAAAATAGTACTAACAAATACATCTTGTAAAGCAACAACTAAGTGTTAGATGTCATTAAAAATTGATGGTCTATAAGTTGTTTTCATAGATATATCTTGTAAATCAACAACTAAGTGTTAGATGTCATTGACAGTCTATAAGTTGTTTGTATAACTATATCATAGGTATTTGGTGAATATCATGTGTTGATATTCTACAAACCAGTAACTTATTGAGTACTTGGTGAATATCATATGTTGATGTTCTGATAGGCCAATACTCAGAGTATTTGGTGATGTCATGTGTTGACATTCTGATAGGCCAATACTCATGATATCAAATAGATTGAATCGTTGATGAAGGCAATCCACCTAATAAATTATGGATAGAATTGTCGATGGAGGCAATCCACCTGAGAATGTGTGGATAGAATTGTCGATGGAGGCAATCCACCTGAGAACTTGTGGATAGAATCCCCGATGGATGCAATCCACATATTGAGACTATGTTTCTAATGATTACATCTTGAGGATGATACCTTTATTTCTTACATCATATGATTGATGTTGTCAAGTGTCATAATTGTTGACATTGGATTGATTTATCCTCCCTAGCTAAGAGGGAGTGTTGATGTTTTGTAGCTTTAGTCGAATAAACACTATGAGTCAATACTAGTGAATATATGTATATATATGTATATATATATTTAGTATATATGAGATGTATATATATACTTAAATATATTTATATAAATATTATTATTATGTAAATATTAGAGAAATTAATATAATAATCAAGAGATAATATATCTATATATATATATATATATATATATATATATATATATATATATATATATATATTTATGTATGTATATATACAATCATAATTGTCATTATATTAATTACATATTAATGAATAGACATGTCTCATGAAGGGACATGTCTCTTCTTGGCTCATTCTCAATATAAATGCAAGAGATTGTTGCATTTGGAAAACACATACAATGAGATAGTGCTATTACATTTTCAATGATCCTAAAACCTTTACACTCTGTTAACCTCTTATATGAAAATTGGACATTGTGTGTGTGAATTTTGTACCTAGCTATAGACACAACACTTCAGTAAGACATTAGAGGTTAGCAAAAATCAAAATCATGTAATAGAATGAAAACTTAACTAACCAGGCGATTTACTGCCTTCTAGTAGGTGCGAGTATGATCTTCTCAGATTGAACCGAGACCAGTGACATTGACGACACCTAAATGAAGGATTTGAATGCAAGATAGCAATGAAGTAATGAATGCAAATTAATCTATATTTTTGAGTTTTCTATGCAATAAGAATGAGAAATCTGATATGAATCTATTCTATATGAAAATTGATTTAACAATGATATGAAATAAAACTAAAATGAATTGAAAACAAGATTGATCTCACAAAAATTGTTGATTTGCAAGAAGCTTCAATTCTTCAGATGTCGATTCTCCAAAGTAAGTATGAAAATTTTGTGGATTCTATGGATGATTTGTGAAGAGTTGAGCCTTGATTTTATAGAAATCCAGGGCTTTGAGGATGCATTGAAAAAAAAGCCATAAATCACTCTTGATAAACTCAAATTGATTTTTGAGTTAACAAGAAATTAAGAATAAATAATCCATAAAATCATGCAAATGCAGTTTTTATCTCAAAATAGAGCTTTAGTTTTTGGTTTTTTTTCAACTCATCATAAGATGTCGAGTTTCAATTTTCTGATTGTGCATGATTTAATATGAATTAATTTAGTAAATAAAGTGATTTATTTTCCACTTAACTGATTTTGAATTAAAACAATTGATTTATGGGTTAATCAATCATTAAAATCAAACTTTATTCCAATTAAATAATATCATTAAATATGACAACTTGCTTTAATTAATTAAATAAGAATTTAATCAATTAATGATAGGAATTTTGATTTATTGTCAAATTTAAATAATAATAATTAGGAATAAATATAATTAAAATCAATTAAATAATTAAGTGGCATAACTAAATTAATTAATTAAATATTCATCATATTCAATTAATCAACTTTAGGATAAATATGATTTATCACCAAATAATTATTAAATTAAAGATAATTATGATAATTAGGAATATTTCTAAGAATATTCGCCAATGCAGAATTTAGGATAATCAATTAGAATTCGATTATGTTCAGATGTACCTTAGGTTAGGATTTTGATGTTGATTTCATTTGATTTGATGATGTAGGAGGTTAATGAACCTATAGCCCATTTTTGGGGTATTACATTTTGCCCCTCTTTGAATTACTATGCGAAGCACAGTGTTTCAAAGATAGTATGTGTATGATAAAGATGTCTGAGATTGATTTGAAAGATGAACCGATTCCAAGACAGAAATCGATTGAAAGATTTGAAGATGTTAGGTCTTGAATGACCAAAGATAATGTTAACTATAACAATAATGAACCGGTGAGTGTGAAAATGATTGATTCTGAACCTTATAATTGCAAAGAAGTGAGTGACCAATTCCAGACTCAATTGTCCTTGTATGAATCACATTGGTATCACATTCGAACCCTTCAGTTATGAAGAACCAAGGAAATAACACTGATGAACAGATGAGCTGATATAGTTTACAAGATAGATTAGGATACCAGATTTATATGGATCTCGATGAATCTGATATGCCCCAAGAAAAGATAGATTTACCCCAAGCCATGAGGACTTTTTATGAGTCAACAACTAGATGTGGTTGTTGTCTTGATTACTGAGGAAATATTGATAGACAAAATTAGATTTGCAGACTTGAATGATGTGCAATACCATGCCCCCTTTAGGATTAAAATCAAAATCTGTCAAGAAAAGTCAACATTGAATGGCTTAGAAGCATGTTAATTGATTTGAGAAGTGGTTATACATGTCTAGGAATGTGTTTTGCATCATTTAGAGGTCCTGAAGACCAAGTTTGACTAGGTTAAACCATGAGTTGACCATAGGTGACCAAGTTGAAATTTTGATAGTTTTATGTAAGATAATTAGTTATGTTGAATTATAGATTTCTATGATGATAGAAGGTTGATTATGCAAGTAGTTAATAATATGAATGATCATAGATTTTGATTTTGATCCTGTAAAAGGATTCTACTTGCTATTTCATTGGAGGAACGTTCATGTGAGATTTAGCTCTTGTCAGATTTGAAGATGTGGTTTGAAGAATCATTTAAGCATTGAAGTTTAGCCAACCATTGTGAGATCATGAAAACATGCAAAATGCAAAGAGACATGCAGAATGAAATGCAACTTAAGACCTAGGACCTAGTCACTGATCATGTGTCGGTCATTCTCATCATTGAATTTTTAGGTAACCAGAGAAATCAATACAATGCCCACTAGTTATGAAACCATAGACATATGAATATCGATTTGTATGCGTAGGAATCAATACAACATCCACTAGTCGATCAACCATAGATATATGAATATTGATTTTATTTTTGGAATGTTGGATTAGATATAAGCACCAAGGCACAAACGCTAGGATGACCTAAATATCATGTCCATTTTGATATTGCAAGTTGTATAAGCATCAAAACATCAACATCATGATGACCAGAATACACCTTGTGTAAAAAACACATCAAGCAGTCAAGAGATCATTCTAAATCCAATGTGAATTACCCGTAGTGACCCTTTATCGTTCACATCCTTAGGTAAGATCGTGTTTCATAGTAGGAGTAAGAAATCACTCAAAAAGACAATAGTTAGATCAAACTTCTTTAATTTTTTTGGGTATTAATGGTCGAGGTACTCATGGCCATCCAATTCAAGATATAGGCTCTTACAGATGGACACCATTTCAATCTAGAATTTCCAAAGTTGTTAGATTTTCACATACAAGAAGAAAACAAAGAAAAGATTATGCCCCTAATCATCACTCTCTAAATCCTATAAAGGAAATCATTGAAGAGCTCGTGGGAAAAAAATATGCCAAATCTCAATGCGAATCAGTAAGCATACAAGGAGATAAAAGCATGTAAAAATCATAGATTGTTTTCAGTTTGATGTTTGATAGCATTGTTGTAGATGCAAAATCCTTTCTAGAGAGGAGACTAACTGACTAACTTAGATGAAGCTTCAAAGGAATTTGACTGGATATGACTCATCTGAGGTATTGAGGACTGTAGGATATGACTTTGATTGCCCCCAAGTTTGAACATTGATAGGATACAGATGCTTGAGCTGATTGGTGTACAGACTGACTTATTGAAAATAGGAATGCATAAACAAACTGGGAGCTATGTACAAACTAAAGCAAGACTAAAAGTTGGGAAAGACCAAGATTGCACTGATAGATGGGGCATTTTGAAACAAGTGGTGCCCGTTTGCCAGGTTTTCACCATCTTGGCAGAGATTCTATTTTTGCTACCAAGGCGCTTGTTTCCAGGTTTTCACCAAGGCACTTTTTCTTTTTCTCATTTTTTTGTATTTTTCATTTTTCCAATTTTTTTTTTGTACTTTTGATATTTATTTATTTATTTTTTAATCATCAAGGTGCCCATTGCTAGGTTTTCACCAAGATGTTCATTTTTTCAGGACTTTTTCAAATTTTTAAGATTTTTTTAGGACATTTTACCATACACTGAATGCCTTAGGCATAGAATTTCTTCAGATGGATAATGTTGATTGGTTCTCAGAGATATTCTCCTTTAGTCATTGAGAGTTGATAGGCACTAGAGCCAAAAGTAGCAGTGATTACAAAGGGACCCAGCCAATTGGGTTCAAACTTTCCCTTGCGCTCTCTATGTGATTGATTTTTAGGATTCTCTCTCAAGACTAGATCGCCAACCTGAAATTATCCGTGTCTGACTTTCTTGTTGTAGCCTCTAGACATTCTCTTCTCATATACTCTGAGATGATCATACACTGCTTGTCTACACTCATCTAGTAGTTCAAGTTCTTGCAACCTAGACACTATGTAGTCATCATCAGTTACTAGACCATGCATTCTAATTTTTAGTGATGGAATTTCAACCTCAATAAGAAGAACTACTTCAGTATGTACAAAGGATGCCCCCAAATAGAATGGGCATTGAAATCCTAAGAAAGATCATATCACGTAGTCCCAATGTCTAGAAAGGCGGAGAACAAGAGGGATTAGCAATCTAGTGGAAGAGATGGAAGACAAGAGAATGAAGGATAATGAAGGGAAGAAATCCTCAAGGGAAAACTCCTCAAGGGTACCCAAGCTAGGGAAAAATTGTCATGTAAAGGACATTTGGACAAGCAATGAAAGGCCGACATAGGATAAGTCACAAAAGCATAATGCCAAAGAAGGATAGGATGTAGTCCAAAGGAGTAGACATGTCAAGAGGCTTCATAGCACAGTTTTTTACTCTTTTTTTTTCTTTCTTTATTAGATCAAGACTAAAGGGGAAAAGGATAGTGACAGATGAAAATGAATGGAGGAAAATAAATATGAAGGCTAAACAAGAAGGGAATGAAAGCAATATCATCATAAGATAGCTCACAAGATAGCCAAATGTTCATCTAGAGATCAACATTGTCAAGATCAAAGAGAGAAGATGGAATGGATGAAATATGTAGAAGAACTACGCATGATGCCTGATTGCGAGGTTTTCATCATGGTACTTATCCAAGGTGCCACAAGGGAGTGGTTTTCACCATAGGATGAATTTATTTCTTTTTACTTTTACTACCAAGGTTCTTGTTTCCAGGTTTTCACCGAGGCACATTTTCAAATTTTTTTTTTAATTTCTTTTATTTCTTTTTTGGAAGAAGGAAAGCTCTTTAGATAATGCTCTTTGAAAGGATAAACCATGATATTTCAAGGATTCAAGATGATATGCTCAAAGATCCTGATAGGGAAAGGAAGATGGAAGAGAAAAATGGAGGATAAGGTTTTATGTAAAGAGAATGAGGTTGGAAGATAGGAGGAATAGGAAAATGAGGAAAAAGGATAGAAGGTAGAAGGATAATGAATGGAAGGATTGTGAAAAGGTATATGGAAAGGAAAGAAAGATAACCATCAACACACACCTTGAAGGGTGGCAAGAGGATGGAGGAAATGTGAATGAAGGAATACGTGAAGGAATATGACGAATGGATAGCAGAGGTTGTGGTTTAGGCGCATGGAATGGAAGAATGTTTTTGGAAGAAGATGAAGTGGAAGTCTTTGGAAGCTTGAATGTCAACTTCACATGTTTCTTAACATTAGACTCTTTCAAGAGAGACTTGGAATCCATATAGCCATAGGCTTTTTATTTCTTTTTGATGATTTAGAGAGAATATCTTCAATGATGGATTTTGGAACCCATACTTGTCTTGCAATTTTTTTCTTAGATATCTCTTTTGACTTTATGCTTCCATGTCGATTATAGGAGACATGGCGATCTTCTTTTTTTGATGGATTCTTGTATTGATTTTTTTTTTTGTATTGAACATTCAAGTTACTTCGAAAAGACTTGGGACTTGTGGAAGAATAGGGAGGATATGACAGGTTTAGATGGGTGAGTGGATGAAAATGATTCAAGGGTATGAATCTATGTTGATCTTGAGGAAAGATAGGAGATGGAGGGATGTAAGGACCCAAGATGGATGATGAATTAGGAGAGTTAGGAGGGGAAAGTGAAGGAACATAAGGGCCCAAGATGGAAGGAAGGCGTAAAGCCCTTAGTTTTGGTGGAGGAGGTCCAAGGATGGATGTGGAAAATGCAAAATGATAATTAATAAGTTCATCATCATCTATGTGACAACCAAGGACATCAGCATCTTTAGAGTGAGCATTAGGATTTTCAATAGGATAGTGGACATCTTGAATATGAGCACCTTCTATGATAGGATTGTTCAAATCTTTCAAAGACTTAGGAAGAGTAGAAAGTGAAAATGAACACGAAGTGGTAGAATAAGAAGATGGAACACTTTGATCTTGGCAAGGATCTTTGGATAGCATAAGCATATAATTTGTCTCTTGGTTTTCAATAGGCTTAACATTGGAAGTAGCAACACAATTTTTACCAACCTTAATGGAAGTATCATCTTTGGAAAGTGCAAGTGTAGTAAGGTTATTTTGATTGTCAATAAGCTCAACGATGTAAGTAGTATCGTGATCTTTCTTAGGAGAAGACTTAAGACATGATGGAATGCATGAGAAATGGTGTACAGGATCAAAAGAACCATGGAATGGATAAGAGACATCATGAAAAATATTGGATGACATGGAGGTTTCTTGATCTTGATCTTTCTTTATGTTCTTTTCTTCATCATTTTTAGAGTCCTCTTGACATGGAGCCACTTCTAAGGACAAGGTATCATGCTACAATTGTATGGAAGATTTTGGAAGAGATGGTAGAGGACTAGCTGAAGTAGGCATTGTAGCATATGAAGGCTTAGGCTCTTTGGGTTTAGCATTATTGAATTTATTTGCAGCCAAGTGAAGGTTAGCTTGAGTTTCTTTAAGAGGTAGCCCTTGAGGATAACAATAGGAAATCGCATGAAAAGTATTAGGACCTTTGGTGGATGAAGGAATTTTGAAAGATTTGATACACTTGGAAGCTTTAGGAAATGTATGGAAATTGGAGGAAGTAGGGGATGGAAGGGAACCATCACAAGACAAAGGTTCAACATTAACATGATCTTTCTTGAGAGTGTAATCTTTATTTTCAACATGAGAGTTCTTAGAGGAAAGATTCTTATAATATTTACGTTTCAAATCAGCGCGATACATTTTATATTCCTCAATAGAAGTAGATGTATCATCTAGGTATTTTTCACAGAAATCATCAAAGTCTCTTTCAAAATCAAAATCATATGCATCACCATCATGATCTATCGAATGTGATGACCCATTTCCAGTAAGCACGAGCACACGACGAGGAGGACTCTTAGGAACAAAGGGTTCATAGGTATCATTATATTGTCCATCAGCATAGTCATCATAGTCTTCAAAGATGGGTGTGTCACTCTCCATGGAAGAGGTATCATAAGGGTTATCATGTTGCTCAACATGGTATGTCTTGAGATGAGGAGTAAGACTCTTGGGAGAATTAGAAGAGGAACTAGATCATGGAGATGAGGAAGGTGAAGACTTAGTGGAGGAAGAGGATGAGGAAGATGAGGAAGAATGAAAAGACTTAAAAGATGAAAGACATTTGGAAGAAGAAGGTCGTGACATGACCATGCGTATGATCCTAGAAAAGGCATTTGATTCAATCAATTTTTCCTTTATTTTCATCATAAATTTATCACTCATGGGTTTTTTGGAATAATACTCTTCAAATTGAGCAATGAGTTCGAGATCATCCATTTTCAAGAGAGGTTCCATAACAAGATAGTTAAAATTCATGGTTCTAGAAGAGGAGGAATCAAGCATGGAAGTGATAGAAGAGATGAATAGAAGAAAGTAGAGTAGATAATAAGAGGAAAAGAATCAAGAAGACATGAAGAGTTCTAGGAAGAAGAGGAAGAAGCATGAAGGAATAGGAGAAAGGACGGAAATGGGAGACTAGGAAGACATGGGAGATGTGGAAGAAAGAAGACCAAGAGTCATTTTGTGCAACTTGATACCATTTAAGTTCATTTGGATGTTGAGAAACATGTCATAGCACCTGAGATTTGACCCAGACCGACCAAGGATGACTAGAAATGACAAGAATCAGTTCGCTATTTTGATAGAATTTGGGAATAGGCTATAAAAAATAGATTTTTGACAAATTTGACCAATCTCTAACAACTTTGACTTTGGCTTGGATACAAGTTTTGAAATTTTAGGATGACTTTTGACACGAGAAATGATTTTTGCTTCAGATTTGCAATTTTTCAATTTTCAGTACCAGTTTGTTTGCAAATTTTTCTGTCCAATTTTTTATCTGTGTAAAAGTTTTTCTCAAGTAACGAAGAAGATATCAAGCACATAGAATAAAAAGCAAGGGAAGAAAGAAATATTCTAAAAACAATGAACAAGGGCAAAAGCAACCTTGTGCATGAACAAGCAATAGTGAATTATTGTGCTAATCCGTAGAAGTGCTAATTGTGTATGTTCCAAAATTTTTTTCAATAATGTACATATTCCTAGAAAATGAAAAATTTGGCCTCACTAGGGTCTATAGTAATGGTCTGACTTTGCAACTTTTGTGATCTCAAGAGGGTGAACTCCAATCCAAGCGCACTAGGGTTTTGACATAGTTTGAGAAATTAATCAATTAGGAGCTACTAGGTAGATCTGACAGCCCAACAAGAGACCACCCCTGTGAAGATTTCTTCCACAAGGACATTTATATAGCGGCTGCTACTACCATGGAGAAAATGGCTATTACTACTTGAGGTTCTATCCATGTGGTTGACCCAATTAAGGGAATGTCCACTATGGTTAACCCTCTCTAAAGGTGACTCACAAAAGATACCACATGGCGACTAGTTCTAGATTCAAGGATCTGAGTTTCTGATACTACCCAAAAAGGGAGTAGAGCATAGTCCTCTAGCCTTTTCACTTTTAACCAAAACAAAATAGATAGATTAATTCAACATGCTAAGACTAAGATTATCTCACAAAGATCTATGATGTCAACCACTTATGATCTATCAACCTCTCTGGAGAGATAATGTATCAATCAAAAGTTGAAGACGCATAAATCTAGTAGAATGTGAGACGCTCTCAGTAACCTCCCTACCTACAAGGGTTCTCTCATTGAGAAGAGTTTTGCTGGAAACCCACTCTCTCAAGAACCACAAATAGTGTTCATAGGGCCTATTTAGTATGTGTAACAGATATGCGAAAAGAAAATCTATGTTCATTTTTATAGCCCAAAATGAAGTCTGTAATATGAAAGCAAGAAAAGTCACACAAGCTTGACACAAGAGAGTTTGTTTTATGTCCCAAAATGAAGTATTATCAGATGTAATAGAATACCAAAGTTCCTCGCAATGTTCTTAGTAGATTTTACCTATTTTAGCAATTTTTGTTGAGCTTTTCCATGTAAGCAAGCCATGAACTCTCCAACAAGCCAACAAGCAAATAAGATATGCAAGGTATATTCAACTTATGAAAAACCTAGGGTTAGATCTGAAAACCAATTGTTAGGAGCAATAATAACTATAAAATAATCCAAATAACAACTCATATCATGCATTGAATCATATGAAAAATAAGTGCATACCCATCGCAAAATTTTTATTTTTGTTGCACTTGACCTAGTCAACAAGATCTAATTTTTTTGATATGATTTCGGCCATAAAAATAGAAATGTAAAATAGAGACCCCTACTAAAAAATAAAGAGCTTTCTAAAAATGTAAAATTTTTAAAAAATCTCTTCATTTGTGCCCTAGAGCCCCCTTTTACTAAAACAGACCATTTTTTGTACATTGACTTTTTGAGCTATTATATTGCATCCAAATTTAAAATGAAAAGAATCAACCCCCTATATAATTTAAAGAGATTTCTTAAAATGTAAAAATTTCCAAAAATATGATGATTTGCACCAAAAATGAATTATTTATGAAAAATAAAGAAAAAATTATTAAAACTTCAAAACATCTCAGAAAATTTTGAATTTTTTATCGAAGCTTCCCTGATTTTTCTCCAACCTACAAAAAACATTTTAGACCAAAAATCTAAGCCATTTGAGAGATAAAATTAAATCTTTGAAAATTTAGGGTTTTAGTCTCCAAGTAAATCTGCACAAGGGAGTTAGCTCCAAAAAAATAACTAAAACCGGCATGTAAAGGTGGGTTGCCCCATGGTGGGCACCAAAAATGTGTGTGTGAATTTTGTACCTAGCTGTAGACACAACACTTCAGTAAAACATTAGAGGTTAGGAAAAATCAAAATCATGTAATAGAATGAAAACTTAACTAACCAGGTGATTTACTACCTTCTAGTAGGTGTGAGTATGATCTTCTTAGATTGAATCGAGACTAGTGACATTGACGACACCTAAGTGAAGGATTTGAATGCAAGATAGCAATGAATTAATGAATGCAAATTAATCTATATTTTTGGGTTTTCTATGCAATAAGAATGAGAAATCTGATATGAATCTATTCTATATGAAAATTGATTTAACAATGATATGAAATAAAACTAAAATGAATTGAAAACAAGATTGATCTCACAAAAAATGTTGATTCACAAGAAGCTTCAATTCTTCAGATGTTGATTCTCTAGAGTAAGTATGCAAATTCTGTGGATTCTATGGATGATTTGTGAAGAGTTGAGTGTTGATTTTATAGAAATCCAAGGCTTTGAGGATGCATTGAAAAAAAGCCATAAATCACTCTATTAGCACTTGTAAAAATTTTCATGGCTCTAGCACTTTTATTCTGGTCTTTTCTTTTGTCTTTAGGTCTTTGCATTTAGCCCTAGTTCAAATATTCAAAAACTAGCCGTTGGTGCAGAAACCCTTTGTCTTTACCTTGGCCTTGGTATATTTTCATGTTACTTTTCATGGGTCACTTAAAGGTCCTAATTTGTATGTGCTTTATATTTTATCACTTTGCGGGGTCTGTTGTTAATTTTTCCTAAGTTTCTTCCCCTGACGAATAAAATATTTTCCTATAGTCCCTTGCGCCTGATTTTTCCTTAAAGCCTAAGTCTCAGTGTTTGATTTTTCCTATGTTTTGACTTTAATATTTTCTTGGGCCTAGTCTTCTGACAGTATTTCCATCTGACAGTCAGCATAAGTTCTTGTAGGATGTGTCAGAGGCTTGAGATCTTATGTCGATCATTGATCTTTCCTGATGATGTAGCCTTTCCTTTCGAGCAGGTCCACTGCCAGGTTGCTGACTTGGCAGTATCTCATTGGTCGACGGGAGTATGAGGTGGAGTGTTGTCAGTGGGACCGGTATTCTTAGCGTTCAGGTGGATTAAAGTTCATTTTAATCTTGTGGCTATCGTTATACCATTGATATAAGATGCTCAATTTTTAACGCAGTGGTATAGTGACAGTCGTTGATTCTCATAAGGCAAGTGGGTCCATTGACATGTTTTCATAGTTGGTGATATTTTATTCATCCATGTATTAGCATCATGGCATGCTATCAGTGGGACCTAGTTTCTGGATGTGTCAGAGGGTCCTGATCCTGTCAGTGAATCGATGAACGGTGTATAATCTTATGGGTTTTGTCAGAGGCTTAAGATCTTGCGACAGCTGTTGATTTTGTTTTGTGTTAGAGGGTTGTCAGGGCAGGGAGAAGATTCATCATCTGATAGTGGGCGTTGATAGAATCTCGAATGGGTATGCAAACTTCAAATGGCCATTGATCTTCTAGGTGAAGGCTTAGTGGTTCTGATAAGTGTTTTAGCGGCCGACGAATTTCCAAGGCTTCCCTCCTTCACGTGAAATAGTGGTGATTCCCTAAGTGTTTTAGTGGTTCAGCAAACAAGCCTTTGCAGAATCACTAAACTTTATAGAAGATAGATAAAGTGTTTCGCGAACTGGCGGTGACCTTTGGTCGCTAGTTTGCTAAATGTGGGACCAAGGTTAGTGTTTTCCTATGGTCGCAAGTTCATGGGGTTAAGTTTTCTTTTCGTGAATTGAAAATGCATTGTCGCATGCTCGTTAGAGGTAAACCTAGGCTGGTAGTTGAGTTAAAGTCTAAAGGCTCGTGAAATAAAGAGATCGGATGGTCATGACTTAAAGTTGATGGAGATTCAAATGTTGACTGCTGATTTGCTGTTAAAGCCATAAAATGACCATTGATATTCAAATTCAAATTTGCAGAGGGTTTCAAGAGATAGAAGGTACCAAAATTTATGGTTTTGATGGCCAGTTTCAATTGATTTGGTGGCACTGGTTGTTGCAGACTGGTCTGACGGTCCCTGTGGTAGGTGGCATGATGTTTTTGTACTAGTAGAAGTATGGTTTTGTGCTCGAGATATGTTTGCACAAGGCTGATTTGACTAGTTTTCATAGCAATTCCTTGTTGTCTTGTACTGTCCTCATGGATTTTGATGATTGCAGATCCGTCTAAGATTCATTTTCTCCAGGTTGCTTATGTTTCTTCCCCTACAATAAATTCTAATGTAGTTTTTGGTTGGTTGAGTTGTTGAAACCCTAACCCTAGTCACCTGAAGCTTGATGCATCCTCTTTGAGGATTCCAAGGTGACTAGTGGTATAAGAAGTAAAATGTTTTATTTTCAAATGGTTCTAATCTTGATTAGTTCTAGGGAGTTGTAGTAGGCAGTATCATATTGTATTAGATTGAATAGAATTTCCTTGTAGTCTTCTGTGGGTTATTAAAGTGGTTTTTTGTCTTCTCTGCTTTGAACATGTACATGATTCATTATACTTAATACAATTATTTCAAGCTTTCAAGTCCCTTCTTGGTGTCAATCTTGTGAATTCTAGATTTTCTGATCTATTGCATAGGGTTACCTTTGTATATGTTCTAGTCTTCTATTCTTGATCTAGGATCAAGTGAAATATACTTTGGATAGGACATAGATTCACTTTGATTTGTCTACAGAAGGATATTATAAGTAGTAGATGGGTTGAAATACTTATGTTTATGGCTATGAGTCTTTGACAATAGTTGGTTCATGTTCAATATCTATATTTGAGATTTGCCCAATGGATAATGGCACTGATTAGAGATTAGTATATTCAGTCGAGTTCAATGATGGATTGGCCCTTGCTTACTTCTTTCCATCTCTAGATATCAACACTTTTCATGTTTTAATTGTATTTGGTTGATAATAGTAATACCCTATATTAATGGAGAGTCAATGAATGTGAGGTTAGCATTTAGCACTTTCTTACTATTCAATTTTTTGTTTAGACCCAATCTTTGGTGTGTAAAGCATAGTTTTCATTGGGTTTGGTGCACCTGCCTTGGTTTTGCAGAGCCAGAAGTGAAGAGGGAAGTCTTGTCCCTATAGTTGGTCTAGTTACCCTAAGATCCTTATACATTTTGGAACTAACCAATCATAAAATCAACCTGAGGGTATATTGGCAGCCTAAGAGCATAAGCTTCCATTTTGAACACCAACAAGATGGCGACTCTATTGGGGAAGTGTTACACAAGTCTATAGTAACCAGTAGGTCATCATTGAAAAATAGGGTTATTCTTGTCCCTTGTCTTATAGTCTCATTTGGGTATTTGTTAAGTGGTATTGTAGGATTCCCAATATACTTGGGTGGTGACTCAAATATCTCTGCAGTAGTGCTAGTCGGTAGATTTCTATCAAATGAGTTATAGAGGTACTAGGTCCCAAAGAAAGGAGCAACTTGAAAGCTTAATGGAAGAAGGTATTCCAAGCACTTCCAGGCCTAGTCAGACAAGGGGAGGAAAGAAGAAAGGAAATATTTCTCATACTTGGAGAAATAAAAAGGATACAAGACAAGGAACTCAAACCAAGCCTAGTCAAGAAGAAAATATTATAGAATATGAAGAGGCTATTGATTTGGGATTAAACCAGTATGAGGATGAATTTCAAGTGGGAGATGATGAGTCTAAGACAACTATCCCTAAATCAGAAGAGATCTTTGAGGAGGTCTATGAATTGGAAAGAAGAGTCCAAGAATAGGTTGCTATCAAGCAACAAAGAGAAAAGGACAAAGAGGATAGAGTAAGACAAGCAATGATAAGGGCTTATCAGCTAAAGAGGCAGTTGTTAGATTTGGAAGCAATTAATTTTGTCCCAGAGCTTGAAAGAGCAGAGGAACAGTCTATTGTGTATAAAACACATGAGATAACTAGGCCTAGAGATAAGGGCAAACAAAAAATTGGAGTGTATATTAGTGAACAGATTCATGTGGAAAACCCATTAGATCAAGGGTTCAGATTAGATGCAGACCTTGAGAGGGCTAGAAAGGAGAAAGAAATGTGGGCTAAAGAACTAGAGAAGGTAGAGTTGAAGGCTACTACTACAAAAATAAGGAAGAAGATTGATTTTTTCAAGCATACCTCAGGACCTTCAAATGTTGTTGCTTCTTTCTTAGGGCAAGGTGGAAATCATGGTAACCTTGCAGCTCAAACAAATGGCATTTCAAGTGCTGCTAATATTCCTAATGGTTCAAACACAAGGACATCTACATCTCAAGGAATGGATCTACCACATGGAGTTCTTGTTCATGAAAGGTACAAACAACTTGTTTTTTTTGGTATTCCTGATTATCCTAATGTTATTCCTAATGAAATTAGAAAGAAACTCCCTAAGTTTACTGGAAACAATGTCATTACATGTGAAGAACATCTAAAAAATTTTATGGATGTAATAGATAACTATAATGTTGAGCCTAATGATGTTGTAATGAAGTTATTTGTACAATCTCTGACCGAGGATACTAAGGATTGGTTTAGAGGATTGCCCCATGCTAGTATAGGATCTTGGAATGAATTTAAGAATTGTTTCAAAGAGCATTATGGAGATAAAACAAATGAGGGTTTTATTTTGAATGAATTCAATAACATAAAAAAAAATCCGAACGAAGAGCTCCTTTAATTTAGTATAAGATTCCAAAAGGCTATGCATAGGCTACTGCAAGTTATCAGATTAGATGATAGGGTGTGTCTTGTGACATACTTAAATGCTTTTGATGCAAAGATGGGTTACCTCTTATGGGATAAGAACCCTAGAAATCTTGGGGAGGCTTACAAGTTGGCTATCAACATAGAAAGTAATAGAAGAATATCAGGAAAATTAGGGAGAAGAGATGATTATAGGCCTCAAGTGCAAAACAAGAAAGAAATGGGAAGGTCTGCTAATTTTAAGCCTAAGGAGGAGGACAATCTAAAGTAGATTCTAAGTGCTTTAGAGAGTCTAAAGCCTGATGAAAAAAGAAACAATAAGGTTGCAACAAATGACAGGCCAACTTCAAGTAATTTTAGCAGGCAACCAAGAATGCAGAATTACCCATACAATACTCAATGGAAGGATGGCAAGCCCATTTTTCCAGTTAAAAGGGATAGGCCTAATGATAGGATTCTTGATCCTTTGCAAATAAATTTAGTTAACATGAATGAGGATATCCCATGGTGTACTATTTGTCAAGCTCGTCATAGTCCAGAGCATTATGTTATTGCTTTGAATTTACCTGATAGCCAAGAACAAGATGAGCATTATGATAAGAGTGGTTGTGGAATGATTTCTTCACATGCATGGGATGAGGTTGACTCTACTAATGATGAGGAGGAAGAATTTGATGATGTTGGATGTGGTGCAGTGAAGTGTGAGGAACATGTTTTCTGAAGGAGACCCTCTGATGAGGAAATTGCACAAATCACTGTAGACATGGTCACTCAAGCTAGGAGTAATTACAATATGAGAAGTAGGATAGTTGGAGGCACAAGTGGTAAACTAGGTAGCATGTTTATCAAGAATTCTAAAAGGAACACACACCAACATGAGGAAAAGGAAAATGGTGCTAGTGGTGTTAGTCAGGTTAAAATAAAAAAGAAGAGTGGGCATACTGCAATACCTAATGGTAAAGTAAAGACATCAAAAGTAGCTATCCCCATACCTCAAAAGGAAGATGAATTTGTACAAAGGGGTAACTCTGACTTGATTGTCCAAAAAGAGGATAAAGATATATCTGAGATTAAGGAAGATATGGGCAACCATTCTTATGTTCCCATTGATATGACTAAATTGCTTTCACAAATAACTATCAAGGTTCCATTGTTAGAAATGATGAGAATAGAAGAGCACAAGGTCAAGGCCTTGGATTGGGTAAATGGTGCCTCTTCCATAAAGGTCCAAGAAATGAACAGAGGTGACAAGCATGTGGCTACTTTAGATGACACACCTGATAGTAAAAATGAAGAAATTGTCTCTGAGATTCCTCAAATATTTTTGAATGCAAACATTGTAAATACTACATTAGGGATAGTTGATCCTTTTTTCTTGTCCCTTATGATAAATGGAAAATTATTGAAGAATTGCATGATTGATTTTGGAGTATCAAACACTGTCATGCCTACATAGATCATGAAGTCACTAGGACTAAAGGTTGATACACCTCATGGGAAATGCCAAGCTATGGACTCAAGAGAACTGCCAGTTATTGGTACCATTAAGGCTTTGCCTTATAAATTAGCCACATTTCTTGACAAAAAATTAACTATAAGTGTTCTTGTAGATGACATTCCCCCTCAATATGGAATGTTGTTATCTAGAAAGTGTAGTGCCTCCATGGGAGGAAGTATTCAATGTGACTTGTCCTTTGCCACTTTTAGCATTGAAGGAGAAAATGTGAAAGTCTCAAGGGAAGCTAGAACTCCACATATGATTGAGGAGGATGAAGAGGATGATATGAATTTTTTTATGGACACTGACATTGGTTCTTTCCAAGTTTAGGAGAGAGAGATGCAAGAAAAGGTCAAGCCTATCTTTCTGGCTGATGACAAAAGTAACATGACAGAAGGTAATGTATTATGGACCCTATAATTTGATGGAGCAAGTTCAAAGGAAGGTGTTGGAGTAGGAGTGCTATTGATATCCCCAAATGGTATGACTTTTAAGTTTTCTTTCACTCTCTTGTTCCCTTGCACAAATAATGTTGCTGAATATGAGGCCATACTAATTGGTTTGAGACAAGCATCAAAACATGGGATCAAACATCTTAGGGTGATTAGTGACTCTGAGTTAATAGTTTCTTAGATTAGATCAAAGTATGCATCAAAGAATCAAAGGTTGAAACAATATAGAAATGGTGTTTTGGATGAAATTGGAGGTTTCAATGCCTTTGGTATTGATTGGGTGGATAGAAGCCAAAAAAGGATGGCTGACTTACTAGCAAACATAGCATTAAGGCCAGAGGATATTACCTTTGTAGGGATATCCAGGATTGAGTGCAAGTCTCGGCCGTCTATCCCAGACAATGTTGAGAATTGGAAGGTATTTTCTGATGATCAGGATATACTAAGGTTTTTGCAATGTGAATCTCATTTTGATGGTCAGGTGATGGATTTCAACACTTTTGTTGACATCAAAAATGGAAAAGAGAATGTTCTAGGGAAGGAAGTTTTGCAATTAAAATCAAATAGGATCCCAAGGGGACTGGTTGCTATTGAGAGGGCATTTGATGATAAAGAAAGGACTTGTTTTCCTAATTTTTTTGATAAGATAAATGATTTGGAGGAAATAAATTTAGGAACAAGTCAAATACCCAAAAATATTTACATAGGTAAATTTTTGTCGCAAAGAGCTAGGAATAATCTGATTGATCTTCTCAAAAGATTTAGACATGTCTTTGCATGGTCTTATGATGATTTGAAAGCCTATAGAGAAGATTTATTCTAGCATGAAATACCATTGAAGGAAGGAACCAAACCTTTTAGGCAAAAGCTAAGGCCTATGAACCCTACTTTGGCACCAAAAATGCAAGATGAACTCAAAAGGATGATGGATGCTAGCATTATCAAGCCTATCAGACATTCTACTTGGGTGTCAAATTTGGTTCCGGTCAGGAAGAAGAATGGTGACATTAGGTTATGTGTTGATTTTAGGAATTTGAATGGCAATTCTTTGAAGGACAATTATGGTTTGCCTAATATGGAGAATATGCTACAGAAGGTTACTGGATCAGAGTTAATGTCCATGATGGATGGTTTCTCTAGATATAATCAGGTCATGGTCAAGGAATCAGAACAATTTAAGACTACATTCACTACCCCTTGGGGAACATATGTTTATGTTAGAATGCCTTTTGGTCTGACAAATGCAGGAGCTACTTTTCAGAGAGCTATGGATGTAGCCTTTGTAGACTTTATAAACAAATTTCTAGTGGTGTATCAAGATGATCTCACAGCATATTCAGATAAGGAAAGTCAACATTGTGAACATCTTGAGAAAATTTTTATTAGGGCCTTGGAGTATGGGATTTCTTTGAATCCATAGAAGTGTTCTTTTGGTGTTGTGGAAGGCAAGCTCTTAGGACATATTGTGTCCAAGGATGGAGTGAGAATTGACCCTGAAAGGGTTATGGATATAGATAAACTTTCACCACCTAGAAATGTTAAAGGAATACAGTCTTTCTTTGGGCAGGTAAATTTCCTTAGGAGATTTGTTACAAATTTTGTAGAAATCAGTATCCCTATCTCTAGGATGTTGAAAAAGGAGGCAATGATTGAGTGGAATGAAGAAGCAGATGAATCTTTTAGAAGTATCACAAAGGCCATCAATGATGCTCCAGTTTTAATGACACCTGATTATGGTAAGCCCATGCAGATATTCTCTTTTGCTTCTTATCAGATAGTTGAAATAGTTTTATTACAAAAGAATTCAGTTGGATATGAACAACCCATATCATTTTTTAGTAAATCCTTACTAGCAACAAAATTGAAATATGATATTACTAAGAAATAGGCTTATGCCTTAGTCACAGTAGTCAAGGCTTTTAGATGTTATCTTGTAGGAGCTAAGGTGGTTGCTTATGTTCCTAGTGCTCTAGTTAAGGATATATTGGTGCAATAAGAAGTCTCAGGAAAAAGATGTAGATGGATCAATAGGATCCAAGAATTTAATATTCATATCCTGATTACAAAATATGTAAGAGGCTTAGGTATTGCAAAGTTAATGGTGTTAGCATGTGCAAAAAATTTCATGGCTCTTGCAATTTTCCCCTGGTCTCTATGTCATTTTCATGTCTCTGGCTAAGGCCTAAGCAGAATGTTCAAAAAACTAGTCGTTACATGCAAAAACCCTTTGTTATGCCCTGGCCTTGTGATAATTTGATGTTACTTTATTGAGGACACTTAAAAGTCCTTTAATGCATGTGTTAAAATTGGTGACCTCTTTGTCGCATGATTGCGTGAACCTTTTTCATGTCTTGCGATCATGCGACTAAGGTTTTATGTCAGCCCCCCTTGATTTATTTTCCTAAGTCTCTAACCCTCGATGGCCTTTAATATTTCCTAGGGTCCTCAGTGCCTAATTTTTCCTAAAAGCCTCAGTCCTATTTTAATTTTTCTTATGTTCTGGCTTAATATTTTCCTAGGCCCGGTCTTCTGAAAACATCTCAATCTGATAGTTGGCATAAGTTCTCATTGACTTTGTCAGAGGCTTGAGATCTTACGCCATCCATTGATCTCATTTGTCTCAAACGTATCTTTGGCGGTGGTCCTAGTGTTAGGTGGAGCTGATTTGGAGATTTTTTATTGGTCCACATAGTATGAGGTGGACTCCTATTAGTGGGACTTGGTTTCCATATGTGTCAGTGGGTCCTGATCTTGTCAGTGAATCGATGAACCACGTATAATCTTATGGGTTTTTTCAGAGGCTTAAGATCTTGCGAAAGCCATTAATTTTGTTTCTTGTCAGATGGTTGTCAGAGATGGGAGGAGATTCTCGATCTAATGGTGGGTGTGTAATCTGATAGAATCTTGGAAGTCTTTGCAAACTTCAGACGGCCGTTGATCTTCCAAGCGAAGGCTTAGTGGTTTTGATAAATGTTTTGGCGGTTTGAAAAATTCATGAAGGATTCACCCATTCGCATGAAATAGCGGTAGTTCTCTAAGTGTTTTAGCGGTTTAGTGAACAAGCATTTGCAGAATCACTAAACTTTCTGGTAGATGAATTAAGTGTTTCACGAACTAGCGGTGTCCTTTTGTTGCTAGTTCACTAAATGTGGGGCTGAGGTTAGAATTTTCTTTGGGTCACCAAGTCACCAGTTTGCTAGGATAACCCGAGGGTTGCAGTTGAGTTAAGATCATAAAAGATCACAAAAAAGAGAGATCGAATGGCCACAACTTAAATTTAACCTATTTTCAAATTTTGACCGCCGATTTTCTACAAGCGCCATGAAAGTAGCCATTTATTTTCAAATTTAAATTTGTAGAGGGTTTCCAGCAATAGGAAGTACCAAAATTTATGGTTTTAACATCTAATTTCGATTGGTTTGGTGGTGCTTACTGTTGCAGTGTGGTCCAGGGTGTGCCATGATTGATTGCAGAGATCTGTACCATGTAAGGAGTGAACATAGAATGGCTCGAGGCATATTGTAGGGTGATTAAATAGACTGGTTTCCATGGCAATTCCTTGTTGTTTTGAACTTTTCTCACAAATTTTCATAATTAAAAATCTATTTGAGATTTATTTTCCCTGGGTTTCTTGTGTTTATTCCCCTGCAATAAATTTTGATGTAGTTTTTGGTTGGTTGAGTTGTTGAAACCCTAACCCTAGTCACCCTAAGCTTCATGCAATCTTTTTGAGATTCCCATGGTGGCTAGTGGTATAAGTTGTTATTTTTTGATAGAGTGAGGGTTCAAATTTTAATCAGTCCAGAGGTTTTGATCTTGATTAATTCCAGGGAGTTGTAGCAGGCAGTATCATATCATATTAGATTGAATAGAATTTCCTTGTAGTCTTTTGCAGGTTATTGAAGTGGTTTTCTCTCTTCTCTACTTTGAACATGTACATTATTCATTATACTTAATACAATTATTTCAATCTTTCAAGTCTCTCCTTGGTGTCAATCTTGTGAATTCTAGATTTTTTGATCTATTGCATAGGATTACCTTTGTATATGATCTAGTCTTCAGTTCTTGATCTAGGATCAAGTGAAATATATTTTGGATAGGACATAGATTCACTTTGATTTGTTTGCAGAAGGATGTTATAAGTAGTGGATGGGCTAGAATGTTTGTATTTATGGTTGAGTCTTAGACAATAGTTGGTTCATGTTTAATGTCTGTATTTGAGATTTGCCCAATGGATAATGACACTGATCAGGGATTAGTATATTCAGTTGAGTTCAATGCTTGATCGGCTCTTGTTTACTTATTTCCATCTTCATATATCAACACCTTCAAGTTTTAATTGTATTTGGTTGATAGTAGTAACACCCTGTAGTAATGGAGAGAAAATGAATGTGAGGTTAGCATTTAGCACTTTCTTACTATTCAATCTATTTTTTGGACCCAGTCTTTGGTGTGTGAAGTATAGTTTTCACTGGGTTAGGTGCACCCGCCTTGGTTTTGCAGAGCCAGAAGTGAAGAGGGCAGTCTTGTCCCTATAGTTGGTCCAGTTACCCTAAGATCCTTATACATTTTGGAACTAACCAATCCTAAAATCAACCTGTGGGTATATTGGTAGTCTAAGAGCATAAGCATCTAATTTGAACACCAACAAGATGGTGACTCTACTAGGGAAATGTTACACAAGTTTATTGTAACCAGTAGGTCATCATTGAAAATAGGGTTATTCTTGTCCCTTGTCTTATAGTCTCATTTGGATATTTGTTAAGTTGTATTATAAGATTCCAAATATACTTGGGTGGAAACTCAAACATCTCTGCAGCAGTGCTAGTCAGTAGATTTTTATCAAATGAGTTATAGAGGTACTAGGTCTCGGAGGAATGAACATCCTAAAAACATAATGGAAGGAGGTATTCCAAGTACTTCCAGGCCTAGTCAGACAAGGGGAGGAAAGAAGAAAATAAATCTTTCTCATACTTGGAGAAATAAAAAGGATACAAGACAAGAAACTCAAACCAAGCCTACTCAAGAAGAAAATATTTAAAAATATGAAGAGGCTATTGATTTGGGATTGAACCAGTATGAGGATGAATTTCCAGTGGGAGATGATGAGTCTGAGACTACTCTCCCTGAATTAGAAGAGATGTTTGAGGAGGTCTATGAATTGGAAAGAAGAGTCCAAGAATAAGTTTCTATCAGGTAACAAAGATAAAAGGACAAAGAGGATAGAGTAAGACAGGCAATGATAAGGGCTAATCAGCTAAAGACGCAGTTGTTAGATTTGGAGGGAATTAATTTTGTCGCAGAGCCTGAAAGAGCAGAGGAATAGCCTATTGTGTATAAAACACATGAGATATCTAGGCCTAGAGATAAGGGGAAAAAAAAAACTATTGGAGTGTCGATTAGTGAACAGATTCATGTGCAATACCCATTAGATCAAGGGTTGAGATTAGATGTAGACCTTGAGAGGGCTAGAAAAGAGAAATAAATGTGGGCTAAAGAACTAGACAAGGCATAATTGGAGGCTATTGCTATAGAAAAGAGGAAGAAGATTGATTTTCTCAAGCATACCTTAGGACCTTCAAATGTTGTTGTTTCTTTCTTGGGGCAAGCTGAAAATCATGGTAACTTGCAGCTCAAACAAATGGTATTCCGGGTGCTGCTAAAATTCCTGATGGTTCAAACACAAGGACATCTACATCTCAAGGAATGGATCCACCACATGGAGTTCCTGTTCATGAAAGGTACAAACAACTTATTTTTTTGGGTATTCCTGGTTATCCTAATGTTATTCATGATGAAATTAGAAAGAAACTCCCTAAGTTTGCTGGAAATAATGTCATCACATGTGAAGAACATCTAAAAAATTTTATGGATGTAATAGATGACTATAATATTGAGCCTGATGATGTTGCAATGAAGTTATTTGTATAATCTCTGGCCGGGGATGCTACGGATTGTTTTAGAGGATTGCCCCATGCTAGTATAGGATCTTGGAATGAATTTAAGAATTGTTTCAAAGAGCATTATGGGGATAAAACAAATGATCATTTTATCTTGAATGAATTCAATAATATAAAGAAAAATCAGAATGAGGAGGTCCTTGAATTTAACATTAGATTTCAAAAGGCTATGCATAGGATCTTCCAGGTTATCAGGTTAGATGATAGAGTGTGTCTTGTGACATACTTAAATGCCTTTGATGCAAAGATGGGATATCTTTTGAGAGATAAGAACCCTAGAAATCTTGAGGAGGCTTACAATTTGGCTATCAACATAGAAAGTAATAGAAGAATATTAGGAAAATTAGGGAGAAGAGATGACTATAGGCCTCAAGTGCAAAACAAGAAAGAAATGGGAAGGTCTACTAATTTTAAGCCTAAGGAGGAGGACAATCTAAAGTAGATTCTAAGTCCTTTAGAGAGTCTAAAGCCTGATGAAAAAAGAAACAATAAGGTTGCAACAAATGACAGGCCAGCTTCAAGTAATTTTAGCAGGCAACCAAGAATGCAGAATTACCCATACAATACTCAATGGAAGGATGGCAAGCCCATTTTTCTAGTTAAAAGGGATAGGCCTGATGATAGGATTCCTGATCCTTTGCAAAGAAATTCAGTTAACATGAATGAGGATATCCCATGGTGTGCTATTTGTCAAGCTCCTCACAGTCCAGAGCATTATGTTATTGCTTTGAATTTACCTGATAGCCAAGAACAAGATGAGCATTATGATCAGAGTGGTTGTGGAATGATTTCTTCACATGCATGGGATGAGGTTGACTCTACTAATGATGAGGAGGAATAATTTGATGATGTTGGATGTGGTGCAGTGAAGTGTGAGGAACATGTTTTCTGAAGGAGACCCTCTGATGAGGAAATTGCACAAATCACTGTAGACATGGTCACTCAAGCTAAGAGTAATTAAAATTTGAGAAGTAGGATAGTTGGAGGCACAAGTGGTAAACGAGGTAGCATGTTTATCAAGAATTATGAAAGGAACACACAACAACATGAGGAAAAGGAAAAGGGTTCTGGTGTTGTCAGTCAGGTTAAAATAAAAAAGAAGAGTGTGCCTACTGCAATACCTAAGGGTAAAGTAAGGACATCAGAAGTAGTTGTCCCCATACCTCAAAAGGAAGATGAATTTGTATAAAAGAGTAACTCTAACTTGATTGTCCAAAAGGAGGATAAAGGTATCTCTGAGATTAAGGAAGATACAGGAAACCATTCTTATTTTCCCATTGATATGACTAAATTGCTGTCACAAATAACTGTCAAGGTTCCATTGTTAGAAATGATGAGAATAGAAGAGCACAAGGTCAAGGCCTTGGATTGGGTAAATGGTGCCTCTTCCATAAAGGTCCAAGAAATGAACAAAGGTGACAAGCATGTGGCTACTTTAGACGACACACTTGATAGTAAAAATGAAGAAATTCTCTCTGAGATTCCTTAGAGGTATTTGGATGCAAACATTGTAAATACTACATCAGGGATAGTTGATCCTTTTTTCTTGTCCCTTATGATAAATGGAAAATTATTGAAGAATTGCCTGATTGATTCTGGAGCATCAAACATTGTCATTCCTACAGAGATCATGAAGTCACTGGGACAAAATGTTGATACACCTCATGGAAGATGCCAAGCTATGGACTCAAGAGAGGTGCCAGTTATTGGTACCATTAAGGCTTTGCCTTATAAATTAGCCACATTTCCTGACAAACAATTAACTATGAGTGTTCTTGTAGTCGACATTCCCCCTCAATATGCAATGTTGTTATCTAGAAAGTGGAGTGCCTCAATGGGAGGAAGCATTCAATGTGACTTGTCCTTTGCAACTTTTAGCATTGAAGGTGAAAGTGTGAAAGTTTCAAGGGAAGCTAGAACTCCACATATGATTGAGGAGGATGAAGAGGACAATATGAATTGTTTTGTGGACACTGACATTGGTTCTTTCCAAGTTCAGGAGAGAGAGATGCAAGAGAAGGTCAAGCCTATCTTTCTGGCTGATGATAGGAGTAACATGGCATAAGGTAATCTATTATGGACCCTATATTTTAATGGAGCAAGTTCAAAGGAAGGTGCTAGAGTAGGAGTGCTATTGATATCCCCAAGTGGTAAGACTTTTAAGTTTTGTTTCAATCTCTTGTTCCCTTGCACAAATAATGTTGTTGAATATAAGGCCCTACTGATTGGTTTGAGACAAGCATCAAAACATGGGATCAAACATCTTAGGGTGATTGGTGACTCTGAGTTAATGGTTTCTTAGATTAGATCAAAGTATGCATTAAAGAATCAAAGGCTGAAATAATATAAAAATGCTGTTTGGGATGAAATTGAAGGTTTCAATGCCTTTGGTATTGATTGGGTGGATAGAAGCCAAAACAGGATGGTTGACTTACTAGCAAACATAGCATTAAGGCTAGAGGATATTACCTTTGCAGGGATATCCAGGATTGAGTACAAGTCTTAGCCTTCTATCCCAGATAATATTGAGAATTGGCAAGTATTTTCTGATGATCAGGATATACTAAGGTTTTTGCAATGTGAATCTAATTTTGATGGTTAGGAGATGGATTTTAGCACTTTTGTTGACATGAAAAATGGAAAAGAGAATGTTCTTGGGAAGGATGTTTTGCAATTAAAATCAAATAGGATCCCAAGGGGACTGGTTGCTCTTGAGAGGGCATTTGATGATAAAGAAAGGACTTGTTTTCCTAAATTTGTTGATAAGATAAATGATTTGGTGGAAATAAATTTAGGAATAGGTGAAATGCCCAAAAATGTTTACATAGTTAAATGTTTATCCTGAAGAACTAGGAATAATCTGATTGATCTTCTCAAAAGATTCAGACATGTCTTTGCATGGTCTTATGATGATTTGAAAGCCTATAGAGAAGATTTATTCCAGCATGAAATACCATTGAAGGAAGGCACTAAACCTTTTAGGCAGAAATTAAGGCCTGTGAACCCTACTTTGGCACCAAAAATGTAAGATGAACTTAAAAATATGATGGATGCTGGCATTATTAAGCCTGTCAGACATTCTACTTGGGTGTCAAATTTGGTTCCGATCAGGAAGAAGTATGGTGACATTAGGTTATATGTTGATTTTATGAATTTGAATGTCAATTCTTTGAAGGACAATTATGGTTTGCCTAATATGGAGTATATGCTACAGAAGGTTATTGGATCAGAGTTAATGTCCATGATGGATGGTTTCTCTAGATATAATCAGGTCATGGTCAAGGAATCAGAACAATTTAAGACTGCATTCACTACCCCTTCGGGAACATATGTTTATGTTAGAATGCCTTTTGGTCTGAAAAATGCAAGAGCTACTTTTTAGAGAGCTATGGATGTAGCCTTTGCAGACTTTATAAACAAATTTCTAGTGGTGTATTAGGATGATCTCATAGCATATTCAGATAAGGAAAATCAACATTGTGAACATCTTGAGAAAAATTTTATTAGGGCCTTGGAGTATAGGATCTCTTTGAATCCAAAGAAGTGTTCTTTTGGTGTTGTGGAAGGCAAGCTCTTAGGACATATTGTGTCCAAGGATGGAGTGAGAATTGACCCTGAAAGGGTTATGGCTATAGATAAACTTTCACCACCTAGAAATGTTAAAGGAATATAGTCTTTCTTTGGGCAGGTAAATTTCCTAAGGAGATTTGTTACAAATTTTGCAGAAATTAGTATCCCTATCTCTAGGATGTTGAAAAAGGATGAAAAGATAGTGTGGAATGAAGAAGCAGATGAATCTTTCAAAAGTATCAAGAGGGCCATCAAAGATGCTCCTGTTTTGAGAACACCTGATTATGGTAAGCTCATGCAGATTTTTTCTTTTACTTCTTGTCATACAGTTGCAGCGGTCTTATTAAAAAAGAATTCAGATGGATATGAACAACCCATATCATTTTTTAGTAAATCCTTACAAGCAGCAGAATTGAAATATGATATTACTAAGAAATAGGCTTATGCCTTAGTCAAAGCAGTTAAGTCTTTTAGATGTTATCTTATAGGACCTAAGGTGGTTGCTTATGTTCCTAGTGCTGCAGTTAAGGATATATTGGTGCAACAAGAAGTTTCAGGAAAAAGATGTAGATGGATCAATAGGATCTAGGAATTTAATATTGACATCCAAATTACAAAATTGGTAAGAGGCTTAGGTCTTGCAAAGTTGATGGCACAAAGCAATTTAGTTGCAAATCATGTGAATGTGTTAGAAGAGGAACAAAGGCTATACATTTGTGATATGGATTATTGTGATTGGTACAAATATGTTATTGGCTACTTTCAAAAATTGGTCCTTCCCCCCGAGATGGATGAAAATAGAAGGAGAACTATCAAGTTGCAATCTGCAAGGTACGCCATTATACATGGTAAGTTGTGGTGGAGAAGCAATGAAGGAGTATTGCTAAAATGCATAGACCATGAGAGGTCTGAGGCTCTATTAGAGGAAATGCACCAAAGTGTGTGTGGAGGACATTATATGGAAAAGACCACAACCCACAAGATCCTTAGGTCTAGATTTTGGTGGCCTACAGTTTTTAAGGATACCCATCAGTTTGTAAGAAAATGTGATGCATGTCAGAGATTTGCTGGAAAGTTCAAGTTTAATGGGAATTTACCACTCAAACCTATTGCAATTCAAGCTCCATTCTAGAAGTGGGGTATTGACTTCATTAGGGAAATTCCAAATAAGTCTAGTGGTGTACATTCTTACATACTAGTGGCAACAGACTATTTTACTAAGTGGGTTGAAGCTATCCCCACTAGAAAAGGCTACTAGTAGAGTGGTGACAGATTTTATGATGCAAAACATCCTTACTAGGTTTGGTTGCCCAGAGGTAATTGTGGCTAATAATGCAATGTGTTTTAGATCATAGGAATTTAGTAATCTTCGTCAGCAGTATGGGATACACATTTAATTTTCTTCTCCATATCATCCACAAGGAAATGGCCAAGCTGAGTCCAGTAATAAAAGTTTGATTAATATTCTCAAGAGACTGTTGGACAAAAATAAGAAAGCCTGGGACTCAAAGTTATGGTGGGCACTGTGGGTTGACAAGGTAACTGTAAAGAGGGCCATAGGTTGTGCTATATTTGATTTGGTATATGGAATAGGTGCTAGATTGCCTCAAAATAATCTATTGCAGATGTACAAATTTATCCAAGCATATCATGAAGACTTGAATGATGAAATGAGAGTAAGAATGGATGAATTGATCCAATTGGAAGAGGTAAGGAGGGATGCACATGAAAGAAATGAGGCATTGCAGAGATAATGTAAGAATTTGTTTGATAGGAGGGCCACCCAAAGAAGTTTTGAAATTGATGACCTCATCTTGATGTGGAATGCAGGGTTGGAAGATAAGGGGAAGCATGGAAAGTTTGATCCAATTTGGTTGGGCCCTTATCTTATTGAAAGAAAATGGGGTACATATTCTTATGTTCTGAAAGATTTAACTGGTGGTACTTTGGAATTGCCTATTGATGGACAATTCCTAAAGTTTTACTTCTCCTGAAGTATCTTTTCCATGAGCAGTAGTTTAGGTTTTCCCTTGTGCAGTCCTTTGTTTTTTCTTTTTGTGTGTCAAAGTTTTGAGTTGGTCTGCTCTTCCAGGAGATTCTAGCTTGCTCGTTGTATCTACAGGAGATACACGTCCCCGAGTATGAGCCACTGTTAGCACGTGCACAAAATTTCATGGCTCTAGCAATTTTCCCCTGGTCTCTATGTCATTTTATGTCTCTGGCTAAGGCCTAAGTAGAATGTTCAAAAAACTAGCCGTTACATGGAAAAACCCTTTGTTATGCCCTAGCCTTGTTCTAATTTGATGTTACTTTATGCAGGCCACTTAAAAGTCCTTTAACGCATGTGTTAAAGTCAGTGACCTCTTTGTCACATGATCATGTGAACCTTTTTCATGTCTTGCGATCATGCAACTAAAGTTTTATGTCGGCCCCCCTTGATTTATTTTCCTAAGTCTCTAACCCTCGGTGGCCTTTAATATTTCCTAGGTTCATCAGTGCCTAATTTTTCCTAAAAGCCTAACTCCTATGTTTTAATTTTTCTTATGTTCTGGCTTAATATTTTCCTGGGTGCGGTCTTCTGACAACATCTCAATCTGACGGTTGGTGTAAGTTCTCATTGACTTTGTCAGAGGCTTGAGATCTTACGCCAGCCGTTGATCTCATTTGTCTCAAACGTATCTTTGGCGGTGGAGCTGATTTGGAGGTTTTTTATTGGTCCACATAGTATCAAGTGGAATCCTATCAGTGGGACCTAGTTTCTGAATGTGTCAGTGGGTCCTGATCATGTCAGTGAATCGATGAATGGCATATAATCTTATGGGTTTTGTCAGAGGCTTAAGACCCTATGACGGCCGTTGATTTTTTTTCCTTTCAAATGGTTCTCAAAGATGGTAGGAGATTTTTGATCTAACAATGGGCGTGTAATCTGATAGAATCTTGGAAGTCTTTGCAAACTTCAGATGGCCGTTCATCTTCCAGGTGAAGGCTTAGTGGTTTTGATAAATGTTTTGGCGGTTTGAAAAATTTATGAAGGATTCACTCATTCACATGAAATAGCAGCAGTTCTCTAAGTGTTTTAGTGGTTCAGTGAATGAGCATTCACATAATCGCTAAACTTTCTGGCAGATGAATTAAGTGTTTCAAAAACTGGCGATGTCCTTTTGTCGCTAGTTCACTAAATGTGGGGCCGAGGTTAGAATTTTCTTTGGGTCGCCAATTCATGGAGTTAAAGATGAGTTAGGGTTTTTATTCTACGAATAGAATTTCCTTTGTCACCAGTTCACTAGGATAACCCGAGGGTGGCAGTTGAGTTAAGATCATAAAAGACTACGAAAAAGAGAGATCTAACGGCCACGACTTAAAGTTAACCTATTTTCAAATTTAGACCACCGATTTGCTGCATGCACCATGAAAGTAGCCATTTATTTTCAAATTTAAATTTGTAGAGGGTTTCCAGTGATATAAAGTACCAGAATTTATCATTTTAACAGCTGATTTTGATTGGTTTGGTGGTGCTTACTATTGCAGTGTGGTCCAGGGTGTGCCATGATCGATTGTAGATATCTGCACCATGTAAGGAGTGAACATAGAATGGCTCGAGGCATATTGCAAGGTGATTGAATAGACTGGTTTCCATGGCAATTCCTTGTTGTTTTGTACTTTTCTCATAGATTTTCATAATTACAAATCTCTTTGAGATTTATTTTCCTTGGGTTGCTTGTGTTTATTCCCCTACAATAAATTCTGATGTAGTTTTTGGTTGGTTGAGTTGTTGAAACCCTAACCCTAGTCACCCTAAGCTTCATGCAATCTCTTTGAGATTCCCAAGGTGGCTAGTGGTATAAGTTGTTAGTTTTTGATAGAGTGAGGGTTCAAATTTTAATCAGTCTAGAGGTTCTGATCTTGATTAGTTCTAGGGACTTGTAGCAGGCGGTATCATATTGTATTAGATTGAATAGAATTTCCTTGTAGTCTTTTGTAGGTTATTGAACTGGTTTTCTCTCTTCTCTGCTTTGAACATGTACATGATTCATTATACTTAATACAATTATTTCAAGCTTTCAAGTCTCTCCTTGGTGTCAATCTTGTGAATTCTAGATTTTTTGATCTATTGCATAGGATTACCTTTGTATATGTTTTAGTCTTCAGTTCTTGATCTAGGATCAAGTGAAATATACTTTGGATAGGACATAGATTCACTTTGATTTGTCTCCAGAAGGATGTTATAAGTAGTGGATGGGCTGGAATGTTTGTATATATGGCTATGAGTCTTAGACAGTAGTTGGTTCATGTTCAATGTTTGTATTTGAGATTTTCCCAATGGATAATGGCACTGATCAGGGATTAGTATATTGATTTGAGTTCAATGCTTGATCGACTCTTGTTTACTTCTTTCAATCTTCATATATCAACACCTTTTCAAGTTTTAATTGTATTTGGTTGATAGTAGTAACACCCTATAGTAATGGAGAGTCAATGAATGTGAGGTTAGCATTTAGAACTTTCTTACTATTCAATTTGTTGTTTGGACCCAGTCTTTGGTGTGTGAAGTATAGTTTTCATTGGGTTAGGTGCACCTGCCTTGGTTTTGCAGAGCCAGAAGTGAAGAGGGCAGTCTTGTCCCTATAGTTGGTCCAATTACCCTAAGATCCTTATACATTTTGGAACTAACCAATCCTAAAATAAACCTCAGGGTATATTGGCAGCCTAAGAGCATAAGCGTCCATTTTGAACACCAACAAATGGCACAAAGAAATTTAGTTGCAAATCATGTGAATGTGTTAGAAGAAAAAAGGCCATACATTTGTGATATGGATTATTGTGATTGGTACAAAGATGTAATTGGCTACTTGAAAAAATTGGTCCTTCCCCACAAGATGGATGAAAATACGAGATCTATCAAGTTACAATCTGCAAGGTATGCCATTATACATGGTAAGTTGTGGTGGAGAATCAATTAAGGAGTATTGCTAAAATGCATAGACCATGAGAGGTCTGAGGCTCTATTAAATGAAATGCACCAAGGTGTATGTGGAGGACATTATATGCCAAAGACCATAGCCCACAAGATCCTTAGGTTTGGATTTTGGTGGCCTACAATTTTTAAGGATACCCATTAGTTTGTAAGAAAATGTGATGCATGTCAAAGATTTGTTGGAAAGTTGAAGTTTAATGAGAATTTACCACTCAGACCTATTGCAGTTCAAGCTCCATTCGAGAAGTGGGGTATTGACTTCATTGAGGAAATTCCAATTCCAAATAAGTCTAGTGGTGGCCATTCTTACATACTAGTGGCAACAGACTATTTTACTAAGTGGGTTGAAGCTATCCCCACTAGAAAGGCTACTAGCAGAGTGGTGATAAAGTTTATGATATAAAACATCCTTACCAGGTTTGGTTGCCCAGAGGTAATTGTGGTTGATAATGCAATGTGTTTTAGATCATAGGAATTTATTGATTTTTGTCAGTAGTATGGGATACACATTTCATTTTCTTCTCCATATCATCCACAAGGAAATGGCCAATTTGAGTCCAGTAATAAAAGTCTGATTAAGATTCTCAAGAGAGTGTTGGACAAGAATAAGAAAGCCTAGGACTCAAAGTTATGGTGGGCACTATGGGCTGACAGGGTAACTGTAAAGAAGGCCATAGGTTGTGCTCCATTTGATTTCGTATATGGAATAGGTGCTAGATTGCCTCAAAATAATCTATTGCAGATGTACAAGTTTATCCAAGCATATGATGAGGACTTGAATGATGAAATGAGAGTAAGAATGGATGAACTGATCCAATTGGAAGAGGTAAGGAGGGATGCACATGAAAGAAATGAGGCATTGCAAAGATAATGTAAGAATTTGTTTGATAGGAGGGCCACCCAAAGAAGTTTTGAAATTGATGACCTCATCTTGATGTGGAATGCAGGGTTGGAAGATAAGGGGAAGCATGGAAAGTTTGATCCAATTTGGTTGGGCCCTTATCTTATTGAAAGAAAATGGGGGACAGATTCTTATGTTCTGAAAGATTTAACTGGTGGTACTTTGGAATTTCCTATTCATGGACAATTCCTAAAGTTTTACTTATCCTGAAGTATCTTTTCCTTGAGCAGTAGTTTAGGTTTTCCCTTGTTCAGTCATTATTTTTTGCTTTTTGTGTGTTGAAGTTTTGAGTTGGTCTACTCTTCCAGGAGATTCTATCTTTCTCGTTGTATCTATAGGAGATACACATCCCCAAGTATGAGCCACTGTTAGCACTTGTAAAAAAATTTCATGGCTTTGGCACTTTTGTTCTAGTCTTTGCTTTTGTCTTTAGGTCTTTGCCTTTAGCCCTAGTTCAAATATTCAAAAACTAGCCGTTGGTGCAAAAACCCTTTGTCTTTACCTTGGCCTTGTTATATTTTCATGTTACTTTTCATGGGTCACGTAAAGGTCCTAATTCGCATGTGCTTTATATTTTATCACTTTGCAGGGTTGGCTGTTAATTTTTCCTAGGTTTCTTCCCCTGAAAAATTAAATATTTTCCTATAGTCCCTTGCGCCTGATTTTTCTTTAAAGCCTAAGTCTCAGCATTTAATTTTTCCTATGTTTCGGCTTTAATATTTTCTTGGGCCTAGTCTTCTGATAGTATTTCCATCTGATGGTCAACGTAAGTTCTCATAGGATGTGTCAGAGGCTTGAGATCTTACGCCAATCGTTGATCTTTCCTGATGATGTAGCCTTTCTTTTCGAGCAGGTCCATTGCTAGGTGTGCTGACTTGGCAGTATCTCATTGGTTGACAGGAGTATGAGGTGGAGTGTTGTTAGTGGGACCAGTCTTCTTAGCATTCAGGCTCATTTTAATCTTGTGGCTGTCATTATATCATCGATATAACATGCTCAATTTTTAACGCAGTGATATAGCGACAGCTGTTGATTCTCATAAGGAAGTTAGGTGGGTCCATTGACACATTTGCATAGTTGGTGATATTTTATTCATCCATGTATTAGCACCATGGCATGCTGATTTTGGATGTGTCAGAGGGTCTTGATCCTATCACTGAATTGATGAACAGTGTATAATCTTATGGGTTTTTTTAGAGGCTTAAGATCTTGCGACGGTCATTGATTTTGTTTTGTGTTAGAGGGTTGTTAAGGTAGGGAGAAGATTCTTCATCCAATGATGGGCATGAAATCTAATAGAATCTCAGATGGGTATGCGAACTTTAGATGGCCATTCATCTTCCAAGCGATGGCTTAGTGGTTTTGATAAGTGTTTTAGCGGCTGAAAAATTTCCAAGGCTTCGCTCGTTCGCATGAAATAGTGGTGGTTCCCTAAGTGTTTTAGCGGTTCAGCGAACAAGTGTTCACAGAATCACTAAACTTTCTAGTAGATAGATAAAGTGTTTCACTAACCGACGATGACCTTTGGTTGCTAGTTCGCTAAATGTGGGACCGAGGTTAGTGTTTTCCTATGGTCGCAAGTTTGTGGGGTTAAGTGATGCATTAAGTTTTCTTTCCATGAATTGGAAATGCATTGTCGCATGGTCGCTAGAGGTAAACCCAGGGTGGTAGTTGAGTTAAAGTCTAAAGGCCTGTGAAATAAAGAGATCAGATGGTCATGACTTAAAGTTGATGGAGATTCAAATGTTGACCACCGATTTTCTATTCAAGCCATAAAATGACCATTGAAGTTCAAATTCAAATTTTTAGAGGGTTTCAAGTGACAGAAGGTACCAAAATTTATAGTTTTAATGGTCGGTTTCAATTGATTTGGTGGCACTAGTTGTTGCAGACAGGTCTGAGGGTCCCTGTGGTAGGTGGCATGATTTTTTTGTACTAGGAGAAGTATGGTTTTGTGCTCGAGATATGTTTGCAGGTGGCTGATTTGACTAGCTTTCATAGCAATTCCTTGTTGTCTTGTACTGTCCTCACAAATTTTGATGATTGCAGATCCGTCTAAGATTCATTTTCTCTAGGTTGCTTATGTTTCTTCCCCTGCAATAAATTTGATGTAGTTTTTGGTTGGTTGAGTTGTTGAAACCCTAACCCTAGTCACCCAAGGCTTGATGCATCCTCTTTGAGGATTCCAAGGTGACTAGTGGTATAAGAAGTAAAATATTTTATTTTAAAATAGTTCTAATCTTGATTAGTTCTAGGGAGTTGTAGCAGGTGGTATCATATTGTATTAGATTGAATAGAATTTCCTTGTAGTCTTTTGTAGGTTATTGAAGTGGTTTTCTCTCTTCTCTACTTTGAACATGTACATGATTCATTATACTTAATACAATTATTTCAAGCTTTCAAGTCTCTCCTTGGTGTCAATCTTGTGAATTCTAGATTTTTTGATCTATTGCATAGGGTTACCTTTGTATATGTTCTAGTCTTCTGTTCTTGATCTAGCCTCAAGTGAAATATACTTTGGATAGGACATAGATTCACTTTGATTTGTCTATAGAAAGATATTATAAGTAGTAGATGGGCTGAAATACTTATGTTTATGGCTATGAGTCTTTGACAATAGTTGGTTCATGTTTCAATGTCTGTATTTGAGATTTTCCCAATGGATAATGGCATTGATCAGAGATTAGTATATTCAGTCGAGTTCAATGCTAGATTGGCCCTTGCTTACTTCTTTCCATCTCTAGATATCAACACTTTTCAAGTTTTAATTGTATTTGGTTGATAGTAGTAATAACCTATAGTAATGGAGAGTCAATGAATGCGAGGTTAGCATTTAGCACTTTCTTACTATTCAATGTGTTGTTTAGACCCAGTCTTTGGTGTGTGAAGCATAGTTTTCATTGGGTTAGGTGCACCCACCTTGGTTTTGCAGAGCTAGAAGTGGAGAGGGTAGTCTTGTCCATATAGTTGGTCCAGTTACCCTAAGATCCTTATACATTTTGGAATTAACCAATCCTAAAATCAACCTGAGGGTATATTAGCAGCCTAAGAGCATAAGCATCCATTTTGAACACCAACACACTCTTGATAAACTCAGGTTGATTTTTGAGTTAACAAGAAATTAAGAATAAATAATTCATAAAATCATGCAAAAGCAGTTTTTATCTCAAAATAGAGCTTTAGTTTTTTTTGTTTTTTTTTCAACTCATCATCAGATGTTGAGTTTCAATTTTTAAATTGATTGTTAATTTCTAGTTTCCTGCTTTTCTGATTGTGCATGATTTAATATGAATTAATTTAATAAATAAAGTGATTTATTTTCAACTTAACTGATTTTGAATTAAAACATTTGATTTATGGGTTAATCAATTATTAAAATCATACTTTATTCCAATTAAATAATATCATTAAATATGACAACTTGCTTTAATCAATTAAATAAGAATTTAAATAATTAATGATGGGAATTTTGATTTATTGTCAAATTTAAATAATAATAAATATGAATAAATATAATTAAAATCAATTAAATAATTAAGTGGCAGAATTCAATTAATTAATTAAATATTCATCATATTCAATTAATCAACTTTAGGATAAATATGATTTATCACCAAATAATTATTAAATTAAAGATAATTATGATAATTAGGAATATTTCTAAGAATATTCCCCAATGCAAAATTTAGGATAATCAATTAGAATTTGATGATGTTCAGATGTACCTTAGGTTAGGATTTTGATGTTGATTTCATTTTATTTGATGATGTACGAGGTTAATGAGCCTATAGCCTATTTTTGGGGTATTACATACATATATAATTTCCACAATTCATATGTATTACTTGTGGGAAAAAAATTGTTCAAGTGAATGTAGTCAAATTGATAAACCACATAAATTAGATGTCTTTCATGTCTCAATTCATTTAAGTCTTCCATTCTTTATCTCTGATTACGTTAATTTTTTCATTTCAGATTCAGCAATGATTACAAAATGCCCTTTCAATCAAATCTTCTTTTTGCCTAGCATAGGAATAGTTCCCTAGAAATATACCCACTGAGATATAGGAGCACATACAGAGGAATAGCTTCAACTACTTGTCAGGTATCTAATTTAATAGTTGTAAAGATATATTTGACTTTGGTGAACGCAATTGGAACATCCATGACATTCATGTTATTTGGGGTTATAACTATTGTAGGTGTGCTCTTTGTTGTTGTTTTTGCCCCAGAAACAAGAGGGCTTTCATTCGAGAAATTGGTATTAACGTTACATGAAAACAAACAAAATGTTTATTCAATCAATTTTGTCATCCAAAGGCATAAACAATCATTTTGTCTACAACATTACAACTATGTTCTTCAACACAATGTGGAGTTCAATACGGTTGATACCAAGAGATGCAACATCAAGAGATCATGAAAATTTGGTGGAGTCAAAATCCATCCTAAAATTTTGTTCTAGCTTCTCAGCTTATGGGCATTCTAAGAACAAGGGTGCATTTCCCCCGTTCATTTGAACCTAATCTAAGGCCATTTCATGAGATGAAAAACTTTACAAGAGTATCATACTAGGAAAATTAGAGAATAAATTAAAGGAAAGAGAGAAAACATACTTTTCAAAATGTGTCTTCTAACCAAGCCAAATGTTTTTTACGATCCCTTTTCCTTTATTCTATGTGAGCTTTTCCTTTTAGGATTTTACCCAGAGAAAATTTCTATTTTTTCTTTCTCCGTAGATATTATTTGTGAAGAGGCACTACCATGAAACACAATAGGAGGGAACAACCCAAGGCTCTGAAAAAGAGAGAGATAGATTTATGACTAATCTCTTCTTAGGATATCAAAGATGTGAAAAGAATCAATAGAATGAGATGTTATGCAGTAGCATACATTGATCCCAAGCACAAGGTCACTATGCATGTGGATGAGAATGTTGGAATCAACCATACTTGGAATCAAAAGCTACTTCTCCAAGCAGATAACCAGCTGCTCTCAAATCCAATGTCTGCCATTATAGTGGACATACACCAATTGCCATTTTAGAGATAAGCTAGCAGGAATTGCTAGGGTTGTCATCCCTAACATCCTTAACAATCCTTCATAAACCTTCATGGTCACATCTCAAGGAGAAAATCAATGTGTTGTGTGGATTAAAGCAAACAATTACATTGAGTGTAGATTAAAGCCAACAATTTTGCAAATCTGGGAATGTGGAAACCGAACAACATAGAATGTGATGCATACAAGGACATCAAGAAAAAATTTGTGGATATTGTATTTGATATCTTTTGGCATAACTTATTTAGAGAGGAGTACATTGAGAAGTTAGGTGTGCTCATCGTTAACTTGCACAAAAAAAGAATCGAGTTACTAAAGTTGGCTTAAGTTGATAGGCTATCCCATAGGCTATGTTTAGCCTCGTGGACGTTAAAAATTATCTATCTCTATCTATCTTGTTGGAGCTTTTCCTTGTAGGACCAAACTTAAATCAATAGATGGGCTTGATTCTTAGGGTAGGTACTCAAGTTTGACAAGAAAACAGTCCAATTGATGAGGATTGAAAAGAATCCTCCTTCTTCTTTGAGCTCCACATCACTAAGGCATGTATTGCCTTATCTACACACTCATGACTCATTTTTGATGAATAAAAGGCCTATAGATAGATTATTATGGAATAGTTTTCAGACCCCTATGGGTACCCAATACCTCAATAAAACCAAATCTAATGCAACAACCCTATTTGCATAGAATGAGACTAAAACCTAGAGGAGGGACCTCCTACTACTACTATTACCAACATGAAAGGGAAAGGTATTTGATTTGAATGATTTATGTTGGGTTGAATGGACCCTTGAAATACCCTTAGTCTCTCATAGACTAGTGCCTTATCCAATAGGTAGTAGAGTCAAATACCTTACTGCAACAGAGAGCTATGAAACAAGAAGACAATATATTCAAATATGTTAATATCTTACATCAATCACACACCATTAACTAGACCATACATTATCAAACCAGTTGTGTATCCAAATATGTTATCACCTATTCAAAGGATTTTAACCCTCCCCTTAAAAGAGACCTATAAACAAGTAATACATTAACCAGCATCTATTGGAAGACAAGCATGAGACACCCTTGATACCTCAGCTTGTACACACTTGAAAACCAGTCCTAGACCTAGTTACTTCTATGAAAATAACTCTATTCAAGACACATAGGAAATGCAAATAGAAAGGCTGAAACACCCTTGATGCTTCAATCAATAAGTCTAAAACTCAAATGGAGACAATCTGATAATAGTAAAAATATATTCAATCTCATACATAAGACAAACTATTACAACATGTTATTCTCCAAACCAAAAAGGAAAGAGGGAACCCTATATGTAGAGAAGAAAGCAATATTTACAAGGTAGAACATTCATGGAACCAGCTCCCAGAAGAAAACTCGAACCCTTCTAAATGATCTTGAAAATCCTTTTATAGGAACAAGGATTTCAATAAGTAAAGGATCATTTAGGGAAAAATTAGGTCTACAACCACCCAATACAACAAGAAATAAAGAATGCAGATAAACCTTGAAACCCTAGAAAATTAGATAAAATCTAATGTACAATTTTATTGGTTTCATCACGATAGGGTAACAGAAGATACAACTGAACTAATTTCTTGTTGTAAGAAGAACAAAATTTTATGCCAGAGCTGACTATTTAGAAAATCTTGCGTGTACAGGTCATGGAAATCTCTAACAAACTCAAACCCTAGTTGCCTGAATCAAATCATAGTCCCTCTGTAATTACTCAGCATGGCACCCAAGATGGAAAAATCAAATCTGCGTGGCCACTTATGTCTTACTCATCAAATTCCAACTGCAACCGACCAGGAAAATCAATTCTAAACCACCACTTTTATTTTATATGGCCACCACTTCAAAACCTTGCAGAGAAAACTATTAAGATAGCTACCTAGTCGCCTGATCGCATGGCCTAAAAAAGGCCCATGCAAACATGTGACAAACCGTAAGCATCATCTTACACTGTCAAAAAAAAATTCCTGCTGATTTTAGAGTTATCATAAATAGTTAGTTGCATGATGACATAGCTTGAAAGAAGCTCATGCGAACATGTGATAGGCCATCACAAGTCTCTCTATTGGCGACAATCCCCTATAACCTTCATTGTTCAAACAAAATGTTAGTCACATGATCACATAGCTTGAAAGAAGCTCATGTGAACATGTGAAAAATCACTTAGCATGCACTCGCCGTCATTTATTCCTTCTAAGTTACTGGTCCCACCTAAGAATCGCACTTGGCTTTATGCAAGATCAACGGTTAGTTGCATAATCGCATAGGCTTCTAAGATTCTATGAGATTATATGACAACTGTCTGATCTTCTCTTTGTTACTTTCAGCTCTGAATATCCCTCCGACACTGGCCCCACTGTCCTCAACCAATGATAAGCCACCACGTCAGATACCATAAAGGAGCCCGCCGGGATAGGTGGCACCTTGTCGCATGATTGCGTAGCCTAAAAAAGGCTCATGAGATCATGCGACAGCCACACATTTTTTAAAAGGTCTGATACTTGGAAATATTAAAGTGCTGGGACTTAGGGAAAAATTAAAAGCACTAGGTGGATAGACTTAGGAAAAATTAATGGGGAGACCTAGGCATAGACATAAAGTATTAAAGGGGACCAAAATCAAACCTTAGTCACATGATCTCATAGCATGAAAATGGCCTATGCAATCATGCGACAAACCACCCAACACTTGAAAAGATGACTGAAGGGGGCGACAATTAGCACATGGGTAATTTGGGGTTTAGTGGCCTAAAAAAGGAAATGTTAAAATATAACAAGGCCACAACAAATTATGGATTTTTTCTATACGATGGCTAGAAATATGAATTTAAACCTAGGGTTTAGGCCAGAGATAGAAAATTCTACAGGGACCAAAGGAACAATGATGTTTCCATGAAATTTTTTGCAGGGATAGACCATTTTCTAAGGATTTTTGCTATGACAAGAAAATGGGCTAATAGTGGCTCTATCTGGGGATGATGGGTAACTTGTACCCATGCAAGAATTTAGAATCACTGGGAGAAGCAGACCACCCATAGGACAAAAAATGAGGGACCTCAAAAACTGGCAACTGAACTAGGGAATAGGAAAGGAAACACACAACAAAAAGGAAAAGATATCTACAAATGTTTACAAAAATTTTAGAATTTTACTTGGTGGCCCCAGGCCACTAAAAGAAAACCAATGACCCTCCTAAATCAAAAATCTGATTTCAATCTACATATGTGACCAACCTCCTGAAATTATCCTGATCACCTTGTGGCCAATACACATGAATAACCATGGGCTAAAGAACAAAATTATACTGATCACTACCCATGTTTTTTCAGTCATAATTATTACATCCATACTCATATTCCAAGAATTAAGGAACATCATTTACTTCTTCTTGATAAATGGAAAAAATAAAAGACTCATCTAGTAATGCATCAGAAAATAAAACACATTGTTCACCATGCATTACTACAAAAATACCCAGCTGAGAAGGACTTGGATCCTTAGATTCATCTCCACATATTGCCTCAGCCACTGAGCAACTTGGTTCATCCCAGATGTCTTCATGAACTAGATCATGAACCAAGTGAAGGTCTATTTCAAAACTTTTGTGACAGGGGAACAACTGATCTGCATTATTGTCTCCATCAAAAGAGTTTTTGTCCTAGTCATTGAAGACAAGGTCCTCAATACTGTCACCATCACTGTCATATTTATCAAAAGAAGGAAAAATATATAAACAAGAAACTTGTTCATCACTACAATTTCTATGATAGGAAAACACATTGTCATGTCCTTCTACCTCTTCTCTTGCAGAGTCACTACATGAGGAGATTTCTAGTGAAAATGGAACATTATAATCACTTTGAACACTGGCCTCATTATCAGTGTCAAAGGATAAATCATAGGGGAGCTGCAAATCAAAATCCAAAATAGGTGCATAGCTTTGAAATTCTTCAGCCAAGAGTGTTGAAATCCTTTCACTACTCAATGGACTTTGGGCTTCATTACCATCTTCCTCAGCTTCACCCCTATTGCAAAAATCTTCCTTGTCTGAAAAAAGGACTGACAACTCTGGCTTCAAATCATCTTGTGTGAAGCAATCTATGCAAGAATCATCATCTGCATCATATTCAATATTTTCCTCTTCACACAAAACATCATCAAACCAGGACAAGAAAATTGCCCTCTCATGTTGACAAGAAGAAAAATCTGTAGACAAAAAGGAGATATTGCCATCCTCAGGTTCATCTTCAACACTCTCATATGCATTGACCTTAATGTCAGCTTCATAATCAATATCCTCTACAAAATGAGAATCAACATCAGAGACACTAGCCTCCTCATGATTGTCATCAGGAACCACCAGTCTTAGTAATCTTATGTCCTCCTCTAACTACCAGTTCTCCATTTTTATCATTGCTAATTCCTTCTTGAGAGCAGCAACTTTATCAAAATTCTCAACAAACTTAGCTCTCAACACATCCCAAGAAGGGATTGAACATGAAGGAAAGGATAGGAACCACTTTCTTGCACCATTAGAAAATGTCTACACAAGTAGCCTCATAGAAACATCTTCATGTTCAATATCCATTTCACCAAAAAGACCCATGAGGTTAAAAATATGTTGGCTTGCCGAGAAAGATCCATCAGCCATGAATCTAGGAAAGCACTCCCCATCCTCAGCAGAGAACTCATTAGGGGCACCTTTAATGCCATCAAAACAAAAGGGCCTATATTCCTCCATAAGGAACTGCCCACCACTACTTATCCCTTTATGCTAGTGCAAAACACTTAATAGGGAAACATTTTCTTTACAGCTAATTTTCATAAAAATAGGGCATATGAAAACCAAAATACTAGAAGCTCCAAAGCAAGAACACTTAACTTGTTCACTAGAAGAAAGGCAGATCTAAAGCTCACCATTCAGCTCCATCAAGTTCTTTGTAATATAGAGTTGCCACCTCTTTGAAGAGGAAAATATTTTGTACTTGTCTTTGTATCTTCTTCCAATCAACACAAAACTTCACCAGGATTTACACACTATTTATCAAGAACTGCACTGATCAAATAGAGAACTCAGAGTCACCACTTAGCACGTAGTGAGAAGATTTTAGCAAATGCTTTGTTTTTACTTTTGACTCTTTATTATGGCCTCCCCAGCGGAGTCCCCAATCTGTTGGAGCTTTTCCTTGCAGGACCAAACTTGAATCAATAGATGAGCTTGATTCTTAGGGTAGGTACTCAAGTTAGACAAGAAAATAGTCCAATTGATGAGGATTGAAAAGAATCCTCCTTCTTCTTTGAGCTCCACATCACTTAGGCAGGTATTGCCTTATCTACACACTCATGACTCCTTTTTGATGAATAAAAGGCCTGTAGATAGATTATTATGGAATAGTTTTCAGACCCCTGTGGGTACCCAATACCCCAATAAAACCAAATCTAAGGCAACACCCCTATTTGCATAGAATGAGTCTGAAACCTAGAGGAGGGACCTCCTACTACTACTACTACCAACATGAAAGGAAAAGGTATTTGATTTGAATGATTTATGTTGGGTTGAATGGACCCTTGAAATACCCTTAGTCTCTCATAGATCAGTGCCTTATCCAATGACCAGCAGAGTCAAATACCTTACTGCAATAGAGAGCTATGAAACAAGAAGACAATATATTCAAATATGTTAATGCCTTACATCAATCACACACCATTAACTAGACCATACATTATCAAACCACTTGTGTATCCAAATATGTTATCACCTATTCAAAGGATTTTAACCCTCCCCTTAGAAGAGACCTATAAACAAGTAATACATTAACTAGCATCTACTGGAAGACAAGCATGAGACACCCTTGATACCTTAGCTCGTACACACCTAAAAACTAGTCCTAGACTTAGTTGCTTCTATGAAAATAAATCTATTGTAGACACATAGGAAATCCAAATAGAAAGGCTGAAACACCCTTGATGCTTCAATCAATAATTCTAAAACTCAAATGGAGACAATCTGATAATAGTAGAAATATATTGAATCTCCTACATAAGACAAACTATTACAACATGTATTCTATTCTCCAAACTAGAAAGAAAAGAGGGAACCCTATATGCACAGAAGAAAGCAATATTTACAAGGTAGAACATTCATGGAACCAGCTCCCAGAAGAAAACTCAAACCCTTCTAAATGATCTTGAAAATCCTTTTATGGGAACAAGGATTGCAACAAGCAAAGGATCATTTAGGGTAAAATTAGGTCTACAACCACCCAGTACAACAAGAAATAAAGAATGCAGATAAACCTTGAAACCCTGGAAAATTAGATAAAATTTGATGTACAATTTTATTGGTTTCATCACCATAGGGTAACTGCAGATACAACTTGAACTAATTTCTTGTTGCAGGAAGAACAAACTTTAATGCCAGAGCCAACTATTTAGAAAATCTTGCTTTTATAGGTCATGGAAATCTCTGACAAACTCAAACCCTAGCTGCTTGAATCAAATCATAGTCCCTCTGTAATTACTCAGCATGGCACCCAAGATGGAAAAATCAAATATGCATGGCCACCTATGTCTTACTCATCAAATTCCAACTGCAACCGACAAGGAAAATCAATTCTGAACCACCGCTTTTGTTTTATACAACCACCACTTCAAAACCCTATAGAGAAAACTATTAAGACAGCTACCTAGTCGCATGATCTCATGGCTTGAAAAAGGCCCATGCAAACATGTAACAAACTGTAAGCATCATCTTACATTGTTAAAAAAAACTCCTATTGATTTTAGAGTTATCATAAACAATTAGTCGCATGATCGCATAGCTTGAAAGAAGCTCATGCAATCATGTGATAGGCCATCACAAGTCTCTCTATTGGCGGCAATCTCCTATAACCTTCATTTTTCAAACAAAATTTAGTCACATGATCGCATAGCTTGAGAGAAGCTCATGCAAACATGTGACAAATAGCTTAGCATCCACTCACCATCATTTATTCCTTCTAAGTTACTGGTCCCACCTAAGAATCACACTTGGCTTTATGCAAGATCAATGGTTAGTCACATAATCCCATAGGCCTCTAAGATTCTATGAGATTATACGACAGTTGTCTGATCTTCTCTTTGTTACTTTCAGCTTTGAAGATCCCTCTAACACTGGCCCCATTGTCCTCAACCAATGATAAGCTACCACCTCAGATACCATAAATGGGCCCACCGGGATAGGTGGCACCTTGTCACATGATCGCATAGCCTGAAATAGGCTCATGAGATCATGCAACAGCCACACATTTTTTAAAAGGTCTGATACTTGGAAATATTAAAGTGTTGGGACTTAGGGAAAAATTAAAAGTGCTAGGAGGATAGACTTAGGAAAAATTAATGGGGAGACCTAGGCATAGTCATAAAGTATTAAAGGGGCCCAAAATCAAACCTTAGTCACATGATCGCATAGCATGAAAATGGCCTATGCGATCATGCGACAAACTGCCCAACACTTGAAAATATGACTGAAGGGGGTGACAATTAGCACATGGGTAATTTGGGGTTTAGTGGCCTGAAAAAGGTAATGTTAAAATATAACAAGGCCACAACAAATTAGGGCTTTTTTGTATGCAATGGCTAGAAATATGAATTCAAACCTAGGGTTTAGGCCAGAGACATAGAAAATTCTGCAGGGACCAAAGGAACAATGATGTCGCCATGAAATTTTTTGCAGGGATAGACCATTTTCTAAGGATTTTTGCTATGACAAGAAAATGGGCTAACATATCTATCATTTTTATTTTCATTTTTTCCATTGCGTGAGGCATTAAAACTTGCCCAAGGGCATTCTCACAATAAATAGCCTATCTAATTAAAATTGACTTTCTATTAAAATTGTTTTTATATATATATATATATATATATATATATATATATATATATATATATATATATATATATATATATATATATATATATATATATATATATATATATATATATATATATATATGTTTATTAAGTATTGGTATATAACCATATATAATTATCTATATATTTATATATTTTCTATTTCTATATTTATTTAATTATGTACATGTTCATTTTTTATATATTTGTTTATATAAGTATGAGTATATACACACACATTTGACATGCTCACACAATAAGGAAATCAAAGTGGCTTCAAATCATAGTTTAAAATATTAATAATTCATTAGCATAATGAGTAATAAAAGTTAAAGAATGCAAATGTTAAATTTTTTTATAAAATATGTGAAGGCTTTAAGACTACATCGAGAGGCAATTTCTTTATGCAATAGGTATTTTCGGTGGACCAAGAAACTTAGGCAACCAAATGTGTTGTTTAGGTAGGGTCCCATGAGGGGGGCTTAAGCTCTTTGGATTATGATGAAATTCAAAAGAAAAAAGAATAGAGGAGTAATAGTCATTTATTTTGTCATTTTTTATTTGTTAGATCAATTATTTAGTTGTGATTTTACCCGATGACCAAATTAGTCATTTATACTTGTGAGCTGCAAAAATTAGTAGAATTTGATAATTTTTAGTCACACAGTCATTTATTTGCTAAATTCTACTAGTGACATATACAAATAAATTAAAGAAATATACATAATTAAATCGTTTGATAGTATGATACTTCATCATTGATCAATTCCAAATGCCAAAGATAATATTAAATGCCAATTGATAGTTCACAAATATTCTGAAAAATGGAAAAATGCTGAGAGGGGGAGGGGGTGAATCAGTATTTTACCAAGTCTTTAAAAACTAAGAAATTAGAATTTAAATGGGCACGTAGCAAAGGAGACAAGACACTCAAATTCTCTCATGGAAACCCAAGGCGGGTAAAAACCATGACATCACTAATCAGAAGGGATACTACCCATTACATCTAAGAGCTACAACTCTCCTCTTTAACTTAGCTAATCAGGCTTCAACCTGACCCTAAAGGCTGCAACCTTCTCTTTTTGAGATTTGATAGAATAGAACAAAAGTATATACTGTGTCTTCACAATAGCATGAAGACCCTTAAGTTATAGAGAGTCTCAACACCTATAAAATATTGACAAACTGAATGATGAATCAGTTTTTACAAAAACTCAAGTCTCATAACAAAACTATGCCTCCTGTGATACTGTGGATGATCTTCAAAAAGCGTTACCTAAAATCCTACTCACTATTTGAGACTTTGTGTTTGGATTCACCCTATTCTCCTCATTTGCGGTTAGAGATTCACTTTTCACCACTATAGTCTTGACCCTGTCTACAAGCCTTTCCTACATTCGGAAGTTACTCATCACCTGTTTTTAGTTCTACTTCATTTTTCTCACTCACCTGCTACATATACCCACTCTTTAAGACCAGAATGAATATCACAAAAAAATGTCACAGCTAATCACACATTTTTGAATCCAATCGATATATTTTTACGACTCCCTCTATTACACTCCTTTAGTCTATGGTCCCTTTTTGGTATTCATATAGCCTGATTCTTCATTTGTTCTCCTTCATGATACATGCTATTCTATTTTCACACAGGAGTTACTCTCGAGTTAATGTTTTTCTTAAAAAAACTCTTAGTAAAAATTGATACCCGTGTTTTTTAGTAACTTCTAATTATTGGCCTTTGTTGTTTAGCTCTCTCTCCAAAACTTTCGAAGACTGCCATTTTTAAAAAAATGCTTTCTAGAAACAACATGGGTTGTGACTTATCAATAACTTCTTGAGCCGCCATACACTTCCTTTTTTACTCACGTCTAGACACAAGGTGTCACACACTGGATTAAAATGAAACTACTTGCACTAGATGTCCCGATAGAGGTCACTCGCTTTACCATGCGTTGAAGATTATTTTTTGGTATATACAAAAAATGACATCTGAACTATTCTAAGAATAATAGTTACACTCAAAATAGGAGACACAACCATTTTGAAATGTCTCAGATTTCTTTCGACAACACACACATTTTCTGCATATGGACAACTTGATAGCCAACACACTCAACAAATAGAAACATTTTTTTTTATAACACAAATAGTTTATGGCCCATGCACAACTATTTAGATTTCCTTTACCCACGCAACCGTTATGAAATGATAAACCAAAAATGATACCCACAGTGCACACACAACAGCCAGTTGCGACACAAGGCAGGAACTGATCACAAATAGTTGAGTTTTGAAACAAGACACAACACAAGTGGTAGAAAGAGGTGCATCACATGAAAAAATACAACAATCTCCCCCTTTTTGTCATTGATGGAAATTTAGACAATACACAAAGTTGAAACAAATCCCCCTAAATAGCGAAACCAATCTGAACAATTCCAAATCTGAAGCAACTCCCCCTAAAGGTCTACTCCCCCTTTATCATCAATGACCACAAAACTGAAATACAACTACAATTCAAGAGATGTAACAATGAAGAGCATCTGATGAAATCAAACCTTTCACTAAGGTGGAAACACACCAAGCTTGCCTTGAAGATACTCAAAGAGATCTTGGGGTAAAGGTTTAGTGAACACATCAGCAACTTTTTCCTTTGAACAAACATAGTTTAGCTTTACTATATTATTAGCAACTTGCTCCTTCAGATAGTGATATTTGATTGGAATGTGATTAGTGCAAGAATGCATCACTAGATTTCTCAAGATATCAATGGCACTTGTGTTGTCACAAAAAATACAAATAGGATCAGTAAAATCAAGCTTGTAATCACATAAAGTATTCTTTATCCAAATTACCTGAGTACAACATGAGACTGCTACAATATATTCAGCTTCAACAATGGATAATGAAGTGCAAGACTATTTCTTGCTAAGCCATGAGACCAAATAGCCACCCAAAAAGAAAGCACACCCACTGGTACTTTTCTTATCATCTACGGAGCCACCCCAATCTACATCTGTATAGGCTATAAGAGAGAAATCAAAAATCTTTGGAAACCAAAGACCAAGATCAAAAATGTCTTTCACATACTTAAAAATTCTTTTAACAACTTGAACGTGTGTTTTCTTTGGAGATGCTTGAAATCTAGCAACATAGCCAACAACCTATATAATATCTAGTCTAGTGGCTGTAACAAACAATAGATCCCTACCATAGATCTATAAAAAGTCTAATCAATAGAAGGAGACACATCATCCTTATTTAGTTTACATCTAATTTCCTTAGGAGTGCTAACCAGATTGCAATCTTCCATTCTAAATCTCTTAAGTAACTCTCTAACATACTTAGCTTGGGAAATGAAAACACCTTTACTAGATTGATTAATTTGCAGCCCATGAAAGTAAGTTAACTCACCCATCATAGACATTTCAAATTCATTTTTCATACAAGCAGAAAATGTCTTAGACATTTTGAAATTGTCACTACCAAAAATCAGATCATCAACATAAACCACAACAATGAGAATGTTGTTACCTTCCTCTTTGACATACAAGTTGTTGTCTACATATCCCTTTTTGAAGCCTTGCTACTGCAAGTAATTATCTAGCCTATGATACCAAGCTCTAGGAGCTTGTTTGAGTCTGTAAAGAGCCTTTTTCAGCTTGCACACATAATCCACATTGTTAGAAATAAGGTCATCCGGTTGTTCAACATAAATTTCTTCAACTAAATCTCCATTTAAGAAGGCAAATTTAACATCTATTTGAAAGACTTTAAAACCTTTAAAGGAAGCATAAGAAAGAAAAATTCTAATTGCTTCTAATCTTGCAACCAATGCAAAGGTCTCACTAAAATCCACACCTTCAATTTGAGAATAACCCTTGCAAACTAAATGAGCCTTGTTCTAAATTATCTTACCATTTTAATTTACTTATTCCAGAATACCCATTTTGTACCTATCACATTTTTGTTAATGGGTCTTGGGACAAGCTCCCAAGTATTTCTCTTTTTAATTTGCTACAGCTCCTCTTTCATAGAAACCACCCAATGCTCATCTACAACTGTCTCTTCAAAACACTTAGGCTCAATCATGGAAATAAGTGAGAAATCATCATCCTCAAAATAGTTAACATTTTTACTAGCATTCCTAGTTCTTCTTTTAGTTATAACCTGATCAATAGGGTGATTCTTTTGAAAAAACTTTGAAGGAGTTTTAAAGTTAGAAGCACCATGATCACCTTGAGAATCATACCTGGAATTATCATGTAAACTTTCAACATCATTAGAAGTAGAAACTGTTTCTTCATGAGAAGATTGAACTTTACCTTTGTCATTCTCACCACTAGTGCTAGCTGTTACAACTTGAATATGAGTAGGATAAGAAGGTACAATGGTGCTGGTTTGAGTTTTAGTTGATACCACAGTGCTAGTTTGAGTTTTACCTTCTTCAGGGCTATCATCATTCTCACCAAATTCATTAGTAACCTCATGACTCTTAACATTAGCACTCTCTACTAATTTGCAGCCTTTTATTGTAGCATTTGAATGCTTTACTTTTAGAGGAATAGCCAAGAAAAATTCCCTCATTAGATCTAGATGCAAACTTACCCAAATTATCTTCATCTCTTCTAATATAGCATGGACTCCCAAAAATTGTAAATTACTTAACAGTAGCTGGTTTACCTTTCCAAAGTTCATATGGAGTCTTGTTGAACTTGGGTCTCAACAACATTCTATTCTGAATATAGACTACTATGTAGATAGTGTCTCTCCAAAAAACATCTTTCACTTTTTTTTCAATCATCAAGCAGCATGCCATCTCTTGAATGCTTCTGTTTTTCTTTCCACAACACCATTTTGCTATGGTGTTATTGGGGCTAAAACCTATTTCTTGATTCCATGCTGCTCACAAAACTTAACAAAATTATTTGAAGTAAATTCTCCCCCATTATCAGAATGCAAGCATTTGATTTTCACATCCATTTCATTTTCAACCAGATTTTTAAAAGTCTTAAACTTCTCTAAAGCCTCTGATTTTTCTTTAAGAATAGTAACCCAATTCATACGAGAAAAATTATCAATAAGAAGCATAAAGTATTTCTCACCTTGAAGACTTGCTGTCCTAGTTGGTCCAAAAAGATCCGTATGAACAACCTCAAGTGGCCTACTGCTAAAATGATCTTTCGGTTGAAGGAAGCTCTAGTTTGTTTACCCTCTTGACAATTTTTGCAAACAACATCAGTCGGTTTCTCTATCATTGGCATATCTCTTATAGCCTCCTTTTTGCTGATCTTGATAAGATTATCAAAATTCACATGCCCAAAATGCTTGTGCCAAAGCCAAGCATCCTCTACCTCTCTCAAAAAACAAGTTTCATCAATAGAATCATCAAGAATATAGAGATTATTTTCTGCTCTAGTTGCTTTAGCTATGACATCAACTCCCTTTTTAATAGTACAAGAATTTGGGTTAAAGCTAAGATCATACCCTTGATCACATAGCTGACTTACACTTAAGAGATTATGTTTCAACCCTTCAACATAAAGAAGATCAAGAACTATCTTTGATCTCCCAAGTAGACATTAGGACAGATTGGATCATAGATAGTGGTTGCTCACATCACATGATAGGTGATAAAGGAAGATTTGTTCATTTGGACAAATACAATGGTGGTATGGTTAGATTCAAAGACAACATTCCTAAGCCTATAGTTGTTAAAGGAGCTATCACTTTGGATGGAAAGAACAATACTGATGATGTTATCTATGTTGATGGTTTGAAACATAACCTCCTCAGTGTTGGAGAGTTACTTGGAAAAGGCTATTAGTTGGAATTCAAAGATGACAAATGCATCATCAAAACAAAGATGGTGTTATGATTGCATCAGGTTCAAAGACAAGAGGTAATGTTTTTCAACTTAATTCAAAAGCAAGTTGTTTTGTTACTAAAGTTGATGATAGCTGGTTGTGGCATAAAAGACTATGTCATATCAATTTTGATAACATAGTAAAGATAAGCAATGTTAAGGAAGTAAGAGATCTACCTTGCATAGCAAAGAAATTTGATACTATATGTAGGGAATGTGTGATGGGAAAGCATGTGAGAAATTCATTCAGGAGAAAGAACAAGTTAGCAGAGAACAAGTTAGATTTGATACATATAGACCTATGTGGCCCTACTCAAACAAGGTCATACTATGGTGAAAGGTATTTCATTTTATCTATTGATGATTACACTAGGATGATGTGGGTTACATTCTTGAAAGATAAGTCAGAAGAATTTGAAAAGTTCAAAATATTCAAAGCTAAGGTTGAGAATGGATCTAGACTTAAGATAAAATGTTTGAGATTGAATAGAGGAGGAGAATTCACCTCTGATAGATTCTATGAGTACTGCGAAGAACATGGTATAAAGAGATAGTTAAGTGCACCTAGAACCCCTCAGTAGAATGGGATTGCAGAGAGAAGGAATAGGATCATTCTTGATAAAGTGTGCACCATCATGATTGAAGGAAAAGTGGCATAGACCTATTGGAGAGATGCAGTAAATACAACAATCTATACCATCAATAGAATTCAACTGAGACCAGGCACTAACAAAACACCATATGAGCTTGAATATTTGGAAGCAAGTGCTACATCAAGAGGGATGAAGTAGTAGGCAAGTTTAATGCAAGAAGCGATGAAGGAATTTTCCTTGGTTACTCTACCAAAAGTAAAGCTTATAGATGTTTCAATTTAAGATTGAAAAAGATCATTGAAAGTGCTCATGTTAAGATTGATGAGAATTTCATGATTCAAGGAAGATATCATGATTACTCACCCATGATTGAAGATGAACCTAGACCCTCCACTAGAGAGATAGTCATTGAAGAAATTTTTGATAGCATTGATGTGTTTTTTAATGACCCTGAGACAAGTGAAGAAGAAACACCTAAGGTTGATGAGTCAGAATCAACTAAGGCTCCAAAGTCTACATCTAGAAACCATTCCAAGAAAGATATCATTGGAGATCATAGCGCAAAAGTCCTAACAAGATCACAAGCAAAGAAATCAGCTAATGATGATGTGGTATGTTTACTATCTCAGATTGAGCCCTTAAGTGTTGAAGATGCTTGTAATGATTCAGATTGGCATGATGCTATGAAAGAAGAACTTGATCAGATTATAAAAAATGACACTTGGGAACTGGTTCCAAGACCTAGTGATAAAAATGTGATTGGAATAAAGTAGATATTCAGAAACAAGATGAATGAATATGGAAGAGTAGTAAGAAACAAAGCAAGGTTAGTATGTAAAGGATATGCATAAAGAGATTTTTACTCAAACACATTTGCACTTGTGAGAAGATTAGAAGCTATTAAGTTGTTTCTAGCTTATGCTATAGTTAAAAACTTCAAAGTGTATCAAATGGATGTAAAGTCAGCATTCCTAAATGGAGATTTGAAAGAAGAAGTATACATTGAGCAACCATAAGGATTCACCCTATCAGACAGACTTAATATGGTATGCATATTAAAGAAGGCCCTCTATGGACTTAAGCAATCCCCTAGAGCATGGTATGAAAGACTAGATGGTTACTTAACAAAGATTGGATTCAAGAAAGGAGCAATAGATTGTAATTTATTCATTCGAGAGACATTTGAAGGTTTACTACTTGTAGCTATATTTTTTGATGACATTATCCTTGGAGGTAATGACAAGCTTAGTCCTGAATTTGCTAAGGAAATGCAAAATGAATTTGAGATAAGTATGATTGGCCCTATCAAGTACTTTTTTGGATTGAATGTGCAGCAGAAAGAGAAATGTATCTTCGTTAATCAGTTCAAGTATGTGAAAGAAATATTGAAGAAATTCAAAATGGATGATTGCAAGCTAGTAGGGACTCCTATGATTACTAGATGCAAGCTTCCAAAAGAAGATGACTCACTAGCAGTACATATAACTTTGTACAAATCTATGATTAGAAAACTTATTTATCTTACGCAGACTAGACCTGATATTTCTAATCCAGTTGACATAGTTGGAAGATTTGCAGCAAAGCCTAAACAAAGTCACCTCATGCCAGTAAAAATAATATTCAGATATTTGAAAGGCACTATAGACTATGGTCTATGGTATCCTAATTTGGATAATGTTGAGCTTCATGTGTACACAGATGTAGATTGGGTAGGATGCGTTGATGATAGAAAGAGTACATCAGGTGGAGCAGTGTTTCTTGGTAATAGACTTGTCACCTAGACAAGCAAAAAACAAAATTGTATTTCTTAGTCAACAGTAGAAGAAAAATATGTTGCAATAGCCTTGAATTGTTCTACATTTGTTTGGATCAAGAAAATGATAAAGGATTTTGGAATTCAGATTGATTATCCTATTGTTATTCATTGTGTTAACACTAGCACTATCAGTATGTCAAAGAACCATGTGATGCATGCAAATACAAAGCACAATGTGATCAAGTATCACTTCCTAAGAGAGAAAGTGGCAGAGAAAGAAGTCAAGTTGGACTATGTGAGTACTAAAGATCAGTTGGAAAAAAATTTCACAAAGCCATTGCCAAAGGATACTTTTGAGTATCTCAAGGAGAAGTTGGGAGTAATTCCCTTCCCTGATTCTGCTTAGAAGAAAGAAGGAAAGGCATCAATCTTTTGGGATGATGGAAGGTGGACTACTCTACTTCAAGAGTAGTACTGGTGCTTAAAATGAATGCCCCACCCTTTTCCATTGATGTCAAAGGGGGATTAGTATAGAGTCATGAAAAATAGAAAGAAAAAGGAGTGATATACTAAGGGGGAGTACTAATCAATTATGATAGCAGTTCAGTTGAGGAAATGAAGAATGTTAGAAATAATTGTAGTAGATGAAGGATTCATCTTTGGGGGAGTTTTGTAGAGAAAATGGAGAATGTTATAAAAGAAATGTTCATTTGGGTTGGTGGTGGTTTTTCATTCCACATGTTTCCATCAATGCCAAAGGGGGAGATTGTTGGAGATTTTCCAACAGGCCAGTACTGACTGTATGTTTGTCATTGATGACAACATATGGAAAGTAGTATGTGAAGAAGTCTTATGAAGTAAGACTTTATTATGTGTTGCATGGAAATGATATCATCTTGATATCATGGGCGCAGAGGTTAACTATTAGTACAGACAGTTATATAACATCTTGTGTCAGCAGTGTTCCTGACAGAGTTATAGGCAATGATGTGTGTACAGTTGTTCGTATAGTTATCATGGAGCTATGTGCCCTTGGATATATGAAGTAGACATGTTAGTGATGTTTTATTTATGGATGCATAATCTGATGATGAATGCAAGTGAAGTTATGCAGTCGCTATTCACTAGTCATAGTTTCATGTGTTTATTCAAAAGAGCCAACATAGATTTTAATAGTTCCAGAGTTGCACCTATCTTTAGGGTATGCACCCTAGGATTTAAGCTTGGAGATGAGTTATTGATGTTCATTTAAGAGTTCATGAGTTAATTCATCTTGTGGAGAAAGATCTAGTTATTTTGGTAGAGCCGACAGTGTGTAGCGTGCGTCTACAATTATCTTAATTAGACAGGTCCCAAAATATGTTGTGTGCATAGTAGAGCCAACAAAATGTTTGTTGGAGTTTGTCATGGTTTATCTAATATATTTTAAATTTGGTTCTAATAGGATGACCTAATCATATCATTTAGAGGAAAGAGATTTATAGGCAGTTAGTTGTGATTGCTGGAGTGTGGTTCATGTTTGATTAAGAAGAGAAAAGCAGAGTGTGTGAAGTGTGGAACCATCAGAAGAAGGTCAATGTGACCAAGTAGAGTACTTGTGCTATACATTGGAACTGGTCCAGACAAGAAAGTCTAAGCACAGTTCACAAAGATCCAGATATAGCATGTATCAATTATTCAGAAGGTTGTAGCCTTCACCCCTTTGAGCAGTGAGCTCTTGGATAGTGCATCCTCTCCCCTAATAGGGACAATTGTAAAAGAATCCTAACAAGGTTTGACCCTTGACCAGGTCTACTATACTTAATATATTGTAAAGCTACCCCTAACAGGGTAAAGGATCTTCTAGCAAGGATCATAATACACTAGTACAGAATATTAGTGGGTGTCAATTCCCACTAGGGTTTTTACCTATTTGGGTTTCTCTGTAACCAAAATATTGCTGTTGTGTTTGTGTGTTCTTTCAATGTGTTCATTCTTTATGTTTAAGTATACTTAATTGGATAAATAATTGAATCTTGTAGATAACTGATTCACCCCCCCCCCCCTCTCAGTTATCTCTTGGGACTATTCCTAACAGTAAAGGATCAATTAATATAACTAATAATATCATATGTGAAAATGCCTATCAGGTTGAATGTCTTAACTACAATTTTTTGAGTGTTGTAGAGCTTAACAATACTAGTTACTAAGTGGAGTTTCATCATAGAAAGGCTAAAATATTTGATGCTACTGGCGAATTAATTAGAAGTGGATAGTAGACTAGAGGTAACTTGTTCTATCTAGATTTATCTGAAGAGACATGTTTTTTTGCACAATTTTATGATGTATGGTTATGTCATTAGAGGCTATGTCATGTTAAATTTGACAATCTGGTAAATATTAGTAAAAAGAATAAAGTTGGAGGTTTACCGAGATTGAAGAAACCTGATAATGTGATGTGTAAATAGTATTAGTTGGGTAAAATGAAAAAGTCTAGTTTCAAGAGAAAGACATTTACTTCTGAAAATATTTTGGATTTAGTTTATACTGACCTTTATGGATCTATGGGTGTACAAAGTTATTGTGGTGCTAAGTATTTTATTATGTTTGTTGATGACTACACTAGGACAATGATTATAATGTTTTTGAAATAAAAATTTGATGCATTTTAGTTGTTTAAGTGGTATCTGACAAAAGTTGAAAAAGAAATAGGTAGAAGCCTGAAATGTCTGAGATCTTACCAAGGTGGAGAGTTTATATCAAATGAGTTCAATCTATTCTACAATGATAGAGGAATCAAGAGATAGATGTCTACACCTAGAAAACCTCTACATAATCAAATAGCTGAGAGGAGAAACATGTCAATTATGGATTGTGCAAGAACAATATTGATTGAGAAGAATTTTGCACACAAATATTGGAGAGAAGTTATAAGTACAGTTGTTTATACCTTAAACTTAGTATAAATCTATTAGGAATGAATTTTGAATATATACTATGGGGCAGTATTTGTAGCCATTCTGTAGCAGTTATTGTTGCATTCATGACTATGATTGTCATTGATGTCAACACAGTGATCTACTGAAGATTAGCAGAGAAGCAGACAGTGTTTGTATTAGGGAATGTGGGATATTGAAGATCAAGATATGCAGAGTTGAGGACTTAATCTATGATGTTTCCTGAGATCATGGTCAAGAGCACATATGTAAATTCAATTATTCATGATATTTATATGTAATTTAGTGGAAGCAATATTCACATAGTGTTCCTCATGAAAAGTGGCTACTAGAAATTTGATGATATCTCCTAATCAGAATAGAATATGAGCATGCAAGGTTGTACAAATGATGAAGGCATGATGATAGTGACATGGACATGATAGCAAGATTAGAGGTTGCATGAGTGAATTTTTATTTTATTTGGAAGCTGATAGTTTATGTAATTATGGAATATTGTGTAATGTGTGGAAGATTATATTTTGTATATTGTATACTGACTAATTTGTAATTATTTGAGTTTGGTATAAATGAAGAATTGATTTTCTTTATTGTTGTAATGTACATGAGAGATAATATGAAAGTGAATTTTTGAATTGTGCAATATTTTTTGTAAGAGGATAAGCAAATTACAAAGATCTGGTATTGAGATATGATGAAGTAGTTGGTGCAGTTTGGCATAGTCAGAGGAGAAGTGATAAGCTATTGAGATCAATAATATTTTGGTATTATTTTGTTGAGTAATACAAAGATCAGTTGGATAGTGTGTTCAGTGATCCTACCATTGAAGCTATTTTGACAGTGGGTCCTTATGTCTTCTATAACTCCTAATAGTTTTATAATCTTTTAACAGGGATTCAAAATCTCTTAATAGAGATTCATATGTACTGAATGTATTTCATAAGGCTCCTAACATATTCCATCCTCTAACAAGGAATTTTCATATTAGTAAATATTTTGTGGGCATCATTCCCATCGGAGTTCACTCTTTGATTAAGAGGTTCCCTAGTCAACATATCTTGTGTTATTGTGATGCAGGGGCAAGGTAGATACAAGCAGAATCAAGCAGAATTGACTTCACTTGAATAAAAAACAAGCCCTTATTAGAATTAAATAGTGGAAGAAATATGAATACCAAATGAAATCAATGAAAACAAAATGGATATGAGACAAGAAAATGGCAGCAACAATAGAGAATTTATATTATTTCTTTCAACATGTCCAGTTGTGAGGCCTTCTGGGTTTCAGCCTTATACAATGAGAATTATGAATTAAGAATCTCAGCTCACATCCTCTCTTTGTCTCCAGTGATCTATCTTGATAATTATTTTCTTACTACCTTCTTACCTACCTTCTACATCAATCTAGACTCCTTATATAGCCAGCTAAGCCACAAGTCGGCCAGTTAGGCATTTAATTGCATTATAGGTCCAGTCTGGAAGATTTAAATCAAAAATAATGAAAGGGTGATCACCAATTGATGTACCTTTGGATTTAGGTCCAAAAATTACCCAAGAAAATTCCCTTAACTATTCAATTCCCCATTTCATCACATGGAACCGCGCAAGAAGAAACACTCCATGTTTCATGTGAAAACTAGCAAAAAATAGGGTCCCCGAGAAAAATGGGCATAACTTTTTACTTGTAATGAATTAGGACTTGCACTCTTGATAAATTATAGTACTTTAGGTCCTCTTAAATTCCTTAAGAGAGAAAAGGCTGATTTCTTAAGGATGAACATCTCCACTATGTGCAATCAGAACCAAAACTGTAGGAAAATACGGCTCCAATGGCAATGAAAATAGTTGTAACTTTGAAATAGTCCATTCAATATTTATGTGATCATAGGAGAAGGTTCCCAAATAGGTCATCAACATCATGTAAGCTTTAGACAACATGAAACCCTAAAATGCAAAGATTATAATGCAAACAATAGAAAATAGGTACAAAAATCAGGAAATGTTTTTGGTTGATGCAAGATTTCTCAAAGACCTAAGATGCTCTTGCATCAGACACCTGGGGTAAATAAAGAACTGATGTCCACATTAGGCACTTCTCATAATCTAACCTGAATCATAAAGATCCAACTCATCTTGTGTAATCCATGAACTCTCTTCAACTGGCTTGTTCTTCCACTGAACTAGATATTCCATGTAGTTCTTTCCTCTTGTACTCTTGCTCACTTTGCTATTAAAGATCTTCTCAATGTTGTCTCTGTTCTTCTTAGGATAATCCATATCATCTTCTATCTCATCATTTGATTAAAATTATTCAAAGATATCAGCAATTTTGAATATAGGTGATATATCCATGTCCTATGGTAACTCCACTTCATAAGTATTTCCACTGTCAAACTTCTTTAGAATCTTACAAGGTCCAAACTTCATCATTTTTATCTTGTTGTAGGTACCAAATGGAAATATATTCTTCTTCAAATGAATCATAACCTCATTTAAAATTTCAAAAGATTTATGTCTCCTTCTCTTATCTTCTCTCTATTTATATTTTAGATTACTGTCCTCCAAACTCCTTTTAACTTCATAATGAAAATTTCTCATGTATTCTGCAAAATGATCAGCTTCAGCACTTCTTCTAGTTTCAGTAGGTAAATATATCAACTCTGTGGTTCCCTTAGAATGAAACCTAGTAACAATCTCAAATGGTGTCCTCTTAGTACTTCTATTCATAGAATTATTATATGAAAACTTTGCTTGTGTCAAAACTAAATCCCAATTAGCAAGCTTATCTCCAACTAAACATCTCAACAAGTTTCCCAAACTTATGTTCACAACTTCAATGTGTCCATATGTCTGAGGGTGAAATGTAGAACTAAACTTCAATTCTATATTCATCTTCTTCCAAAGTGTTCTCCAAAAGTAACCAGTAAACTTAGTATCTTTGTCTAAAACAATAGACTTAGGCAAACCATGCAATCTTACCACTTCCTTGAAGAATAATTCAGCTACATGCAATGCATCAGATGTCTTCTTACAAGGTATGAAATGAGCCATGTTAGAAAATTTATCAACTACTACCAAAATAGAATCATTACCTCTCTAAGTTCTAGGCAATCCAAGAACAAAGTCCATACTCACATCTTCCGAAGGTCTATCAAGTATAGGAAAAGGTGTATACAATCCCAAATTCTGACTAGTTCCTTTTGTTGTTTGGCACATTTTGCAACCTCTAACCATTCTCTATACATCTCTATAAATCTATGGCCAAAAGTATCTTTCTAAAATCAAATTCACAGTCTTATCAATCCCAAAATGTCTAGCAAGTCCACCACTATGTTTCTCCTTCATTATGTTCTCTCGCATAGATCCTCTAGGTATGCATAACTGAACTCCTTTAAACAACATGTCTTCTTGAATGAAATAACAGTCCACTTATCACTCACTATGTGTTCCTTACAAGCTTTCCAACATTCTAAAAAATCAATATTAGTCTCATACGAACACTTCAAATCATCAAAACCAAGTACCTCAACACTCATCTTTGTCAACAAATTGATTCTTTAGCTCAAGGCATCAACAACCTTATTTGACTGTCCACTCTTATGCTTCAATGAAAAAGAAAAATTATGTAAGAACTCAACCCACTTCATATGTCTCTGATTCAACTTATTCTGACTTCCTAAATACTGTAAAGCTTTATGGTCAGTATACAACACAAAATCTTTAGGCATCAAATAATGTCTCCATTTCTTCAAAGCTTGAACAATAGCATAGAATTCTTGGTCATAAACTAAATATTTTATCTTAGCATCATTCAAATTTTCACTAAAGAAAGCTACAGGTCCTCCTTCTTGACTCAAAACAACTCCAATTGCACTACCTATTATGTATGTGGAGCCTAATCAAACTTATCCATGGGGTCAAGGGGTAGAGCCTCTAATGGGGTCAAGGGGCAAGGGGCAGCTACTTAATAATATTGTAAAGTGTCAGCCATCTATTTTTCTATTAGTCGGAGTATTTTTTCCCTAATTTCATTATGTCAAAAATACTTGTAAAAAGGGCTTAGTGTTTGAGATTGAAGGTATGAGGGATTATTGTAGCTTCCTATGGTGGTATTGAGTTGCAGGTTTCAGATTGTAATTGCTAGATACTAATAAAGATATTGGACTCACTATTAGTGGATGTAGCCCAGGGATTGGGTGAACCACGTTAAATTCTATGTTATTGTGTTCTCTCTTATTTGTTAATATTTGTATTTTCTACTTATTACCCTAACACTACCACTAGCATCACATTGAACTTGAAAAACTTTACTAAAATTAGGCAAAGCAAGTGTAGGCAACTCTGCAATTCTTTATTTCAATGTTTCAAAACTCTTTTGTACTCCATGTGTCCATTTGAAATCCCTTTTATCTCCTCTCATAGTTTAAGTCATAGCATTACAAATAGAACTAAAATTTCTGATGAACTTCCTATAAAAACTTGCCAATCCATGAAATGATCTTACCTCTCCAACATTCTCTGGTGTAGGCCAATCAAGTATAGCTCTCACTTTCTTAGGATCCATCTTCAATCCATCAGTTGAAATTACAAAACCAATGTACACAATCTCTTCTTTCATAAACAAATATTTCTTCAAATTAATCAACAACTTTTCTTCCTTCAATCTTTGCAATACTTGTCTGATATGTTCAAGATGTTCTTCCTTACTCTTACTAAATATCAAAATGTCAGCAAGATATACAATCACAAACTTACCCAAGAATCTTTTCAGAACTTCATTCATCAGCCTTATGAAAGTAATAGGTGCATTAGTCAAACCAAAAGGCATAACCAAACATTCATACAAACCTTCATTAGTCTTAAAAGAAGTTTTCCATTCATCCCCTTCTTTGATCCTAATCTAATGATATCCACTTTTCAAATCAATCTTTGTGAAATACTTTGCTCCACTCAAACTATCCATTATGTCAACCATCCTAGGCAAAATAAATATGTACTTTACTGTTATCTTGTTTATAGCTCTAGAATCAGTGCACATTCTCCATTCTCCATTCTTTTTAGGTGCTAATACAATAGGTATTGCACAAGGACTCAAACTTTCCCTAATCAAACCTCTCTCAAGAAATTCTTGCACTTTTCTATTCAGCTCAGTCTTTTCATTAGGTGTCAACCTATGTGGTGCTTTATTAGGAAAACTAGCTCCAGGTATCAAATCCATATAGTGACTTATACTTCTCATAGTTGGTAAACCATTAGGTACATTATCAGAAATGATGTCATGCAATTTAGTCAACAAAGGCTTAACCTCAGGTGCATGTTCTAACTCATCTTGTTTCTCAGTTTTCCTTGGAATTAAAGCAAAACAAACATTTTGTTCTTTCATTTCTCTTGTAAAATTTTTACCATCAACCAAGCATACTCTGACTATAGTATAGTGACCTTCATCAAACTTCTCTATCAGAGAAAATGATACTTATTTCTTTCCATCCATCCAAATAGTATATTGATTTAATCTACCATCATGCAAAGCTTTCCTATCATATTGCCAAGGTCTATCTAGAAGAATATGACAACAATCCATAGGCATAATATCACACAAGACTTCATCAAGATAATTCCCAAATTTGAATTTAACAAGGCATTGTTCACTTACAAGTAGTTTATGCTCCTCCTGGATCCAAGCAATATGGTAAGGCTTAGGGTGTTTCAGTCTCTACAACTACAATTTGTTAACCAGCTCTTCGGATTCCAAATTATTAGAACTTCCACTATCAATGATTACCTTGCAATATTTATTAGCGATCTTACATCTGGTTCTGAACAAACTTTTTCTCAGAATAGGTTCCTCATCAGCTTCTTAATTCCAAAAGATCCTTCTTAGCATCAAGTTCTCACCATGTTCAGGTTCATTAGACATTTCCTCAACTTTGTCACAAGCCAAATTACTTCTACCATTACCTCCAGTCTTCTTTCTAGAGTTAGTACATTCAAAAGCTCTATGTCCTTCTTCACCACATTTGTAACAAGTACCTTTAAACCAAGATTTCTCTTCTATTTTCCCATTAATTTTATTCCTAGGGTAACCAGTATAGCTACCTCTAGAGTAATTACCTCTTTTAGCAAGTTCATCTTTCCATCCTTTATCTTGCACTGCATTGTCAGATCTACTACTTTCTCCATAAGATCTGCCTCTACTTCTCTAAAATCTGCCACCTCTTCCTCTTTGTCTTTGATCATGTCTTTTTGTTAATCTTTCCTCAACCTTAACAGCAAATTGGTATGCTTCTTCCACACTTTCTATCTTCACATAATTGATCTCACCTTCAATGTATGTCCTCAGTCCATTCAGATATCTAGCCACCTTCTCAACTTCATCATGAACATGTCCAAATCTGATATCCAATTTGTAAAATTCCTCAGTATATTCTTTCACACTCATGTCCTTTTATCTCAAATTTTTCATTTTTCTCATCAAACCAACTTGGTAGTTAGCTGGAAGAAACTTATTCTTCATCTTTGCAAGCATCTTTATCCATGTCTTGATCTTTTCTTTTCCTCTCTTCTATCTCTAAGTTTGCAAATGATCCCACCAAAGAGATGCATGACCTTTCAACTTTGTGACTGCTATCTTAACCTTCTTATTATTAGGAGTACCTTCATATTCAAATTATTTATCCATCTTAGAGATCCAATCCAAAAGTGTATCGATCTCAAGTCTTCCATCATAGCAAGCAACTTCAACCGCAGGTCTGGAGTTAGCCTTAGACAAAACTCTCAAAAGTCTTTCCTCATCTTGTTCAACTTCAGGTTTATGATTAGGTGCTACTACTTCTTCATCACTAATATCTTCAAGATGTGTGCCTCTTCTCTCAGTTGTCTCTATAGGTTCAAGCCTAGTTGCAATATGCCTCAACATATCCATGATAGCATTATCATTTCCTCTACCTTGAACCATCTTGATAAGCAAGTTCCAGCAAGATCATCACCTTCTACAAGTTATAGGTTAGATATCAGATCTGCCACCCTACAACCAATCCAATAAGGTTCTCCACAATCCAATCCATAAGAAAGAACTCACTCTAATGCCACTTGACATGGGGGCAAGGTAAATAAGCATAATCAAGCAGAATTAACTTTACTTGAATCAACAAGAAGCCCTGCTCAGAATTAAACAATGGAAGAAATATGAATACCACATGAAATAAATGAAAACACAATGGATATGAGACAAGAAACTAGCAGCAACAACAGAGAATTTATATTATTTCTTTCAACATGCCCGATTATGAGGCCTTCCGGGTTTCGACCTTATACAATGAGAATTATGAATTCAGAGTCTCAGCTCACATCCTATCTTTGTCTCTAGTGATGTATCTTGATAATTATATTCTTACTACCTTCTTACCTACCTTCTACATCAATCTAGACTCCTTATATAGCCAGCTGAGCCACAAGTCGGCCAGTTAGGCATTTAATTGCATTATAGGTCCAGTCTAGAAGATTTAAATCAAAACTAATGAAAAGGTGACCACCAATTGATGTGCCTTTGGATTTAGGTCCAAAAATGACCCAAGAAAATTCCCTTAACTATGCAAGGCCCCATTTCAACACATGAAACTACGCAAGAAGAAACACTCCATGTTTTGCGTGAAAACTGGCAGAAAATAGGTCCCCAAGAAAAATGGGCATAAATTTTTACTCATAATGAATTAGGACTTGTGCTCTTGGGAAATGATATTAATTTAGGTCATCTTAAATTCCTTAAGATTGAAAAGGCTGATTCCTTAAGGATCAACATCGCTACTATGCGCAATTAGCACCAAAACTGTAGAAAAATACGGCTCCAACGATAATGAAAATAGTTGTAACTTTGAAACAATCCATCCAATATTTATGTGCTCATACGAGAAGGTTCCCAATAGTTCTTCAACATCATGTAAGCTTCTCACAACATGAAACCATTAAATGCAAAGATTATAATGCAAACAATAGAAAATATGTACAAAAATCAGGAAATGTTTTGGGTTGATGCAAGATTGCTCAAAGACCCAAGATGCTCCTACATCATATTGTGTTATTGTGTATCTATATATTTCTATGGTTTTTTCTTACTTTTATGACATGGTTAAAATTTTTTAAAGGTGATAAAAGTTGTATTTGTCTGATAACTAATTTACCCCCCTCTTAGTTGTCTTAGTGGACTTTACTTTCTAACAGTTGGTATCAAAATAGTAGGTCCTTGAAGGAAAAGTTTAACAACTTAAGGAGATCCATGGAAAAATATTTTAGGAAAGAAAGCCCTAAGTTTGATGGAATGAAATTTGACAGCTAGAAAGAAAAAGATGAAGATACATTTTCTTTTTTCAAGACCAAGATACTAGTTAATCAAAAAGAACAAGAAGACTATCATTGAAGAAGATAAAATTGAATAATTTACTAATCAGGAGAGAGATCTATTCATGTGTACCATACTTGCTAAAGAATCACTCTTGTCATCCCTTCCATAAAATGAGTACAATCAGATAAAATATCTAAAAAAATCTCATGAAATTTGGTTAGCTTTACAATCTACTTTTGAGGTGATGAACATGCAAAGAGATTCATATTACATAATTTGATATGTGCATTTGAAGATATAAGAATGATGGAAGATGAATCTGTTAGAAGCTATATTGGTAGAATGTAAGAACTTATTATAGGTATAAAATCTTGTGAAGGAATCAAGATAGAGAATGAAGTGATATGGAAAATTCTAAAGACATTAACTCTTGTATTTAAGCAGACAGCATAGATGATTAAGCAAGTTATACCTTGTATAGAGAACTTTACCAGAGAAACCCTTCTTGAAAGACTAGAAGCAATAGAGACAAGCTTGAGATAGTCAAGAGATGTATCTAAAATAGAGACAAAATTTAGAACACTTAGTATTCGTCCTAGTTTGTCAAGAAGAATTAGTGTAAGAGGAGATTATGTTAGTGGCAGTAGATCTAAGAATGACGAAAATGGGAAGATTAAGGAAGGAATTGTGTTTCTTGTGAAAAGAGAACCAGAAGGTAAGAAATTTTTTAAATGATGGACATGTCAAGAATATGGTCATTTTGCATCTAAATGTCCTAAGAGAGTAAAGAAGTATAGAAAGAACTTTAAACCTAGAAGATCTAAATAATGTTACTATGCTAATGATGAAGAACTTGAGGTTAGTGTGGAGAAAATCCTAAGTGAAAGTGATGATGAGAATGATGATATAGGATTTTTAGCAATAAAAGAAGAAAAATATGAAACATAAGTTAAAGAAGAATTTAAAGCTCTAGTTTCTCAAGTAGAAAAGAGATCTGATTGGATTATAGATAGTTGTTGTTCACATGATATGTCTAGAGACATGAAGAAATTCATAAAGTTTAACAATTATGATGGAGGAAGTGTTAGAGTTGGAAACAATGCACCTTTTTTGATAAAAGGAATAGGATCTATTTCTCTTGATGAAAACACTAACACTGATGATGTTTACTTTGTGGATGGATTAAAAAATAATCTTTTAAGTATTGGACAGCTAGTTGATAAAGGATATCAAGTTTGGTTTACTGAGAAAACTTGTGTAATCAAAGAAAAGAATGGTAATTTGATTGGAACTAGATCAAGAACCAGAGGTAATGTATTTCAATTGAATCCTATTGAGATGACATGCTTGATTACTAAGATTGACGAGAGTTGGTTATGGCACATAATATTTTGTCATGTAAACTTTGATAACATTGTGAAAGTGAGTACTACACTTGTAGTAAGAGATTTGACTAAGATTATGAAACCTACTAACATGATTTGCAAGGAATGTGTTATGGCTAAATAGAAGAGAAGCTCATTTCCTAGCAAGAAGTTTACAATAGTAGAGAAGTTGGATATTGTTGATACAGATTTGAGTGGTCCCACAAGGACTAGAGGATTCTATGATGAAAGGTATTTTATGATTCTTGTTGATGATTTTACAAGAATGATGTGGATTGCATTTCTTAAAGAAAATTTTGAGGCATTTGATAAGTTTAGAGTAATTAAGAACAAATTTGAGAACAAATCTAGAGTGAAGATTAAATGTTTGAGATTAGACAGAGGTGGAGAATTTATTTGCAAAGAATTTAACACTTTTTGTTAAGTGAATGGCATTAAGAGACAAATTTTAGCCCCTAGAACACCTGAACAAAATGGTATTGCAGAAAGAAGAAACAAGTCAATGACTAAAGTGAAAAGAGCAATGCTATTTGAAATTGACTTGGTGAAGATATTCTGGAGAGAAGCAGTGAATACGACAGTATATACAATGAACAAAGTACATATTAGAGTAGACAAAAACAAGACACCTTATGAACTAAGGTTTGGACATGCACCATCAGTTAAGTATTTCAAAATTTTCAGAAGTAAATCTTATATTAAGATAGATGATGACATTGGAAAGTTTGACCCTAGAAGTGATGAAGGTATATTTCTTGGTTATTCATTGAAAAGAAAAGCTTATAGATGTTTCAATAAAAGAATTAAAACTATTTTTGAGAGTGCAAATGTTAAAGTTGATGAAAAGTTCAAAATTTAGGAAAGAATGCTTGATTATGAATCAAATTAAGGAGCTCATCCTAATATTGTTCAAGAAAATGCTGAATTATTCTATCAAAATAATAGTGATTTGAAGAATGAAAGCTACATTGAGGAAATCAGAGAAGAACCTACAATTGAAGCAAGAATTGGGACAGTGACACCTAACAAGAATCTAACAAGAAATCATCTTGTTGAGTAGAATATTGGGAGCATAGAAAGAGGAGTTTAGACATGAAATAAGGTACGAGAACAATTGTGTTTAATTTATCAAATTGAACCTAAATCTACTACTGAAGCTTGTGAAGATGAAAATTGGATTAAAGCAATGAAGGAAGAACTATATCAAATTGAAAAGAACAAGACTTGGGAGTTGGTCCCTAGACCTAAAGATAAGAATGTTATATGAACTAAATGGGTATTCAGGAACAAGATGAATAAACAAGGAGAATTTTTAAGGAATAAAGAAAGATTGGTATGTAAAGGATACTCACAGCAAGAAGGAATTGACTATGAAGAAACTTTCACACCTGTAGAAAGAATTGAAGCAATAAGAATGTTTTTGGCTTATGCATCCTATAAGAAATTTAAAGTATATCAGATGGATGTGAAGTCAACATTTCTGAATGGAGAATTAGAAGAAGAAGTTTACATTGAGCAGCCTGAAGGTTTTCCCTTAACTCATGAAGGAGACATGGAATGTAAACTGAACAAAGCTTTATATGGACTTAAACAAGAACCTAGAACTTGGTATGCAAGATTGGATAAGTATTTGATAAAATTAGGATTTACTAAAGGCACAACAAACAGTAACTTGTATATGAAATAAATTGAAAATAGTTTGTTGGTTGTAGTTATTTTTGTTAATAATATTATCTTTGGAGGAGAAGATGAAGCCAGTAATAAATTTGCAGATGAAATGAAGACTGGATTTGAAATGACTATGATTGGTGAGATGAAATATTTCTTAGGATTGTAGATAACACAAAATAGTGATATAGTGATGGTATCTTATTATGTCAAATAAAGTACTTGAATGAATTATTAAAGAGATTCTTAATGGAGAATTGTAAGTCGGTTGGCACACCTATGGTAGCTAGACACAACTTATCTAGCACATATGAGACTCCTATAGTTGAATACAAGAGGTACAGATCTATGATTGGAGGATTGCAATATTTAAATCATACAAGACCAGACATATCACATGCATTTGGAATCATTGCAATATTTTAAGTTGATCCTAAAGAATCACATTATGCAGCAGTAAAAAGGATACTGAGGTACCTGAAAGACAATTGAATATGGATTGTGGTATGAAAAATCTGATGACTTTACCCTATGTGTATATAAAGATGAAGAATGGGGAGGTAGTGTTGATAACAAAAAGAGTACAAGTGGTGGAGCATTTTTAATTAGAGGAAGATTGGTTTCTTGGCTAAGAAAGAAACAAAATTGTATTATACAGAGAACAGTAGAAGTAGAATATGTAGCAGTAGCAAACAATTGTAACCAAATAATATAGATGAAACAAATGTTGAAGGATATTGGAAAAAAATTTGATGAGCCTATTTTTATACACTGTGATAACACCAATACAATTAGTATATCTGAGAATCATGTACTACATTCTAAGACAAAACATATAAAAATAAAGTATCATGTAGTAAGAGAGAAAGTTGAAGAGAAATAAGTTAGACTTGAGTATATAAGTAGAAATGAGAAGATTGTAGATATATTTACAAAACCTTTTCCTAAGGATACATTTGAGTATCTGAGAGGTATGCTTGGGGTTATTTGAGAAGTGGTGTAGATTGTTACATCAGTCTAGTGGTATATGAGCTTTATCTTTTTCTAGACTGGATGTTGGTACTTCCTCTATGGGGGAGTATGTGTTTCTAATCTGAGTCATGAGGACTCTAGTGAATGCATTTTTTGAAAAGTTTCTTTTGACATTGAAGTTGTTGTTGACATAGTGATGCATTAGTTGTCATTTATGTCAATGGGGGAGAAGGATACATGAAAAATAATCTATTAAAGAGAACATGAGGGAGAAGGATACATGAAATATAAAATAGAAAACTAAAAGAATTGAGTAGGAAAATGAAGCAAGATTTGATTAATGAAAAGGATGTGAAAACATTTTAGAGCAGTAGTGTTGCAGTGTTGGTATTCATGGAACTTGGATGTTTTTTCATCTATGTTTCCATCAATGCCAATGGGGGAGATTGTTAGGAATTAATGCTGAATATATCCTATGCAAGAGTATTCATAGCTAGTCTATAGTAGTTTTTGTTGCATTGATGACTATCATTGTCATTGATGTCAACATAGTGATCTACTAAAGATTAGTAGAGAAGAAGACAATGTTTGTATTAGCGCACGTGGGATATTGAAGATCAAGCTATGCGAAGTTGAGGACTTAATATATGATGTTTCTTGAGATTGTGGTCAAGAACACATACAAAAATTCAACTACTCATGATAGTTATGTGTAATTCAGTGGAAGCAGTATTCAGGCAATGTTCCTGAGAAGTGGCTTGTAGAAATTGGATGATGTCTCCTAATCGGTATAGAATCTGAGCATGTGAGGTTGTACATATGATGAATACATGATGATAGTGATGTGGACATGACAAGGTTAGAGGTTGCATGAGTAAATAATTTTTTTTTGGAAGCTGACAATTTTATATAATTGTGTAATATTGTGTAACGTGTGGAAGATTATATTTTGTATATTGTATGCCAACTAATTTGTAATTATTTGAGTGTGGTATAAATGAATAATTGATTTTCTTTATTGTTGTAATGTACATGAGAGATAGTATGAAAGTGAATTGTAGAATTGTGTAATATTTGTTGTAAGAGGATATGCGAATTACAAGGATCTAGTATTGAGTTCTAATGAAGCAGTTGGTGCAGTTTGGAATAGTCAGAGGTAAACTAATAAGTTGTTAAGATCAGTAATCTTTTAGTATTATTCTATTGAGTAATAAAGAGATCAGTTGGACAGTTTGTTCAGTGATCTTATGCTTGAAGTTGTTTGGACAGTGTGTCCTTCTATCTTCCATAACTCCTAATAGGGTTAGAATCTTTTAATAGAGGTTCAAAATATCCTAAAACAGATTCATATGTACTGAATGTATTTCATAAGGCTCCTAATAGATTCCATCCTCTTAGAAGGAGTTTTCATATTAGTGCATCTTTTGTGGTCATCATTCCCACCGGGGTTTACTCTTTAATCAAGAGGTCCCCTAGTCAACATATCTTGTGTTATTGTGTTATTGCGTATGTATATCTTTCTATGGCTTTTTTTTACATTTATTACATGGTCAAAATATGTTAAACATGATAAAAGTTGTATTTATCTGATAACTAATTCACCCCCCCTCTCAGTTATCTTGGTGGACTTTACTTTCTAACAAAATCAAGAAAGGTACAAATGCTACACCTTATGAATTATGGCATGGATATGCAGCTAATGTGAAATAATTTAGAATTTTTGGGAGTAAATTCTATATACTAAAATATAATCAAAATGGAAAGTTTGATACAAAAAGTGATTAAGGCATATTTCTAGGTTATTCCACTAAGAGAAAAGCTTATAAGTGTTTGAATTCTAACACTAACAAAATTGTGGAAAGTAAAAATGTGAGGGTTGATGAATATGAAGAAAAGAATGAACAAGAAGGTAAAAAAGAACCTAAAGACTATAGATCTTTTGTCTATATGGAAGAAGGAGAGGGAAGTAGCACACCTGCACTAGATGCAAAGTCATAGGTAAGAAAGGGCGAGCATCAGGAGGATGCTACCAAGCATGAGGATGAGGATGTTGAGCATCAGAAGGATGTTGTCAAGAATTAGGAGGATGTTGTCGAGCATTAGGAGGATGCTACTGACCAATCAGAAGTAGAAATTGAAATTTTTTATAATGAACCTAAAGATCAAGGAGAAAAGAAATCTGAACCTACATTGGCACAATACATGAGAAGACATCATAAGCCTGAGAAAATCATTGGAGATAAGGAATTTGGAGTCCTAACCAGAAGTAAGTTGAAAGATCCTACATGTTTATTATGTGAGTTTGAGCCTAAGATAGTAAAAGTTTCTTTAGAAAATGAAGACTGGATTCAAGCTATGAATGAAGAAATAAATCAGATAGAAAAGAATGATGCCTAGACTCAAGACCAGAAAATAAGAATGTTATTGGAAAAAAATGGGTATTTAGAAATAAGCTTGATAAACATGGACAAGTCACAAGGAATAAGAAAAGGTTGGTATGGAAGATTTATGCACAAGAAGAAGGAATAGACTATGGGGAAACATTTTCCCTTATAGAAAGATTAGAAGGAGTGAGAACTCTACTTGCATATGTTGCATACAAAGATTTCAAAGCATATTAGATGGATGTCAAATTTGCATTTCTAAATGGAATATTAGAAGAAGAAGTTTACATTGAACAACCTGAAGGATTTGTTGATCAAAATAAGAAAAATATGGTTTGCAAACTGAACAAGGCATTGTATCAATTGAAACAAGCCCCCAAAGAATGGTATGAGAGGCTGGATGATTATTTGATAAATATTTGGTTTTCAAGGACAAATGACAATAGAAATCTGTATATGAAAGCTGAGGAAGGTAAAGGGATTTTGTTAGCTGAAATTTTTGTAAATGATATCATATTTGGAGGACAACATGCCCTATGTCAGAAATTTTCAAAAGAGATGCAAACTGAGTTTGAGATGTCTATTTTTGGTGAGATAAAAAATTTTTTTGGTTTACAAGTCTATCAGATGGCGAAAGGGATTTTTATCACTCAATATAAATATGTCAAAGAGATACTAAAAACCTTTGTTAGGGAGGATTCTAGACTAGTAAGTACTCCTATGGCTAATGGACAGAAACTATCTAAAACTGATGATATTGATGAAGTGAATCAAACCCTTTATAGATCCATGATTGGAAAGCTACAATATGTTGTCAACACCATACCAGATATAGCCCTATAAGTTGGAACTATGGCAAGATTCTTTGCCAATCCCAAATAAGATCATATGATGGTTGTAAAGAGAATATTGAGATATCTGAAAGGGAAAGAAGACTATGAATTGTATTACAAGAAGAATGAAAAAATTGAACTGAGAGTCTACACTGATGCAGATTGAGCAGGAAATGTTGATGACAAGAAAAGTACAAGTGGTGGAGCTTTCTTTCTGGGAAAAGGATTAGTCTCCTAGACAACTGCATTTCCCAATCTACAATAGAAGCTAACTCTGTAATAGCTGCAGTGAACTATTTAAATATGGTATAGATCAAGCAATTATTGAAAGGAATGAAAGAGGAAATGACTAAATTGGTTTTTATTTTCTATGATAAAACAAGTGCTATCAACATATCAAAGAATCTAGTGATACACACAAAGACCAAATTGCTATCAAGTATCATTACTTGAGGGAATTGGTACAAGATAAAGAAGTGAGAATGGAATATGTGAATACAAAGGAACAACTATAAGACATATTCAAAAAATCTTTACATAAGGATGCTCATGAATATCTTAGAAGTAAACTAGTGGTGCTTTCCCTAACTGAGGCTGCCTAGTCAAGCTAGGAGCACTGTATCAAATGTGCTACTCAGAATATCTGACAAATTGATGTAGAAAAGGTTACACTTTAGGAGCTTCCTAGAGTTGTGAAAATTATAGAAAAGTTGATACTCGGTCATTAGGAAGATGAAAAAGGGAGAAATATTGATACTATACTGACAAGATGACATTTACATATGCTTCTTTGGCATTATTGTCAAAGAGGTAGAGATTTAGATGAAAATGCAGATATAAGAAAACACAAACATAAAGAACACTGAGAAAATTCAGAGAATCAGAGGGAGAAAGATACATTAAAAATTTAGAGGGATTAATTGTGTGAATGGTCAAGCAAGGCTAAGTTATTGTTAATCAGAATGGAGCTAAGGATATTATAAATATTTCTAATGCAATAACAGAGTTTTTGATTGGTTGGTAAATCATGTGTTATTCATGTGGTGTTTCCATCAATGCTAAAGAGGGAGATTGTTGGAAATTACAATTGAAATAATTGTTGTATTGTCATTGATGTCAAACCTTAACTAGTAAGACAATTTCTATCTCAGAAAGTACCATATCTATTGATTGATGAAAAGGATAAGGGCAAGAGAGATAACAAGAAGAACCTAAGGAAAGGTTGAGTTATTTGATACTTTAATGGGTACTTGATTATTTGGCACATTGATAAGATAATGTATTATTTATCTAACTAAGAAGAAAGACTTAAGAAGTAGGCTTAACCGAGAAAAAGTGAAGAAATATAGTTTAAGTTGAGTGATTTTATTTTCAATCGAGCATTAGTATATGGTGAGTAAATTTAGTGTTGACCAAATATTAGTTTATGCCAAGTGATAGGAAATTGTCGAGTGACACTGTTATTCGAGGAAAATAGTTTGAAGAGATGACGGAGGAGATGAACATAGTATTGACCGAGTGTCAGTAATTTACATTTGGAGGAAGAATTCAGATCCCTAGCCAACATAGTTGAATTCTTGGGTTATGTAAATCATGTTGACTTTAATAATTGATTGTATGGAGAATGTAATGCATGGTAAATCATTTTATTATGGATTCAGTGGGGAGATTGAAGATGTATCTAGAAGGAAGGATGAAGAACTTAAATATTGGAAGGATTCAATGAATATGACCTAAACCTAATATCTACGGAAGAGATTAAGTGGAAAAAGATGGATCTACCTATTGAGGAGGTATAAAGGAAAACCTAATTGTGAGGTTACAGAGGATGTTGGAGTTGTTGATCTTATTAACTGATAAGTCTAAGTAGAAGGTTGAAGGTGAAGGAGTTGATTAGAGCTGTGATTATTGGAGGACTCAATCATTCAAGGGAGCTTGGTCATTGAAGGAAAATCATCATAGCTAGTGCTCAGTAATTCTTGTGGAGCTCGGTTAGTATGTTGGCTCGGTATACTTCTTAGCACTCGGTAGTTTGAATTACCAACAAATTTTCTTGGTGAATCAGCTTGGCCAACTGGTTCATTTAATTTTGGTTGTGCTCCTCAAGTTATGGATTGACTGTTGGACATGTGGGGACCTAGATCTAGTATGTTGCATTCTCCTATGTGGATCTAGAGGCTGACATGTAGACTTTATTTATTGTAAGGCTATTTTAGAGCTGACTGATGTTGGGCATTTTATATTTATTTGTAAGAGTTAATTATTTGATCCAACTGACTTATGGCTAAGGTTTAGTATTTAGGGGGTGTTTGGGTAGTTGTTTAGGCTTAGATTTGAGGAGTATAGATCTTAGACAGAGTGGATCTAGAAGGTAAATCCAGTAGCAGAGTTAGCATCTTGCAAGCTTAAGATAAGAGGATTGCTTGGTGGCTTAGGAGCACAAGTTTAGATCTTTCTTGGACTGTCAACCAGTATCCTATTGTTTTGTAGACCTAGGCTAGCTGAGAGAAGTGTGTTGGATCCTTTTTTATCTTATAGAACTATTTCTTGCATTGTAATTAGCCATAATCAGGAAGGCCTTACAACCTGACACATTGCATGTAATAAGTTGTTGTTGAATAAAGCTATATGTTTTTCTTTCAGATCTTGTTTGGTGTTGTGTTCCCACACTTTCTAACCAAGGGGAACATCTGAACAACACCAAATCCACTTCATCTTCACCAAAGGTTTCCACTCCATCATAGGAAAGAGAACCAATTTGGAACTCAGCCAATCAATATGTTCAACATCCAGAACAAACCGAGCCATCAACCCATGACCAAGGATCAAGGAAGAATCCCATATCACAATCTCATCACAAGACTTATCACTGTCAACTAGCAACTCAAGTATGCAACCAACAAACAAAATTTGCATCATAATACCAAACAAAAGTAATTCATTAACACCATCAACACAAAGGTGTTTAACAATAGGCATCTCCTCATCAACAACAACCTGATCCAGCACAACTAGATGATCTATAATTTCCACATTAGGCACAACCAACTGAACATGAAAACCAATCTCCTCACTAGCCTCAGCAAGGTCAAGAACAACTTCATCAAGCACAGGTAACTCAGCAACAACCACAAGTTGCTTTGTAGGTTTTATGTCAGACTCCACCAACCGACCATCAAAACCAATTTCACATGCTTCCACCTGTCTTCTCTCTTAGACTAGTCTTCTAATAGGCCAGACAACTTTCCTCTGGATTGGCATGCTCCAACTCTCAGGTAATCTCTATAAATCTCAACAACACTTTCCTTCGCAAGGTTCTTAAATTGGTTCTCCATTCGATTTAGAAAATCTAATTCTAATCGATAAAACCTTTCAGAAATATTTGCATTCACCACATCACAAAGATCTGCAATCGCACTAGGGTTCAATCCTCTCAGAGACATCTCCAAAGACCTTCAAAAACCCTCTACAACAAACCCAACATTGACCACCTTGTGACAAACCTCCAAGTTGTATGCAAGTTAGATCGCAACCATCCACCTTGCATGAACAACTAGGCCATGATTTCACAAGTTCAATGCCACAGATCTGCAAATCAGATTGCGCACAATCTCTTCACCAACCTTTGTCCAAATAAGATCAACTCATCTCTAATAGGAAAAAAATTTTCTCTGATGCCACTTGATGTAGTCAAGGATGGAGGATCCAATTAAGGACTGTCCAAACTTGCAGCCAACACCAACACAATGGAATAACATAGCACTAAACAAGTTTTGAAAGAAAACTAATATTTTTATTCATCAACTAACTGATTACATGCAATGTGTCAGACTATAAATCCTTCCCAGTTACGCCCAATTATAATGCAAGAAATATTTCCACAAGATCACAAAGGATCCAACACACTTCTCTCAGCTAGTCCAAGTCTGCAACATAATAGGAAACTGGTAGGCACTCCAAGAAAGATCTAAACTTGTGCTCACAAGCCACCAAGAAATCCTCTTGTTCCTAAGCTCGCAAGCTACTAACTCTGCCACTAGATTTACCTTCCAGATCCACTCTGTCTGAGATCTATACTCCTCAAATCTGATCCTAAAAAAAAACCCAAACACCCCTTAAATACTAATCCTCAGCCACAATTCGGCTAGATCAAACAATTAATTCTTACAAACAAATATTAAATGCCCAACATCAGTCGACTCTCAAATAGCCTTACAACAAATAAAATATCCATGTTGGCCTCTAGATAAGAATGCAACATGCCAGATCTAGGTCCCCACATATCCAACAGTCAATCCATAACTCAAGGAGTGTGACCCTAATTAAATTCACTAGTCAGCCAAGCCAATTCACCAAGAATATTTACTGGTAATTCAAACTACCGAGTGCTAGGAAGTATACTGAGAAAACATACCAACTGAGCTCCATAAGCATTACCAAGCATCAGCTATGTCGAGTCTCCTTCAATGACCGAGCTCCCTTTAGTGACTAATTCCTCTAGCGACCGAGCCACTTCAATGACCGAGCAATAGACATAAACATCGAGACCCCGTCTATAACTGAGCACCGAGAAAAAAAACACCAAGTCATTGAGTGACCATCATCCACCAAGATCCACTAGAACTTCCAACTAAGAATCACCACCAAGATCACCAAGCTCCATCGGTGAAGAAAAACAAACTTCAACCGAGAACTATCACCCAAATAACTGAGTAAAAGCCTATCTTTACCGAGCTTATCCACCTCCTTCACCAAGCACCAAAAAAGCACAAGGAACTAGACAAGAAGAGAGGATGCCACTACATCACTTTAACCAGGTACTTTTGACAAAATGTTTAAATCCTTTAACAGGGTCACACCTAGTAGCACATTTGTAAACCTTTAAAAAGGTTGGCTCTTCATAGAGCTCACTTCAGAAGAGTGAATATATCAGTAAAATGTTACAAAGCAGCTTTCTACAAATTGGTTTTCCACTATAAGTCCTAGTGTTATACTTGTGTGAATGTTTCTATATTCTTTAAGTTAATTACTTTTGGACAATGGATTGTATGTTATATGTTTCTGGTATATATGTTAAGGAATATTAGATTAGAATATTTAATATATTGTTTATATTTAGTAGATATTGTTGTAGAATGCAATTGCCTATTTGATTGATTGATTCTACAATTTCCTTTTATTATATATATTAGCATGTAAAGTCATGACCATACATGGTAGTTTCCATGTAGGGTCATGACCCTACATTAATATTATTTCAATCAACTAACTACATATTAGGTAATTTACCCAAATGACTTAGTGTCATTTAACAATGAGGAGATTAACAATGTTTATCGTATACTACAATGTAATTGCAGTCACACAATAATTATCATGTGACTACAATTACATTGCAGTACATGATACTATCATGCCTACAATGTATTGCAATGTACAAAAAATATCATGACTACAATATATTGCAGTACACGATACGTATCATGACTGCAATGCATTGCAGTGCATGATACTTATCGTGACTGCAATATATACATTGTAGTACATGATACTTATTTGTGACTACAATGTATACATTGTAGTACATGATACCATCATGTCTACAATATGCTATATTTTTGCTCTTCATTCGATCAGTTTCACCATAGTGTGCCAACTATAATTATAATAGTATATATATATATATATATATATATATATATATATATATATATATATATATATATATATATATATATATATATATATATATATATATATATATATATATATATATATATATATATATATATATATATATATATATATATATATATATATATATTTGAATATACTTATATTCAATTCACATACTTAAACATGAATGAAGCTATATTTCAACACTCCCTCTTAGTAAGAGAGGGTTTAAGATGTGTTGAGGAAGGTCATAGTATGTCATGATTACCAACACAATTTGGGACAACATAAAAAAGTCTTAATCATGATATATATACTTTAGACATTCCGATATCATGATATTCGCCAGGACTACCTGTTAAGGTGTCAATCATGATATATGAGTTATTACACCATATAGTAATAACATCTCAGTATCAAGATATCTGACACAATCCAAGATAACCCATTAAGGTGTCAATCTTGAACTTTGGTCAACTATTGTCAAGATCGTCACCTTGTAATGGTAACCCCAATAGAAGATCGTCATCTTCTTGAGCACAATAAAATATTTCAAAAATAAATTTATTTATTTATTTATGAATATAAAGCACAAGAGTAGGAATTTCATTCCAATAATTTTATAGTCTAGTCATACCAATTTTTCTCCTGAAATAATCTATCTTTAGTTTTGCAAGAGGTTTGGTAAATATGTCAACATTTTGTTCCTTGGTCCTAATATATACTAGTTTGATGATGTTCTTGTCAACCATATCTCTTATGTAATGGTAAGGAATCTCTATTTGTTTTGATCTATTATGGAAGACTAGATTTACTGAGAGCTTTATGCAGCTTTAATTATCACAATGGATAATAGTAGGTACCATAGGTTTTCCAAATAGTTCAAACAATAGTTTTCTTAACCAAACAGCTTCTCTAGCTCCCATAAATGCAGCCATATATTCTACTTCAGTGGAACTTAGAGCAACAACTGATTGTTTTCTGATGAACCAAGATATCATTGTGGATCCTAAACTGAAACAACATCCTATGGTGCTCTTGTGATCTATGGAACTACCTACCCAATCTGAATTAGAATATCCTTGAAGTTGAATCTCAACCTTTTCATATTTTAAACCAAGTCCAATGGTGCCTTGTAAGTATCTTAGAGTGTTCTTAGCAACCATTAAATATATTTTCTTAGGCTCACACATGAAGTGACTTAGTACATTTGTGGCATAACAGATATCAAAACATATGTTTACCAGATACATGAGGGATCTAACAATTTGTCTGTATGGTGATGGATTTGTAGCTTTAGAATCTTCAGATTCACTTTTTAGCTTGTGTATATTTTTTTCCATTGGGGTATCCAATGGTTTACAATCCATCATGCCAACTATGGTAAGGATGCTAGCAGTATACTTTTCCTGATTTAAGAAAATGTGATCTTTGTTTTTCCAAATTTCTAGACCTAGGAAGTAGTGTAGTAGGCCCATATCCTTCATCTCAAAATCAGCTACTAGGTCTTGTTTTCATTTTGTAATAAGGTGATCTTCTCCTGTTATAATAAAGTCATTAACATATAGAACTAGAATTAGCATATCACTATTTACTACCTTGAAGTAGATGTTAGAATCTGCTGAGTTCTTGGAGTACCCAAGTTTGGTTAGATAGTTGTCTATCCTTTAATACCATGATCTAGGGGATTTCTTAAGGCCATAAAGTGTTTTCTTTAATTGACATCCATAGGGGATTTTGATCATGTGTGACAAATCCTTCTGGTTGCTCTATGTATACTTCTTCAATTTTCCCATTTAGAAAAGTTGTCTTCACATCCATTTTGTGTACTTTCCATCCTTTAGATGCTACAATTGCAAGAATGGTTCTTACAGAGGTGTAACGAGCTATAGGGGAAAAGGTTTCTTCATAGTCAATCCCAACCTTTTCTGAGAATCCTCTAGAAATAAACTGGGCTTTATGTTTTTCAATGCTACCATCCGAAGCATATTTTATCTTGAATAACCATTTCAAAGAGACTACTAATTTGTTTTTGGGTCTGGGCACAATGTCCCAAACATCATTTTTCATAATGGACGGATACTCTTCAATCATGGATTCTCTCCAAGCTTATTTTGTTAATGCCTTTTTAACACTGTTAGGTTCAGATTCTGTGAGCTCATTTAGAAGGGAAGCATAACATTTTTGTGTTCTTTTCCTCTTGTTCTCCTTGAATATTTGATCTGGCTCTATATTATTTTCTTTAAACATCTTCCTTACCCATAAAGGTTTCTTGGTGTTATTTGATATTACATTATTTTCATCATTTGGACTTGTAGGTTCAATATTTAGGGATGTAGGCTCAACATTTGAAGATGTAGGTTTAGAATATATTGTTTTATTCTCCCTCTCATTCTCAGTTGTAAGGTCTTTATCTAGCTCTATTATGGAATCATCCTCAGTAGTTGTGGATGTGAAATTTTCTTCAAACTTTACATCTTTGTTTCAATTTCTACTAATCTCTAGCCAGGAATTTAAATTTGATATCCCTTAGTATCTTCAATATATCCTATAAATATACCTTTCTTCTCAGAAGGTTCTAATTTAGTTCTCTTTTCTTTTGGAACATGTATGTAAAAATAGGAAAACCAAACACTCTTAGATGGCTTAGGTCGGGTTTGTTCCCTACAAACACTTCTTGTAGTGTAGCATTTTCTATAATGGCATGAAGACACCTATTTTGTATGTATACTATTGTGTTTTTTGCTTCAGCCCAAAAGGAGATGTGGATGTTTTGGTCATGCATCATGGCTTTTTCTTCTTCAATAATGGTTTTGTTCTTTCTTTTCACTACTCCATTTTGTTGAGGATTATATGGTATAATATACTCCCTCTTAATCCCAATAGATTTGTAGAATTCTTTTAAAATGTCATAGTTACATTCACCTCCATTGTCAAACCTTAGAGTTTTTATTTTCTTGCCTGTTTGATTTTCAACTACTGCTTTATATTCTTTGAACTTAGATAGAGGGCATGTGTAGGATCATGGTATGCACAAAAGTGGTGATGTGAAAAAATCCTCTTTTCACTCGTCCAAAAATGCGCTAAAAAGCATGTTGACTTATTGGTAGGCCTGGGTGTCAGTACACATGGCCAAACCAAAAGCCAATGCACAAGCCTAATCGGATATCAGATCGGATTTGAAATTAGATATCAGATCAGATTTGAAATTGGATATTAGATTTTTCAAATTGGATATCAGGTTTTTACAGCCAAAATTTTTCTTTCCATTTAAAATTTCAACATTTGCAATTTCAAACTTTTTCATTCCATGTTATTTTCATTTTTTAGTTTTTAATTATTATTATATATATCATTTTTTATAATATTAATGTTTTTATATTAACATTAGTATTAATATTATAATAATAATACCTATAAGATCTTTGATGTAGAGGCACTAAGCACTAGTGCATGCATCTTAAAAATTCATCCAAAACTATCTTGTCACTAACCTCTGCATAGACCCGTACTCTATCATGAATAACTTTTGAATAAACAATATATGAAAAATCCCTCTAGTGAGGATGGAAATAATTAGGTTCTCTAAAACATACTCCAAGATGAGAAAGATCCAATAGTTTAGTTGGGAGATATGATCCATGTAACAACACCCAATTTTCTATGATAAAAGCCCAAGACTAGTCTACATAGACTCGTACTTTATCATGAATAACTTTTGAATAAAATAATATATGAAAAATCCCTCTAGTGAGGATGGGCATAATTAGGTTCTCTAAAACATACTCCAAGATGAGAAAGATCCAATAGTTTATTTGGGAGATATGATCCATGCAACAACACCCAATTTTCTATGATAAAAAACCAAGACTAGACTTACAGAAAATCTGAACTTTATTTACATCTTAGAGAATAATTTGTACATTTTAGCATCCTCTCCATAAAAAATAGAATATACTATCATTTAATGACTTGATTCCTCTTCCACTCCAACCGTTTCTTGGAAATTACATTCAAAGAGGAATACCAAAAAACTCCTATGCATGTGTTTCCCACTAAAAGACAATGTAACCGTTATGTTTGAAAATCTGAATCTTTCAACTATGAAAACAACTCAAAACTAATTAAAACTTATAAAATATAAAATTCCTAATGAATTCCAACATCTTCAAGACCTTTCTAAACACTTATAACCTCTTAGTAACCCCTAAACAATCCTTGACACTCTTGGACACTATTGGTCCACTTAAAATGCATATTAGTCCTTTATGACTATTACAATCACATGCTATTTAGAAAACCATTATAGGTTTTAGAACTTCATAGTTGATCTCTTTGATGTACTTGGTATCTTGATGGATTTTCATTGGTGCTCTCTCTCTCTCTAGGGTTGTAAGGTGTCATAATGGTTCATAGGATAGGAATCCTTAAGACACCTTAAGACCCCTAAGATGTACTCTTAGGCTTTCCAATGGGTCGTAAGGTGTCATAAAGGGTTGTAGGACCTATTAATGGGTCCTACGACCCCTAAGATGTACTCTTAGGTTTTCTAATGGGTCGTAAGGTGTCATAAAGGGTTGTAGGACCTATTAATGGGTCCTATGACCCCTTAAGACACCTTACGACCCCTAATATGTACTTGTATGCTTTCAAATGGGTTATAAGGTGTCATAAGGGGTTGTAGGACCATATTTGGGTCCTAGAACCCCTTAAGACACCTTACGACCCCTTAGGAACCCTAAGAATACATATTAGTGTTACTGGTACACATTAGTGGGTCTCAAGGGATCATAGGACATATTAATGTATTTAAGGACCTATTAATGGATGTTATGACCCCTTAAGACAACTTACGACCCCTAAGATGTACTCTTAGGCTTTCTAATGGGTCATAAGGTGTCATAAGGGGTCATAAAACCCATTAAGACACATTACGACCCATTAGGAACCATAATAATACCCCTTAAGACCCCTTACAATCCCTAAGATGTACTACTATGATTCCTAATGGGTTGTAATGTGTCATAAGGGGTTGTAGGACCTATTAATAGGTCGTAAGACCCCTTAAGACACCTTACAACCCCTAAGATGTACTCTTAGGCTTCCTAATGGATCGTAAGGTATCATAAGGGGTTGTAGGACCCATTAATGGGTCCTAGGACCCCTTAAGACACCTTATGACCCCCAAGATGTACTCTTAGGCTTTCTAATGGGTTGTAAGGTGTCATAAGGGTCATAGGACCCATTAATGGGTCCTAAGACACCATACAACACCTTACGACCCCTAAGATGAACTCTTACGCTTCCTAATGGGTTGTAAGGTGTCATAAGGGGTCATAGGACCCATTAATGGTCCTTCAAGCCCTTAAGACACCTTAAGACCCCTAAGATGTACTCTTAGGCTTCCTAAGGGGTCATGGGGACTTCCTAGGGGTCCTAACATGTGATAAGGCATACTAGGACCCCTAGGAGGTCCCCATGACCCCTATTGACACACTTGAATGCTCAAGTGTGTCCAAAGGGGTCATATGACCCCTTCAGACACACTTGAGGGTTCAAATGTGTCAAAAGGGGTCATGGGGACTTCCTAGGGGTCCTAACATGTGATAAGGCATACTAGGACCTCTAGGAATTCCCCATGACCCCTTTTGATACATTGGATAGCTCAAGTGTGTCTGAAGGTGTTGTAGGACCCCTTTGGACACACTCAAGAATTCCAATGTGTCAGAAGGGGCCATGGGGACTTCCTAGGGTTCCTAACACATGATAAGACATACTAAGACACCTAGGAAGTCCCCATGACCCCTTTTGACACATTTGAACCCTCAAGTGTCTCCTAAGGGTTCGTATGACACCTTTAGACACACTTGATCATTCAAATATGTCAAAAGGGGTCATGGGGACTTCCTAGGGGTCCTAACACATGATAAGGCATACTAGGACCCCTAGGAAGTCCCCATGACCCCTTTTGACACATTGGATAGATCAAGTGCATCTAAATGGATCGTAGGACCCCTTCGGACACACTCAAGCATTCCAATGTGTCAAAAGGGGTCATGGGGACTTCCTAGGGGTCCTAACGCATGATAAGGCATACTAGGACCCCTAGGAAGTCCCTATGACCCATTTTGACACATTTGAACCCTCAAGTGTGTCTGAAGGGGTGGTAGAACCCCTTAAGATGCACTTGAGGGTTCTAATGTGTCACAAGGGGTCATCAGGAGTTCCTAGGGGTCCTAACACATGATAAGGCATACTAGGACCCCTAAGAAGTCCTCATGACCCCTTTTTACACATTGGATCCCTCAACTGTGTCCTAAGAAGTCCTACAACCCCTTAGGACACACTTGATAGTTTGAATGTGTCAAAAGGGGTCATGGGGACTTCTTAGGGGTCCTAACACATGATAAGGCATACTAGGACCCCTAGAAAGTCCCCATGACCCCTTTTCACACATTTGAATGCTCAAGTGTGTCTGAAGGGGTCATAGGAACCTTGATGACACACTTGAGGGTTCTGATGTGTCAAAAGGGGTCATGGGGACTTCCTAGGGGTCCTAACATGTCATAAGGTGAACTAGGACCCCTACGAAGTCCCCATGACAACTTTTCACACATTGGATAATTTAAGTGTGTCCCAAGGGGTCCTACGACCCCTAAGGACATAGTTGAGGGTTCTAATGTGTCAAAAGAGGTTATACGGACTTCCTAGGAGTCCTAACATGTGATAAGGTGTACTAGGACCCCTAGGAAGTCCCCATGACCCCTTTTGACACATTTGAATGCTCAAGTATGTTTGAAGGGGTTGTAGGACCCCTTAGGACACACTTGAGGGTTCAAATGTGTCAAAATGGGTCATGGGGACTTTGTATGGGTCCTAACATGTGATAAGGCATACTAGGACCCCTAGGAAGTTCCCATTACCCCTTTTGACACATTTGAATGCTCAAGTGTGTTCGAAGGGGTCGAAGGACCCCTTAGGACACACATGAGCATTCCAATGTGTCAAAAGGGGTTGTACTACTTAAGACAAACGTGAGCATTCAAATGTGTCAAAAAGGGTAATGGGGACTTCCTAGGGGTCCTAATGTGTGATAAGGTGTACTAGGACCCCTAGGAGGTCCCCATGACCCCTTTTGACACACTTGAATGCTCAAGTGTGTTCAAAGGGTTCCTACAACCCCTTCGAACATGCTTGAGGGTTCAAATTTGTCAAAAGGGGTCATGGGGACTTCCTAGGGGTCCTAATGCATGATAATGTGTACTAGGACCTTTAGAAAGTCCCCATGACCCCTTTTGATACATTGGACAACTCAAGTGTGTCTGAAGGGTTCATAGGACCCTTTTGGACACACGAAAGCATTCCAATGTGTCAAAAGGGGTCATGAGCACTTCCCAGGGGTCCTAACACTTGATAAGGCATACTAGGACCCTTAGGAAGTATCGATGACCCATTTGAACCCTCAAGTGTCTCCTAAGAGGCTATATGACCCCTTTAGACACACTTGAGGGTTCAAATGTGTCAAAAAAGGTCATGGGGACTTCCTAGGGCTCCTTACACATGATAAGGCATACTAGGACCCCTATGAATTCTCCATGACCCCTTTTGACACATTGGATAGCTCAAGTGTGTTTGAAGTGGTCATAGGACCCATTTGGACACACTCAACCATTCCAATGTGTCAAAAGGGGTCATGGGGACTTCCTAGGGGTCATAACATGTGATAAGGTGTACTAGGACCCCTAGGAAGTCCCAATGACCTCTTTTGATAGATTTGAACACTCATGTGTGTCCAAAGGGGTCATGGGACCCCTGAGGACATGCTTGAGGGTTCTAATGTGTCAAAAGGGGTCATGGGGACTTCCTAGGGGTTCTAACGCATGATAAAGTATACTAGGACCCCTGATAAGTCCCCATGACCCATTTTGATATATTAGATAGCTCAAGTGTATTCGAAGGGGTCGTAGGACCCTTTTGGACACACTGAAGCATTCCAATATGTCAAAAGGGGTCATGGGGACTTCCTAGGGGTCCTACATGTGATAAGGCATACTAGGACCCCTAAGAAGTCCCCATGACCCCTTTTGACACATTTGAACCCTCAAGTGTCTCCTAAGAGGTCGTATGACCCCTTTGGAGACACTTGAGGGTTCAAATGTGTCAAAAGGGGTCATTGGGACTTCCTAGGGGTCACAACATGTGATAAGGCATACTAGGACCCCTAGGAAGTCCCCATGACCCCTTTTGACACATTGGATAGCTCAAGTGTGTCTAAAGGCATCATGGGATCCCTTCAGACACACTCAAGAATTCTAATTTGTCAAAAGGGGTCATGGGGACTTCGTAGGGGTCCTAACATGTGATAAGGTGTACTAGGACCCCTAGGAAGTCCCAATGACCTCTTTTGACACATTTGAACCCTCAAGTGTGTCTGAAGGGTTCTGGGACCCCGTAGGACACACTTGAGGGTTCTAATGTATCAAAAGGGGTCATATAGACTTCTTAGGGGTCCAAACACATGACAAGGCATACTAGGACCCCTGAGAAGTCCCCATGACTCCTTTTGACACATTGGAACCCTAAAGTGTGTCCTAAGGGGTCCTATGATCCCTTAGGACACACTTGATAGTTTAAAATTGTCAAAAAGGATAGTTAGAATGTGTCAAAAGGGGTTTTAGGGACTTCCTAGGGGTCCTAACACGTGATAAGGTGTACTAGGACCCCAAGGAAGTCCCCATGAGCCCTTTTGACACATTTGAATGCTCAAGTGTGTTCTAAAGGGTCGTAGGATCCCTTAGGACACTTGAGGGTTCTAATATGTGAAAAGGGGTCATGGGGAGTTCGTAGGGTTCTTAACATGTGATAAGGCATACTAGGACCCCTAGGAAGTCCCCAGGACCCCTTTTGACACATTTGAATGCTCAAGTGTGTTCAAAGGGGTCTTACGACCCCTTCGAACACACTTGAGTGTTCAAATATGTCAAAAGGGGACATGGACACTTCCTAGGGGTCCTAACATGTGATAAAGAATACTATGACCACTTGGAAGTCCCCATCACCCCTTTTTACACATTAGAACCCTCAATTGTATCTGAAGGGGTCCTATGACCCCTTAGGACACACTTGAGGGTTCTAATGTGTTAAAAGGTGTCATGGGGACTTCCTAGGAGTCCTAATGCGTGATAAGGCATACTAGGACCCTTAGGAAGTCCTGATGACCCCTTTTGACACATTTGAACCCTCAACTATGTCTGAAGGGGTCATAGGACCGCTTAGGACACACTTGAGGGTTCTAATGTGTCAAAAGAGGTCATGGGGACTTCCTAGGGGTCATAATGCATGATAAGGCATACTAGGACCCCTAAGAAGTCCCCATCACCCCTTTTTGACACATTGGAACCCTCAAGTGTGTCCTAAGGGGTCCTACGACCCCTTAGGAAACACTTGATGGTTTGAATGTGTCAAAAGGGGTCATGGGGACTTCCTAGGGGTCCTAACATGTGATAAGGTGTACTAGGACACCTAGGAAGTCCCCATGACCCCTTTTAACACATTTGAATGCTCAAGTGTGTTCAAAGGGGTCCTAGAACCCCTTAGGACACACTTGAGGGTTCTAATATGTCAAATCAGGTCATGGGGACCTCGTAGGGGTCATAACATGCGAGAAGTCATACTAGGACCCCTAGGAAGTCCCCATGATCTCTTTTGACACATTTGAATGCTCAAGTGTGTCCAACAGGATCCCACGACCCCTTCAAACACACTTGAGTATTCAAATGTATCAAAAGGAGTCAAGGGGAGTTAATAGGGGTCTTAACATGTGATAAGGTGTACTAGGACCCCTACGAAGTCCCCATGACACCTTTTGACACATTGGACCCCTTCAGACACACTTAAGCATTTCAATGTGTCAAAAGGGGTCATGGGGACTTCCTAAGGGTCCTAACATGTGATAAGGTGTAATAGGACCCCTAAGAAGTCTCCATGACCCCTGTTGACAAATTTGAATCCTCAAGTGTGTCCGAAGGGGTTGTGGGACCCCTTTGGACACACTTGAGGTTTCTAATGTGTCAAAAGGGGTCATGGGGACTTCCTAGGGGTCCTAACGCATGATAAAACATACTACGACCCCTAAGAAGTCCCCTATACCCTTTTTGACACAATGGAACCATCAAGTATGTCTTAAGAGGTCCTACAACCCCTTAGGACACACTTGATGGTTCAAGTGTGTCAAACGGGGTCATGGGGACTTCTTATGCATCGTAACATGTGATAAAGCATATTAGGACTCCTAGGACATCCCCATGACCCCTTTTGACACATTTGAATGCTTAAGTGTGTTCCGAGGGGTCGTACAATCCCTTAGGACACACTTGAGGGTTTTAATGTGTCAAAAGGGGTCATGGGGACTTCATAGGGGTCCCAACGCGTGATAAGGCATACTAGGACCTCTAGGAATTCCCCATGACCCCTTTTGACACATTTGAATGCTCAAGTGTGTTTGAAGGGGTCGTAGGACCCCTTTAGACACACTTGAGCATTCAAATGTGTCAAAGGGGGTCATGGGCACTTCCTAGGGGTCCTAACACATGATAAGGCATACTAGGACCCCTAGGAAGTCCCCATGACCCCTTTTGACACATTTGAACCCTCAAGTGTGTCTAAAGGGGTCATCCATAACCCTTTTTGACATATTTTAATTTTCAAGTGTGTTTGAAGGGGTCCTACAACCCCTTTAGACACACTTGATTGTTCAAATGTGTCAAAAGGGGTCATGGAGATGTCCTAGGTGTCCTAACACATGATAATGCATACTAGGACCCCTAGGAAGTCCCCATGACCCCTTTTTACACATTAGAACCCTCAAGTGTTTCCTAAGGTGTCCTACGACCCCTTAGGACACACTTGAGGGTTCTAATGTGTCAAAAGGGGTCATGAGGACTTCTTAGGGCTCCTAACATGTGATAAAGCATACTAGGACCCTTATGAAGTCCATATGACCCCTTTTGACACATTTGAACCCTCAAATGTGTTTGAAGGGGTTGTAGGACCCCTTAGAACACACTTGAGAGTTTTAACGTGTCAAAAGGGGTCATGAGGACATTATAGGGATCCAAAGGCGTGACAAGGTGTACTATGACCCCTATGAAGTCCCCATGACCCCTTTTTACACATTGGAACCCTCAAGTGTGTCCGAAGGGGTCGTAGGACCCCATATGACACACTTGAAGATTCCAATATGTCAAAAGGGATCATGGGAACTTCCTAGTGGTTGTAACGCATTATAAGGTGTACTAGGACCCCTAGGAACTCTCCATGACCCCTTTTGACCTTTTGGAATACTCAAGTGTGTTTGAAGGGGTTGTATGAACCCTTAGGACACACTTGAGGGTTCTAATGTTTTGAAAGGGGTCATAGAGACTTCCTAGGGGTCCTAGTATGCCTTATCACGTATTATGACCCTTAGGAAGTCTCCATGACCCCTTTTGACACATTTGAACAGTTAAGTGTGTCTGAAGGGGTCGTAGAACCCTTTGAAACTTACTTGAGCATTCAAATGTGTCAAAAAGGGTTATGGATGACCCTTTCAGACACACTTGAGGGTTAAAATGTGTCAAAAGGGGTCATGGGAACTTTCTAGGGGCCCTACTATGGCTTATCATGCGTTAGGAGCCCTAAGAAGTCTCCATGACATCTTTTGACACATTTGAATGCTCAAGTGTGTCCAAAGGGGTCGTAGGACCCCTTCAGACACACTTGAGCATTTAAATGTGTCAAAAGGTGTCATGGAGACTTTCTAGGGGTACTAGTATGCCTTATCACATGTTAGGACCCCTACAAAGTCCCCAGGACCCCTTTTGATAGATTAGAACCCTCAAGTGTGTCCTAAGGAGTCCTATGACCACTTTGAACACACTTGAGCATTCAAATGTATCAAAAGAGGTCATGGGGACTTCCTAGGGTCCTAGTACACTTTATCGGATGTTAGGACCCCTTATTACACACTTGAGGGTTTCAATATTTTGAGAGGGGTCATGGGGACTTCATAGGGGTCCTAATGCATTATAAGGTGTACTAGGACACCTAGGAACTCCCCATGACTCCTTTTGACCTATTAGAATGCTCAAGTGTGTCTAAAGGGGTCATGTGAACCCTTAGGACACACTTGAGGGTTCTAATGTGTCAAAAGGGGTGATGGGGACTTTCTAGGGGTCCTAGTATGCCTTATCACGTGTTAGGACCCTTAGGAAGTCTCCATGACCCCTTTTGACACATTAGAATGCTCACTATCCTAAGGGGTCGTACGACCCCTTCAGACACACTTGAAGGTTCCATTGTGTCAAAAGGGGTCATGGGGACTTCTTAGGGGTCCTAGTACACCTTATCACATGTTAGGATCCTTAGGAAGTCCCCATGACCCCTTTTGACACATTAGAACCCTCAAGTGTGTCCTAAGGGGTCCTATGAACCCTTCAAACACACTTTAGTGTTCAAATGTGTAAAAAGTGGTCATGGGGAGTTCATAGAGGTTCTAATATGCCTTATCACATATTAGGGCCCCTAGGAAGTCCCCATGACCCCTTTTGACACATTAGAACCCTCAAGTGTGTCCTAAGGGGTCCAAGTGATTTGTGATAAAATGAGTTTAAACCCTTTGAGAATCCTTTTGCTAGCTTTCGTTTAACCTTAGAAATCCATGATGGATTATGGGAGGTAACCCTATTAAAGACTTGTTGAATCCTAAAATTTGGCTAAGTCTGGAATTTTTTGAAATCCCCCAAAATCTAAAATTTGCATCTTAACTCCTATGAAGCTGAAACCTATCTCAAACATCTTGGAATGTATTTAAATTGTATTTATACAAATATAAATTAAAGTATAAGAAATTAAATAAATCAAACTTATACTTAAATGTTATATTTGTATAAATCCTTGTAACTTGAAATTGGAAAATGTGGGGCAATTCAAATTTTGAAATAGGCAGGCTGTTTCTGATTGTAACTTGAAATTGGAAAGAGTGGGGCAATTCAAATTTTGAAATAGGCAGGCTTTTTCAAATATCTGATATTATCGAATATCCGAAAATATTGGATATCCAATTGTAGTGTAACTTGAAATTGGAAAAAGTGGGGCAATTCAAATTTTAAAATAGGCGGGCCTTTTTGAATATCTGATATTATCGAATATCCAAAAATATCGGATATCCGATTAGGCTTGGTATTTGCTTTGGCATTACCGAATGTGGGTGGTCAATCCTTTAGGCATGTTTCAAGAGATAGTTCTTGATACCGAGACTTCGACCATGTAGCTGACGACTATTTTTTCACCCGAAATTGATGAAACAAAAAGGGTTTCTTAAAGACATTATCAGCTTTCCATCGATATAATTGCTATCAAATTTTGAGTTCTGTAAGTAATTATTACTTATTTTTCAATTGAGTTATCTTTAAAGTTGTAACTGACATACTGATTGAAAAACAACTATAACTTTCAAACCATTTAACCTTTTTGAAATTCGAAACATGTGTCACATTCTATGCTTCGACTACTATAAGAAAAAAAAAAGTTTTGAATTTGGTAAAATTTTGAATTAGTTAAGGTGGTCAAACATGAGAGTTTTTTTATTCTAAAAAATTTGTAGCAGAAAATTCATAATTAATTATTTATTTGACCAAAAATTACAAAAAAATATGCATCACATCCGGGCATGAGTCTACTACTTATATCTAGAATCTTGGGAAAATATATCATCATTGATTATGATTAAGGTGGTCAGACATACACGTACTCTTTATCTTTTCCCTAAAAATTTTGTAGTACTACATTGAAATCTAAAATTTTGAACAACTAGATTAAAAAAAATTCCAAACAAGGGCTAGTAGTTTAGAAACTGACATTCAATTTCCTATAGATTCTACTCTTACAACTTTTTCACATAAGGTTCATAAGATGTTCAAACCTTTTACGTCATGTTGACTAACCCTGCTTTTCTGATTTTTCATTGCCACTTAAGGCCATAGTTTGGTATACCATGATCCTGCACATACCCTAGAACTTCATTGGATTATTTTAGTTTTAGAAAGTATATCTGCGTTCTTCTAGAGTAGTCATCAACAAAGATTACATAGTATAAAGCACCTAAGAGGGAGTTTGTGGACATAGGACCACATAGATCTGTTTGTATAAGTTCTAATACATTTTTGGGTTTGTGTTCACTTGTTGGAAAATACCCTTTTGTATGAACTTTCCTAAGGCACATCCTTTGCATATACCTGAATGTTCAGATTTAAGATGAGGTACCCTAGGATGATTCTTTTTAGAGTTGGAAGAGAACTATATCTAATATGGCCTAACCATTTATGCCATATCTCATTATTGTTTTTAACTTCATGAATTAAAGTAATTTTTTGTTCACCACATAATTTATATAGACTTGCCTTCCCTAGACCCTATAGTGATGACATTCTTGATATTTGAATTTTTAGTCTAGAGAAGAACTTTATCTTCATTAAATGTGACTCTAGATCCTTGATCAGCTAGTCTAGAAATTGAGACTAAGTTTCTTTTTATTCCAGGTATGTATAGTAATTCTTTTAACTATAAGGTTACTCCTTCTCTTATCTTGATTGGATAGGTGCCAATTCCTTTCACAAGATAAGTAGAGGTTGTCACCAATAGTAACTTATTTTGAGGAGTTTCCTTTGAATGTTTCATACTGATCCATGGATCCAGTGATATGTCTTGAAGCTCCACTATCAATTATCCATGTACTCTTATTTGAGTTTAGTTCACTAGAAAAAGCTAAGAAAAAGAGATAATTTTCCACTTCTTTGACTTTAGCTAGTGTTGCTTGTATTTTCTTTCTTCTTGGACAATACTTGTGAATATGTCCATATTTATCACACTTGTAGAATTATACTTTTGAAAGATCC